>CM040118.1:484670527-485330937 GCA_022559845.1 Amorphophallus konjac
CCCGGGCCGGGCCGGGCTTAGGTCGGCTCGGCTCGGGCTCGACTTCTCAAAATTAAAGCCCGAGTCCAGCTCGGGCTCGAGTTATGTCGGGTCGGGCCCGACACTATTAAAAACTATAAAGCTCGACTAAAGTCCGGCCTGGCCTGAAAAATTAAATAAAAATAAAAAATAAATTTAATAATACAAAACTTATAATCTCACTAAGTTAATTAGAATTTTGATGTTAATTAGTTAATTTGTTGAAAAAGAGAGTTTTTAATTCATTAATTAAGTAAAATAACATAATTTTAACTAAGTATTTTTTAAAATTTGAAGCGAGAAAAAAAAAGAGAATGGGTCGGCCAGCTCACGGGCCGAACTCAAAACCTACCCCGGCCCATGGGTCTAGTCGGGCCGATTTTTTGGCCCGACTAAGGGCCTGCGGGCCGGAGATGGCCTTGCGGCCCGGCCCGAAATCGGGCCAAGCCCGCGGGCCTATCGGGCCAGCCCGGCCATTGACAGCCCTAACTGTGGGCAGTGAGATTTCTCAGGCAATGATATATATTCGCCAGTGCAGCTAGCGCAATAGCAAGTCTAGGGCCATCGTTAAGAAGACACGCTGGATATATCAGCTCCGGTTGTATAAGCTCCTCCTCTCCGTGAGGCAAACAAAGGTAGCCAACCAATATACAAGATATCCCGCAAGGTAGGTCCAGTTTGGCAACCCGCGGGGATTCCACCCCTTGTTCTCTGGTGCAGCCAAGTAGCGCTTGCGTCGTTGCAATTTCAAGGTTAACTGATGATATTGATCAAGGGGCCTGTCGTCCTCTGCAAATGTTGACACTCACTCTCACTGTGCTCGAGGAGGCCGAAGGAGTGTCTTCTTTTCCTGCTTGGGCCAGATCCCGCCAAACTTTCATCAAGTATCTAAAGCTGAAGGAGAGGCTATATTGCCCTGTGTAAGGTTTCGACCAAAATACGCAGCGGAAAACATCGAAACCTTAGATTGCATATCGTTGCCGGTTTTTCAAAATCGAACTAGATCGGTAAACCCCGCGGTGTGAAGAATGATTCTTTATCTTTGCGGGGTTGAGAATCTCCCAAAAGTCCGAAGACGAACGAGAGGAAGATCTCGAGGTCGCAAGCCGTCCAAGCGTCCTGCCTCTAGACGTATCCACACGAGCAATGGAAGTAGACGAGATCTCCTCCACGATCTCCACGCGCCAACCCGATCTCAACACCACCATCCACCGGGGAGGAAGGAGAGAGGAGGGGGGCGCCCCTAGAGAGAGAGAGAGAGAGAGAGAGAGAGGAGAGAGGGCGGCTAGGGTTCAACCTTGTAGCTTGGTCAGGGTTTCTCCCTTCAGCGTATATTTATAGACCTCTGGCGTTTTTCACAAAAACCTTATAATAGTCTATAAAGTTTGTCCATCTCGATCTGTCCAATACTCTATTGTGTGTGACCCTCTAGGCCCAATAGTTTGTTTGATTTTCCAACCCATTAAGTAAAGAACTCCTTAACTTAATTAATTATGTCCATCAACTCTTAATAGAATTAGCGGGTTTTGCGATCACGAAAAGCACCAAGCAACGCCTCGTGATTCCAAAAGACATTGGGGATAAGCAACCCACTCTGGAACCTTTCCGTCTACAATTTCCACACAGCTATAGATCCTCATTCATCCAATGCCCCACCATGACTAGGGTATGGTCAAACGGTCAGACCCTATTGTGTCCCGACCTCAACTGAATCTTGTACTCTAAACAAGTTCATTAGAAAAAAAAAATTTCATAATGAACTCCCATACCTTGGCCAGGGGTTTTACCAAGTACAGATCCGTAGGGCATTTCTCTCTCATATATCATACTGAGAGTGAATGATCCCATGTTGTCAAACTAATTGCCTTCGCATGACTTCTACTGAGTCCGAATAACTAACTATACAGGACCACTTTACAGTACTTCATAAGTTAGTAATCAAATACTCAACATCTCTCCTACAAGACATCTTTAGTAACTCAGGTCTAAGATCTAACTGTGCTACTGAGGCATAGAATATCCTGATTGACAGTCAGTATGATTACCATTAAGGGATTCTAGATCGGGTTAGTTCAGTGTACTCATTCCATTAATGAGCACCCACACACGTACTTCAGTGTCTCCACACTGATGACTATGAGAACAATCACATCCATCATATGAGTAAATATCATGTGTGTCAGTCTATCCGGATCTTCAATGTCCCTTCTTGAAGATCCTATGATTGGGAATATCTAGAACATGTGCATCTGGATGACAGATCTCATTATCATAATCTCATTATGATTCAGTCATCATCGCACAAGTTGAGGGACTTCATTACATTCAAATCATTAATACAAATAAAATGTAATGAATAAATGCCATTAATATAAATATGAATAAGATATTACAAGAAATGTCACCCTCACATCTCATGTGATTGGCTTGTAGGGCATACATTTCTATCACCCAGTGCCAGTGCCCTGGTTCCTGTGAAGATCATTGAGTGTCACCTCTTCACAAGGGCGCCTGCAAGTCGGAAATTCTGTGAAAACTTCACAAGTCAAATGCCGTTTCTCCCTCGGCCGTGGTAAAGGTTTCCATCGGCTATTAAATCTTTCTGCTAAACCCTTCTAAATCTTGAAGAAGTCCAGTGTGGCAAGGATAATCATACAGCGCGTTGTAGTAACCGCATGATGAATTCCAACAAGATTTCGGACTTCGCCACAGTGATGCAGAATGCCAAAAAGTCATTCAGTGGCTCCCAAGTGAAATTGATGAGAAGAAATAACTGACCACTTTCCATACCAACTGGGGGAAGTGCCACTCATAATCCTGTCCAATAAGCATGACTTTTCATACCCCTCTCCTGCATGTCGAGAGCCTGAAGGGGTCAAAAATAATCTCGACACCGGTGGGGCAAGGTTTGTGTTGGCCAAACAACTCCCAAACAGCAGGTGTCAGCTGCACGCGCGAGTATGGCAACTGACATCGGAATCGAAGAACCCAAGCTGATTCGTTGCAGGAAACTGAATCTGGCATGTACAGACCGGAAATGAAGCGGCGTAGGTGCCTAGCATACTATCTCGGTGCTCTAGGATAGCCCTCTCTAAATAGCGATGCTCAGTTGGTAAGCAGGGGTCGTCCTCGTCCATATGCGCCGAAACATAACTCTGGATGAATGCAAATAAATACTTGTCCAGTGGGAAATGCCGAGGGTAGTCTCCAACTTGTTGGTACTGATAAATCCCTCTATGTCTCATAATTAAAGAAGGTCAACCTCTCCTCCTCCAGAAGTGTCTTCAGGCAGGGGGCCTTCAACAATCTTCTCCAACCCCTAGTCGAACATTGTTGGCAGTTTCGGCAGAAACCGATACGTTTCGGCCGAAACGTATCGGTTTCGGCCTTACCCGATACGAAAACGGACCGGATCACTCTAGCATTCCCGAAACGTTATAAGTGTATCGGTTTTGGCTCGAAACCGCGAAACCCACGTGAAGTTGTACCCCCCCCCATCGGGTTGTTCTCCGCCGAAACCCTCCCTTTCCCGAAACCGGACGCGTTCGCTGCTGCTGCTGCTGCCTGTCGCTGTTGCTGCCTGCCGCTACTTGTGGTGCTGCTGCTGCTTGCTGGCACTGCCGCCGCGCACGCGTGCCCTCTTGCTGGCTGCTGCGAGGCCTGTTGTTGCTGCTGCCGCATCCACCTGCCAGCCCGGGCCAGAGACAGCCAGAGGCCCAGAGCCGGCCAGCGGCCAGCCTCAGGCCACGCCTGCCCCTGTTGGTGGTGTGTTGCTGTTGCTGCCGGAGCCAGCCAGCCGGCCCAGCCGCCCACTGGCCCCCCCCAGCCGCACCCTCCTTGTTGCAGGCCAGAGCTGCGCCCTCCCTGCTGCAGTTTGCCACCGTCGGACACGGACCGCTCTGCTGCCACCCTAATTAGCATTTAATTAGGGCTAAGTAAGTTTTTTTAGCTTAATTTGTGTAACCCACGTTAGTTCAAAATTCTAAATAAACCCTAATTAGATACTTAAAATTAGATTCATTGTTAATTAAGTTTATTGTCGAATTTGGGGTTGGATCATGCTGGGATTTTATTGTTATGAAGGGTAATTAAAGGTTAATTGGAAATTAAGCCCTAAATAGTTCATAAAATTTGGGGCTTTCGTCTAATTGGGCTTTCTTAGCCACAATTGAGGGTTAATTAAGTTTCATTGTCGAATTTGGGTTTGGATCATGTTGGGATTTTATTGTTATGAAGGGTAATTAAGGGTTAATTGGTAATTAAGCCCTAAATAGTTCATAAAATTTGGGGCTTTCGTCTAATTGGGCTTTCTTAGCCACAATTGAGGGTTAATTAAGTTTCATTGTCGAATTTGGGGTTGGATCATGCTGCGATTTTATTGTTATGAAGGGTCATTAAGGGTTAATTGGTAATTAAGCCCTAATTACTTCATAAATTTGGGGTTTTCGTCTAATTGGCTTTCTTAGCCACAATTGAGATTAATTAAGTTTCATTGTCGAATTTGGGGTGGGATCATGTTGGGATTAATGGTGATTAAGGGTTAGTTGGTAATTAAGCCCTAATTACTTCATAAATTGGGGCTTTCGTCTAATTCGACTTTCTTACCCACAATTGAAGCTCAATTAAGCTTCATTCAATAATTTGGAGGTCTATCATGTAGAATTACCTTTTTTTCATCGTACTTACAAGAGATTGTCTTTGACTGTCATAATGCAGCATCATGCCTAGACGTCAGCAAACACAGGAGCAGCAAGGGTAGGAGGATCCGGGGTGGGCCCACCTGTCCTTAGTTGATGCTAAGAGAAGAAAGGTGAAATGCAATTACTGTGGTAGGGAGCTACATGGCGGAATTACCAGAGGAAAGCAACATTTGGCAGGGGTAAGAGGAGAGGTGAGACAATGTGACCACTGTCCCCGAGAGGTGCGAGAAGAGATGCGCCAGTGCCTTCTGGGGAAAAAGGAGAGGGTGCAACAAAGGGCTGAGGATGAGGCTGAAATTGCTGAGGAGATTTCTGGCAGAAGGGTTAGGAGGGATGATGATGAGGAAGGCACTGAGGATTCTGATCCAGAGCTGACTGAAGTAAGGGAGCGTGAACAAGCCGCTCGAAGGAAAGGGAAGGGACCCATGGGTTCAGGGACCTACGAGAGTACAGCTGCACGACGTCCTGACATTGGTGCTGCCCCACATACGCAGAGAACAGGTCCCATGGACAGCTATCTCCACAGAAGGCCCCAGGCTACACAACCTAAAATCAAGTCTGCATTGAGAGGGGTCAAAAAATCAGCAGAAGTTGCAGGGCATGCATTTAAAAGTATCTGCAAATGATTTTTTCATGCAGGTGTCCCTGCACATGCAGCTTCAAGTGAATATTTCCAACCTATGATAGATGCCATAGCAGATGCTGGCCCTGGCTTGAAGGCCCCCTCACGTCGAGACATATACGGGCGTGGCCTTGAGGGAGAGGTTGAGGAGCTCCATGATTGGGTTGAAAGCTTCAAGCATATATGGGTGGAGAGAGGATGCACCATCATGTGTGATGGTTGGACTGGTACCACGAAGAAGTCCATGATAAACTTTTTGGTTTATTGCATCGAAGGTACAGTATTTGTGAAATCAGTTGATGCATCAGATTATGAAAAGAATGCAAATTATTTGTTTCATTTGATGGATGACATGGTAGAACAAATTGGAGAGGAGAATGTTGTGCAAGTGGTGACTGATAATGAAGCCAGTTACAAGGCTGCAGGGAAGAAATTGATGCAGAAGTGCAGTCATTTATATTGGCTCCCATGTGCAGCACATTGTCTGGATCTGATGCTTGAAGACATAGGGAAGGAAAAGCATGTGAAGAAGACAATTGACAAGGCACAAAAAGTCACACAGTATATCTATAGCCATCCTAGGATATTGAATATGTTCAGGGCGCATGCCAGTGGAGGGCGAGATATCATCCGTGCAGGCCCAACCAGATTTGCTTCCAATTTTATTTCTTTGGAGTCTTTGCACATGTATAAGATTGATCTCAATTCTTGATACTTTATCCTTACTGATATGTAACAGTATGCAGCTTCAAATTTCATTTATTTGAACAGATACAAGAATGAGCTGAAAGCTTTCATGTACCACAATGCCCTGCGGGAATACATCGACAAGGGCAATGTTGATGCTCAGATGGATTATTTGGATGTCTGCCACACCGTGGACGACAACAAATTCTGGGACAGGGTGTCACGGTACTTGAAAGTAGTCACACCCCTCGTGAAGGTCCTAAGAATGGTGGATGGCGATGAGAAGAATGATATGGGCTATCTGTACGAGGCCATGGACCGTGCCAAATTGGAGTTGCAAGATTCCCTTCCCAAACATTATGCAAAATGGTGAAAAATTATTGACCAGAGATGGGACAACACATTACACCACGACTTGCATGCAGCTGGTGAGTGATTAATTGTACTGAAATTGGGGTAATGCCTATATGTTATTTTATATATAACATTTAGTTAATTATACACAAATGCAGTTATTTCCTCAACCCTCGATTTATGTACGATGCCGATGCACATGTTGATGGCGAGGTGCTCCAAGGGACTTTAAAAGTCATTGGTCGTTTATCGAGGACACCAGAAAAGAGACTTCAGGCCGAAGTAGAGGTTGGCCTTTATTTGATTTTATCAATAACAGGTATAGAATTTATTTAAGTAGTTATGTTAATGTATTACTTTATGTTTGTAGATGAACAATTATAGAATGAGGACTGGGACATATTCTGACTCCCAATTGCAATACGCTGTGGGAAGAGTGAGCCCAGGTATATTTTATTTTTTTGATTTCTTAACCTGAATATATATTTCTACAACTTATATGCATTTGTTTATGGTTGGTGGAACAGCTGACTGGTGGATAATGGTGAACAACCGAGATGTGGGCAGTAATGCATTGGCTTTCATTGCAATTAGGGTGCTCAGTCAAACAACATCGGCAAGCCAATGTGAAAGAAATTGGAGCACGTTCAGCCTTATACACTCAAAGGTTCGCAATCGGCTAAAGGCTGAACGGTTAGAAAAATTGGTTTACTGTCATTACAATATGAGACTGAGAATAAAGAACATGAAGATAAGACAAATGCTGAGGGACAAACGCGTCGCAGAGGATGCAATGCCAGAAATTGATGTGGACGCTTTATTTGATGATGAGAATCCCTTGCAGTCTTGGGTGGAGACACGAGAGCAGATTGATGAGCCCGTTTTTGATGATGATGATAGAAGATGGGCAGAGGGCATACTAGATGAAGATGAGCCAAGAGATCCGAATTCAGAAGAAAATCAAAGAGGGCCAGAGATACTCATGCGCACCAGAGAAGGGACCCACCTGGGGTTGTTGATGACACTGAGGAGCAGCATGATTTTCAGCCAGCTAGACACTCAGACTCAGATAGCAGGCCAGTCACTCCTAGAATGGGCAAGCCACCTGCATCCTTAAGAAGAAGTACATCAGTGCATGGGCAAACTGAGAGAACAAATGCTGCTGCTCGAGAGGACCCGGCAATTGAGCAGTTGAAGTAGATTTATTTGAGGCACACGCCAAGGGGAACAGGATTTATGTCAAGGGTGATTGAAGAAAGCACACCGAAATAGAAAAAAAGCACCCACAAAGGCCAAAAGGCGACTGGCCAGTGATGGTGATGATGATGATGATGATGATGATGATCCTAGTGCAGCTGCAGGTGCTACTACTGGCGGTGGGGATGCTGGTGGTCCTTCCTCCTTCCACGCAAACACAGGCAGAGGGTACAGTCAGGGTGAGCGAGGATATGATTCACATACTCAATATGAGCATCCATCAGGTTATGGAGGTGGCCAACAGGAGACAGCCATTTATGGGTGGGGTCATGAACCAGCATTCCAGTTCTATCCACATCCGGCCAGTTCCTCTTCTCATCCTCAAGATTCTTATGCTGATACTGGATTCCAATCAAGCCAACCAAACACTCCAAGAGGGATCTAAAGAGGGATGCAGGACTTGGCTACCTCATTGTTTGGTTATAGTGAATATAGACCATACATGCAACCTTCTTATGGGTATGAACATGAAAAGCCAGACGATGAGGGAGAAGGTTCTAGTTATTACCCATATTAGTGCCTCTTCATTTAGGTAAAGATCATTTAATTTTCGTAACATTTACTGTGCCTAATTAGTTTATTGTAATGCTTGAACCTACTTTATGCTTAGTATGTACTCAAGAATATTAGTTTAACATGTTCAATATTTGAATTTCAATGTCTACTTCATGTTTATTGCACTTAATCTAATTTCTTTACAATCAAATGCATGTCTAATGAATTTTCTGATTTTTATGTGATTATTAACTTATATCTATTATATCTATTTGTTTATGAATTTTTAGGTCCATTTTCAATTTTTTTAAGCTTTTGACTGGGTTTCGGCCGAAACCGATACCGATTCGTATCGGTTTCGGACTCGGCCGAAACCGAGTCCGAAACCGACACTGCCATCCTTGCAGTCGAAGTAGAAGAGATTATGCTTTGTCATTTGGGGAGGACCCAACGTCGACATTAACACCTTCGATAAAGAAGGGGTCGAATCCCTGTCTCTTCCAGCACCTCTCCGAGCACGGCTCTCACGGACGCAAGACATGGTGAAAATCTGCAAAAGGGAAAACAAGAGCAATCAGTCCTGGAATCATATAAGAGCAAGCAATCAACTTGCCATAAGTTTCTGACAGGCAAGCAATCAGTCCTGAAAACAAGGCGCACGGGCCACTCGCCGTCGCCTTCGGCTCTGACAGGCATCTCGTGAGGGGCATTTGTTGAGCCCTACAATAGTCATGCCATAAGTTTCTGATTAAATTCAGAACTAAGAAATTTAAACAAATTCAATTCTCTTGACGGCACGAAGTGATGTTTTCACGGCCGTCACACATGGATCAAGTTCAAATGCCCTTGATATCTCGCCAGACAACGTTTGATACAAAAAGACTGCGTGTTTTGACACAGTCATTTCATCAAACACCTGAAGTCAACCCCACTAAATGGCGGCATCAAGCGATTTAAATTGCAGCCGTTATGGTGGGTTTAAGTTTAAGCGCCCTCGGCATCCCATTGGGCGAGTTTTACACAAGAATTAGCGTGTTTGTACACGCAGAAATTTCATCAAACACATGGTGGGCGTGTTAAAATTACACCTCTAACAGCAAGAAGACAAGTTAATGGCAGTCCCCGGTGTCCGAGAAGTGTTTTTCAAGGTGTCACAAAGGTGTATCTTCACCCTGACACCAGTGACAACAAGACGGGTCCACAAGCCAAGAAGAGATCAAACAAAAACTTTGGGCCTCCCCTCCAAGTCAGCAAAAAACGTTCCACTCAAGTGCTGGAAAAAGGACAGCAAGGGCAGGCTTTTATAGTTTTTTTAGGTTGACTGGACTGAGGGACCAGGGCCGCCCCCTTTTATTTCTCTCTTGAGCAGACCCAGGAGGCCCACCTCCGGGTTTTGTAGACTTGGAGGTGGCACCTTCTGGTGTTGCAGACCAGAGGTACCACCTCCGGGTTCTGCACACCCGGAGGTGGCACCTACGGGTGTTCCCCTCTCTCTGCAGTTTGAACAAAAAAAGAAGGAAACAGAACAGCAAAAAAAAAAAAGAAGGCATGGGAAGGAGATCAGGAGGTAGCACCTCTGGGTATTCTACTGTTGCTGCAGTTTGACCAACAAAAAAGAGAAGCATAACAAAAAAAAGCAAGGGGAAGAAAACTCGGAGGTGGCACCTTCGGGTCTGCAAACCCGGAGGTGCCCACCTTCGGGTTATGTAGAGAGGGGTGGAGGGCCCACCGGCCTCTCCCCCTTTTCTCTCTGCTGTACAGTGGGCAGCAAACAAAAAAAAAAGGAGCAGCATTAGCAGAAGGTTGGGGAAAAAAAACAAAAGGAGGAGAACCCGGACGAGGCCCTCCCAGGTCTGCAGACCCGGGGACTGCCTCCTCTGCCCCTCTGTCTTTCCCTCTCTCTCACATGGTTGTATCAAAAAAAAAAACAAACAAAACAGGGAAAAGGGAGGTGAAAGGACAGGGATTACCTGGAGTTTCTTACCTCCGAGCGTGTCCTCCCACTCCTGTTAGTAGGAGGCAGCAGCAGGAGGAGGAGAAAAACTGAAGCAGCAGCAAGCAGCAGTAGGAGCAGCAAGCATCAGGGTGCAGCAGCAGGTTGCAGCCCCCTTCCTTTGGTGTTTTGTTATGTTAAAAACCCTACTTCGTATACAAAGGACTCACTTGAAAGGGCATTTTACCCTTATGTGAGAAAATGAAGTTGTATCATGATTCCAAATGGACCAAAGTCATGAAAGGGTTATATTGATTCCAGAAATGTCAAAGTTTTGGGAAATTGATGTCAAAATCATGGAAAACCCTAACATTTGTAAAATTACAATTTTATCCTCAAGTTTTTACAAAATTGTGCAGATGTCCTCAAGAAATTATCAAAAATCCCAGAACTCATTCTGTGGTAAATTTTCAAGTCTCCAAATATGTCCAAAGTTGGTGGAAAACAATGCCTAGTCTACAAAAAAAAAAAAAATTTGCAATTGTACCCACAAAGTTCATGAAATTGTGTAAATGTCCGGAAAATCTGTGCAAAAATTTGAAATTTTAGAAGAAAGGCATGTTCCTCAATTCTTTAAGGGTAAAATTGCATAGAAACCCTGATTTAAGGGTAAATTGCATAAAAACCATGATTCAAGGGTAAATTGCATAAAAACCCTGATTCAAGGGTAAATTGCATATAAACTCTAATTCTAGGGTAAATTATATATAAACCTCAATGTTAAGGTAAATTGCATATAAATCCTATTTCGAGGGTAAATTGCATACAAGTCCCCTCCAAAGGGGAAAATTACATATAAGTCCCTCCAAGAGGGTAAATCGCATCTAAACTCTTCCAAAAGGGGAAAATCGCATCGAAGCCCTTCCAAAAGGGAAAATTATAAATAAGCCCTCACATGAAGGGATAATTACAATGATGCCCTATCTTGGGGCAAGAGAATTCTTCCCTAGGACTAAAATTTTGGCAAAGCTGGTATCGCAAAGATAAAAAGATCTTAGGCAATTAATCAAAGGTTCAGACTCAGTTCGATGTAAATTAACACTGACTCCGGTCGGTTGGGAAAGGTCCTTGTACACAAATCCTAAATCGTCTGATAAAACACGCACGCGAAAATTACAATATGCATGTTAATTAGTCAAAACATATACATATTCATCCAACAGATTGATTTTTTTAAAAAAAAAATTCGTGTGTGAAACAGGCGGGTCCATGCCACTTCCTTGAAGAGGTGTGCACTCTCCTGAGTTCTTCCTTGGGAGAAATATTTTAAAAAAAAATCACACTGTCAAGTCCCGAAGTGGTTGGTCGGCCAAAATTGGCAATATAAACTAAGGGGATGATAATGTCAGAGATCAGCCCAAATTTTGATGACAAATTGGCGATGACATCACACGATAGTGAAAGTGCCGGTGCAATATACAATGTCTCTCAGTTCCCTCCTAGGATAGCGTCATATCCCAGAAGATGTCCATCCAAGGCACGGGGTGTCTGCAATCACCTTCGGCGACACTACTTGGCATGCCACCAAGACCCGGGGGTAAAAATGTGATAGTGCTAAGGTGCATGGGCTGGTTGTCATTGTCTTCGGCATATTCCCCTGCTATGTCATCAGGACTCAGGGGTGAAAAGGCTGCCCTATCAAAGTGCATGGGCTGTTTGCCATCGACTTTGGCAACACTCCCTACCATGTCAGCAGGACGTAGGGGTGAAAATGTCACATTTTTAAAGTGCACAGGCTGCTCGCCACTGTTGTTGGCAACACTCTTTGCCATGTCATCAAGAGTCAGGGGCAAAAGGAAAAAAAACTCAATAAAATTCTCCGTCATGTCATTGAGACCTAGGGGCAGAAGAGTAAATTCAACAATATTCCCCGTTATGTCATCAAGACTTATGGGTGAAAATGTCCTTACCGTATCATCAAAAGACTAAAAGGTGGAAATGTCCTTACCATGTCATTAAGACTAAAGGGTGGAAATGTGGCACTATCAAAGTGCACAGACGGTCGCCATCACCTTGTACAACATCCCCTGTCATGTCATCAAGGTTTAAGGGAGCGGAGAAAGTTGTAAAATGCACAGGCCTCCTGCCATCACCTTCAGCTCCGACGGTCATCCTGTGGGGGACATTTGTTGGAGTCAAAAAATTTTTAAAAAAAAGAGAACAGAAGAAAAAAAGGGGAACCTATCTGGGGTCATTTGAAGACCACCAAGGGTCAATCAACCCTGGTTAAGCCTCCTAGGCTTAACCGGGGTCGATTGCCTTGCTACAAGGTCCAGTCAACCTTTGCAGGGGTCAATCAACCCCGGTTAAGCCTTCCAGGCTTAACCAAAGTCGATTACCCTGTTATAAGAGGGCAGTCAACCCCGGGGTTGACTGGGTGTCTACAAAATTGACCATGGTTAAGCCTCCCAGACTTAATCGGGGTCGATTGCCCTGTTATAAGAGGGTAGTCAACCCCAGTTAAGCCCCCGAGCTTAACCGGGGTTGACTGGGTGTCTGTTGGGGTCAATCGACCCCATTTAGGTCTCAAGACCTAACCCGGGTCGATTGCCCCCCAACCGGGGTCAATAGACCCTAGTTAAGTCCATGGACTTAATCGGGGACAGTCCCCCATTTTTTATCGGGTCAATTGACCCCGGGTAAGTCCCTATAGAACCTAACTGGGGTTGGTTGCCCATCTAGCAAGCCATTGGACCCCGGGTAAGCTCCCGAAGGACCTAACGGGGTCCAGTGATCCCCTACTCTATAAATACCCCCATGGGTCACAACATAAGGATAACATACGCGAAGACAAGGAGGTGCGCTCGGGATTCTTTGTTTGTTTGTGCTTGTAAAAGTCCAAGGTTATGAGTTATAAATATCCCGGGTCTTGCACTTATGCTCTCTAGGGGACATGTTATGTAATGTTTCATGTATTTGGCGGTAGAAGTATGTAATTTTTTAAATTAATAAAAAATTACGAAAATACCCCCAAAATTATAAGAAAATCCCCCTCAATGTCTTGTAATGGCAGAAATACTTGCAAATTTCTGAAATGGTAACTATGTCCCACATTTTGCGCGAAAGTCTTGTAAAGTCCGCAATTTGTCGACGAACGGGATGGGACAGACACGGGGATCGAAGCTCAAGAAGGATGAAAGTCTAAAGAGAAGCAATCTTCCAGGCGTCTTGTACTTTTTGTGCCTCCACCAAGGAGGGTGAGTGTTGTACCTTTTGCGCCTCCACCAAGGAGGGACTAGTGCTTTTCGTCTGAAAATTACACAAATATCTTTATGGAGTTCAAAACTTACCAAATACCTCCGGAGTTTAGAAATTATCAAAATGTCCCTTGAGCTCATCTAGAAATTGCATAAGACCTGGAACTTTGCAGAAATTGCACAAAGTTCCTGTTCTGTTCTGAAATTCCCAAAATACCCTTGTCCAAGGTCTCGTCTCTTGTACGACTCAGTGGAGCGGGACCATGTCTCTTCCCTGAAGCGGTGTGCGCTCTCTTAAATTCTACTTAAGGTTGGCTATGAACTGTTAAACCCAAGAACCCTGATACTCAGGAAAATTACGGGAATACTCTGACTAGCAAGGAAATTGCAAATAAATCCTAGGAAGCTAAGAAATGGTAGATATGCCCAAGAAATCTGAAATTACAAATAAATTCTAAAACGTTAAGAAATGGTAGATATGTCCAGAAAAATTTAGAAATTGTAGAATACCCACAAAGGATTAGGAAATTGCAAATAAACCTAGAGTTGTCAAGAAATGATAAAAATTCCCTAGGAAGTCAACAAATGACAGAAATGTCAAAAAATGTCAAGAAATGACAGAAAGATCCAGGGAAGTTATAAAAAATTACAACAATACCTTAGGAAGTCAACAAAAGATAGAAATGCCCATAGGTGTCAAGAAATGACGGAAATATCCTGGGAAGTCAAGAAATGATAAGAGAAGCCCAACAAAGTTGGGAAACTACAACTTTGTCCTGAAAAGTCTAGAAATGACAGAAATACTCCGGAATGTCAGAAAATGATAGGAATGTCCTAGAAAGTTAAGAAATGACTGGGCTATCTTGGAATGTCAGTGAATGACAAGAATATCCCATAATGTTAAGAAATGACGAAAATACTTTGTGAAGTCAACAAATTACGGAAATCTCAGGAAATGACAGCAATGTTCTAGGAAGTCAACAAATGACAGAAATACTCAGGAATGTCAGGGACTGACAAAAATGTCTTGGAGAGTTAGAAAATGACAGAAGCATCCTGGACAGTCAAGAAATGGCAGTGATATCCAAGAAATCAAGAAATTACAGATATATCTTGGAAAGTCAAGAAATGATAGATAAGTCTAAGAGAAACAGAAAATTGCAGAAATACTCGGAAAGGGTAAAAAAATATAGATTTAACCAAGAAGGGTCTGATCATGACGAAATTCAAATTCAACAATGAGATCTTGACCAGAAACAAATTCAACGGTATGATCGTGGCTAAGAGTAAATCCACAGTTCAATTGAGGACAAAAGCAAATTCAATGGTTCGTTGGAGACTAGGAGCAAATCCAACAGTCTGATGGCAACCAGAAGCAATTTCAACAGTTTGATCGTATGCGGAAGCAATCCAAAGATCGAAGTGTAAGTCGAAGCCTACTCCGATCAGGCGACGATCAGATGTAAACTCAAAGTCCTGATTATTTAATCCGGACCAAATGTAAAGGTCTCAAAAGACCAGTTGTAATCCAAAGTATGTGTTCAATGAATGAACGTCTTTGAATTTATTGCAAGAGTATGTATCTCTAATCGGCGATCGTCAGGATCTTATCCATCAGACAAAACGCACAATATCACAGCGGATATTGTAGAGGCTAAATGTGTTTTTTGACAGTTAATCAAGAGTATTCGGATTTTATGCTGATATAAATAAACACCGATTACGGTCGGTGGAGAAATGCTCCGTACTCAGACCCTAAATTGTCTAATAAATCAAATTCATGGAATTAATAATGTGCATGTTATTTAAATAGCTGATAAATGTGCATTCATGTTCAACAAATGAACATTTTCTTTAAATTTATTTCGTGTTCAACACGGGCATATAATTATTTTTAACCATATGTCATCGTCGTAACCATTCATTACCACTCGTGAATTTAACCATAGTTATCTTTAGCAAGACCTATGAAAAGATATAAATATCCTTAGTTAAAATAAAATAAAATAATGGGATCTCTCCCCTCTCCTCCCTCTTGCCGGAAGCCCCCTCCCTCTCGCCCGCTGGAACCCCCCCTTGCAACCTCCCCTCCCCTCTCCTCCCTCCCGCCGGAAACCCCCCTGCAACCTCTCTCAGCCTGCGACCTCTCGTCGGAACCCCCCCCCACTGCGACCTCCCGTCGGACATCCCCCCCCTGCAACCTTCCTCTCCTTTCTTCCATCGGAAAACCTCTCACCCTGCAACCTCCCCCCCTCTGCCTGCTACCTCCTATTGCCCCCCCCCCCCCCCCCCCCCCCCCCCCCCCCCCCCCAGTCTGAGAATTCCGATGCTAGCGGCACAACTCCCCTCCCATCCCTCCCGCCAAAGCCTCCCCCTACAACCTCCCGCCAGACCCTCCCACAGCTTGAGAACTCCGATGCTAACGGCACACCCCACCCCCCTCTTCTTCGTTCATGTCCACCAGTGGAGCCACCACGCCCCACCACCGGTAACCCATCACCGCCCGCGCTATGTGTGCCACATTCAGCCATCCCTCACAGCCATGCCGCCAACGACGGCAACCACCGCCCGTCAAAGGCAATCAATCACCAATGTCGCCCATTCCCTCTTACTCCTCTCCCTCTTCTCCCCATTTGCATAACGGTTGCCACCTGCAATAGACAAGTGAGACTCCATGCCCTTGAGATCGATCGACATCCCTCCCCTAAGGTATTCAAAATCGGTACCGAGCCAGCATTGGTATGAATCTGTACCGTCTGGTACCATATCGGTTCCCCCATTCCACCCCCGGGTTTCACCTACCCCATTTCAATATATGTTATATATCTTTGGTCATTTATACAATATACTTTTTCTATGAGGGTCGTTTTGTAAATAACTATCATCTTTTAAAAATGAAAACCAACCCTAAATCCCGTCCGGCCTCAATCCGCTGCCGTCGACCTCCTCTCGTGAGCCCGCTGTCGCCTGCCATTGCCCTAGCCTTACTGCCTGAGCCCATTGTCGCCTGCCGCTATCCTTGCCTGAACCCATTGTCGCCGCCCTAGCCTGAGCTCGCTGTTGAGAGCCTATGAGGTTCCTCTCTCCCTCTCCCTCTCCCCATTTGTCTGAGTCCCGCGATCTGCCTCTGTTCTCTCTCTCTTCCTTCTTACCTCCCCCTCTCTCTCTCGACTCTCTCACACAACAAGGAGATGAGAGTCTGGAGGAGGCAGCCTCCGTTTTTTATATATTTAATTTTTTAGTGTCTGTATCGGCCGGTATCGGGCTCAAATGGCCGGAACTAGACCGGCCAAGGTCCATTCCGGTATGTACTGGTGATGGGAATCAACACTGGACACTAACATTTTATTTTTACATTTGTGTCCTTTTGTTTACATTTATACCCTTGGCTAATTGGGTTTGCAATTGTAAGGCATTGTAAGCCGAAGGGTTAGTCTTTAAAGTCTTTGGATTTTTATGTAAAATGCCAGTGGGTCTAGCAGGGTCCCCCACCCTCTTTCTCATTGGTCCACCTAGGTCCTAGGGCCCATGTGGGGCTGGTTCAAAGTCCAAGATTGGATTTGGACCAAGGGGGGACAAGGTAGGAGGAAAATTCAAAATTGGAACCCCTTAGTCAAGGGGGCGCCCCCCATATATTATTTTTTAATGCTTGTTGTATTTTCTTTAATTTGGTCATTTGACCACATGGGGGGTTAATTGTCCTATTCCTAGTTTACCCCTCCCTAACCCTAGATCTGAGGGTAGTTTAGGTCTTTTGCACATTTCTATATAATCCATGTATTTTCTATTTTGTGAGAATTAATGCATAAGAAAATCAAGAATTGTCTTGGAGCCTTGGGCGCCCCTCTCTCCCTCTCCCTCTTGCAGCAGGATTGCTATGTTTCTAGGGTGGATTCCCTACAAAAACTTGGTGGATTCTAAGGTTTATCTCTTCCCCTGGGTGTGAAGCTCCGCCGCCGCCGCCGCCGCCGGCGGCGGCCGGCGGCGGCGCAAGGCACCCTTCCCCTTGCTGTCCTGAACCACGAAATCCAAAACAGCAGCCTAAAGATCAGGTTGGTTCTCCCAGCTCCCATCTCTGACCGAGTTGAGATTTTGAGATATTGTTCTTCTTCATATTAGCTTTCCATCCATATAAATTTTGCCCCATTCCGCCACCGTTTGGTATTTTTCTCGATTTTTATACTCCACCCTGCGCAATCTGCCATTCTGCAGACCTGCGTGATAGGTACATGTTTCTATATTTTTCCCACCCTTCAACCCTCATCATAAAAATCCCTAAAATTCTTGCACGTCCTTCACATCCCCGTCTATCCCCCATAAAATCCCCAGCTCCCAGATCTACCACCTTCCCCTCGGTCAAAATTCAATTTCAGACAGATCTTGTTCTGTCCTGTGTGTCTGTAATTCTGAGTCAGAAGCAACAGCAAACCACAGAGGTTTTCATTTCTAATCCATCTACTGGATGGATCTGAAATAATTATATGTTGTAGCCCTTTGAGTCCTCTATCCATCGGTACCAGTTTCGCCTCGATCCGACATTGGATCTGGACGTAGAAATTCTTTTCGTGGAGGCGCGCATTCCTGCTCCGAGCCAGGCCAAAAAGAAGGTGTTGGGAAATAATTCCCAATAAATTACCACAACTCAGATTCAGCGACCGCCACTTTAGGGAGTCGACCCGGGATGTCCCGCCATCGTCCCAGCCAAACGCCTCCTTTAGAAGATCCCAAGAGGACGTCGTTCCTTTGGAGGTCGTTGTACGCTGTCCAGCGGGCTGAACCGAGTTTGAACAGTGCTGAGTCGGACCAGCAACCCGTCTCCGCCCCGAGAGCCCTTCCGGCTTGCTGCCCGTCAACCCAAGATCGGTCCTCCCGGACCCCACTTGTAGCCCTTTACCTCCCTGCGTGGAGTGGGCAATGAAACCCTTGCTGTAATTATTGTAATTATTTTTTTACCGGGAGTCCGAATCTTGGCCGGGGTAGTCTTCCCCACGCCTGGAGCGTGGAGGTATCGTGTTCGCTTCCTCATTTGGCATTTGCTTTACTCGTATATGTTTCTTTATGCCGCTGCATAAGTGATAGGAACGTAGCTCGTCATATTTTTATCACCGTTGCGAGAGTGAGTGAGTGGAACCCGTCCCGTGACTTGATCGGAGCACGCAGAAAAGTCGATACCCGAGACTCATTGCCGGTTCCTCAACTACGCACATCCGCACGCTTCCCTCGTTTAGGGACGTCCGCGAGCTAGAGTCCCAGGTTCGCGTCCCATCCCGCAACAACTGGCTCAGTACAGTATGTGTCGGGAGTTATTGAATACCATCCCCCCCTCCCCCCAGTAAGGTTTGCAAACAAAGTACCGATTTTAGTATCGGTTAGGGCCAGTACTGGTACAAACCGTCCAATATCAATCAAGGTTGAATCGGACTAGTCAAGGCCGGTACCTGTACGTATCAGGGGTACTGCCAACCATGCCCCTAGGAGCCTCCCGGAGTTGATCTCGCAAGTGGTGCCTCTACAGCCGGTGTAGATGGCCACTGTCAGGCAAGGGCGCCAACAACTGGATGGAAGGGAAGGCATTCTCTGGTGGGATCAGCGGCTCAACCAGTACCTGTCAAGGTAGACCGTTCAACCGGATCTTGTAGTGCAGGGCTACGCACCCAGCCCAAAACTAGGGCTCAAATGTTGACAGTCGCCTACGCCGTGGCTTCCCCTCCCTTCCGCTGGTATGCCTCCCCTCTCTCTCTCTCTCCTACTTCCCATTGGGTGGGTTGCCGGCACCGGAGGGGGAAGTCTCGTCTGGCGCCTCCCTCTTTCTCTTTCTCTCTCTTTCTCTTTCTCTTTCCCCTCTCTGTAGGTCTCTCTCATCTCTCTTCTATAAAGGTGGTAAATTTGAGTCTGTGAGGGGGGTATTTTTGTCATTCAACGACTAACTAATGGGAATATTAGGATCTTTTTGGAATATTCGTCTTCTCGATGACAGAAGTTAACCGCGATGGCATTTTTACACGATATTGTTAGAAATAATGATATGTCTGCTAATACGTTTCTAGGGATGATACTTTTGCCATTTCACTTTTAACAATGGTTTATTTGAAAAAATTCCTTTTTAAAACCTATACTTTTTGAGGTGACATACCTGCAAGATATCCCAATTCCTTGTGAAAACCTCCCTGTTTATCTGATATCTATTATTTCTCATGAAAAATCTCTCAATTTCTCTTTCTTTTGATTTTCTCTCTTGCTTGTTCTTTCAAAATGAGACAAGGAATTCCTTGTTTCTTCGAATCTCAATTCTGTATGCTGTCTGAAACTGAAAATGCTGCAAGATCTTGTGAGAATTTCATTAGATTGATTTCTGTGCATAGAACTGTTTGGGAGATGCATCATCATATATGTTTGGTTTTAGATGTTCAGAGTTCATTGGCCCAAAAGAATGGTACCATTGATCTGTCATCTCATTGTGAACCTTTCTTACCAGCATCTTGATTGATTCCATAAAATCTTCTTACGCTGGTATGGTAGAAGTATACGTGGCATTATTATTTTTTCAGTGCCAACTTGTATAAAAATGCTTGCCAATGTAAGCAAGAAGTTATGTAATGTGCAGAATATATATATATATATATCTCAACTTTGTATGCCTAAAAGATCCCTGCAAATCAGTTTTCTGGTGTCTGACTTAAAAATTATCATGAAGTACTTTTCTTTCTATAAAAATACTTATCAAGAGTATTCATTAATCTGTGTTACTTGGTTTATTCACTTTCCATATCATAGATCATGTTGCAGAGTTATCATGCGGGTTAAGTCTTGATCTCTACCATATTTCAGTATTTAGTCATTATCACACTTTTTAATTTAAACCAATAATGAATATCTTACTATTTACCGTACACTCGTCCTTGTGTATGTTAATGGAACCACACTTGCATTGCTCAGTATCTTTCTAAAGCAAGAGGATTATACTTGTAGGATGCATTTTTTTTTCATAAGCACCAACCTTATGTCTTCCTAAACCATTTATATTCCCTTGTATTTCCTTATTGCTGACATCTTCAAGGTTACAAAGAGGAAGGAAGATAAGGTTTTAATGATGTATGGCTTTTAATTGTGCTTGACCTTTTTCTTGAGAGAGTTCTATTTAAATTGCGTGCTGTTTGTTTCTAAGAGCCCCTGGTAGCACCACTTAGAATTAAAACAAAAGGCCAGCATGTATGTACAATCTAGTTATCCTCTTCAGAGCAGTTGATCAGTAAAACCGTTTAAAGTAGAACTGCTTTTAGTTTGACTTCTGATTGGATACATATCAATTTTGAACTCAGCATTCTCCTTGAAATTGCCATATGCTTGTTAGATTTCGTATAGAGGAAAGGATTAAAAGTCTTGTAAGTACTTCCTCATTTGTTGTTCTTAGACGCTCACTATACATAATAATGAAGTTTGTCGTAAGGTGTAAGAGGGATTTGCAATGACAAATTTCCACATTTCTTTCCATAGGGAAATAGAACTGAAGGGACCCCCCAATCTCTCTCTCTCTCTCTCTCTCTGCGCTGTGTCTGATGTCTGCCCCTTAGCTGTACACTTCGGTATCTCTCACGTGCCAACTTTTCCCGCTACCATTTCACAGTCGATGTTGGACTTCTCGCTTTCTCTATTGAATGTGCATATTCACATACAAAAGCACCAGGTCAATCTCAGTGTCACCACTGGAATGTGCCCAATTGCTGCATGGGCCCAGGGCTTTCAGATAAGGGTATTGCATTGCCCTTTAATAAATTTGTCGAAAATATATGCAGTTGTTCAAATGACACATCATGTAGCAAGAGCTCTTGAGGCTTTCGAATTCAGATGATTTTTTTCTTGAAATATTAAATTTAATTTTCATGTTTACACCAGCCACTTTATCATCATATTCTCTTGTTTTTATTATTTTACTAATCATTGATTATTTATTAAATTTAATTTTCATACATCATAGGTACTATCCACTTTCATTTTTTTTCATACATCATAGCCTGTTTTCATTTCATGGTCTCTCCTTATTTGAGAATGCAAAATGTTTCTATTTTCTTGCTGCTTCCATACGAAATTTGTAAAGGTGTGTCTTTTCATTTCTGTAAATTATTTCCCAGGATTCTTCAGTTTTCAAGTAATATTTCCCATTATTCTCCATTTCCTCAGGAAACCTGGGAATGCTATCCCTGAAAAGTTTTCTATTACATTATATCTTTTGAGCATCATCAAAAGAATTAAACAAGATTTGCAATTTTCTGAAGCTTGGTAGCTCCTGTTTTGCTCAAAGTGATTTACTAAACCATATTGTAGGCAATTGGTGTGATATAATTGCTGGCCCTCTTTATCTCAGCACGAACACACTAGGCAGATGAAAACTTCTAGTGTAGTAAAATAGGTAGCACTCTTCATGACTTGCCATATAATAGCATCTCTTGGTTGCATTGCATGCGAAGTAGGTGACAACTTGCTTCTAGGTTTAAGTTTGCATCTTTTCTTAAGTTCAAGCATTCTGCACTTACTGTTGGTTAACCCTCAAAGCCAACACTTTTCTTTTAGTAAAAAGAAACCGAGTATCGATTTGATTTAGTAACCAAATATTAACTGGTTTACACTGTGAACATCTCATCTTGTCTGATATGGCTGCTGCAGATATCAAGATTGATTTATACAAATTCTGGTATAGCACTTTTGGCTTTAGCATCAAATGCCATCCATCTACTTTGGAAATGGCCACGGAGTGATCGCAACTCCAGTGGAAAGGTATCACATATATGAAATGGATCACGTTTCAAATTAAGATTGGCTAGATCATCTGCATTAATATAGCTTAAGGCTGCTTGGTTCCATATTGATTTGGATTGTTGATTCTGCAGGCAACTGCCAGTGTCCAACCTCAGTTATGGCAACCACCAAGTGGCATATTGATGACTAACGACATCACTGACACAAATCCAGAAGAAGCAATTCCCTGTTTTGCTTTATCAAAGAATGATTCCTATGTCATGTCGGCATCAGGAGGGAAGATTTCGCTCTTCAACATGATGACATTTAAGGTGATGAATGAAATTGAATGGCATTTTACATTATAAGGCCTTATTTTGATTCCATTTTTGGGTCGTTTTTAAACCTTTTTAAGAATGTGCAGACCATGACAACTTTCATGCCTCCACCACCTGCTGCAACATTTCTTGCATTTCATCCTCAAGATAACAATATAATTGCTATTGGTATGGACGACTCAACGATTCAGATTTATAATGTCCGTGTTGATGAGGTGTGACTCAATTCAGATGAGTTAAATTTCCCAATATTTAATTACGGGTAAATGTGAGAGAGTCTGACTCTTTGTTCATCTTCATGCAGGTGAAAAGCAAGCTCAGGGGGCACTCAAAAAGGATCACTGGACTTGCTTTCTCACATGTGATGAATGTTCTTGTCTCATCTGGAGCGGATGCTCAGGTTAATACCTTTGCCTATGTTATATTCTGGATATTTGAACGTTACAACATGAATTCTCTTACCTTCTCCTTACGTCTATCTTTGTTATGTTTCTTGTACAGCTCTTTGTTTGGGGGACCGATGGCTGGGAGAAGCAGAGGAGCAGATTCTTGCAGATTCCAGCTGGGAGAACACCCAGTGCAAATTCAGAGACCAAAGTGCAATTCCACCAGGACCAGATTCATTTCTTGGCTGTGCATGAAACTCAACTTGCTATTTATGAAACAACAAAATTGGAGTGCATGAAGCAGGTATCCTTTTTTTTCTTTGCATCAGACAATGCAATTGACATAACATAAATTTTTTCACATAACATAAAATTTTTAAGGGCAATTTCAAATTTCCTTTTCTTGTTTCTGTAGTATGTTCCCCGAGAGCCTTCTGCACCAATTACACATGCGACATTCTCATGTGACAGCCAGCTGATATATGCGAGCTTTCTTGATGCTACAGTTTGCATATTCAGTGCTCCACACCTCACTTTGCGGTGTCGGATTAGTCCAACGTCTTATTTGCCAGCTAATATCAGGTATATAATTGCCCAGTTAAGTGTTATTTTATTAGCGTCTATCTTTAGTGAGTTTAGTCACTCATGTTTAACACTTGTGACCATAGCATCTCAATTCAATGTTTTATCAACATTTGATGAGTTCCTCTTTGCTGGTTTGTGCCTCTTTATCTTCTCCCATTGTTTCTTTTCACCTCACCTGTGACTCTGTGTTGGCAGCAAATTTTGCTTTGCAAAAATACCTCCGCTTTTATTTAGTTGAAGCAGAAATGGACTAACTTGGAGATGGAAGACCCGTACGGGGTCGGAGGAACCCGTCCGGGGTCGGAGGGACCCGTACGGGGTCGCCCTCACCCGGACGGGTCCGCCCGGAGGTGGGCAAACCCGCACGGGGCCGCCCTTGGGCGGGCGGACCCGTCCGGGGTCGCCCGACCCCGGGAGGGACCCACCCGGGGTCCGCGACCTCGGGCAGGTCCTGCCCGGGGGGTCGCAACCCCGGGGAGGTCCCCCCGGGGGGTCGCGACCCCGGGCAGGTCCCCCCCGGGGGCCGCGACCCCGGGCAGGTCCCCCCCGGGGGCCGCGACCCCGGGGAGGTCCCCCCGGGGGTCCGCGACCCAGGGCAGGTCCCCGGGGGGGTCGCGACCCCGGGGAGGTCCCCCCCGGAGAGCTGCGACCCCGGGCGGGTTCCCCCCGGGCGTCCGCGACCCCGGGACGGTCCAGACCGTCCCGGGGACTCTCCACCCCGGGGAGGTTCCTCTCCCGCGCACGCAAATCAAAATATGACCTCCCCGGGGTCATTTTCATCCCGTTGGATCCGTACGGGGTCGAACACTCCCGGGGAGGTTCCCCACTTCTATAAATAGACCCCTGGAGGTCCAGAAGGGGGGAGGGAAGCTCTACTACACTCAACAACCTACGGAAGACACTCGGAGCGTTTTGTTCGTTTGTCTTGGCCCGCGAGGGGTAAGTCCCCGGGTTTTGTGTAGGTCCCCCTATGAGGGTATATTTGTAATTTCGCCCCTCAGTGGGCCGTGTTGTTGTTTCTGGCAACACAAGAAGAGAAAAGACTACGACAACTACAAGCAGCAACCTACGGAAGACGCTTGAGCATTTTGTTCGTTTGTCTTGGCCCGTGAGGGGTGAGTCCCCGGGTCTTGTATTTATGCCCCTACGGGGTATATTTATGGTTATGCCCCCCAGTGGGCCATGTTTGTAATTATGCCCGTCAGCGGGCCACGGTTGTAAGTCTTTACGTCTCGGGACGACTAAGTCTTGTATTTCTGCCCTTATAATGGCGAAATTACAAAAATATCCTTCCCGGGATGGTAAAAGACCGAAGTCCTGTAATTTACAGTTATGCCCTACAATCTTTTGTAATTGGGACTACGTCCCTATCTCCCGCTCCAAGGCGGACGTTTGTACAGTCGACAACTCGCCGACAACCCTTGTACTCACATGGAATTATAAAAGCATTCAGCATGTTTTATATGTAACCTCGGGTGGGAAAATTATAAGAAAACCCCCGACTTTGGAGAATTGTGTATATACCCCTCCTTCGATCAATTTGACAGAGCTATGCTTTCTATGAAACCCTTTGTCATTCCTTCGGTCCGGAAGTGTTGTCAGCTTAGTCCAGCACTCGGGTATCATATCAAACCTAGGTCTAGGGTCTGGTAAAGTTACCAAAATACCCCTGTAACCTAAACATGGCCTCAGAGCCCTCGAAACCCTCCAGAAAGAGCCTCAATGCCTTGGGGAGTTAGAGATCCAGTTTCACTTCCACTCCAGCCCAGAAAATTTCATAAATGTCCATGACCTGGAAAATTACCAAAATATCCCTGGGTTGGTAAATTTACCAAAATACCTCCGGGGTCCAGAAAACTTCCCTTGCTTTAAAAATGCCTATGGCTTCCGCATATTTGCGCCTCTATGCCTAAATCTTAGGGTTTTGCTCAGACCTAGCCCTAATCTAGTTGTTTCTATGTGTTGGTGGTAAAATGAGTGGTCATGGAGAGTCTCTCGAGTGAGCTTGCCCTCCACATCAGAACCTCTGTAGAAGTCTTTTGGGACCTCTTTGACAGTTAAACAAAGGTGTTCGGACGTTAGGCCGATGTAAATCAACACTGACTCCGGTCAGTGGGGAAAGGTCCAGCACTCGAACCCAAATCGTCTGATACTATGTGCACCCACGGAACCCTCTCTACGCAGAGGAGTGTTTCTTTTCAAAAAGAACGAAAATCTACCTTTTATCTACGATAAGAGTATTTCTTAGATTTTTTCCGTGTCCAACAGACTGGCACGCCCGGTGGGACTTTTCCCGCCTTTCTTCTTTCTGTCAAAGAAAGTCTCTAAAACCTTCTTCAAGGTTCTGATTGCCCCTCTTCCTCTTACAGGACGGGAAGAGGAGGGCGCACCTCTCTCTGTTTAATTGAGAGCTCTTTGTGCATCTGCACGCCACTCCTTTCGTGCTACGCACCACCACCACCACCAACACCAACAGCAGCGATGGCAGCCGTTACCTACGGCCCCGAGATCGTTGCCAACCATGCCAGGCTCGGATTCCTGGCGACCCCGCTGGTCTTCGGCGACTTCCCACCTGTCGTCGGCTCGCCCTTCTTCTTGGGCGTGGTACCGGTGGCTGAAGCCAGTTCAGCCACGCTTCAAACAGCTGTCGGGGGCATCAAGCCTTCGGCCCCTTCAACTGGCCGGGTTAGTCCGGTCAAGAAGACCATCACTGAGGGTGTTAGGCCTTCGGTTTCAACAACTGGCCGGGTCAGTCCGGTCGACAAAACAACCGTCGGGGGCGTCAGGCCCTCGGCCCCTTCAACTGGCCGGGTCCGCCCGGTCAAGAAGACAACTGTCGGAGGTGTCAAGCCTTCGGTTTCAACAACTGGCCGGTTCAGTCCGGTCGACAAAACAACCGTCGGGGGCGTCAGGCCCTCGGCCCCTTCAACTGGCCGGGTCCGCCCGGTCAAGAAGACAACTGTCAGAGGTGTCAAGCCTTCGGTTTCAACAACTGGCCGGTTCAGTCCGGTCGACAAAACAACCGTCGGGAGCGTCAGGCCCTCGGCCCCTTCAACTGGCCGGGTCCGCCCGGTCAAGAAGACAATTGTCAGAGGCGTCAGGCCTTCGACTCCAGCAACCAGCCGGGTTCACCCGGTCGACAAGCCAGCCGTCGGGGGTGCCAGGCCCTCGGCTTCAACAATTGGTCGAGTCTGTTCGGCCAACAAGCTAGCTTCTGGGGGTGTCAGACCCTCTACTGCAGCAACCGGCCGGGTCCATCCGGTCAATTATCCAACTGTTAAGGGTATCAAGCCCTTCATCCCAACAACCAGTCGAGTTCCCTTGGCTGCCATGTCAACGACCGAAGGTGTCAGGCCTTCTGCCCTAGCTGTTGGCCGAGTCTTCTCGGTCAATCAAATCACTACTGACGTTGCTCCTGCTCAACGGGGGCAACGCCGTCGCCGCAACGGCGCCAAACCCACTGCGGTCACCCTCAGAGGTGCGGCCCCTGCTCAACGGGGGCAACGCCGCCGTCAGGATGACGCCAGGCCTATGGCGGGTGTCACCACCGCCGCCCCTGCCCAATGGGGGCAACGGCGTAGCCGCAAGGGTGCAAGGCCCGAGGCTGCTGTCTCGCGCTCCGGCAAGACTGTAATTGTCGGAGACATTCGCATCCGGCTCGATGGAGGCGAGCCGATCCTGCCACGGGATCGTCACGTCCCGACTATTTCTACCTCCAACCGCTTCGAGCCCCTCCGGCAAGTCCGGGAGAAAGGAGCGAAGAAGAAGAAGTCTGCCGTATCGGCGGCAATCCAGGGCCCTCTGCAACGGCCCAAGCCACGAGCTCCCCGTCCAAGGAGAGGGGGCAACCCAATTGAGGAGCACCAGCTCCATTTGAAGAAGATCTGGGTCACCAAGGAGGAGGCCCGAATCATAAGGCGCGCGAGGGCGGAGGAGCCCTTCCGCATGTCAGAGCTTCAGCGGATGCGGAGTCCGCCAAGCACTGAGGCCTCGACGTCTACGAGATTTACATCTCAACCCCTACGGGGACAAAAATGCCGAGGAGCCGGCAAGAAAGTGCGACCAACCTCCCCGTGGGCTAGTTCTACACACACGGAGGAGGATCGCTCACCCCAAGCAGCCACATCCCGAATGTCTGTCTTCGACAGACTTGGGAGGCCGCCCAAGCCGGAGCGACAGCCGCCCAAGAAAAAGCGGGTGGTTCAGGTGACCGATGACACTGTTAAAGTGTTCACCTGTTACGCCACCTCCGGCGAAAAACAAGCCGAGGGCACCTCGGGGGAACTCAATCAGCCTCTTCAATACTCGAGGAGGCCAAGGTCCGGGTCCCGCGGCCTGGCACAAACACAACAAGCACCGGCCGCCGGTACATCTCAGCCTGAGCCGGCACGGCACGAAGAGTGCCAGGAAGACGTCCACAGTATTGATGGGGACAGTCACTCCCGGCATGCAGAAGAGTTGGCGGAGGAACTACGGGCCCCCACATTGGACGAGCTTCAACGGGAAAACCAAGAGCTCAAGAACCTCTTACAGTCGCTTTTGCGCGAAAAGGAGGTTCCTTCCCCGCCTCAGGCGGCACCGGCTGGAGCGGATCAGCAGCCTTCTCCCATTCCAGCAGCAGCCAATGCCTCTGTCACCGCTGCAAGACACCCACTGGCGGTGGACTTTGAAGTCCCGCCGCATGAAGCCAATGCGCGGTCATCTGCTACTCCTGCCGCAGAAAGCCTTATGGCGCAGAAGCAGATGATTGAGCGCATCGTGGAAGCGAAGTTCGCTCAGCATGGCGAGGGTGTGGCTACCGTTGATTTGTACAGCGTGCCATATCCCCTCCATCATCAATTCAAGAAGCTTCCACCAGATTGCCCGAAGGCCCTGAAACTCCAGAAGTTCAACGGGCAGGGCTCTCCGCATGAACACCTGGCCTATTACATGACGGCCATGGGTGAATTAGCCTTGGAAGAGGCATACTTGCTGCGGTATTTTGCCACGTCTTTGACTGGCACCGCCTTCCAATGGTATTCAAGGTTAAAGCCCAACTCAGTATCTGATTGGGCTGATATGCAGAAGAAGTTTGTCGACCGTTTCCAAATGGTCGAGCGCAAAGTCTCTTTAGCAGAGCTTTGTTCCCTTCGACAGAAGAAGGGCGAAACAGCATTGGACTTCATCAAGCGATGGAGGGACATCAGCATGCGCTGCGATAATCCTCCGACGCCTGAAGATGCAATCACTATCTACCGCAGGGGTCTCTCGGCAGAAGTCAGTGAAAAGCTTCTGGGCTCCAATATCAGAGGCTTCGACCAGCTCAACACGGTGGTGGCGGAGATTGAGATGTTCTTCGCTGATCATCCTACACAAGCCTCTACAAAAGGCAAACCCTCCAAAGACCGTCTGACTAGCGGTAAAGAGGTGAATGCCGTGGACTTCTCCCCGACGAATGGAGATAAAGGGGAAGGAAAGTCCAAAAGAAAAGACAAGAAGTCTGGTGATAAGACAAATGCATCTTCCTTAGCGGAGAACATGAAGACGCCTTATTCCTTCCGAAAGGAGCATACCAAGATGCTCTTTGATCTGTGTATGAAGGAGCAGCTCGTCACTCTGCCGGACCCGCGGAAGCCCGCGGAGGTGGATAAGACAGATGATCCAACCTATTGTATGTATCACCGGAGGTTGGGTCATGCCGTCGGGGATTGCTATGTTTTCAAGAATATAGCAGAAGAGCTCATTCAGAAGGGCTTGGTAAATATGCAGGACCATGTAGTCGACCCACCCCAGCCTCATCCCTGGAGCCGATCGAATCGGTCGGCTAACGTGGTCCATATGGTGGCGATGGCTTCAAGCTCCAATGCCTCCGAAGCCGGGCCCTCAAGTCGACAGCCCAATGGTGGCCCTAGAGCCACTCCTCCTCCATTCCCAGAATGTTTGGCGCTGCGGAGGACTATCCGGAAGATCCGAGGGGAAGTCCGACAGCTACGACGGGAACAAAGGCGCTTGCTGCAGTTCCTAGAGAGCATTGATCAGCAGTTGTCCACCTTCCCTTTTGGCCCATTTGCCAGGGGGTTAGCTCCAGCCCACATACGGGAGGCGGGTGTATCACTCACGGGTCGGGCTCCGCTCAGGGGTTGGCTCTCTGAAGAGTCCTCGGATTCATCTGAAGACGAGGAGGACTCACCCGAAGACATGGAGGCTCCACTTCAAGTCGAGCTCCCAGAGAAGTTATACTCCTTCCCTTGCGAGAAAACTCCCAATATCTTCTTCGCATGTCAGCGGGCGGGGCCGATTACCCCGTCACCTATGGAGCAGACGCCAGGCGCTGCTTTTCATCAGGGCTATTGCCCATATCATGAAGTTGTTGGCCATGTTATCCACAACTGTGAGCCATTCAAGGACCTCGCCGAAGACTTAATCAGGCGGGGGAAGGTGGATATGGGCGAATTTCTAGTCGACCCACCGCAGCCGCATGCACGAAGGAGTCTTCACTGCTCCGTCAACGTCATTCACGCTGCAGCAGCCTTCCAGTTCCCCGAGCCGCAGGAGGAGGGAGTTAGTTCCCAGGGAGCCAGTTCCCAATCCCCCAAGTCCACACTCTGGTATCCAGGGTGGCGACCCTCTCACCAGTGTTCTTTCCCCAAGGAGGACACTGAGAAGATTTTTGACAAGCTTCTGGAGGAGGGTTGGGTGTTGACACATGACCCGCCGTCTTATTACAATGAGACGGCCAAGAGTCACCCCCGTTATTGCAAGTATCATGCAAGGGTGTCTCACCCCACTCGGCAATGCCCAGAGGTTCAAGACTTCATTGAAGCCCTCATCCAGAGAGGGGTTGTCGATCATCAGGGGAATTCCATGACAAGGTTACGCCTTGCAGAGGCCGCCAGGGAGACACTCCAGCAGGCCCGGCGAGAAACTGAAGCTTTCTCCCGATTAGTCCGGCCAAGTGAGCCTACGGAAAATGATGAATTCCCATTACTCACTAAAGGCAAGGCCACGGCCACCTATAAAGGGCCTAAGGTCCAGAACCCAAGAAGCCAAGCTGCGGGAGAGAGTTCGAAGGTCCGTCCCAGGTCGAATCAGCCCGGCATCGTCCTAAGAGAGAATTCTCGGCCAGACAACAAAGGCAAAGCCAAGGCGTCAGAGCCTTCAGCCAAAGCTCCTGCCAAGTCAGCAAGGCCATTAGTCGGGGAAAGGACTCAACCCCTTGAGCCCGCAAAGACCCCAATTAAGGCCTCTGTCACCCCAGTGAGGCCGCCATTCTTAGAAAGGCCTCAGCAGCTCAAGCAAGCCAACCCACCAGACCAAGCAAAGTCGGTGGAACTACAAAGCTCCCAGAGGTCCTACTGTGGACTGGCAGAGTTCCAGGAGTTGCCTCCTGAAATAATTGCTCAGGCAATCAATGCCACCTTCCAAGCTCAGCCGGAGGAGGCCAATTGGACCAAAATTGCCCCCATAAAAAGCCGTGGCACTAAGGTTCCTAAGGAGCCAGCCCGGAGCAAGAAGCAAAATTCTGGGGGCAAGCGAGTCCCACTGCCGAAGCAAACTCCTCTCTCTTCTCAAGAGGCAACACGCCAAAAGAAGCAGGAGAAGAATCGCAGGAAGAACTTGAAGAGGAGGTTGAAGAAGCAAGCCGCTGCTATGGAGGCTCCTAAGGAGCTAACTCCTCTTCAAAGACTTCAAAAGCTCATAGATGAGCTGGAGGAGTACACTCCCCCTCATCCCACCAGGGTCGTCACTCTAGACGAATATATTCCCTGGGACAAGCTTGGGCGCAAAGCTCGTCTTCTACAATGGCTCCGAGAAATGGTTCACCGTCTTGAAGAAGGTGAAGACTTCCCAATCCCGGAGGAGCTCTCCTTATTCTACAAAGATGAGGAGCTCACTGTCGAGATGCTCGAGGAAATGCTGCATGAGCTCTCTTGCAACATGGTGGCGATTCCGCCACCCGACAATATTTATTGTCCCACGGCTGATAGCGCTGGAGGCCAGGCGCCTATGGCGACATATCGGCGCCGCTCTGCGAGAAATGGCCGGGGACGTGGCCGAGGTCGTGGCCGAGGACGTGGACGTGAAGGTCTCCCGACTCTTGACCGGGTCATAATATTCAGAGGGGAGAAGCCGGGTCCTGTCCCAGAAACTCAAGTTCGGGGAATCCCTTTCATCCTCAGCCCCTCAGAGGGTTCAGGCCCCACTTCAACGGCTAAGCCGGGTGGTGTCCCTTTCACAATCACCTCCTCCGATGAAGAAGAGGAGCCAGCCAAGTCGCCAAAGCGCGAGGAGGCGTCAGAGCAAGCCGGCCCCTCCAACAGGGTCGAGCCCGTAAGTCCAGCAGGTCCTTCTAATGAAGACCAGCCTGAAGAACCTTTGCCACCTCCAGAAGAGTCTTTGGCTCCGCTATTCCAGGAAGATGCGGAAGGCCAGAATACGGAGGAGCGCCCTCCTAAACGGGAGAAGTCTCGCCAGGTGCCGAAGGCCTTGGCGGAAATCATTCCGCCATTTGACAAGACCCGTGCCAGGGCAGACCGCAAAATTATTCATCATATGAAGCGGTTCCCAACAAATGTCACTATTTGGGAAGCCATTGCCTGGAGCAAAGACCTCAGAGAGGCTCTTGTCAAGATACTTCAAGATCCAGAGACGTATGAAGCCCATGTTGCAGAGTTGCAAGCTCAAGCATATGAAGCACTCACAGCAAACATCACCTTCACGGACAAAGACATGTTGATGTCCTCTCCGTGTCATAATCGCCCCTTATATATGAAAGGGACGATTAATGGACATGATGTGAATCGCATCCTGGTAGATGCCGGAGCAGCTGTCAACATCATGCCTCTGAAGACTTTCAAGTCTCTATACTTGGCACCTTATTTGCAAAAGGTGACTGATGTCAAGATCTCGGGATTCAATCAGGGTTCCGAGGAGGCGCTTGGTCGGGTTGTTGTCAAACTAGTTTTGGGCGATTTCGTCACCCAAGCGACATTCTATATCATCAACTTCGACACATCTTACAAGATGCTGCTTGGAAGACCTTGGCTTCATGAGAATTGGGTCGTTCCTTCAACGTTGCATCAGTGCATTAAATATGCTAAGGAAGGGGAGCAACATACGGTCTTCGCAGATCAAGCCCTGTTCCATCCCAATGAGTGCCATCTGGCCGATGCTTCACTATATTTTGGGAAGCCCACCTTAACAATCCCCGAGCCTTTAAAAGGTAAAGGGAAGCAAAAGGTGGACCCTGAAGTTGAAGAAGGGCAGCTCTTCACTGTCAACCAAGACATGGTAAAGCTGCACAGGCTGAGCCTCAGTGCCGCCTCCAAGCCGACCCAACCAGAAAGGCGGAGTATGGACTTTGAAGCCAACCTTATCAGCCGGGTCATTGATGGGAGTATCTCCTTACCGCCTAAGTGCTTTCAACTCGTGTCCCAATGGGAAGAACAGGAGGTAGAGCAGTTGAAGACCTTTACAGTCTCCTATCAACGGAGAAGGAGACGCAACAAGGGCAAGGAGGTCAAACCGATCATCTTTTACAAAGGTGATTTAGTCCCACCGTGTCCTCCTAAAGATGACTTCGGCTGGGATACTCCCGCCGATGTGGTGCCAGAGCCAGTCCAGGAGATGGACGATATGCCAGAGTATATCAAGGAGATGTGTAAAAAGCAGCACATCCCGCAAACTCTGGACTCTGCTCGAGCGGCATATTTTCATCAACTATGGAATCCTCCACAAGTCCGCGGGCAGCCTCCCTTCTCCCGTAAAGATACAAGGGGCCTTGGCTATGACCAAGAGAAGGACGACTTCGAGGTCCACTTCGCAGTCAACACCATAGGACTGCTACCTCTCCCTAACGGGCAAGTTGAAGTTGAGCCCAACATAGATGACTCTGCAAGGGAGTCCGCTGATGTGTCTACGACACCATCACCTTCATCAGGAGCTGACAATGGTCACCCCTCAGAGGAAGGAGCAGCTCAGCCTGCTAACCACCCGCAAAACAAAGCGAGCTTTTCGGCTTCAAGCCACGAGCAAAAGTGCTTCGAAGAATTTGATGTCTATGAAGCCAATATTGATGACGAGGGAGACTTCGTCGACCTCCAACCAGCTCCACCGGAGCTTGAAGACGGTGGTCAAGCAACTGTGGACGAGTTGATCGAAATCAATCTTGGAAGCAAAAGTGACTATCGTCCCACCTTCATAAGTGCTCTCCTCAGTGAGGAAGAAAGGCAGTCGTATCAACAGCTTTTAGAAGAGTTCAGGGATTGTTTCGCCTGGACTTATAAAGAAATGCCCGGGCTCGACCCTTCTGTGGCTGAACATGAGCTGGCAATACTTTCAACAGTCAAGCCAGTCAAGCAAGCCCAAAGGCGTATGCGCCACGAGCTGGAGCTGAAGGTCAATGCTGAGGTTGACAAAATGCTCAATGTGGACTTCATAGAGCCTCGCATGTACCCTGTGTGGCTCGCTAACATAGTCCCTGTCAAGAAGAAGAACGGCCAAGTCCGAGTCTGCATCGACTTCAGGGATTTGAATAAGGCATGCCCAAAGGACGACTTCCCTGTCCCAATCACTGAGACAATGGTTGATATGATCACTGGTCACGAAGCCTTGTCTTTCATGGACGGGTCGTCGGGCTATAATCAAATCCGCATGGCCGTCAAAGACAAAGACCATACGGCTTTCCGGTCTCCTAAGGGGATCTTCAACTACAAAAGGATGCCGTTCGGTCTGAAGAATGCCGGCGCAACCTATCAAAGGGCAATGACCAAGATCTTCGACGAGATGCTACATGACCTTGTCGAATGCTATGTTGATGATCTGGTCGTCAAGACAAAGAAGCGGGAGGATCACTTAGCTGACCTGCGTCGAGTCTTTGAAAGGCTCCGACAATTCCAGCTCAAGATGAACCCGATGAAGTGCGCCTTCGGCGTCTCCAGTGGCAAGTTCCTTGGCTTCATTGTCAGGTATCGAGGCATAGAAATCGACCCCGACAAAATCAAGGCCATAAGGGGACTACCTCCGCCCAAGAACTTGACGGAGCTTAGATCTCTTCAAGGAAGACTCGCCTATATTAGGCGGTTCATTTCCAATCTCTCTGGGAGATGCCTACCTTTCGGCAAATTGATGAAGAAAGGAGCACCCTTCATATGGGACGAAGACTGTCAGAAGGCCTTCGAGCAGATCAAGGAGTATCTGCTGACTCCTCCAGTCTTAGGGGCACCCGTCAGAGGGAAACCCCTTATCTTGTATATTGCTGCCATGGATGCCTCTTTGGGAGCTCTCCTAGCCCAGATCAATGAAGAGGGCAAGGAGCAGCCACTGTATTACCTCAGCCGAAAACTGATCGGGCCTGAGCATCGGTACGCTCCCATGGAAAAGATGTGCCTAGCTCTGGTGTTTGCTGTCAAGAAGCTGAGGCACTATCTCCTAGCCCATCGGGTGGAGCTCATTTCAAAATGCAACCCACTCAAATTTCTGTTATGCCAGCCTGTCCTCTCTGGTAGACTCGGCAAATGGGCGCTTATCCTCATGGAGTTCGACATCACCTTCGTCCCACGCAAGGCGATCAAAGGACAAGGAATAGCGGAGTTCTTAGCAGCGCACCCCGTGCCAGAAGATTCGCCACTCAACTTCGAGTTGCCCGACGAAGAGGTGTTAGTGCCTTCTCAAGAAATCGGGGAGTCTTCTGAAAAAGTCCCACCACAGATGGAGTCGGGTGTCCTCACCCTCGACCTCCCACATTGGGAGTTATATTTTGATGGTGCCTCTCGGACAATCAAAAGGGCCGGTGGCCTTACAGACTATGTCTCAGGCGCGGGGGTAGTCTTTGTATCTCCACAAGGCGGCATCCTCCACAACTCTTGCGCTCTCATGAAGTCGCTGACTAATAATGAGGCAGAGTATGAAGCACTAATTATTGGGCTTCAACTGGCACTGGAGATAGATATCAAGTGCATCAAAGTGTACGGGGATTCTCAGCTCGTCATCCGACAAGTACTGGGCGTCTATGATGTCCGTAAAAAGGAGCTCGTCTCCTACCATGCAGCCGTCATGAGGCTCAAGAAAAAATTTTATCTATTTGAAATAGGCCATGTCCCCAGAGGCAGCAACTCCCAGGCTGATGCTCTTGCAAAGTTGGCAGCAGCCCTAAAACTCCCGCCTGAGGGAGAATTGAATATTACAGTCAGACACCGAAGGCTCATGCCAAGTGTGCTCGACGAAGAATCCGGCCTCACTGTTTACGAAGTCGACAACATTCAATAGGACAATGCTCCTGAAGAAGAAGATTGGCGCGAGCCAATTATAAAAATAAAGAACGGCTGGCTCCCTCCTGATCGGGCTCAGAGGGTGCAACTGCTACGCAGGGCGACATCCTACCAGCTGATTGACGGTCTGCTCTTTAGGCTTGTCCATGGAAAAGACCGATCGGTCCTCCTGCGGTGCCTTTCGTCCAAGGAAGCGAAGACCGTCATGCACGAGGTTCATTCCGGATTGTGCGGAGCTCACCAGGCAGGAGCCAAGATGAAGAATAGCATCAAGCTCAAAGGGTTTTACTGGCCCACCATGTACGAAGATTGCAATCAATTCGCTCGTACATGTCACCAATGCCAAGCATTCGGCCCAGTCCCGACGGCCACCTAACCCGCTCCATCCAACAGCGCCTACTTGGCCGTTTGCAGAGTGGGGTATGGATATTGTGGGACCATTCCCACCATCGTCCCAGGGGCACAAGTTCATACTCGCTGCCACCGATTACTTCTCCAGATGGGCGGAAGCCGTTCCACTACGGGAAGTTACAGGGGAGATAGTTGCTCGTTTTGTGCGGCACTATATCATATACAGATTCGACACCCCCAGTCGGATTATATCCGACAATGGCACGCCATTCAAGAACAAGACTGTTTATGCTCTGGCGGCCAAGTTCCATATTGATTGGAGAGCGTCGTCGATCTACAATCCCCAGGCCAATGGGTTAGCCGAGGCCTTCAACAAAACCCTCTGCAAGCTGCTATCCAAGATAGTAGGTGGCCGCAAGCGGGATTGGGGCGAGAAGGTCCACGAAGCCCTATGGGCCTACCGGACTATTTACAAAACCCCTACGGGATGTTCCCCTTTTTCCCTGGTCTACGGAGCTGAAGCAGTGATCCCTGTGGAGATCGAGCTAGCATCTTACCGTGTTGCTGTGCACGCCGGATTGCCAGGTCAAGACCAATCTGAAATTGAAAGAAGGCTCGAGGAATTGTCCAACTTGGAAGGTCAAAGACTCAAAGCCTATAAACACTTACAAGTGTATCAAGCCCGCATGACACGTGCCTATGATAAGCTAGTCAAGCAACGGGCGTTCAAGAAAGGTGACCTTGTCATGGTCAAAGAAAAGGAGGTTCTCGTGGGAAGATCCAGCGGCAAACTCCAGCCCAATTGGCGTGGGCCTTACGTCATCCAGAAGGTCTACGAAGGAGGGGCCTATACGGTCCTTGACCACAAGGGAGACAATCCCTTCCCTCCTCTCAACGGCAAGCATATGAAGCTCTACCATGCGTCACTGCAAGAGTTTCTGCAGCAGTCCTCACAGGACAATACCTCCCCTCAGTGAAGGTTCAAAAAAAAAATAAAAAAAAAGAAAAGGGGTTAAAAATACTGATACCCCGGCGGACTCAGTCAGCCTTCAACGGTTGGCTGAGGGTAAAAAGGCCACAGACCCGGTCGAGGTGAAAACCCGAAAGGGCGCCTCGGGCAAAAATGGGCAACCCCTCGGTGTGAAAACCCGAAAGGGTGCACCGGAAAAAGCTAAAGGGGGCCAGCCTCGGCGAAAACCCGAAAGGGCGGTGAGGTTGGTAATGTGAAAAAAAAAAATTCCTCTCTCTGTCTATTCTATGGGTGGCTCTAAGTCAATGACTCCACCCCATCTCGAAAAAAAAAATCATATTGATGCCATGGCTACGCCTTACATGTCGTTCTATGACACCTAGTCCCACTGGCATTCTAACGGTGTCATACTTTGTCCCATCGGGCTCGGCCTATGTACGCCTCTTCCGGGCTGCCGACCCATTCCGCCCATCGGCTTCTGGGTTCAGCTCATATGTCTCTTCTGAGCAGTTAAACCCGTTTACTCTCTTGTCCCACTGGGACTGGCCTCAGTATGCTCTCTCGGGCTGCCAACTTTTCATGCCTTTCGGCTCCTCTTTCATTCTAGGGAATGGCCTCAGTATGTTCTCTCGGGCTGCCAACCCTTCATGCCTTTCGGCTCATCTAACCTCCTTGGGATTGGTCTCAGCACGCCCTCTCGGGCTGCCAACCCATCATGCCTTTCGGCTCATCTTATCTTCTTGGGATCTGGTCTCAGTATGCTCTCTCGGGCTACCAATCCATCGTGTCTTGCGACACATGTCCCACCGGGTCTGGCCTCAGCATGTCCTCTCGGGCTGCCAACCCACCTATTCGCCTATCGGCTTTCGGATTTGACTCTCACGTCCCACTAGGGCTGTCAAATCCACCCCTTTTCTTCTTCAGGGTCTGACCTCTGCATGCTCTCTCGGGCTGTCAACCCATCTCGCCTCTTGGCTTTAGACTTGACTCATATATCCCACCGGGATCGTCAAGTTTACTCCTTTGTCCCCACGGGCTTGGCCTCAGCATGCCCTCTCAGGCTGCCAACCCTATTTGCCTATCGGCTCACAGATTTGACTAATACGTCCCACCCGGGCTGTCGAATCCCTTCCTGTCGTCGTTTCGGGTCTGGCCTACGTATGCTCTTTCGGGCTGCCAACCCATCCCGCCTATAGGTTTAACCCGCATGTCCCTTTCGGACTGTTAAACCAACTCCTTTGTTGTTCCAACCGGGCTTGACATATGCACACCCTTTTCGGGTTGCTAACTCGGTCAACCTTCGGTTTTGGATTTGGCTAATTGCGTCCCCCTAGGACAGTCGAATCCACCCATCTTGTCACACCGGGCTTGGCCTCAATATGCTCTCTCGGGCTGCCAACCCACTACACCTTTTGGTCTCACCGGGTTCGGTCTCAGTATGCTCTCTCGGGCTGCCAACCCATTATGCCTTTCGGCTCATTTCTGTCCTCTTGGGTTCGGTCTCAGTACGCCCTCTCAGGCTACCAACCCGTTTCGCCTTTCGGCTTACAGATTTGATTCATTCGTCCCACCCGGACAATCAAATCTACCCACTTGTCCCACATCTGCGGCACACACGTCCTTACGGGAGTGCCACATTTTTCTCGCCTTTTGGCATTATAGGTTCAAAAAAAAAAAAAAGGAAAAAAAATGGGGTTGAAAATATTGAGACCCCAGCGGACTTGGTTGTTTCTGTTAGAAGAGCAATCAAGGGCAAAAAGGCTTTAACCCGGCTAAGGTGAAAACCCGAAAGGGCGCCTTAGGCAAAAATGGGTACCCCTCAGTGTGAAAACCCGAAAGGGCGCACTGGAAAAAGCTAAGGGGGCCAGTCCTTGCGAAAACCCGAAAGGGCGGTAGGGCTGGTAAAGTAAAAAAAAAAAGAAGAAAAGGCTTATCAAGCACTAGACTCGCTCCTCCTCAGCTCGGCAAGGCGAGTCTTACTCTGAAGAGCTTCCTCATGGAGCCCCTCAAGCCTATGGCAGAATCTACATCGGCAAGACTGCACTACTCTTCGGTCCCCTGGACCTCTCACAAAAGTGCCTCCACACTCTGGGAGGCCATCTGCTCGCGCTCGTAAGTGGCCTTGACTTGGGCGCCCACCTCAGCCTGGGCTCTCCGAAGTCTACAAAGTTGCTCCTCCTCTTGCTGAATCGTCAGCTGAGTCCTCCGCCTCCGCTTTCTAAATAGCGCGAAGGTGGACAAACTCCTCCCATAAAGACGCAAGCTCAGTCATCCAGGCGTCTCGAGGGAGAACAAATGCATGCATCTGGCAATGCTACACCAAGTTGAGGACCATTCGGCCACTCCATCCCAAGGGTCAGAAAACTCTGAAGCAGCTTTGAAGCCTCACTAGCTGAAGCTAAAGCAAAGAAAGGAGTTGCCTCAGCCCGTGTACGGCCGACATCTATCCAGACCAACATGCCCTAAGGGCTGGTTTACATCAACCTTGGCTATCACAAGTCAGCAATTAGCCACCTTCTACATTCGGCGACATACCTCAGCGGTCAGCCGACACATCAACATGTTCGGCTACACCTCAGATGTTAGTCGGCACACTTTGGCGACACCTTAACAGTTAGCCAGCTTTAACTTGCGGCTACACACCTCAGCGGTTAGCCGACACGTCTTCAGTGGCATCTTAGTGGTCAGCCAGCACCATGACTTTTGGCCAAACGCACCCCCAAGGGTCGGCCAGTGTCAGTCTCCAGCTATCACAGCTCAATAGTCAATCAACGACGACTCAGATGGATGCGCCTCTTCGAGATAGGCCTACATCAACTTCGGGCTAACAAGTCTCTCAGAAGCAGGCCCCCGTCAACTTTGGGTTAATAAGTCTCTCAGAAGCAAGCCCCCATCAACTCGGGCCAACAAGTCTCTCAGAAGCAGGCCCCCATCAACTCTAGGCCAACAAGGCTCTCAGAAGCAGGCCTACGTCAACTCGGGCCAACAAGTCTCTCAGAAGCAAGCCCCCATCAACTCGGGCCAACAAGTCTCTCAGAAGCAGGCCCCCATCAACTCTAGGCCAACAAGGCTCTCAGAAGCAGGCCTACGTCAACTCGGGCCAACAAGTCTCTCAGAAGCAGGCCCCCATCAACTTCGGGCTAACAAGTCTCTCAGAAGCAAGCCCCCATCAACTCTAGGCCAACAAGTCTCTCAGAAGCAGGCCTACGTCAACTCCGGGACAACAAGCCTCTCCGAGGCAAGCCAGTATCAACCCTCAGCTTTCTGGAAAGCAATGAAGCAGTAAGGTGCAGCTCTACAGAGGGCACGGACCGTCCGCCTCCGCCCCAGCTTTGACGAACGTTCCGTGGGGGGCATTTGTTGGCAGCAAATTTTGCTTTGCAAAAATACCTCCGCTTTTATTTAGTTGAAGCAGAAATGGGCTAACTTGGAGATGGAAGACCAGTACAGGGTCGGAGGAACCCGTCCGGGGTCGCCCTCACCCGGACGGGTCCGCCCGGAGGTGGGCAAACCCGCACGGGGCCGCCCTCTGGCGGGCGAACCCGTCTGGGGTCGCCCGACCCCGGGAGGGACCCACCCGGGGTCCGCGACCCCGGGCAGGTCCTGCCCGGGGGGTCGCAACCCCGGGGAGGTCCCCCCCGGGGGCCGCGACCCCGGGCAGGTCCCCCCCGGAGAGCTGCGACCCCGGGCAGGTTCCCCCCGGGCGTCCGCGACCCCGGGACGGTCCAGGACCGTCCCGGGGACTCTCCACCCCGGGGAGGTTCCTCTCCCGCGCACGCAAATCAAAATATGACCTCCCCGGGGTCATTTTCATCCCGTTGGACCCGTACGGGGTCGAACACTCCCGGGGAGGTTCCCCACTTCTATAAATAGACCCCTGGAGGTCCAGAAGGGGGGAGGGAAGCTCTACTACACTCAACAACCTACGGAAGACACTCGGAGCGTTTTGTTCGTTTGTCTTGGCCCGCGAGGGGTAAGTCCCCGGATTTTGTGTAGGTCCCCCTATGAGGGTATATTTGTAATTTCGCCCCTCAGTGGGCCGTGTTGTTATTTCTGGCAACACAAGAAGAGAAAAGACTACGACAACTACAAGCAGCAACCTACGGAAGACGCTTGGAGCATTTTGTTCGTTTGTCTTGGCCCGTGAGGGGTGAGTCCCCGGGTCTTGTATTTATGCCCCTACGGGGTATATTTATGGTTATGCCCCCCAGTGGGCCATGTTTGTAATTATGCCCGTCAGCGGGCCACGGTTGTAAGTCTTTACGTCTCGGGACGACTAAGTCTTGTATTTCTGCCCTTATAATGGCGAAATTATAAAAATATCCTTCCCGGGATGGTAAAAGACCGAAGTCTTGTAATTTGCAGTTATGCCCTGCAATCTTTTGTAATTGGGACTACGTCCCTATCTCCCGCTCCAAGGCGGACGTTTGTACAGTCGACAATTCGCCGACAACCCTTGTACTCAAATGGAATTATAAAAGCATTCAGCATGTTTTATATGTAACCTCGGGTGGAAAAATTATAAGAAAACCCCCCGACTTTGGAGAATTGTGTATATACCCCTCCTTCGATCAATTTGACAGAGCTATGCTTTCTATGAAACCCTTTGTCATTTCTTCGGTCCGGAAGTGTTGTCAGCTGAGTCCAGCACTCGGGTATCATATCAAACCTAGGTCTAGGGTCTGGTAAAGTTACCAAAATACCCCTGTAACCTAAACATGACCTCAGAGCCCTCGAAACCCTCCAGAAAGAGCCTCAATGCCTTGGGGAGTTAGAGATCCAGTTTCACTTCCACTCCAGCCCAGAAAATTTCATAAATGTCTCTGGCCTGGAAAATTACTAAAATACCCCTGGGTTGGTAAAATTACCAAAATACTCCCGGGGTCCAAAAAACTTCCCTTGCTTTAAAAATGCCTATGGCTTCCGCATATTTGCGCCTCTATGCCTAAATCTTAGGGTTTTGCTCAGACCTAGCCCTAATCTAGTTGTTTCTATGTGTTGGTGGTAAAATGAGTGGTCATGGAGAGTCTCTCGAGTGAGCTTGCCCTCCGCATCAGAACATCTGTAGAAGTCTTTTGGGACCTCTTTGACAGTTAAACAAAGGTGTTCGGACATTAGGCCGATGTAAATCAACACTGACTCCGGTCAATGGGGAAAGGTCTAGCACTCGAACCCAAATCGTCTGATACTATGCGCACCCACGGAACCCTCTCTACGCAGAGGAGTGTTTCTTTTCAAAAAGAACGAAAATCTACCTTTTATCTACGATAAGAGTATTTCTTAGATTTTTTCCGTGTCCAACACTGTCTTGCCATAGTATGCCAAATTGCCAATGTCTATAGATAGAAAGTTTAGGTTTCTTCTTCAGGAATTGAATGTGTGCTGTAACAGATCTCCTATGCCCAAGTAAATAGAATGGATGATATACAGTCATCATGCTTCCCTAGTGATGGTTTCTTGTTGCATTTCTGTTGAAAGGTACCTCCTTTTCCTACCACACGAAAGAAGGTAAATCACATGGAGATTCGGGGGGTGGGGGGTTGCATTTTCTAATTTTCCCTGTTCTTTTGTTTTCCTAACCGATTTTTGCATATTTTGAAAACACATAAAAATGGTGCTTGGGAAAACTTTTCCCCAGATGCTTGGTTTATTCCCTTTCCCTGGGATCTATTTCCCCACCTCTCGCCATGGCGGAATTGATCTCTGGAAAAGTTTTCCATTTTTCATGGATTTTCCCCAAAAATCCCAAACATGTATTCTTATTTTACTGGAAACTATTTTTCGTGGGTTTTTATTTTTTGGGAAAGTATTTCCTGTGATCCTTTTTTTTCCTGAGCAATTTTGAGAATGCGAACGCCCCTCATCCTTTCTTCTCCTTGCTGAGTACTGGAATATAAATTCTTGTGCATGAGATAGGTACATGCAAATTAGTTCGTTATCACTTCACAACATGGGTTCATTGCTTATTCCATGAGAAGCTAAAGAATTGATACCAATTTCTGTGCACCTCTCCAGCTCGAACGTCTACCCGCTTGTGATTGCAGCGCATCCATCAGAACCAAATCAGTTTGCTCTGGGACTGACAGATGGGGGAGTTCATGTCTTGGAACCACTTGAATCGGAAGGAAAATGGGGTGTAGCCCCACCTGCTGAGAATGGGTCAGCTAGTAGCCTGTCCGTGGCACCTCCCGCTGGGGCGTCAGGTTCAGAGCAACAACAAAGGTGATGAGAGAAGAACCAGAAGCATGTATCTTCACCCTTTCCCCCTCCCTCTGCAATACAGGTAAGATGCAGCTAGAGAAGTGTAAGGTCTCAGCCTGCTCTGTGCTGCACGGCACTGTGTTTTCATGTGCTAAGCTTTGAGGGCAATCCTAATTTACTCGAGCCCTCTCTTCTCATCATTTTTCCTTTTTAACTGCAACTTGGATCATGTAACTTCTCCAAGAATCAGGTCTGTATGGTAGGTTCTTACATGTAGATGGTTGTTGAAGGATCTCAGTAGAGGTTTTGCTTTATTTTGCAGTTTGTAAGGCTCCAAAGAGTAAATATTTGATGCCTGACATGATTGTGCTTTAGTTTAATTCAAAGGTTTCCATCTCCCTCTCAAAAACGAGTGACATTGTTGGGTGTTGCTATGCATGGCGAAAATTAAGAAGAACTGGTCGTGACTCTTATTGCGGACAACTGTCAAAGTGGCAACTTTGCTTACCATACTTGGCTCCATACGAGCATGCTAAAAGTTATCAATGGTTAAGTTTTTAATCTAGTTTCGGTTGCCATCTATCTATTGGAAACTAGCATCCATCATGGTTTGGTTGCCATCTGTCGAAAAAGCCTTTGAAGAATTCCTCTCCCACCCCCGTTCCCCCTCTTTTCAAGATGGTTGTAACAGGTCATGGAGCAAAGTGTTAGAAAACAAATATGATCTAGATAATGGAGGATTATGCGCAGCTGTGAGGACATCAAGTGTATCAAGATTATGCCCATTGGCAAGTCCTCGCTATGGTAGTTAACCACTGTTCGTCCGGTTGAGTCTGCACCGACATGTTAAAACTTGGAAGTGAGATGTTGTGTATATTGCACTTGAATTTATTTTGTGAGATTAGATAAGGGGATTAGGGTAGCGAATTATAACACCAAGGGTGAGAGTTGGAGTCTCGGGATGGGAGTCCTGAGCGTCAGGTGATGTCTTTCAAGTGTCGAAGTAGGTCCTTCTACACATAAAGGGAAGTTTGGGGGGGGGTGATGTTCTTCGGGAAATCTCTCTGATGCTTAAGTCAGTGACGATAGGAGAAAGATTAAGAGAGGAAGAAAAGAGAGAGAGTGTGGGCTATGTAAAGGATTTATGCACTTTGCGGTTGTCATGATTAAACTATTCATAGGGGAAGAATCTGAGTCCTGGCATGACTACCTTTCTAAGGAGGTATCGTGAATCGTGAGCATAAGGTATGTTACGTCGGAATCACAAATCGATTAGCGATAGGAGAACACAAATCCAAGTAATCATGCTAAGATTGTGAAGTTACTTGTCTTGGTAATATGCGTGAGATCCATACGTGGTAAGGTGATTTCAAAGGAGCGTTTCTTAATGATGCCTCTGTGATCAGTTGGCGTCATCACACGGCGATATGCTATCATCACCATCATGTCGCTTGGGATTCACAATATGGTGGGAGTCTACTTCGGAAAGGGGAGCAGACCACGTGTCAGTGGCGAGGAGGATCCACATGTATCACTTGCCCCCCAGTTTTAAGTTTGGTGGTTCACCTAAGGTGGAGGTGGTTTTTCATACGGCGGGGACTGCTCGTGTTCTGGAACGTACAATTTGGTTAAGATTCTGCTTATTACGACAACCTTTATTCAACCGATGCTACATTGTCTTCAAGAGAGGGAAAATATAATGGCGAAGGCATCAACTCTACCACCTTTATCCCAACGCTTGAGAAATCAGAGTGCTCTAAATAGAGGGTCGACATGAGCTTGTTGCTATTCCATCATTGTTCGGCCAAGGGTCGGCCAAATCAACTATTCTCAGAGGTGAGTGGCAGGTCCTCTTCTGCTACCTCTTCTACCCACGGTGAGAAAATGGGGCAAAAGTCACAATCCTGATGCCGGCGATGACTAATTGTTGACGATGTGGAGGCTTCCACGGGGGGCCATGTTCTCGAGGAGGGAACGGATGAGGTCGTGGAGGTAGACGCTGGCACAAACTCTTTGACATGGTCCTTATCATTGAGGGTTATAGAGCGCGGGGTAGGTGACATGGCTGTTTCCAGTGCAGATCTTGGTGGTACGGCCAACTCTCCTTCTACAACTGAGAAGTATGTAAAGGAAAGTGTCCTGGAGTTTTTTCAGGATCACTTAAATGAGTTAGTATAGTTATATTTCTCGGGGGATATTCGAATTATTGTCCCAGAGTCTTAGGACATATGGGCATATGATGCTCAAGACTCCTCCTTCATTATATACGAGGAGTGCCACAAGGCTAGTTTTTGTATTCATGTTTTGCGTTTCGTTGCCCAATTGCTAAGGGTGTACAACAAGGCACCTTCTCACCTTACGCCTAACTCCTGGCATTTTGTGTCAAGTTTTTTGGCTCTATGTTCCGAGCACTAGCCAAGTGAGGGCAAGAGTTTCTATTTTTTGCCATATTATCTCGATTTATAAGAATGACCATTACCAGAGCTGGTACTATCTTGCTACCTTGAGGCAGTGAAAACTGTTTACCTCTGCCTGAGCTCCATCCATGAATGGAAGGATCGTTTCTTCTTCATGCAATCTGAACGTCCTTGGGTCATTCCCGATTGTGTGGATGGACACTGATCCTCCCAAAGAAGAGGTATGTTTATCATCCTCGAGAGAGAAGGTAGTATGCATGTTGTGGCAGGCTGCACAACAAAGCCTGGAGAAATATGTGGCACGCTAGTTTTCGTAGGGGAAATCGACGAGCCACCGAAGGGGGGGTCAGAGGGTGTGTACTTTACTCTTGCACCTGTCACCTCATTTTCTTATTAAGCCTCCTTGTTTTGTTTCACAGGAGATACACCACTTCGGTATTATCTTTCGCTAAGGACCCTAAATATCATGACAAGGTGAAGCACATAGATATCTATTATCACTACATAAGGATCTACTGGCCACAAGGTTAGTGGTGCTTTGACGTATTGTACTTGTCATATGGTAGCCGATCCACTAACAAACCAGATCACTAAAGAGAGTTTCGTTACCCATTGTGGGTCCATGGGTCTGTGTAAGTTGTAATAAATATAATTTTTGACATCATTACTGAAATTTGTTGCTCATTCTCCAATGTGTATTCTGAATGGAATGATTGATTTATACATCGCCAAAGAGTCACCGGGCTCAGATCAACCCCCTTACACGGGTGATCCGCCTTGGCACTGTCAATAGCGAGCAAGATGATACATTAGATATTGCCAACACCCCAGTAGTGGAGTGAGTGGACTATCCTGAACAACATCGATATGCCATCTTAGCTAGGTTAAGATGAGATATGAGTAGATCGACTATGAAGATATGGTTGCAATCCCAGGGAGCCTGTAAAAGTCTGATGTAAGATTCGCAAGGAGGCGCTAAGTGGGAGCGACTAGTTTGTGAGACTCAAGTTAGCCATGTGGGTCATAACTAGATTAGGATATGTGTGGTGTTATTATGATTATAAAGTGAACACCCATGTGTAGGAGAACACCATGGCATGTGTATCATACCACTTGCGCTATATACGATCTATATGAGGAATGATAAATAGATCTCTTCTTCATCGTTGTGTGAGCTCATGGATCACATCAGAATGATTCTCATGGTACCCCCAGTGACTTGACCATTATGTCATGAAGAAGAGGCCCAATGTCTTTATTTTAGCATGCTCCTTAGGGCTATGGTTGTTACAGTGCAATCGGACATGTCTAAGAGAGCGATCAAGACAAATGGCATTGGCATGAGCAGTATAGGGAAGATATCTCACTATCGCATCATGGTTTGCTCCATTCTCAGGAGACTTAGTCGCTTATGTGGTGATAGAGTCATGATCGCAAAACATGGGATTCAACACTGTTTATTTTTTGAGAGATCCAGAGTGTCGAGTCAGGTAAATATGATGTGTTTGAAGTATAGTTCGCGATTGATTTAAGTGATTCGTTAGTTTGGTGATCACTTAACAGAACACTTCCCAGACGTGCGAAAAATCTCGCGGAGGTTGCACTCTCCATTTCCATGTGTAACCGTAAAGATTAGGCCTTGAGACAAAGCACAAGCATTGTTGCCCACAACGGGCAAGCGGGAGCTTTTAGTTTATAGGCCAAGCCCATATAGGAGACGGGTGCCCATTAGATAACATGCTCATGCAGGAGGGGCTGGCCGCGTGCCATGGGTGCAGCGGTAGTCGCCACCCCTACACGGGAATCCCACGCGATGTGAGATTCCCATGCAGGAAGAGGTTTCCTTCCTAGAAACCCTCCACGGCGGGCCTATCCTAAGATCGCGGCAAGCTCTCCCTCTCTCACTCTGACTCTCCCCCTTGATGGTTGCGATCACTCTCTCCTCTCTCCCATTAGGTTTCTCCATTCTCTCCCCTATAAATATGTGTTGGGTTTGAGAGAAGGCTGTGCTTAAGAAGAAGAGAAACCCCAAAGAGAGAAACCCACGAGGGTGAGGGAGTTTTTTGTGTGCATGGTTATGTGAGAGAGAGCCTAGAAGAGAGAGACCAGTGCAAGGAGCAGCCCCATTGGCCGCTGCCCTCTCTCTCTCCTATTCTCTCTCATCTTCTCAGTTCTAGTTCTCCATCTCTGCAGCACAAAACGAGAAGAGAAAGATAGTGCCCTGAAGAGGAGAACGCGCTCGACGTGGTGATCATGAAATATTTGTATTCCCACAGCAGTCTCATCTATATGTCCCTAGAGAGTCATCACAGCCAGTCCTTGGATCTTGGAGCATGGAGAATTCAAGGTAGACTCTGGTAGCCTACCTCATCACCTCCGCAATATCTCATGAGTCCGTTGCTTCTGTTGACAAGGCATGTCTCACACTCTGATGATGTTATTATTACCCGGGGATTATCAACACTTCTTATATTGGGCTCCTTCCCCCAAAGGAGGCTGCCTACGTACCCAAGAGTAGTGTACGTTGGTGCACCAGATCGACTTGTGATTTGATGGTAGGAATTGCACTAACCTACAGTTTAGTGAGCTTGACATGCACCGAAACAATCTATATATGCATTAGATCAAGCTATCTAGTGGGAAAATCTGAGGAATAATGTAGAGACTAGATGTAGGTCGAACACCAAATCAACATAAAAATGTAATGTACCTTATCTTGGTGTGATCAGACCTTGTCTTCTACGTCATTTTTTGCTTTAGTTTGTTGCTGTGGTGCTATGTGTCTATTCTGCTGCTATAATTTGAATAGAACTTTGAATTTGTAAGAGTCATATTCACCTCCCCCACCCTCCCCCGTCCTCGGACGCGGCATTGATGTTTGACCAATAGTTCCTTGTTTGATGATGAATCGGATCAGAATACTCGACTTTTATTGCCAGACATGGTACATGGCTGATCATGGGTGGATGAAGGAAAAAAAAAAAAAAAAAGAGGAAAAGGGTAGCCTGGGATCCACAACAAGAAAGGGATTTGCTTTCCATATGCTTATTTTATAACAAAGTTTAGATCCGATAATTGTTGGGGATAGAACACGATGAGGTATATAACACCTCACCACCCCACCGGAGTACCCAGATAGAACACCTCCTGAGTACCCACTACAGGAGAACAACAACAGAGGAGGAAGAAGAAGAGAAAACAATCGCACAAGAACACACAGGGATTTTTACGTGGTTCGGAGGCAAGAGCCTTCCTACGTCCACGGCCGCAGCAGGATTCCACTAGTAATCACCAACCAGATTCAGAGTTGCAATATAAAGAGACAGCCCACCCTTTTATACTAAGAGATTATGGCGTCATTAGTCAGGGCATTAAGGACAATAATACCCCTAATAAATGTAAACCCTCTTCCGAGATACATCAGACACGCATGCTCGCCTGTCCCCCCAGATGCTCTCCTGGGACCGAGCATGCCCTCCAGCGACTGCAGATGCTCCCCTAACATCAGTCAGATCAATGCATAGCCAAGACAGCGTCAACGCATTACCAGACAAGGTCGACGCATCCAACCCGGACAGCAATGCTCCCCTGACGCCAGTGATGCTCACCAGAGGCCATAGATGCTCCCCTGAGACTTCATATGCTCCCGTGCGAGAACGCACAAAGACATGCTCTCCTGGCATGCTCTCCTGGTGCAGCGGTTGCTCCCCTGGAGCAGCGGATGCTCTCCTGGAGCAGCGGTTGCTCCCCTGGAGACAGCAAGTGCTCGCCATGCTCCGCTGATGCTGCGGATGCTCCTCTGAAGCGGTGGATGCGCTCCTGAGACAGAGTGTGATCCCGTGCAGAGGCGCACGAGTTCTGACTCCACACTCTAACAATCTCCCACTTGGAGTCTGAACTCCAAACAAAGTAAACCTCTCAATGTATTAACCCTGCTCAATATAATAGTAGAAATAAACTGCTACGGCACCCCTCCGTCAATCATCCATGGAGGCCAACTGAGGACTTACACAGCCTCAGTTTCTCTGTGGTAACCACCTTGGTTAACATGTCTGCTGGATTCTCTGCACCAAGTATTTTCTCCAGCAGCAAAACATCATCTTCAAGCAAACCACGAATGAAGTGATACTTCAGTTGTATGTACTTAGTCCTTGCATGAAAGACTGGGTTCTTGGCAAGGTGAATTGCACTTTGACTGTCACAAAACAACACACTGTTGCTTTGTTCCTTGCCCAACTCCTTCAGAAAATTTTTCAGCCATACCATCTCTTTGCTAGCTTCAGAGATAGCTACATACTCTGCTTCTGTTGTTGAGAGAGCAACAACCTTCTGAAGTTTTGAAACCCAACTCACTGCAGTGCCACCCAAGGTATAAACATATCCAGTGGTACTTCTTCTGGTGTCCAGATCACCACCAAGATCTGAATCAACAAAACCTTGTAAGATAACATCACTTTTCCTGAAACAAAGTGACTTGCCTGAGGTGCCTTTTAGGTATCTCAGAATCCATTTCACTGCCTCCCAGTGTTGCTTGCCCGGATCTGTCATATGTCTGCACACAACTCCCACTGCATGTGCAATATCCGGCCTGGTACAAATCATGGCATACATCAGACTTCCTACAGCTGATGCATAAGGAATTTTCTTCATGGACTCATGCTCTTCAGCAGACTTTGGTGACTGCTCTTTAGACAGCTTGAAGTGACTTGCCAAAGGAGTGCTAACTGATTTTGCATCCTGCATATTGAATCTGCCCAACACCTTCTGGATGTAACCTTCTTGAGATAGCTTCACAGTGCCAGCTGTTCTATCTCTCACAATTCTCATCCCAAGAATTTGCTTTGCTGCTCCTAAATCCTTCATAGCAAATTCCTTTGATAATTGTATTTTCATATTGTTAATCTCTGTCATACTTGATCCTGCTATAAGCATATCATCCACGTACAACAACAATATGATATAGCAATTATCAAACTTCTTAAGATAACAACAATGGTCCATGTTGCACCTAATGAAACCATTGTTACATATGAATCCATCAAACTTCTTGTACAATTGTCTGGGCGCTTGTTTCAGACCATACAAGCTTTTCTTGAGCTTGCACACAAGGTTTTCTTTGCTTGGGACTGAAAACCCTTCTGGTTGCAACATGTAGATGTCTTCCTCCAAATCACCATGGAGAAAAGCTGTCTTCACATCTAGTTGCTCTAACTGTAAGTTCTCAGCAGCAACAATGTTCAACACTAATCTAATAGTGGTTAATTTCACAACTGGAGAAAAGATCTCAGTGTAGTCTATACCTTCCTTCTGCTGGAAGCCCTTCACTACCAACCTTGCTTTGTACCTCTTACTGCCATCAGGTTCATCTTTGACTCTGTAAACCCACTTGTTATGCAATGCCTTCTTGTTCTTAGGGAGTTTAGTTAGCTCCCAAGTCTGATTCTTTTGCAATGAGTTCATCTCATCTTCCATGGCTAACTCCCACTTAACAGAATCTGTAACCTGCATTGCTTCATCATAACACTCGGGTTCACCTTCGTCAGTCAACAGTAGGTAATGCAAAGATGGAGAATACCTTTGTGTAGGCCTAGGTATTCTTGCAGATCTTCTCAGTTGCACCGGTGTACAAGGCTGTGCTTCTGTTTCAGATACATCCTGTATCTTAGCATTCACATCATCTTGTGAAATTTCTTCTAGCTCAACCTGTCCACCATTCTCATCTTGTTTCCCTGCACTGTCAGATTCTACAACAGCCCTGTCTTTGTACAAGATATTTTCATTGAATATAACATTTTGCCTTCTGAGAATTTTTCGATTTTCATCATCCCAAAATCGATATCCAAACTCATCAGAACCATATCCAATGAAAAAGCACTTTATAGACTTAGCATCTAGCTTATCTCTGTCATTAGAATCTACATGCACATATGAAACACAACCAAAGACTCTCAAGTGTGAAAGATTTACCTCTTTCCCTGTCCAGGCCTCCTCTGGAATTTCACCATCCAAAGGGACAGATGGTCCTCGGTTTATCAAGAAAGCTGATGTGTTAATTGCATCTGCCCAAAATATTTTAGGCAGTCCAGCATGTATCCTCATGCTCCTAGCCCGTTCATTCAAGGTTCTATTCATGCGCTCGGCAACTCCATTCTGATGTGGTGTTCTTGGAACAGTCCTTTCCATTCTAATACCACTAGCTGTACAAAAGTCCTTGAATTCCTTGTTGTCATACTCTCCACCATTGTCTGATCTCAGACACTTCACCTTCAAACCTGTCTCATTCTCTACAAGGGTCTTCCAATTTTTGAAAGTAACAAATACATCAGATTTTCTTTTCAAAAAATAAACTCATACCTTGCGAGTAGAGTCATCAATGAAAGTGACATAGTAGAGTGAGCCTCCAAGAGATGGTACTGGTGAAGGACCCCATACATTTGTATGTACAAGCTCTAGCTTCTGTGTCTTCAAAGTTCTTACAGTCTTTGAGAATGTAACCTTTTTTTGCTTCCCAAAAATACAGTCTTCGCAAAGACCAACTTCCACAGATTTCAAGCCAGACAATTTTCCTTTTGACAGCAGTACCTTCATCCCTTTCTCACTCATGTGACCAAGCCTGCAGTGCCATATATTGGAGTCAACTCTTGAATTTGCCACTGCCATTATATCTTTGTTGTTGCTAGTCATGTAGAGAGTACCCATCTTGTTGCCTCGTGCTATAATCATAGCACCTTTGGTGATCTTTCAAGATCCACCCACAAAGGTTGTGACATAACCTTCATCATCAAGCTGTCCAACAGATATCAAGTTCCTCTTCAAGCCAGGTATATGCCTTACATTCTTTAACTTCCACAAAGTGCCATTTGTGGTCCTTACAATTACATCACCCTTCCCCACAATATCTAAAGGCTCATCATCAGCAAGATAAACCTTCCCAAAGTTTCCAGCAACATAATTTTGCATACTTTCTTTATGTGAGGTAGAGTGAAACGACGCACCTGAGTCAAGAATCCATGACTCTAAAGGAGTGTCAACACAAAGAACTAAAGCATCTTGAACTTGCTCTGCTGCAGCTGCATTGGCGGACTCTTCATTATGATTTTTCTTCTTTGGAGCCTTGCAATCTTTCTTTAAGTGCCCCTTTTTACCACAATTCCAGCACCCATCACCACCAAACTTTGATTGACCTTTCTTCTTGGACCTAGATCTGCTCCTATTTTGACCCCGCTGTTTTGTTCTTCCCCTGCTCTCTGTATTCAATGCAGAACCTGAGACTTCACCTGATTCCCTTCTGCGAATATCTTCGCTAAGAATCAAGTCTCGAACCTCATTGAGCTTCAATTTATTTGAACCAGAAGAACTACTTACAGCCGTCACAGTTGCACCCCAACTTTCAGGTAAGGAGGATAAAATAATCAAGGCCCTAACCTCATCATCAAAGTTTATTTCTACAGAACTCAACTGAGTTGTAATCACATTGAATTCATTGATGTGGTCTGTAACAGAAGCACCTTCGGCTATCTTCAGATTAAATAAACGACGCATCAAATATACCTTGTTTGAAGCTGAGGGCTTTTCATACATATTTGATAGCGCCTTCATCAATCCTGCCGTGGTCTTCTCGTTCACGATGTTGAAGGCGACATTTCTGGCCAACGTCAAGCGAACAACTCCGAGTGCTTGTCTGTCTAGTAGATCCCAATCTTCCTTCTTCATCCCTTCCGGTATCGTTCCAAGAAGCGGCTCATGCAGCTTCTTCTGACACAGGTAGTCTTCGATCTGCATCTTCCAGAAACCGAAGTCCTTGCCATCGAACTTGTCGATCCTCACCTTTCCTTCATCTGCCGCCATTGCTCCCACTACTCCCTCGAACCAGAACAAGGCTCTGATACCAGTTGTTGGGGATAGAACACGATGAGGTATATAACACCTCACCACCCCACCGGAGTACCCAGATAGAACACCTCCTGAGTACCCACTACAGGAGAACAACAACAGAGGAGGAAGAAGAAGAGAAAACAATCGCACAAGAACACACAGGGATTTTTACGTGGTTCGGAGGCAAGAGCCTTCCTACGTCCACGGCCGCAGCAAGATTTCACTAGTAATCACCAACCAGATTCAGAGTTGCAATACAAAGAGACAGCCCACCCTTTTATACTAGGAGATTAGGGCGTCATTAGTCAGGGCATTAAGGACAATAATACCCCTAATAAATGTAAACCCTCTTCCGAGATACATCAGACACGCATGCTCGCCTGTCCCCCCAGATGCTCTCCTGGGACCGAGCATGCCCTCCAGCGACTGCAGATGCTCCCCTAACATCAGTCAGATCAATGCATAGCCAAGACAGCGTCAACGCATTGCCAGACAAGGTCGACGCATCCAACCCGGACAGCAATGCTCCCCTGACGCCAGTGATGCTCACCAGAGGCCATAGATGCTCCCATGAGACTTCATATGCTCCCGTGCGAGAACACACAAAGACATGCTCTCCTGGCATGCTCTCCTGGTGCAGCGGTTGCTCCCCTAGAGCAGCGGATGCTCCCCTGGAGACAGCAAGTGCTCGCCATGCTCCGCTGATGCTGCGGATGCTCCTCTGAAGCGGTGGATGCGCTCCTGAGACAGAGTGTGATCCCGTGCAGAGGCGCACGAGTTCTGACTCCACACTCTAACAATAATAAGTCCAATTATCTGATTTATCATATCCACTCTGTCATTTAAATACCCCATCCAAATAAATATGCGCAGAGCTCAATTTGGAAGATATGCTTTTATTATTATTATTATTTGTTCGATCCAAATCCAAATCAGACCAAGATCTGCGTCTTCAACCACGGCGTTGTGTGTGGGTAGGCCAATGGCCGCGATGAATTCCGTGGGGCTATCCACATGGGGGGTTGAGCTAGAAGATGGGCACGGTTGATACGTGAAGACGACGATGATAGGGGATGATGTATTGGATAGGTGCTGGGGTATTTGATACAGATAGCTGCTATTGAAGTAGCTAATAACTGTTGAAGTGACTGTCGTAGCAGCTATTGAAGCAGCAGCTATCAGCCAGCTATCGAAGTTGTGAAGTGCCCATCGAAGCATCAACTATCGAAGCTTTGAAGCAGCTATTGAAGTTGTGCAGCTATTGAAGTAGCTATTGTTCGAACGACCGATTTAGATAGGCCGTAATCGCTTTTGATTCAATTATAATTAGGATATATTTAGGCGGAAAATTGGGGAGAATTGGAGGATAAATTACAGAAGCGGGGACTATAAATAGTGATGGTTATAACGATTCGATCAGATATACTGAAATGTCAATTCTAATATTTCTCCTGCTCCAGATCTAATGTATGCTCTGCCTTCCTCTTCTTCTCCTGCTACTGCATCTACAACTCTTCCCTCTTCTTCTTCTGCAACTTCTGCTTCTCTCTCTTTTGGTGTTCGTGGCACTGTTTCTACTCAATTGACAATTCCAAGATGAAAGAAAGCTACTCTGGCCACCTTCACCTCAGATCGGTTTGCTTTGTCAGAAGAGGATCCATGATCTGCATCGGAGGGGCGTAACAAATTGGTGGCGTCGCCCGTCTTGGATATTCCCACCTCTTCCCGATCAATGGCTTATGCGGGTTTCATTCTGCTCCAACAATCCCTCCAGCATTGCATGCAGATGGCTGTGCACGCTGCATATGCTCCTCTCCATGCGAAAATCTCAGTTCTAGAATCCAACATCCATGCTTTCGAAGATCACTTCCATGTTTCTCCTGTGGTCTAACCTCAAGATCCAATTATCACGATATCAGGTGTGCCTGTAGATCCAGTGTCGTCTGTTTCTTCTTCATCAGTTTTGTCTTCTCGTCCTACACCCCTTGAATTCCCGTTGTTTGACGGGACTAACTTTGAGGATTGGAAATTTAAGGTAGAATTATACTTCACGCATTATTGGTTAAGTCAAGAAAAGATGTTATTACATGTTCAATATTCTTTGTTTGATGATGCCTTGAGGTGGTTCTGCCAAGTGTATAAAGATCAACAGTTCAGATCCTGGGACCAATTACTGGTTGCCATGGAAGCAAAATTGGGGCGGAAGGATTGTCAAAATCCACATATGGAGTTACGGCAGTTGAAACAAATAGGGTATGTTGAAGAATATGAGGTGAATTTTAATAGAATTTGTGATGAAATTGATGAGGTTCAGGATGCAGTCATTAATGTTCTTGTCGATCCTCCTATCGCTCTTCTTGAACCCATAGTTGATGTACTACCGACTCCTCGGACAATGGATGCTGGCATCTTAGATGTGGAGCAGACGTGTTCCTGCTTCTGTTGTTGCCTCCAAACTGGATTCCAATCTAGCATTTAACGCTCTTGATTCCACTGCAAGAATTTCATCTTTTTTCACTGGCACCACCAACTTCCACGCATTGGTGACCACTGTGATTCAAGACTTCTTAGTTCCACTCAGTTCAATCAATGTTCTTGAATCTACGTTAGATGTCAAAGGTACCACTCCTCACAAGATTCCAAATCCTTGAACTGTACAGAGTGGTATTGCATCTCAGAAAGTGTCCCACTGGCTGGCCATTTGACCCATGGACATTACTATGATCATGCTTCAAGGCCATGTTAGAAGCATCAGGACAAATTTAATTCCGAATCTGTCCCATGTCCACTTGGCGGGAGTGATTACAGTACTCCCAATGCACCTGTCAATGTAGCAACTCCATCAGCATTCTTAGTTGGGGTTCAATTTTGTGCCTGGCCGGCCATTACAGCACAGCATGGAACGGCAAACTTGATGCAAGCTGTAGATGTATATTTGATGAGTTCTGCATTTGTTTTTCAACGTTGACCACCACTTGAGCCGCCGCCTATTACTAAGTGACTTGAAGCTTGAAGACCAACGCATGCTATGGAATTCTCCTAATTACGAAGTGACCTAGATAGATTTTGCAGTCTTCAAAAAGCTTTATCCAGAAGCCAACCTCGAGGACGAGGTTGTTCTCCTGAGGGGGAATAGTTGTTACATGAAGAAGACAATGATAAGCGATGATGTATTGGATAGGCGTTGGGATATTTGATACAGATCGTCGCTATTAAAGCAGCTATCGTAGCGACTATCAAAACAGTAACTATCGAGCGATGATTGAAGCTGTGAAGCGCCTATCGAAACAGCTACTATCGTAATGGCTATCGAAGTGACTACCGAAGCTTTGAAGCAGCTATCGAAGCAACGGTTATTGAAACAGTTATTGTTCGACCGGCCGGTTCAGATGGGTTGTAACCGATTTTGATTCAAATGTAATTAGGATATGTTTAGGAGAAAAATTCGGAGGGAACTTACATAAACAGGGCCTATAAATAGTGATGATTGTAATGATTCGATTAGGTATAATGAAATGTCAATTCTCAGATTTCTCCTGCTCCAGATCTAATGTCTGCTCCGTCTTCCTCTTCTTCTATTGCTGCGTCTATAACTCTTCCCTCTTCTTCTTCTGCTACTTCTACTTCTCTCTCTTTTGGTCCTTGAGCTTGTTCTTGCTCAATCGGTAGTTTCAAGACAAAAGGAAGTTACTCTGGCCGCCTTTATCTCAGATCGGTTTGCTCTGTCAAAAGAGGATCCAAGATCCGCACGAGAGGGGCGTAACAGTGGTCTCATTCATTTGTGGCAACACACCAAGGACTCGCTCGGTCTCCCTCGGACATCGCAGGGCGCACCATCACTAACCGTTTGGGCAACCGACGGATGCATTCGATCGGGGCGCGGGGCACATCAACCTGGCAATTGCTGACTCTCATGCTTACCTGGACTGCGACAGTCAGGAGTGGGCGATGGCAAAGGGCAGAGAAAGAGATGGGCATGTTGAACTCTACTTGTCCGCTGGATAAGAGAGAGCAGCAGATCGTGATGCAGAAGGTTTCCTCTGCGCTTTATATGGTATCCAATGATGATGGGTCTAGAGGCTTGGACTGCACAATCATCCTGAAAAAAAAGACAGAAAAGGCAGCTAGCCTGATTGATAGAATATCACACCTTGTTTTTTTTCCCTCCTGCAGCTGGGCCATAACTGCAAACAGGGATGCACAGAGGTGCATTGGTGCACTGATGAATATCTACAGGGGTCTGCACCCCAAATTCCCCCTCGAACAATCAAAACGAGTACAGAAGAATCAGCTCGGGTTTCAGTTCTTACGAAGCTGTCACATTTTTCGCTTACATATAACATCCTTAAAACATTTGGAATTGGACAACGAAGCTGGACCAGATTCAGCTTCGTTGGCAGGGTGCAAAGCCTGGCACAGCAGATCAAGTACAATGGCAAAACAGGCAGTAATTTTCCACTAAATGTTGTTTTACATCATCAAAAATTTACAATACATCCCTCTTGACATCAAAATGCAAATTAAATGGCAATAGCAGCATAATACCAAATGGAGCTCATGCACAAACCTGTGCCTTGTAGCTTTCAAAATAGTTACAAGTACACCATTATGCTGGCAACAAAATCATGAGGATACTGTTGATCGCGTATTGTGACGAACATTGCCCCGTCCAAGACCTAGACCTAACCCCAGAGGCACCCCATCAGTCTTCTTATGGCTGTCACTGCACTTGGATGAATGTACATGTCCATGAGATCTTGTGTCCGTAGAGTCCACGTCAACACAAACATGGCCATTACCATTCACATGGTGGGAGTGGTTCTCACCATTAGAAGGATTCGCATTCCTAGTCATCTGAATCATTCCAATACCCTCAGGCGGGACTGTTTGTTCCACAAGCTCCACATCTTCATTGTATCCATTTATCAAGAAATCATAACAGTTTTTGCGGATCCCATGGTCATATGGATTCCTGAACCGACCACCAGATCCTCTAAGATACCCATAACGCATAGCATTTGCCATTTCATTGGTCGTAATGTTCCGAGAGATCTACAGCAGAAGAAACGAAAAATATGATTATTGGAGACTAGGCAGATTTTTTACCAACCATGATTGATCTAAATAAAACTAATTGAAGCCGATTATATGAAGACGAAGTTCCAACACTCCTAGGTGGCCAGGAAATTACTTTCAACTGCAGAAGGTGGCCATCATGACAAACTTACAGATACAAATAAGTAAATAATTTTACTTGGGTAACAAGATCTACAAGACCTACATATTTATTATCTAAAGCATGGTGACGGAGAAAAGTAACAGATGGTCAAAAACTTTTTATTTCAAGTCTTTCATTTATTTACCGTATAATATATGGGACCTATGATGTTCAACCACATACCTGTGATGCTTGAACGACAGTCAAGACTGCAACACCAAAGAACAAAAATAAATCCATTATCAAAAATGATATGGCCCCAGGATGGTGAGTAGCAGTATGGCTCATCCATGCACCGAAAGAACTCGGAGCTGCTGGATCTTTTGTAATTCCTGCAATCACAATTTGTTCTTTCAAGGCAAGTGAAGATGACTTCTAACCTAGATAGGAAGCAGTGATACCAAAAACATACTGATAATAGTTGCAGCACCAGTAATCACCATTGCAGAAGTTTCAAGAATAAGAAACATGAAGAAATCCCATTTATTTTTCTGCAGATTAACCCACAGGCATTGATTAAATTACATCTCAATGAATTGGATATGCAGGAAAATTAAAAATAACTGCGAAGCACCTTGCCAATGCAGTTTGATATCCAAGGGCAGTGGTGATCAAATTGCTCAACACATCGATCACATGTGGAACAATGCTTTGAACGAAGAGGCCTCACAATCTAGAGAACAAAAAAGAAAAAAAAAATGTTGTCAGAAGGGAGAGGGGGACGGGGAGAGAAAGGGGGGAAGCCACAAGTAGAAAGGACACAGGAAGAAAGAAAGATGTAAAAGTTAGTTGCAGTCCTAAAAGGAAGAAAAATGGAATACCTTGCATGTCACACATAGCTGAGACCAATTCCCAGAAAGTAAAGCCGGATGATTGTTCACCTCTGTCTTCAGCAATGGTTCCTATAAAATCGAAGTGTCATAATTCAGAACAAAAAAAAATGGATTAAATACAAGACGAAATCTAAGGAACCATTTCTCATAAATATGTAATTGGTTTCTTTCCTGAGTCTATTAGGATGAAATGCAAAAAAAAATTACGAACTTCAAGATAGAGAGAATATGTAAGACCTTTCCCACAATTAGGACAAGGATGGACATCAAATGAAATGCCTTGCACAACTATTATCATCTGTTACAAAACTTTAAGGCTACATATAAACAATCTGACGTCAACCAGGTGGAGTTTGGCCAACTGCATGCTAGCACCATATTTATAACGAAGGCTGGCTCACATAAAAGAGCAATTAATTCGGCTCCAGTTTGGCAACCAGATAAATGAGAACACACCCAAGTTATTCTGTCGTCCAGTATTTCTTCATTTGGCCTAACAAAGGGAATTTGTCAATGTGGAGGTGAAGAATAAGAATATCCAACATCTTCCATTTTATTTGAGGAAAACCCCTGGTTAAGGTGGGGAAATCAGAAAATGTGGAAGGTCCTTTCCGTCCTTCACAAAACATGATAAAAGAAGGGGCAAGGTGGTCATCACCATGTGCAAGAAGCCAAAATACTAGAAACGCAGAGAAATTGCCCTAGAAAGTAGAAACAGATAAGTCCCCAAAAGATGTAGTGAATATTGAGAAAATGGAAAACTAAGAAACTAGGCAGCTATGAAAAGAAAACACACGCACACAGAGAGATGGACAGCCTTCTTTCTCCCACTTCCATCTTCTAAAGTCATTGGACCCTAAAGCCAGCCTCTTCTTATCCAGTAAGCCAGATAACCGTAGGTATTGCTGGCACTCTGTTTCAGTCAGGTTCCTTTTGAACTGAATACACCACCCCGAGCTCTGCTCTCACTGCGACCAGAAATCACACATTTGCCCCAGTCTTATAAGCAATTGCATAAAGGTTCGGAAAGGCTTCTTTAAGCTCTGTATTCAGCAGCCACGGATCCTCCCAGAACTCAAGTCTTCCTTCCATTCCCTACACAGATTGAGGATGAACATCTGTAAAAATCTTTTAGTTTGAGAATGTTCCTCCATATGCTGGACATTTGGTTGCCGAAAGGTCCTTCTGAGCACCATCCATTGCATCCCCCCAAGTACTTGTGAACAATAATATTTTTCCACATGGCTGATTCATCCGTATCTACTCTCCATAGCCATTTCAATAGCAGGGCTTGATTAATAGCTTCAATCGACGTCAGGCCCACACCACCTTCCTCTTTAGACCTGCACACCAACTTCCATGCAATTGGATGTATGCCTTTCTCACCCGGCCCTTTCCCTTTCCAGAAAAAAGATGCTCTAAGAGACTCAATCTTGATGCAAACATGCTTGGGAGCCTTGAAGATGGGCATATAGTAAATTGCAATGTTGGGTGGCACTGTTTTGCACAAGACCCACCTGCCTCCAGCAGACAAAAATTTGCCTTTCCAAGCAGCTATATGATCCCCAATCTTCTTGACAACCACATTCCAATCAGAAGACTTCAGGTTGCCAACAGTAAGAGGCACTCAATCAAAATCATGCTATCTGCTCACCACATAATCAAATCTCAGCATGCAATGCTTCAAGCAGTTAACCAAATCCAATATGGATCATTCATCACATTCAACAATAAACTTGACAGGTGGATTCAAATGGTCATGTCCCCTACGGGCGACCATCTAAAATCTGTAACCTCCCAAACGTCATTGATGGAATGGAGAGTTTAATTGCACCAAACCCACATTTACCTTTCAGTCTTTATAAATTTATGGGGCATCATGACAAACCAGAAATCAAGGGCTCTCTGCTTTAAGGAGACATTACCATACCTTCCCTCGGAGGTAATGAAATTTCCAAAAGAAATAAACCTAAAAAAACCAGAAGGGTGTGCAACACAAAATTGCGTTCCAACAAGAAAACAAAATAGAACCAAAAAAATGCTAAAGAAACAACTGCCTGGACGGAAAACACCCAGTTATGTATTTTACACACCCCCTACCCAATATTTCAATTGTTAAATAGTTTTTAGACACCCAAGACTGGATAAACTTATTCCGCCAACTTCTCTTGCCAAATGGGGGCTTAAACACCAAGGTCTAAAGAAAAAGAGAGAAGGTATAATTCTGCACAGGGAAGCATGACATGAATTGCAAAAGCCAGAAGGTAATCATGACTAGTGTGAAACCATTTCTCTTCAATGGAACCAGAAAAAGGAGTATAAGATGAACCCTATCTTGACACCTTGCGTTAAGAGGAAGGAAACTGGCATGAACCCTTCACCCACCGAAGTAGTCATTGTCTCAGATACATGCACTTGATGGAAATGCCCATGTATTAGCTAGACATGCATATGCATGAATCTCTATTTACCTTTGTTTAATATGGTACATCATATAGATACCGTGTGGTCCTCTGATCATACATTGTCTAACAAAAGAACTGAATTTGGTGTATAAATCAAAAGGGTGGGGGAGGTGGGTGACCTGCCCATGGCTTGGGCTACTGGTGATTTGGGCTTCATCCTAGGCAGGTGGGTTTATTCTTGGTAATCGGGGAAAAAGGTCTTATTTTCTAGCCAGTCCAAAAATGCAGAACAGGCTTCCACAGAAGACCAAAAATGTTGCAGCATCCCGTAAACCAAGCTGTGGAATTTGACAACAGCAAATTGAGAAAACTACCAATTAACACAAGGCCTAAGGCCCTAAGCTCCACCTCGACACAATGGTGGGCAAGGAATTGGTCAAATTCCAGAAATAGAAGCTGAGCAAACAAAGACTAGTGGCCCCAATACCTTTGTCAAGAAAGAACGAAAGGATCCTTCAATAGCTTATGCTAACTATTTCCAGTTTGTTTTGCACAGTTAAATAAATACTTGAACTGACCGACTTCACTGCTTATTACAGAAAGGAGTATCCATCCATTAAATAAGTCATACCACCTAAACAGTGCCACTTATATATTACATGCAAAGAAGAAGAATGATCCAAAGCATGACCCAAAAATCATTTCATCCACAAAAAACAATTTCCTTCTAAATCCCCACTAGTTGAAACTGCTGAGAATATTTTCAAGTATATGAGAGAGAGAGAGAGAGAGAGATTTTTGTTGGCAACTGTGAGCTCATCCTGTAATATATTTATGGCGTAATTGACATAAGAAATGGGAAAGGATCAACTGTTCCAACTTTTCCAGAGAATAAATCAACATCATATGATGTCATGTCTAGTAACGAACATTGGGTCCATCATTGACTTCTTTGAACAGTGACCTGCCACTGTGGCAGGGACCTTAAAATGCATATGCATCAACCATCCATCATCAAGCAAGGGTCTCCAACTAGGTACTCTCAGTGACATAGAGCCTTATTCATCAATCTAGGTCAGCTTAGAATCCAACACGCAAGTCTTATAGGTGTTGAGCATAGTTGTCTAGCTGGCTGTCTATACCAAACCTTCCTTATGATCTGCCTAGGCCTAGCCAAGTCTAGTTGGTAGGAAAAGTCTTGCCCTGTGATAAAATTACCCTAAAAAGGACCAGCCAGCGCCAGTCTGCATTTCAAAGTCTGTTTTCTAATTGATTGCCACTTGGGCCATCTTCCTAGGTGTACAAGGATCTTCTGCCTGAAGCCACCTGGACATTTTTAAAACATTTTCTCTGACAGCTCAACTCTTCTCTTTTCACCTTCCCATATGACATGTTACTGACAAAAGGCAAACCCTGGCAACCTGCATCTTTTAAACTTGAAGTTGTATTTAATATCACATCTCAGTTTGCTGTCTACAAATCAAACTCCAAACACAAATTCCACTTTGTGCAAACTAGTAAAATAAGCAGAAACCTACATGTCACATATAGAAAGCAGAGTAAATACAACAAAAGATTCATGTGCACTTGCAACAAGGCTGAAGCACAAGCAAATAGGGTTGAGGAAGTAGAGAAAATAAATTTTCATGACATAAAGCAGCAAGGAACAAAGAATTAAAAATATTCAATTAATATTATGTATGTCTCCTCGCTGCCTACCTCAAAAACTAAGATCAAAGAGTAAAAAAATTCAACATCCGCTTAGCAACATCATTTAACACCGTTACTTTAAATGGAATAACTTACATCCTCTCTCTGACTTTGTGAATCACGTATGTGTCTTCTGATATAACCAGGATCCTTCCTAAAAGGAAAGGGGAGGAAAAAAAACAATCAGCTGATAGAACAGAATTCAAACCCCATCACACACACACCACAGTGGCAACAGTGGCAGAAAACTCCATATCATAACCAGTATAAAGCATTTGAGGTTCCGTGATTAAGAGTAAAGAGAAAGGGAAAAGTTTTCCCCCATTAAAGATAAGAATAGCCATGAATACATGAAGACAAATTTGTAGCAGGGGACGAAAGCTGCCACTTTCTGCACTTATATTTTTAAAGCAAACAAAAAAAAATTAACAATTGCACATGCCATCTGCATCACATACTTTTACCTGTTTGGAATAAGGAGTAGGCGGGCGGCTCAGTTGGCACATGAAACTTGCCTTGGGAATTGAGGTCATGCATTCAACTCCCACCTCCAAATCTGATAGGGGTTCACAGGCCAATGCACCCAGACTCTGCCTTGGCCCTGTTTGGTGCATCCTTCGAGATAGGGCAAGAGCACATCACTAGCTCAGAGGGGATGTGCAGGAGGGTGGTTTGTATACCCTTGTATTCTCGAAAAAGAAATGTGAAGCACAACAGGAACATCAATAGTGGTTCCAGCCGTCACCTCCTCCTTGGTTCTCATTCTATTCCCATTACCAAATATGTAAATACCTAGGTGTAAGGTATCCATTCTTGGATTTTCAATAAATAAATGAAAAACATACATGACAGTATGTAAACCTTGGAGTTTAAAAGCACAAGCTCCAAGAAAGAGACTACCAAGAAGCTGGCCAGCCCAAGACCTTTTTGGGTCATCCATACAGTAACACAAGTTAGATAATTAGAGAAAAGGAGAAGAAAAAGAAGGTTGAGAGGGGGTAGGGGGATGCAGATAGATGAGAGAAGAAAGCAGGGTCCCTGTCCAATCGGAGGGAAAATAAATGGAGAGAGAGAGAGAGAGAAGACAGAGGGAGAGTCTGGCAGGAGGAAGGAAAAGGAAGACAATTTTGCCAGCCCCCATCCTCCCTGGCCTCTTCTTGTACCTACCCTCTATAAAAACCCCATGCCTCCATCTGGAAAAGGCCAACAACACAAGACGAAAAGGAAAAGGAGTAGGTACTCTGTAAATGATTAAAATGCCCTCAACGCCCTAAAAGACCATAAAAATCATAGAAACTCTGAAAATCATAAATCCTCCCAGAAACCATTAAAAGAGTTTGAGAGGTGAAAACTTTCTTAAAATGACACAAAATTGTAAAAATGACCAAAGACCCCCAAGGCATTAAAAGCAAAATTCTACAAAAATCAGAAATTGTCGCCAAACATCACCATAAAACCTTTTGGAGAAAAATACCTCTCCAAAACATGCCCAGAATTCTTAAAGAAGATGACCACAATGCCCCAAGAACCCTCAAACAAACAAAAAAGATCCAAAACCGACATTAAGGTTTCAAATCTTTTCCAACTGAACAAAACACACTTTAAACCTCTGTTGAAGTTATTGGATTGGACCATCCAACTCAACCTTAGGGTGTTGAGTGCAAAGGGCTCCACTATTTTAAGCACATGTTACTTTGTCCCTTTTCCAATAGAAGATTATTCTAACAAGCCCCCTCACGTGCAAGCCAATTTAGGCTCTATCATGTGGACCATGGCAAACATGGAGTGTGTGACCTGGTTCATAACCATGGACTCTGATACCATGAAGAGTTTCATGGTTACATGGTGGAGAGGAGAGGGAAGAGAGAAGAGAAAGAAGAGAGCAGGGAGAAAAGGAGAGAAGGCAGAGAACTGGCTGTGCGGCTGCTAGAAACAGGCCGCACCCTTCCAAGCAATTTATTAGGTTAAAATAATACATAGCAAAAGTCTGAAATGCCCTTGTTACAAGATAAGAAAATCAGGGGCGTGTCCGCAAAACCTGGGCCAACTTAAGTTAACCCAATCCATCTTAATGGGTCCGGAAATGGAAATGAACCACAGATCAAGGTTGCACTATTTTCTACAACCTTAAAATGACCATAAGACTCCTGGACCCCTAAACCAAGGGCAATGATCAAAATACCCTTCAGTCCCAAACTACTTAAACTCAATCTAAAAGACCTTTAAAGCCTACAAGATTTCGTCGAGGCCATGATAGAGCTTTGGGCCCAACCCAAAGTGCATTGTTACATTAAAAGCTACATGTTTCCATTGTTGGCTTTGTTCAGGGCATTGCTGAAAGGAGCTAATAAATGGTCTTTGCTTGTCAGAGTGTTGTGATTAACACCGGCAAAGGCCGGTGGGGATGGCCCAACTTTTTGAACCCTAAATTGCTAATTTTATTGGGTAAACATAAATCCTATTTCAGATTAATTTAAATAGTTTTGCAAAGCCCTAAAAGTCCTCTTCTCTTACAAAGAGTAGGATTTGGGAAGATCCTCCAACCATATTCACCAAAAAGTGAAGAGAAAAAGGCAAAGAAGACATCACAAACTTCAATAGACTTAGTTAGAAAGTGCACACAAGGGAGAATTTCTCTGCACCCAAAATTAGGCATGTGGCTCGAGGTTGGAAAAACTGGAACCGGTTCTGGGACCAGTGGGGCCAGTTTTGGTCCCCATCCTGGTTCAAACCGGGAGCCAGTAGGTTCACATGTTTGGGAATCAGTTCCTTCAAATACTTTTATATTAAATTAAGAAAAATCATATAAGGTTGAAACCATATTCTCACCCAATCAAGTAAGATTTAAACCCTAATTTTAAAGCAAATTAAACCCTAAGTTCAAGGAGATTTAAACCCGCATTTCACTTAAATTGATTTATTTTTGTAAGTCCTTTCCTTTTTTAAAGAAAAGTCGGATTTCCATTTTTTAAAGGGCCCGCAGTCCGTCCTGAAACCAGCTGAACTGGACCGGGGACTTCCAATCCCAATCTGGCTCGGGCCAGTCCAGTCCAGAACGGCCAGTTCTGCAAAACTGTTGTCTCTTCGGAGACATCCGATAAAATTGGAACGATTCAGAGAAGATTAGCATGGCCCCTACACAAATCGAGAAATGATATGGCTCTGTTGGCTCGTGGATGAAATGGCATGTATGGAGTCACTCTAAGCAAGTTGCAAGATCAAGACCCACATGCCACAACTATAAAGAAAGGTGCACTGCCTTCCTGACACCAATTTCTTATGTCTCCATACTAACTTGTGAAACAAAGATCAGATAAAAACATCACAGTCCTGAAGGTCCCCATGAACTGTAGAAGCCATATACATGAGCATTTAAATTGAAATGTGCTGTTCTGACTCAGCACAAGATGGAAACATCAATGCATGTACATTATGGTTTTCGAGAAGGAAACATCTCAGGAATGGATGACCATCTTCTCCCAGTCAACGAAAAAAATGATGTTTACGTACACAAACTGTTAACTGCTTTAGTAGGCAAACACTTCAGATGATGTCTCACAGGTTGCAAGCATGGAAGGCAGAATCGGTTGGGATCGGATCGGATCGCCCGATCCGATCGGATTTCGGGCGAAACGATCCGATCCCGATCCCAACTGAACCGATCCATGCCCGGGATCGGCCGGATCGGGCGGGATCGGCCCGGGATCGGCCGGATCGGCCCGGATCGGCCGATCCTAGGCCGATTCTGCATTCCATTACCAAATGCATCACTTCTTCATATTTCACTAAAACCATGAACTTTTTGAGTTGTGCTTTGATTGTCAAAGTTCTGATGTGCCTTTATAAGTTGATTTCTGGGTCCAAAACACATTGCTATGCACTGCTTTTGTAAATTGGCTATCAAAAGTTATGGAATGCCTCTTGTTCTGAAATGCATCATACTCATTTTAGATTTTAGATCATCTGAGATGTGGTTTTCAATCAACATTGACAGATGGGGTTAACTGAATGCAAAAGCTTTATCATATTGTCAATCATGCACAGAATTGATGATGTTTTTAGTGTCAATTTTTTTTCTGTTGATATTCATTTTTTCTGATTAACCTTTGTACATGTTCAGCTTACCAAAAGCAAATAAAAATCATTTTCAATGATGTGTCTGCACAGATTTTGAAGGAAACCTAGGTTATTCCTTCTTTCAAGCTTGCAAATATGTAAAGCTGCTGATAAACAGGTTAACCATTCTGGTATTAGTTAGAATACCAAATATTCAACTAAAGTCAAACTAAATCTGAGATTGCCTTGTTGATAGTTCCCTCTAACTTTGATGTTCAAGCAAAGAGCATGCATTACATATCTTTCCATTGCTAAATTATTGAATCCCAACCAATAAATGGGTCAGACAATCTACAGACTTCCAATTAGTCCATAAGACTGATGCACATAGATACATGCACTTAATCAATGCATGCACCTATTTCACAAAATGATGAGCAAATGTCACCTATTTCACATTAAATTTGATATAGATCTATGTTAGAATGCTTTTTCTATTTTTTTAGATTTTCCCAGATTTATTTTGATTTTTTTAGACACTTATATCCCTAGCCGAGTCAGGTGTCCTGACTCGGCCGGGATCGGTCTGGGATCGGCCGATCCCACCGACCCGGATAGGATTGGGACCGTCCGATCCGATCCTGATCCCCGATTCCGCCTACCTTGGTTGCAAGTAACAAGTGGTCAACGAATTAGGAATATTCATGATTCCAACTAGCATTACTGAGTAAATGATTATGGAAGTTGGGGAAGGAGGAGAGAAATTTGTAATTGAAGGTTATCAAGCTAATGTACTATAGAAGATCCGAAAGTTGGGATTTGGTCATCAACTTGTTATCCATCTTCTGGGGAGTGTAGAAGGGTATTCTATCAGGGGGTCTTTGATAAATGGATAAAACAACCAGCCGGTTTTTATCCACACTGTTAACGTATTCGCCAATTTCGGTCGAATACGTAATGCGGGCTATGATGCCATTCTTGTAATAAAAATCAGAGCATTTAATGCTTATCCTCACCTTACTCTCATATTCCATCAAAGTGCATTTAAGAAATCACCGGCGAATAAGGCTATTGACCGGTGAATACGCTGCCCTCTCCAGCGATATTCACCAATCAAAGAGGCCCTCAATGAACATGTGATTTCCACATGCATTCCCCCCCCCCCTTTTGGAGATGGGTAGATCATACTCTTCTGGAATGATAAAATTGAGACAATAAAGTGTTGGTAAGGATGTTCCTAACTCCCAAGCATCCACAGAATTGCCAACGACCTAGTCTCCCAGGTAGCTGACAAGTAAGTTGAGAGATTGAGGAGAAGGTTGGGCTCCCACATTTTGATGAAATCTGCATGAGGATGTGATTGTTATTTTCTGAAAGAAATGTGAACCATACTACCAATTTTATTCAAAGATAAACAGCAGTAGTACAAACAAGTAGCAAGGAGAGATTCCTCACGCAATCAAGTGAGATTTACACCCTAACCTCCCTTAAACCCTAAGTTTAAAACAAATTAAACCCTAAGCTCAAGGAGATTTAAACCCTAATCTCACTTAAACTGATTTATTTTTGTAAGTCCTTCCCTTTTTCAAAGAAAAGTCACATTTTCATTTTTTTAAGGACCCCCAGTCCATCCTGAAACCGGTTGAACTGGACCGGGGATTTCCAATCCCAATCCGGTTCAGGCCAATCCGGTCCAGACCGGCCAGTTCTGCAAACTGTGATGTGGTTGTGTTGGCTCATGGATGAAATGGCATGTCACTCTAAGCAAATCCCAAGATCAAGACCCATGTGCCACAACTATACAGAAAGGTGCACAGCCTTCCAGAAATCAACCTATGGCTCCATACTAACTTGTGAAACAAACTAACTTGTGAAACAAAGATCAGATTTAAAAAATCAGTCCAGAAGCTCCCCATGAAATGTGGAAGACATATACATGAGCTTTCAAATTGAAATGTGATGTTCTGACTCAGCACAAGACGGAGACATCAATGCATGTACATTAGGATTTTCGAGAAGGAAACATCTAAGGAAAGGATGACCATCTTCTTCCAGTCAACGAAAAAATGATGTTTACGTACACAAACTGTCAACTCCTTTAGTAGGCAAGCACATCAGATGTCTCACAGGTTGCAAGTAACAAGTGGTCTAGGAATTAGGAATATTCATCATTCCAACCTAGTATTATTGAGTAAAGGGTTTTTTGCATATTAGTCCCTACAAATAAGATGAATTACTTTTTAGTCCCTAAAATCCCACTATTGTTTAAAAAGCCCTTAAAATCATGTAACTCTAGCAGAAAGGCCCATGTAGTTCATCGACGTTAAAATAATTGGATATTCGATGGAATATTCCATCCTTCCGTTAAAAAAAAGTTGAAAATCCTAAACTACCCTTATCATAACCCTCTCCCTGTGAAACCCTTCACCCCACCACCTGCCACCGCACACCCCACCGCCCCCACCGGCCGCCGCAGACGCCCCACCGTCGTTGCAATCTGCGGACTGCCCCCACCGGCCGCCGCAGACGCCCCACCGCAAGGCCTCTAGAGGACTGCCCCAGCCGCAGACGCACACGCCCCACCGCCGATGCCCCACCGCAGAGCCCCACCGCAGACGCACTGCCCCATGTGTGCTTTTTCGCGTCTATTTCCGATTTTGAAAGTGGAAATCTTTTTCCCTTTTCACACATTAGTTTCTGCAAGTTCTGTAATTTGCATTGCAGGCCATGTAACCCTTCCAAATCGGCCCTTGCCATCACGCCCCTTGCATTTCATGGAAGCGTTTACCAACCAAAGAAAGCCATTGGGATGCTCTCTTTTTAATAAGAGGGGTTCCAAAACGCAAAGAAATCCTAAGAATCTGGTACCTCCATCACGAGATCCATTCCGTGACAGCTACAACAACAACCCGCCATATCTCTTGGTCTCTGCCCCACCACCGCTGGCCACTGCATTTACATATTCGCTGACGAGATGCAGAGAGAGCCAGAGGCGATAACTATAGCAGCAGCACGAAGAAGATCTTGCCCACCTCTCACCTGTCTGTCTGGGTGCGCCCCCCATCTGTGTTGAGATGTTCTTGTCTCACTTATACCTCCATGGATGCCCAGATGAAAGTGGAACACATTACTGCCCTCAAGTGTCCATCTTTGCCCTCTTTCACGGCTTTCTTTGATAATGCGCAGGACTACTCTATTTGATATTTTTATGTCACATCGAGTAAGAATGAGTTCTTCCCGAATAAATCAGAATATCTACTTCGTTCAAAAATCTCAAAAAAGTGCTTATGATAACTAGAATACGATTAACTTTTGGCTATCAGTATCTGTTATTTTATCTATTTCCCGAATAAACTGATTCTCCTCTGAACAGGAGAAGATTTACTACAAACAAAAGTACTCTCTCTCTCTCCTCTGAACTGATGGAAGTGCTTTTGGAAGTTGATGGAGAGGTCGACCTTTCATGGCAATGGGCGAAGGTGCTAATTAATAAAGCAGGAGTGTGTTTACGTATCCTTGTGCAACAGGCTGTGTGTGTCATTCAAATACTTGTTGCTATGAGTTATAATAAAATGGGTACAAGATATTGATCTGGGTGTGTCAGAGAGATACTTGTTTAACATCAGGATTCACTCTTTTGCAAATGAATCCATCCCTTGTTTTACTTTCCATAAAAAATGACCCTAAAACAGACTCAAAAGGGTTTTGTTTACACTAATTTTAAACCAAGGATTTTAAAAATCAGATTTCAGTCTTTTGCATTAATTGGAAGTACTTGAAACGCTCAAGCCTTGGATGAAGAACAGCACAAGATGCATCATAGGAGACACATTCTAAAATATTTATTTCTGAACTTTGGAAGCCTGTATGCATACAAGGTCCAACTCACGATAACTGTATACAGTATATCCACTCTCCACACGACATCAAAAGTAAACAATGTAACGGCAGACTAGGGTACAAGCAACCATGATAGTTTCTTCTGATGAAAAGTAATCAATCTCTCAAGTCTATGCATGAAAGAGTACTCACTACATCTTCAGCCATTCTAAACAGCAACAAAGCCCCCAGCAGAACTTTGAAGGATAGTTCCTGATGTATACTTCTCTACTGAGTCCAATGATGTAGAAATTGAAGGACCGGTTGCAATGAGCCATTGTTATACGGGTAACAGGGACAACAGAGATTACATGCCTTTCACATATGATCCACAAACACTGCTTTCACATCACCAGCTGCCACCATGGTGGTGAAGAAGCCATAGTTAATATCGGGAGAGCCTTGATAATGCATTTATATTGTATGATATTAGCACCACTAAAGTCTTTTTCAGTGGTGTCGCCGTGTTGTTGAAGGACCCTTGTGAGGTGTCGACACCTCCTAATGGAGAGGTCGACCTTTCATGGCTAGACAGAAGGTGTTGCTTGTTGGATTGTCCGTGGTGTCGACGCTCCTTGATGGAGAGGTCGACCTCTCCCCACACCCCTGCACCTCCCCACACCCCTGCACCTCCTCGCTGCGATTGCCCTCCTCCCCTCCCCTTCGCGAACGGCCACTCCACCGCGCCCACGGCCTCCCTGTGCCACACCCGCAACCGCCCCTCCACCTGCACCCCCCTTTCGCCGCCGACCTCCCTCACCGTCGCCCCTCTCCCCACGTCACCGGCCAACTCTCCACCCTCACCCTCTCTCGTTCTCCCTCTCTCTCACCCCACACCACGTCGCCGATCGCCCGCCTCTCCTCTTCCTGCTACCACCCCGCAGCCTCCCCTCCGGCCTCCACTCCGCCACCAGCCGTGGCCACGTAGCCACCAACCCACCCCCGGCAGCCTTCTCCTCCTCTAACACCACGTCGCACACGCCACCGCGGCAGCCCCCCTGCCACCCTCACCACCTCCACACACCTCCGACCACCTCCACCACGGCGACTGCTTCTGGGCCTCCTCTCCGTACGGCGGCGGTACTACAGCAGGGAGGAGTCTAGGATGGGGGATCAACAACGGCGGCGAGGAGTCCAGGGAGGGGGAAGAGAAGAGGATGACGGGGAGGCGGCCGCGGTTGGAGGGGAGAGAGGCCGGGAGGGGGAGGCCGGAGGGGGGGGGAGAGGAGAGGTCGTAGGAGAGGGGGGAGGGAGGCCGGAGGTGGAGAGGGAGGGGGGAGGGAGGCCGGAGGGGGAGGGGGGAGGTCGCGTCGGTCGGAGGGGGAGGGCGGCCGGCAGTGGAGGGGGAGGTCGCAGGGGAAGGGGGGAGGCACCCCTCTCTCTATCTCTCTCTCACACTCTCACACTTAACCCAGGAGTAAGTTAGTATTTTCATTACCTTTAGTATAAGGTAACTATAGTTTAGTTAACTGAATGAACGGTAGGGACTTAAACGTGTAACGACTAAAATTATAGGGACTATTAAAATAATATTCAGAATGGAGGGACTAATCGGCAATTCACTAAGTTTATAGGGACTAATATGCAAAAAAACCCTTGAGTAAATGATTATGGAAGTTGGGGAAGGAAGAAAGAAATTTGTATTGAAGGTTATCAAGCTAATGTATTATAGAAGATCCAAAAGTTGAGATTTGGTCATCAACTTGTTATCCAATCTTCTAAGGAGCGTAGAAGACCATTCTATCAATGAAACATGTGATCTCCACGTGCATTTCTCACCACCCTTTTAGAGATGGGTGGATCATACTCTTTTGGAATGATAAAATTGAGACAAGAAAGCATTGGTAAGGATGTTCCTAACTCCAAAGCATCCACAGAATTGCCAATGACCTAGTCTCCCAGGTAGCTGACCAGTAAGATTTGAGAGATTGAGGAGAAGGTTGGGCTCCCACTTTTTGATGAAATCTGCATGAGGATGAGATTGTTTTTCTCCAAAAGAAATGTGAGGTATACTACCAATGTCATTCAAAGATAAACAGCGGTAGTACAAACAAGGAGGAGAGATTCCTCACAAATGGCAAGAAAACAAAGAAAAGTAATAAGACAAGCACCCTGACTACATGCTGTACGTAAAAATTACACCGACGCTGACCAGAGGTGACTAGAACGTTGCCCTGTAACAATGCCGGCACTCCGTGCATTTCTCATTAGCGATGACAACTCATGTCTACTGCGGCTGGTTTTGGCTCTTGATGGAGACTTCGCAAGAGTCACTAGAACTGCCCTGCTTTGCCCTCAATTTGTAATCCGAGTAACTTCGCTTTCTACACAAGCTCTTCATTACTCCATGAAAATAAAAAGTCCTCACCTCCCTGTTTAAATTAGCACCAGTGAGAAACTTCATGTGAAAATTACCCTCCTGCTTTCTCAGGTGTCATCACCGCAAGTATCTCATTGGTTGGTCTGTGCCAGCTTGGGGGCAAAGACACCTCTCCCGGTGCAGCAGGCCCTTCTTCCTCCACCAGCAGCAGACAGATCTGTAACCTCGGGGGGGACTCGGCCACTCTCGAGCGGTTGGCTGAAGGTGCAGGCTCTTTGTCGTGAACCTCATTGCCTACGGCCTGATCCTCACGGCCTACCACCTGAAGTCTCGGGATCACAGCAACCAGCCTCAATACCATATCCCCCGAATCCCATGGATCTGGGATCTGATTCCCCCGATCTTGATCCTCGCAATCCTCTATCCTGATCACCTTGGACTGCTTGGCCAAATGTTTCTGCTAGTAGACCTGGAAGCTTTTGCGTTGGCGCTCATCTTTACGCAGCCCTGCAACAATCTCAGCTGCTAGATGTGATAAGGCCCGCAACCACTCCGAGTTTGTTGCCTTAGATGACTCCCCGCCACTTCTCATATAAATAGCAGGCTCAGTCCCTCGCTGGCCATTTAAAATTTGAATTGACTGCATACGAGAGTCAATACATAACTATGGCACACCGCCCTCCAAATCAGAATGCACTAAAATCTCCTCGCCTTTATTATGGGTTGAAGAAGGTAAGTGGGTTAGCTTTCCAACTGAAGACTGCATGGAATAGACCCCTTACTCGCCAAGGAGCACCGAGTCGACTCACTCAACTCAGTCTTCAACCTCGGGAACTCACCATCTTGGCCTGCAGGAACCCTAACATCTGATCGCAACATCACTATGTCTTTAAAAGGAATTATTGATCTCCAATCTAATTCAAGTCCTACTGATGAATCCTCAAGGTCCACCATCACCCCATAGTAGTTAGAACGCCAGCACAGTTTCAAATAAGGTGGAATAGTGGCCATCATATTGTGTTCAACATGTAAACGAGCAAACAGAACATCCTGCCATGAGCGAGTGCGCTCATCAATCCCCACTAAAAAGCCAAAGGAAGCTACCAAGGAAGAAAAGACCTCCACACTCCAAAGCAGTAACAGGACACCAGACAGAACGCACAACCTCAACAGACCTCTAGATGCGGCTGTTGTACCTTGCCCCTCCTTCCATTCTGACCACAATAAAGTATAACTTTTTATTTGTAACGAACCAAGTTCAGAACCCGTGCTTTTAACTCCGCATTGGAAAAGAAAACTAAAAAGAGTTGAGTGATAAGAAATTAATGGACCACATTCCCACCTCCCTCCATCGCTGCTTCATGGTTGTAATAAGATCGCCTCGCTCAACATTTCCTCCTGAAACCACACCAATGAGCGCACCGCTAGAGCCTTCACATTGAGCTCATACGCAGAAGACCATGGAGCTTCTGCGAGCAAGAACTGCTGGGGCTCTTTGACACTCTGAATGGGCTTGAGTTCGCGGACTGTGCACTGAACAGCCCCAGACAATGTAGGTGAAACTTCCGAGTTGCATAGGGTGCTCGCTCCGGCACACAAACACCCGGTGTCCTTTCACAAGACACCGGAAACAAAAAATGGATCATGGGTCTGGCCATCAGGACAGTTGCAAAGGTCACCCAGGCCCCCTTCCATCATGATCGCCGCTCTTCTCCTCTTTTTCGCCCTCTCCCTCAGCTGTTGTCCTCATCGTAGCTTTCTTTTTGTGCATGAGGATGCAATTGTACAGCTCAGACAGTTGCTATCTAACAGAAGGTGTTTCCCAGCAGCAGCAGAATAGACAGAGAGACTTACGTAAACTGGTAGATGGCTACATAATAGACAGACAGGTGATGGTGGGTAGATAAGCAGATAGAAAGGAAGCTAAATAGACAAAAAGGCAAGTAGGTAGGCAGGTAGGTAAATTGGTAGATAGATACATGTATGAAGGCAGGCCAATAAATAAATAGATAGGAACATAAGCAGATAGGCTGTTGGGTAGTTGACTCTGCAATTAATTCCATAACAATGTCATCTTGCTTCTATGTACTATCTTGGATGACCAAAAGAGAAGAGATCTTGGAGAGAACTTGGACTGATCAGATTGAAATCACAGAGACATTGAGTTTAATATCTAAAGTAACATGTCATTACAGGGGCAAGAGAAACATCTGAAGACCTTAAAAAAAAGACACCTTGGAGAGATCTCGAGATAATGCAATCCACAGTATCATCGTTCTTTTTTGAAAGTGGGTAGTACTATTAAATGTATTAAATTGGAAAAAAGGGATGTACAAGTATAATCCCAAAAAAATCATGTACAAAAGATCACACCAAGACAGTGTGATAGACACTAAGCCCCCAACAAAACAAAAAGAGGAGAATTGAGGGAATTCACATTACAAAGCAACTCTGTCCATGCCCTCTATCACAAATGAAAGATACAAGAGAATCCTCAACTCTTGACTCCCTCCTAAAAGCCCTATTGTTCTGTTCACCCCACAAAGACCAAAGGGTGGCATGCAAGATCAGCCACCACACAACTCTATCTCCTCTAAGGGGCCACCTCCTGCCCCACAAAGCAATGAAGTGTTGCACCTCTCTATGTCAGTCGATGACGCAATGGGCCCTTCTGACAAGCCCCCTCCCACACCTCTTGTGAGTAGGTACAGCTAACAAACAGGTGGTCGAGGGTCTCTACCTCCATACCACATAAGCAGCAAGTTGGTTGGATGTCCAGAAGGAACTGGAAAAGTTTGTCCCGAGTTGGTAGCCTCCCATGAGAAATCCTCCAAATGAGAATCTTCACCTTCAAGGGGGACCTAGGCTGCCAAATCTGCGGTGCGAGACTGTGACGGGTCCCTCCATCAAAAATGAAGGAGTAGGGTGACCGGACTGTGAAGGTACCCTCCCTCCCCCACCTCCAAACCCACTCCTCCGCTCTGTCCAATTGAGGAGTGAAGTCGGTGAGGAGATGTAGGAGATCCTGGAGTTGCTCGATCTCCTCAGACTTGAGGTTCCTCCTGAACGTCAATGCCCAAGTGCCACTAGAAAATTGAGCATGAAAAGTTGGCAGACAGGCCCCAGTGGGCAGCCGAAACTGCAAAGAGACATGGATAAGAGGCCTCCAAGGTGAAATCGCCACACCATCGGTCCTTCCAGAAAAGGCATTGATCGCCTTTCCCAAGTCGGACCCGGACACTGGAAGAGAGTATATCCCTGCAAGTCAAGATACCTCGCCAGATGGGAGAAATATGGTGTTAAGATGGTGGGGATAGATCCTAGACCCGACCCCTGTCAAAGTACCTTTGCCTGATCATCTGCACCCACATCCCCTGCTCCCCTACCCCCAACCTCCATAGCCACTTACACAAGAGAGCTAGGTTGAAGTGTCTGATATCCTTCAGGCCCACCCCTCCCACTTCCTTGCTGGTAGTGGCTTCCACCTTCGTCGCCATTGCCTTGGGAATCCTGAAAATAGACAGAAAGTAATGGGAAGACTATCGAACACTGATTTGCATAAGACCAACCTATCCCCATAGGATAGCAGCTTCGCCTTCCAAAAACTTGCCAATCTAGACTCATATCTCTGCATTAAAGATTACCAGTCTGCACAGTGAAGAGCACCTAGGGACAAAGGGAGCCTCAGGTAAGATATAGGGAAAAATCATATCCTATAGCCCAAGATAAGTGCCGCCCACTGAAGAGTCGTGTCATCTAAGTTCACCCTCACAAGGAGACTCTTGTCAAAGTTGACCTTGAGCCCACTAACCTCCAACAATAACAACAAAAGTCTAGCCATAAGAAACTAATGCTCATCCTCTGTAAGGAAAAAAATAGTATCATCTACGTACCGTAAGTGAGACATTGATGGGACATCTCTTCCCCCCCCCCCCCCGAAATCCCCTAATCATACTTGCAGCCTTCGCTTTCAACCACACCCTGCTCAAGATATGGGCCACCAGAACAAACAGGTGAGGGGGGCAAGAGGTCCCCCTGGAGAAGCCCCCTACCACTGAGGGAGAAAGTAGTCGGTTTCCCGTTAAAAAGTACAGCAAAAGAGACTAAATATATACAAGCACGAATCCAACATATCCATCTCTCACCATCATCTTCTGTAGAACATCAAGGAGGCATTGCAAATTGACTTTGTCATAGGCCTTTTCAAAGTTCAGCTTCAAGACCACCCTTTTTTTCCTCTGAGACTTCATATAATAGAGGCACTCATGGGCAACCAAGAAATTATCCTGGATGTGTCGCCCCCTAATGAAAGCACCCTGGAATCTACTGATTAACCTATCGATCACCCTATCCAGTCGACCTGCTAACACTTTAGATATGATCTTGTAAGACCCATTTAGGAGACTAATGGGCCTAAAATCTCTAAACTCCTATGTTCTTAGTTTCTTAGGGATGAGGACTAGGAGAGTTCTATTGACACCCCCCAAATGAGCCCTCCCCTTAAGAAACTCTCACTGCTGCCAGAAGATCTCCCTTGATAATGTCCCAACACTACTAAAAGAAAGCTAAAGGGAAACCATCCGGACTTGGAGCTCTGTCATCTACAAGAGAGAACTATGCCTAATGGACCTCTTCCTCTGAGAAGCTATGAGAGATGACTTCCCTCTCCTCAGGAAGGAGTCGAGGAAGGAGGTCCTCTACAATCCTTGGTCTGTACTACACGTCCTCTGTAAATAGTCTGGAATAGTAGTCTCTCGCCTGGCCCTTGATCTCCTCATCAGTGGAGGAGCGATCACCCACCCTGATACAAGAGATGGTGTTGACTCTCCTTCTCCCTGACGCAATATGCTAGAAGTAGGTAGTGTTCTTGTCTCCCTCTTTAATCTATCTATCTCGCGATCTCTGCCTCCAGTAGACCTCTTCCCTAGTGAAAATCTCCTCAAACTCGGCCCTCAGAGAGTCCTTATGCCTCCGATCTGCATCCTCCAAGAGCCCAGCCTCCTCCAAGGTGTCTAGGCCCTCCAGTTGCTGAATGATTCTATCCTTAACTGCCCTTCCCAGAAATGTTTTGGCTGCCTCCTAGTTCTTGAGAGTAAATGTCGCATGCCTCAGCTTCTGAACTAGAGTAGCCATAGTTGATATGCCCAAACACTAAACACTCTATGCTCCCCAGACTGTCTCTATGAAGTCTGCTTCCCTGAACCAGAACTTCTCAAGCTTGAAGATGTGCCTCCTATCCATAGAGCGACTAGTCTTCAAGGGGAGAGGTTTGTGGTCCAAGATGACTCTAGCCAAAGCCTATACCTGCACATGAGGAAAGTGGTCCCCTCAGTCAACTAATACCAAGAACCTGTCTAACCTAAAGCAGGAAGGATTAGCTCTTAGGTTGGACCGTGAATTGCCCATTAGCCATGCCAATATCAACTAAGACTACTTCCTCAATGAAGTTGGTGAAATCCTCCATTTCCTCTATAAGGACACGGTTCCCTGACCTCTCCCAAGGGATTGCATTGAAATCTCCTCCTACACACCAAGGTCTGCCTAAAGAGAGATGGTGTTGCACCAAGTCCTCCCACAAACTCTGCTTCTCCTCTCTGCTCTGAGGGCCATACACCCCCGTGAAGTCCCAAGTGAAGCCGTCAAAGAGATATCCCACATGCTGATTTGCTTGTCCTGCTCCACCTCCTCAATCTCAAACTAATTCCAAAGAATCATGATTCCCCCCCGACCTGCCCTCCGCCAGACAAGCCACCCCTTTTGAGAGTCTCGTACCTCCAACCTCCCTCATGACAAGCTCCCCATTCCCCTCACACTTGATTTCTTGAATACATATAATGTCAATCTTACATCTCCTAATCAACTCTCTCACCACCCTCTTCTTCTCCTCACCCACTAAGCCCCTTACATTCCAAGAGACAATCCTCATTAAGATAGTGGGATGTCCCTCTTCTCCCCCCCCTCCTCACCCTCTCTATCCCCCCTCAACTACAATCTTTCCTCATGTAAGATGGTCGCAAACCATCTCTTCCTACTATTAGTAATGGCCCATTTAATATCTTTCTCAAAATGCCCACCTACTTTGCTGCCTCCCTCACTTGGTCACCCATCTTTTCTTCAAGCACCCCCACCACCTCCCTCACTACTCGTCTCCTGCCACCACCCCTCGGGGTCTCAGGGATGATCTCCTCAGCCTCCTCCAGAGTGGCCGAACCTGACGTCCCCACCTCAACTGGCACCAGCATGAGAGATGATTGTAAGTCCTCCAGAAATTCCTCTAACTGGACAAGAGTTTACCCCGAAGGTAGAGCCGATGCTGACGAGTGTTGCACTGCCACAACAGCCAAAGTCTAAACAGACGGCCAGGTCTTCTGGCGCACCTTTGCATGAAGCTGAGAGGTCCATGTCTCACTCCTCCAAGGCAATGCAAGTGGAGGCATAAATGGCAGCAAACCTGGAGCACCATCAACTACCTGTGGGTTCGGAACCTCCTCAGTCCCCACCTCTAGCTGAAGAGGGTGGAGCTGAGGGTTACTGTGGATCTGGATGTCGTTCGACAAATGTACGGGTGACACTGGCTCTGGCGCCACCTCCAAGAGAAGGCTGCCTCGCCAGGGGGGGCTTATGGGGGAAAAGGCCGCCTGCGGGGAGCTCCCATCAACGATTGAGGCTTTACCATTTCCGAAGCTCGCAACTATCAAAAGAGGATCACCGTCGGCAGAAGCCCCCATCTGCCAATGACCATATTCCCCGCTGGACACAACAACGGCTGGTTAGCGAGGACGGGGAAAAGCCACCATCGCAGGGGTCGCAGCTACAGAGGAAGGCGCTTCCGGGTAAGGGAGACGAGCAGTGTCAGGTCCAATGCGGACCCGGCCCTCCCGCTGAAAGGGCTCGTAACTTCCCAAATCAAGTAAGTCACGGGTAGAAGGTTGCGGATAGGATCTAGGATACGAAACGGACTTCGAAGGCTTTCGCACACCTAGATCCGATCCGGCTATGGGTCCGCAAGGATCTGGGGGGCATTTGAAATTCGAACGACCGCCGAACCTTCATCTGACTTTCTTCTCCAGCACCAGCAATTCCTACTGCTCCGGCAAGACCTCTAACTTGATCAGGAGGTCATAGCCACATCAACCACTAGGGAAGTTGGAATCGGTCTCCCGCTGCACACCCAGGCCACTAGCTGCACCAACAATAGGCGACCCCCTTCCACAAATGCCATGGATCCCTCAACCACTCTCCCAACTTGCCGGAGAAGGTGGACAATTCCAAAATCGTCACACAGGAGAAGGGGGATGCCAAGCAGTCTCATCATGACCTCACACGCACATTCGAGAACGTCCCCATCTGCATACTCCACCTAGAGAGCCAGAGCAAAATCCCCTCCGACAGGACATATCCCTCTCTAAGCACCGTCTCCACCGTCTCGCACCTACCGGCTGCCATAAAGCTGCCTCCACCCACCCGAACAGCTTCCCAACCTACCTCCACCCTCGACGCCTTGTTAAGGAGAGCCTTCACCATGTCGTCCAAGACCCCACCGTCCAACGGGTCAACCCGAACGCACCTCGCGAGCCAGCAAAGTCTCTCTCGAATGAGACCCTCCTAGAGGGGGTCGACCTCCAAACACCCCCAGCCAGCCTTGCCGGGGACGCCAAGAGACGGCCCCCCACAGACAACATCAACGAACGAGCGCTTCAGACCAGCGCCCCCTCCGCCGTAGAAGCCATGCCCCAAGTTCCAACTAATTCTCTCCACCCCTGAGTCCCTGCAATGGCACCACATGTGGCCGTTCCGACCACACCAGAAACAAACAAGGCCCCCGAACTGCTTCTTCGCCCCTGGACCCCCCTGGGCAAACCCCGGGAGCCTCGCCACCTCCTCCGGTCCACCAGAGCTCCTTCCTGTCACAATTGCACCCCCGCGACCTCCTCCTCCCGCTAACAGTGAAGATCGGCGAGGGCCACTGCCCCCCACCAGGAGGCAGTTGAGCTAGGACAGAAACATCGAAGCCCATGTTCCACGCTCATAATCGTTCCAAACATGCAGGGCAATGATAGCCATCAAAATGCATAACTCCAAATAATCAAATGGCATCCAAATTTCAGTCTTGTGACTGAAGTGCTCATGTCGCTGGCCAAACAGTAAACAGATTTTACTAACCTCTCAAGTCTTATTCCATGTTCAAATGAAACATAGATGTTGTGGTTAGCCAAAATACTCTCTGACTTGTACTTGCTCACTCTATTTAGCACAGAGCAAGGTTACATTTGATAATACTGATACTCACATCTAAACCTGAGTTACATAATATAAAAATCCTGAGTGCCTAGTAAAATAAAGTGTTTGATAACTATGAAGATATTCTCTAAGACTCTAACTAATTGACATAATTATAAATTCACCCTCGTACTTCATAATATCACTTTATTAATATCAATTTAATGTTATTTGAAATTTAATATGTAACTTCTGTTGAGTTATGGTTTTGATGATTGTTGTGATTGTTAAGTTATGGTTTTGATGATAACTAAACTTAATGTGTGATTAAGCGATGATAACTAAACTTGTGGTTGATTGCTCATGCTCTTGTTATCTATGTATGGTTGAGATGGCAAATGACAACAGTTACATGGTCTTGATCCTTGATTTACATATGTTGGTTTTACAAGAGGCAAGAGGTTTCATAACCTCTTTAATGTGAATAAGCACGGTATTAACCCTGACTATCTTGCTTGCAGGATCAAACTCATGGCAGTCACCTGGTGAACCAAACGTGTGGATAAGCACCATGTTCCTCTACAATCCAAAACAGGTGGTTTATGTCATGTACTGTCAAGAACCATTGGTAAAGCTCTTACCCTGTTATACACTCCTTGTTATTGAGTGTTCCATGAGATTATTTCATGAATAATTTACTTGAGATGATTGAGTTTTATCTCTTGATTCTTAGCTCAGAACTTGATCCTTACCTCAGAACATGTGTTTCAAAGTGTTCATATGTATCTAGTTCATGAGGTTTCAAGCCCTTGCAAAACCCGCCATCGTGCGCCCTCGCACGCAGATCGACCTACGCGGTCAGGTCGCGGGGGTCAAGGGGGCAGCGCCCCTTGTGGGGGTTTCTAGGGGCGGAGCCCCCGGAACAAAATTTTGATTTCATACTCAATGGTTTGCATGAAGCTCATGCATTCATCATATGGATGTTTGAGCTATAGTTCTAATCAATTATCCATGTGTTTGCAAGTCCATATACTCAGCACAAATCTTCAAGGTCGAAGGAGTTTGAATCCACGGACTGCAAATGGGTTTTAGGGGTTGAATTATCGAAATCTGGAAAATCCCAGATTTCGGTCGACCGCCGGCCTAGGGGCGGTCGACCGGAAATAACATAATGCAATCTTCTACAAGACTGTCTCAGAGCGGTCGACCGCCCATCCAATCTCGGTCGACCGGAAAAAACAGAAAGGTTGATGTCTGCAGGTTTTACAGAGCGGTCGACCGCCAGTTGGCTCCGATTGACCGCCAGCCCCGATCTGCCCCTTTTGTTGACTTTTGTTCCAAGCTCGAGAAGAGGTCTTTCTACCCATTTGTTTAATCCCAATGACCCCAATTACACCATGATTTGTGGATCTGGTCTGGGGGATGTCTATGGACCATTCAAAGTCTATAAAATACACACAAGAGGGTTAGAAACCCTAAGGATCCAAGAGGACTTCAAGGGAGATCAAAGGGGAAGGTTATCAAAGGAAGAAGAAGACTGCTACAACCCTCCGTGAACAGTACTTCGTCCAGCAACCTCTTCATCCATCTGAAGGAATTCAAGCTCCATCTGAAGCCAACAATCTCAAAGGAAGAGAAGAAGCAAGCAAGGATCAAGGAGATCAAAGAAGTTGTCCAAGGAAGAAGAAACTGTTACTGTAGCCGTGAATAGTGATTCGTGGATCAACTCTTCATCCAGGAGCTGAAGATTCAAGGTCCATCTGAAGCCATCAACTTCCAATGAACTGAAGAAGCAAGCATCATTCAAAGATCAATCAGCATACATTCAGGGGGAGCCAAATCAGAAGTTTTTCTCAACTGTGCCTTATTGTGTTTTAAGTTTCAGATTTGTGTTTCTTATAAACTGCAAACTCGTGTGTGCGTGGATCTTCTTAGATCTACGTGTGTGTGTGTGGATCTTTTAGATCCGATCGATTTAGTGTGTGGAGTGCTTCATCTGTCGCAGCGTGTGTGTGTTTTGTTGATCCGGTTGTTGGATCGTGTTGGAGACCTCGTCTCCGTGTGTGTATGTGTGTTGGGGTGCGTCCCCGTGTGTGTGGGCAGGCGTCGTCCTGCGTGTGTGGTTGGAGCGTCGTCTCCGTTTGGGTATTTATCCCCGAGTGAAGCCTCACCGGGTTTCGTGAGGGGTGGACGTAGAATTGCCGTCGTTGCATCCGAACCACCTTAAAAACCGCTGTGCATTGTGTTTTGAATTGTGTGGTTTGGTCCTTTTCTTCTACCTCCATTCTACGTGAGTGTTAGTATAATTGCGATTCCGGATTTATCCACGTATATCTTGCATAATCCATCTCATCACCAAATAGATTTTGATAAATCCAATTTGTGTACAAATAGTTTTGAATCTCTTAACTAGCATTCTATCACATATTTCAAAAATGCCAAAAGTTTTCGTAAAATTTGTAAACACCCAATTCACCCCCCTCTTGGGTGTCATTGATCGCGGGACTTCAACTTCAGGATTGTCTAAAATATTTTTTGTCATTTAAGTTAAATATATAATTTATTGTGTAACAATGTAACAAATAGCATCTCCACGCCACTCTTGGGACTTTGTGGGGGGAACAGAACAACCTGATTTCAGGAAGGAAGCTAGAGCTGAGGATACTATTGTCTATTTTATTTGTGATAGAGTGAGGGAATGGGCTGAGCTTTTTTGTAATGTGAACTCCCAAAACTCTTCTCTTTTTGTTTTGTTGGGGGGAAAGAGTGCTCCACACTGTCTTGATGTGGCCTTCTCATGTATAGGGATTTTTGGAAACTTATTGACCATACTTATACAACCCTTTTTTCAATTAATAAAATAGTGGTACTACCCACTTTCAAAAAACAATGTAACAAATAACAATGTCTCTACATTCCACATATATTAACCTCGTAGCAATCTCCATAAATTGCACTATTGTTGGTTCACTCTTCTCCCATGCCACTGCTACCCTCTTCTTCCATACTTCATCCTTTCAAGATGGTTAGAAGAAGAGGGTAACAGGTGAAAACATGAGAAATTCCAATCAGAAAGTATCATGGGATAGATGGAGCTTGGGGAAAAAAATCAATACAGCAGTGCACTAGATTTTATTGAGGCCTTTTTGGTAATTAAAACAACAATTATCCTCCTCTTAGGTTGTAAGTTTCATTTGGCATTTTTCAGGTCAAGTTCTTAATCAGTATGATTTGTCAAACAGTCTTAATATGGTTCTTTCTTACCAATTTAGATGGGGGGAGCGACATAAGACTGATGAATAGTGCTTTGACTTGGTATCTGAGCCTTATTAGGATATTGATGTTATATTGAGAGATATATAACATCCATATTCTTCTCACCTGCTTAAAAAAAGAAGCATATATATTCTCCATCTGAATGTAAATAAATATAACTGAATTTTGCCCTTTTTTGGGCTAAGCCCGTGAATTTTCAGCAGTGATTCTGTGGTACAAATCCAACAGAACAAATTATACTGCCAGAGCTTACCATGATCTAAGTGAAATTTGGCTGGGTTGGAGAAGGTCAAACGCAGGCTTGGTCCAAGCTAGTTATGTCACTTCATTACATGGCTAATAAGAAGTAAATGGGTGAGTAGAAGAACCCTTGAATCCAAAGTGATGCAGACTTACCATGCAAGAAACTATTTTTTGCCAATGACAATTTCTTGTAGGTGTAAAAAGCCCAGTCTACACATAAGGAAATATATGTTGTATGAAAAATGAACATATAAAGAAACTTACATTGAGATGACATACAATAGCTCCCAACAACCATGTTCAAGTTTCAGAGAAAGGCAATATGCAACATGACAATCATATGGCAAATGATAAAAAGAGAAAAAGCATACCTGGTGCACCTATAGAACATCACTAGACCAGCAGTTGCAAGGAAAACACCAAACCATGCAAAAAGTCCAAATGAAGCAGTCAACTTCAACAAATCTGATGCTGCAAAGAGATTAACAATTATTATGGCTTTTTTTATTTCCCTTAAAGTGGACAACAAGGGTGACTGCCATTGCTAGAAATAGATAAGTGGTCCAATTCACGCCCATCATGGCAAAAGAATATACCGGCGATGACTGAATGGATATAGACAATAAGCAGCATGATGATTATACACCAAAGTAAGGGTGCAAGTCCCAGTTTTGAAAGCCTTCCAAGAGGAGTGTTTCCATCACAACGTTTGTCAAGCAACCTTCGTGCATTTCCCTGAAGAAACAGGCATGGCCAACCACAGAAATGAGCCCCCAAAAAAAAACATCCCAAAAAACTTGAATTGTACAAGTATTATGGCCATCCCATGCATACATACATAGTCAAACAAAAATATTTTCCACAGTAAGTTGATGAGCATATTTTATGTAAAATCTTTTTAGTATTTTCCTCTGGTAAAATGTCATAGGTAAAAATGAATAAAGCAATTCAGAAACTCCCACATGAAAGAAATTAACCAACTGGTGCAACTCAGAAAGTCCAACATATAAAGTTCACTTATAAAAGAGACATTTCTTTCTCGCTAATGTGCATGATATAACTCATCAGAGGAAAAAGAAAGTTGAGCATCAACGAATGTAATCAAAAACACCAAAAAATCACACCGTGAGGACCATCACTCTATGAACTCAATGGAGAGCAAGAGGAATCTGCAGTAAACAACCAAATTGTGCAATAATTGAAACATTCTCAGATGTTTAAAGGCCACTCCCTCTGTAAGTAGATCAACTTGTCCATCAACCGTTCAGGTTCATGGACTATACAGCAAGTAAATTCCTTTTTATTTCATGTACCTTAGTTGCAGGTTGTTTCTAAGCATTGAAGATCACCAACTTCAGAGATTGAAGCAATGTCGAGAATTCAGAGTCAAGAAGATCAAGAAAATTCTTGGAGCCAATCATAAAGATGCACATCACATTCAACCAAGTGTAGTATATAAAGAGCCTTGCTGGGATCTAGTTTGTTTATCATGCCTCTCTCAGGCTTCACCAAGCAGTCAGATTGCAGTGTGAAAAATAGATTATCTAGCGAAATGTTTCAGTTGCAGATAAAGCAATATCAGCATAGTAGTCTGGGAAACAACCTAGAGAGAATGCTGCAAAATCAAGCAGTGCATTAACAGAGAGACCAAACACCACAAGGTTTCTAATCCAAGGAACTCCATTTTGAGTTTTGTTCAATATTACTATAAAGATATGTTTGTTTTTCTTTAAACAAAAGTGGATTGTCTTACCAATTTTATTAGAGAAACAGAGGTAGTACAATCAGAGAAGTAGAGGTGAGGATAAGAATATGTTGTTTCATTATGTAATCAAGGAGAAGATTATAAGATTATGAACTAGGAGGCTTTAGGGCTTAGGTCCGATGAATTGATAGCTTAAATCAAAATAAGCAGGATATGCACAAGCATTAAGTGCATTTAAAGTGTGATGGGCACCACTGAATGCAGGAGCTGTCAGGATCCCAGGAAAACTGCACCCAGTTTTTTTTTTATAAGTGGGTAGTCCTACTGATGTATAAAATGAAAAAAGTGTATGTACAAGTATAGGCATTCACACCCTAAAAAATCACCACCCAAAAAAATCCCAATACAAGAGAAGGCCACACAAAGGCAGTGTGGAGCACTCTAGCCCCCCAAAAAGCCAAAAAGAGAAGAGAATTCACATTACAAAGGATGGCAGCCCATTCCCTTTCTCACAAACAAAAGAGACAACTCTATCCTCGGCTCGGGACTCCCTCCTGAATATCCGATAGTTCCGCTCTCCCCTGCGCCCAGTTATCATGAAGAAATGCGTGACGCAGAACCTATGTTTTATTTTACTTGTTTGGAAGAAAAGAAGTTGGTCATTTGGAATTGGAAGCAGCAGCGAAGTGGTGATGTATAGTGGCAGATAACATCAAATATTCATTAGTTTTTTAGGTTGTTCCATGACTGAGATGAGCTAAGTACACTTTCTGTGAAGCTTCTGAAAAAGAACTCTGAGAAATTTTGACTTTCACCTTTCACAGGAGGTATAATAATTAGCAGATGAAATATAAGTTTGCCTATGCTCTGTAACCAAAGGTTCATTGCACCAATAAGTTATCCTTCCCCCCAACGTTTCATTCACTGTTATCATCTGCCGTCCCATGATTTCTTTTATAATTTCTTGTTACAGTCTGCAACACAACTCTTGTTTAAAATGTTCTCCTCATACCACGTAATCTCCCATTCCATGTCTCCACCAGCTCAAAGAATCTTCATAAGAAACATTAGGAGCAATCACAATTACACCACTGTTCCAGCTCTTGGGCAATCTTTCATATTTTTTGTACCACCAGAGGATAGAAATTGCTGCACAAGTAACATACATGACAGATGTGGTGGTTCATGAGACTCAGGCCATCATTACCACCATATGAACTGTTTGAAACTGTTGAAGCCAAAAAATTGATGAAAAAAAGAGAAAGAAAAATGACACGTATTAAAAAATAGAGGCCAGCCACCCCCACTCCCTCAATTGCAGGGTTTGGACCGGATCCACCCCCAATTGGGGGGTTTGGACCAAATCCTACCCCCAATTCCCTCATTTGGCTGATTTGATCCGGTTAAAACCCCCAAGTGGAGTATTTGGCCCGGTTAAATCCCCAAAGTGGGGTACTTAGACCGATTAAGAGCTCTGGAGGGCCATGGTTGGACCAGATCAACATGTAACCACCCCTGGGTTCTATAAATACCCCTCAGTGGGACCCAAGGCGAGACAGAGCAGGACGAACACAGAGAGGAGAGAGGGCAAAGGTCTGGTGGTTGTGCTTGTGCTTCAGAAGACACATCCTTTAGATTATGTTCGTGTTTGTGTTGTGCTTGTGCTGTGAGGGTATATCATAAAAAGTCCCTCTCTTGGCCCATGTACAGCACAATATCCATGTGATTCGTGTGATTTATGTATTTCTTTGAAAAAAAAGATATCATCCCCCCAAACTTCCAGGCTATTGTAAAAAGGCCGTCATGAGCCTTACAATTATGTAAAAGTCCGGGATGCATCCAAAAATGTGTAGAAGACCTGATCTCTACAAAAAGGGTTTTGTAAAACTCGGGAATTTGTCGAGAAAAATCAACACCAAGTGGTGCAGTAGTAGTAGATTAAACAGAAAAGGCGATAACAGAAGCAACAAATTTTACACCATCAACCCCTTGTCCCCTGCAATTCCTCACAGCAGAAGCACAAAACTTAAAGAAAACCCCTTCCCACGTGAACTAAGCACCAAACTATGGGTTGGGTGAACAATATAAGGGCATCTACAAGGGTTGAGGTTTTGGACAGAATCCACCCCCAATTGAGGGGTTTGGAGCAGATCCACCCCCATTTGGGGGATTTGGACAGGATCCAACCCCCCCCCACCAATTGGGGGGTTTGGACCGGATCCAACCCTCAATTGGGAGATTTGGACTGGTTAGACACCATACTCCCTTATTTGCCATATTAGGTCCGGTTAGAATCCTCAAATGGGATATTTGGCCCAGTTAAAGCCCCAAAGTGGGGTACTTGGACCGGTTAGAGGCCCTGGAGGGCCATGGTTAAACCAGGAAAAAGGAGAAGGTAGGAAGAGTGCAGGAGAGAAGGAGAGAGCAGGATTTGTGCTTGTGCTTGTGCTTGTGCTCACGGTGAGGATATAATATAAAATTGTCACTCTTTGAGTCTGCACACATGTCCTTGTGTTGTGGTTAATGTAATCTCATTGTAAATATTTTTGGGAAAAATAATATGATTATCTGAAATAATCAGGAATCCCATAACCACCGTAACTTTTATAAAAAAGATCTGCATAGAGACCCTTGTGGTTATGTCCCTTGTGCCACTCCTTGGAGAGAGTTTATAAGAAATTTTTCTTCCAAGAGATTCTGCCCCTCGGAAACCCCCCGCAAGGGGCGCTGCCCCCTTGACCCCCCGACCTAACCGGGTAGGTCGATCCCTAGCGTTGCGCTGACGGATGCATGAAACTGGACCAGAATCCATGAGAGCTCAAGAAAGAGAAACAATCTCCCGAGAGTCTTTGGCTAGCGCGTCTCCACCAAGGAGGGACTTGCGCCTCATGTCAAGATTATACGAAAATCTCTGTCCAGTCCAGATGTTACAAAAATACCCCTGGTCTGGATAAACTACACAAATACCCTTGAACTTTTCTAAGAGTTGTAAGCCGACCCCTACTCAAGGGAAAATCGCAAACAAACCCAAAAAAGAGTTTTAAATCTCAAATAAATCCAAAAGGGGTCTAAAATTGCAGAAATACCCCCGGAAGGGTCAAAAAAAAAATTTTGAAACGTAGTCGATACCACGCAATATATTAAGAAAAAGAGAGATGTACAAGTATACCATCAGCACACAAAGACCACTTTACAAAAACTTCCCACACCGAAGGTGAACCCAAACTAACTCCCCAAGAGCAAAAAGAACGAGGAGTTATGACCCTCCACTTTACACAATTGTTTTGCCCAAAAAGCCACTATTTTGCAAACAAAAGAAAAAAAACGCTTTCTTCCGACCTCGCTTCCCTTCTAAATAGTCTATTGTTCCGCTCATTCCAGAAACTCCAAAGAGTGGCGTGAAGGATAAGCCACCAAATGATCTTGTCGCCCTTAAAATTCCACCTTCGGTGCCACTTGATAAGAAACTTGTGGACCCCTTCGTCAAGACCAAAAGACTGCTGGAATCTCTGACCAATCCTCAACCATATGTCCCTCGCAAAATGACAGCCAGTAAAAAGATGGTTGAGATCATCCTCCTCATTCCCGCACAAGTAACACAAGGTAGGAATTTGCTGAAGAAAATGTGCCACCCTGTCACAAGTGAGTAGCCGGCCATGTGAGATCCTCCAAATCAGCACTTTCACCTTGAGAGGGCTCTTGGGAGCCCATATTTGTGATGTAAAAAAATGGCGTGCCCCCCATCAAAAAGGAGAGCATAGGCCGACCTAACTGAGAACCGGCCCTCCCTCTCTCATCTCCACCACCAAGTGTCTTGACCTGCCGACGTTAGGAAAAGAATCCAAGAGGAAGGCAAAAAGTTGTTCCAATTGATCCATCTCTTCTATGGTGAGATTCCTTCAGAACGTGGGGGGCCCAAATACTGTCAGCTAGTTGTGCATCAAAGGATTGAGAGCCACAGAAGCCACTGGAGCAGCCGCAATAGCAAACAATGAAGGGAATGCCTCCAAAAGAGGGAGGTTACCACACCACGTATCCCGCTAGAACGAGCAAGATCGTCTGTCACCCAGGCTGACCCAAACGGTAGCTCTGAAGAAGTCCACACACTGCAAGATGCCTCTCCAAATCGGGAAGACATAATATATGTGGGGCGGTGATAAATCCCACACTCTAGTGGCGGAGTAGTACCTCTGCCTAATCAGTTGAGCCCACAATCCCCTTTCCTCTGTCCCAAGCCTCCATAACCACTTGCACAGTAAGGTCAGATTGAAATCTTTAATGCTTTTGATGCCAACACCCCCTACTTCCTTGATCTGACAAACTCTGCCCCAAGAAATATCATGCCATCCTCTACTCTGCTCCCACTGCTATGCCAAAAAAATCTAGCCTGAATATAGTCCAATCTCCTAGCCACCGGCCTAGGTATCCCGAAAATGAAAAAGAAATAGATGGTAAGACTATCCAACACCGATTTGCATAATACCAACCGACCACCATAGGAGAGAAGTCTAGCCTTCCAACCTACAAGCCTGGTCTCATACCTGTGAATCACTCCCTACCAATCCATACGACGATTTGTTCCTAGGGAGAGCGAAAGGCCCAAATATAAGAACGGAAACTCCCCAAGCTGGCACCCAAAGATGTGAGTTGCCCTCCTTAAAGTTGACTCTTCCATATTGATCCCCACCATATAGGTCTTGCTATAGTTCACCTTGAGCCCCGTGATGTCCTATACCATCTCTAGCATCAACCTGGCATCTAGTAGTTGTTGCACCTCATCTGCTAATAAGAGAATAGTGTCGTCAGATATTGTAGGTGAGTGAAGCTGCTACTAAGTTGACCTAAGTAAAAACCCCCGATGATCCCTGCCTCCTCAGCTCTCATCCACATCCTACTCAAGATCTGAGCCACCAAGACAAACAAGAGAGGGGAGAGTGGGTCTCCCTGCCGAAGCCCTCTCCCGCTAGGGGAAAAGGAGGAGAGTTGCCCGTTAATAAGAATAGCAAAAGAAGCAGACGTGATATACTCTCGAATCCAAGAGATCCATAACTGATCAAAACCCATCTTCACTAGCAACGGGAGAAGGCAGTTCCAGTTAACCCTATCATAAGCTTTCTCAAAATCCAACTTGAGAACCAACCCCTTCTTCCTCTGATGTTTCATGGCAAACAAGCATTCATGAGCAGTAAAAAAATTCTCCTGGATATGTCTGCCCCTGATGAATGCCCCCTGATAACCACTGACCAAACCATCAACCACACTATCTAGCCTCCTAGCCAAAATTTTTGATATAACTTTATAAGCGCTATCCAACAAGCTAATGGGGCGAAAATCTACCACATCTTGAGCACCATTCTTTTTAGGGATAAAGACTAGGAGAGTTTTATTAATACCTCTCAAATGAGCCCTACCCTCATGGAAATCCCTAGTTGCATCAATGAGATCCTCCTTAATAATGTCCCAACAATGCTGAAAAATAAAACCATAAGAAAACCATCAGGCCCCGGGGCCTTGTCACCAGAGAGAAAACTACATGTCTAATTTCCTCTGCTTGAAAAGGGCTTGCTAGAGCCTCCCTATGTGCCTGGGAGAGATGTGGAAGCAAATCGGTGCAAAATCCGGTCTGCTCCTCGGTAAAAAGTTAGCATAGAAATCCTTAGCAAAACTTTTGATGTCTTCCTCCATGTGAACCACTTGTTCTCCAGCCTTGATGCAATCAATGTGATTAGTCCTCCTCCTACCTAACGCAATCCTATGAAAATAAGTTGTACTCATGTCCCCCTCCTTCAACCATCTCTCCCTCGACCTCTGCTTCCAGTATATCTCTTCTCTCCAAAAGATCTCATCATACTATGCTCGAAGAGAATCTCTACGTATCCTGTCAGCCTCATCTAGCACTCCTGCCTCCTCCAGGCGGTCCAGAGCCTCTAAGTGGTGAAGTATCCTCACCTTTTGATGTCTGTTGGGAAGCCTCCTACTAGCACCCCAAATTTTGAGCACATGGGCCAAGTGATTCAGCTTGCCAATCACAGTAGCCATACTAGAACTCCATTGTCTGTGACCATCCCACGCAAGCCTGACTGTGTCTAAAAAAATCTACCTCTCTAAACCAATACCTGTCAAATCTGAAAGCTTGTCATCTATTCATGACCTCTATTGGTCCTCAAAAGGATAGACTTGTGATCAGAAGTGGACCTAGCCAAACAAGATCCCTGCACATGTGGGAAGTGATCCTCCCAATCCATGGACACCAAAAATCTATCCAACCTAGAACATGACGAACTCACCCTCATACTGGACCAGGTGAATTGAGCATTTACCAATCCAATGTCAATAAGCGTTGTCTGCCGAATGAAATCACAAAAATCCTCGGACTCCCCAGAATGAAGATGAACTCATGTCCTTTCACAATCAGAAGTCACCGCATTGAAGTCTCCTGCCACACACCAAGGCCGGCCAGAAGGAAAGGAACTCCAACAGCTACTACCACAAGTCGCTCTTAGCCTCCCTAGACTGAGGCTCGTACACTCCAGAGAAGTCCCAGGAGAAACTACCCCTCAGACATCGAAAGTGAAGGTTGATGGCCCAACGCCCAACCTCTCTGTCCTCCTCTACTCCCTCCACCTCGAAAGGGTTCCACAACACCATGATCACTCCTACCCTACCAATCGCCGAAGAAGACACCCCCTTCAAAAGCCTACCACCCCCTATCTCCCTCATCAACCCTTCCCCATCTCTCACACGCTTAGTCTCCTGCAAGTAGATAATGTCAACCATACATCTCCTAACTAGCTCCTTCACCACAGTCCTCTTCTCTTCCCCCCCCCCCAAAAACCCCTCACATTCCAAGAGATGATCCTTATGGCGATAATAGGACATCCCATCACCTCCCTCAGCCTTCTCACTCCCCTCCTCCCCCTCCATGCTACTTCCCCCAGACCTCCTTTGAGACATGCCCTTCTTCGCCTCCCTCGCCAAAGCTGCTAGCCACTTCTTCTTGATCAAGTTTAAGGACCCCCAGATGCCCTTCTCCACCCCCTCATAAGAGATCTTCAGCTTGTCCGTCAAACCCCTCGTGCTCTTCCGCATTCTTCTCCACCACCCCCCACAAATCAATCCCCTCCACCTTATCAGGCAAGCCCCAATCCTCCGGCTCATCCTCCGCGAAACATCCACAGAGTTGGGATTACATGGGGTATCCTCGTCGAGTACAACTGTCCCATAGATGGGACCCCCGTTGCCACAGGTCTGAGCATCAGATGAACTACAAGGAGGATCTAAAACATCCCCCGACGGCCTCCTCTGTCCAATCTCCTCAATTGCGCCTAAATCAATAGTTGAGACCACGGGCGAAGGTTCCCACAGGAGATCTGCCATAGGGTCAGAACCCCCTGCCATCCTCCTCAAACAATTGCATGCATGTTGCTGTGGAGAGGACGTCTACTGCTACCGCGGGCAAGTCGGCCAACCCACCAGAAGATCTACATTAACTCCCCTTGCGCAGACGTCCGCCAGTGCTCCCCTCTGAGAAGCCTCCTCCTGCTGCAGGAGAAGAGGAACAGCAGGATCCCCCCACCACGGCAGAGCAGGCGCGGCAAGGGACGGCGCCAGACCAACCGCTGGAGAGGAGGCGACGGTGGCGCACTGTGTAGGGACCATCGATGGATCCTGGCTGCACAGGTGGGGAAGGGCAGACGGCGATATCGAGCAGGGGGGACAATTGTTATCGGGTCGGGTCTCATCGGCCCGATACGAGAAGGATCAGAACATAATAAGACAGTCGGTTCGCCCAGCCTAACACGAACAACCGCTTTGCATCACCTGCGGAAAGGCCCAGATTGGCGCGGTCAGCAGCTGGGATAGGCAGTCGATTCGAATTCGAATCGACCGTGAAGGTGGGCAACGGGCCGTCTTCTCCTATCTTCAACCCAGACAAGTGATGCCCTAGGCTTGCCGCCGACGCCGGCACCTCCTCTAGCAACCACACCCGAATGACCACCAGGACTCCATCAAGACGCACAGAGATGACCGCTGGCACCTCTAAAGGGCTTGCCACCTTCACCACAGCGAGGACCGACGTGCGAGAGGACATTGGGGAAAAACCCAAACTGCTGGCCTCCACCTCCCCAAAAGATCTCGCCAGAAAAGCCAACTCGCCGACATCAGACTCATCACAGAGAACTAAAGGGACTCCCTCAAAGACCAGCCTAAGCCTCCTCTCAGGTGGGTTGGGAAACGTGCCTCTAGCCTCCGACCACCGTTGTAGGCAGTGAGAGATTTGCCGATCGTCAGATAGCCCACATCCGCCATCTGGCCGACCACTTCCTCATCCAACCCCACCACCAGGAACGTGCTGGAAGTAATCCGCAGGACCTCCCAACCACTCCCAGACGCTTCCACCAGACGTTGCCATACAACCTCAGCCACTGCCTGCCCTTCGAGCATGACCACACACAGGCACCTCCTCAACCAGGTCCTTCTGCCCTGCAAAACATCCGCCTGGAGCTCGCCTATGTCGCACCAGCCCCTGCTAGCCCGTCTCAGCGCCGATGGGGATGACACAAGGGCATCTCGATAGGACCTTAGACCTCTCAGTCCACCGGACGGAGCAGCAACCCACGAGTCCTGCAGCCGGCAGAAATGCTAGATGTGGCCTCGGCGGCCACTCACCCGCCCCTCCTGCCGACAAGCACCCCCACCAGAGACAAATCCCGGTGAGCGGTGGCGAAACATAGTGCCATCCCGACCCCCTAGACCCAACTATCCTCTAGATGGGACCCCGTGCCAAAGGTCGCCCAGAAGGGTCAGAAATTGCAAATATATCCCCCCAAAAAAGAGGGTTTGATCTCTATGAAACTCAAATTCAACGGTCTATTCTGGTGGTGGAATGAAGGTCAAATGTAAATCAAATGACTCGACTATGCAATCGATATTTTATATATTTTGTAAAGATGAATCCAAAAAATGAAATGTTTAGTCTTCTCCTGCAAATGTGTATCTCTAATTGGTGATCTCTTTGGTCAAATTTGTTAGATAAAATCCCTAATATCACAGCGGATATTGTAGAGGTTGAAAAGTGATTCTTTGACAGTTAATCAAAGGTATTCGGACTTTACACTAATGTAAATAAACATCGACTATGGTCGATAGGGAAATGTCCCGTATCCGAACCCAAATCGTCTGACAAATCTAAATTCGCAAAAATAATAATACACCCGCTACTTAAATAACCACCAATGTGCATTTCCTTCTACAAAGAAGATTTATTTATTTATTTATTTATTCATTCATTCATTTCCGTGAGTTCAACAGAAACCCACCATCAATGAATTGGAATTACAATTGTATACTTGGTCTAGTCCCCTCGCAGACGAGAAAGTTGGATAAGCACTTCATGGGCAACTGCAAGGTCATGGTATTAATTCCCACCAATTGACAACAATGCAGGGCGAGTGCCAACACAGGGTTCACATGGGTTCGGACTCATGAACTTTGCCGGGCCAGGGAGGCCATTAACCAAGAGATGTTTGGCCAGCCTGCGGCTCAGGCTCACAGTGCTTCAGGCTTCATCCTGGGTGGGTGGGTTTATTCTTGGTGTTCAAAAAAGAAAAGCTATCCCTTGTTCTGGACACAGTCGTCCTCACTAGAGTTGACGAGGCTCCCCATCTTTAATTAAATAGTTCTAGTAATTTTCTTTGTGATGAAAAGTGGGAAAGCTTTAGTGACCATTGGAACTTACAAATTTGAATTCTGAAGTCATAATTGTGCCACTTGGAACTAGGCGATGAGCAGCAATCTACTAGTCTTTGATGGATTAACAAGTTCAGGGGACAAGTGGTAGCTCAAGCAAATCTTGGTAAGAAAATGCCCGAGCACTGTAACCATATGATTTTGATGAGGTGAAATTTGTCAATACTTCAGAACAAATTTGTGTTGTTGATACTTGACATGCAAGAATTGAAGAAGACCATTAAATCATCTTGCACTAAGAGTTCTAACACTAAATGAGCCATCAGTTGTAGAATACCTACAAGGAAAAAAGCCACTTGCCGATGATTCTTCTCCGAAGCTAGCTGTGCCGGGGTAAGACCAGTTTTATCTATCACCATCAAGTCCTCTTTTTTTCCTACTTGAACTAGCACAGTGCATGCCTCCAAGTTACCCCTGATAGCTGCCCAATGTAGAGGAGTGCAGCCTAATAACATACGTAAACAAGATTTAGGATATCAACTGAAAAAGACACAAATGCAGGCACTCGCATGCAGGCAGGTAAATAAAACAAATGGTTGCATGTTACAAATAAAACCTGAGAAAAATATAACATACCTTCTTTATCCTGACGCCCTCTATAAGCATCCAGAAACAAAAGAAGACGTACAGAATCAGCAAAACCTTTGTAGGCAGCCCTACAGGTAAAAGAAAACAAAGAAACTAAGTCATCCCACCGAAAGCCAATAAGGCATTTCAGCAGATCAAGAAAAAACTGGTATTTTGGCAAAACTTCTGAAGGACATTGACAAAAGAAAGAATAAAAGTTATTCAGATTTTTTCTTAAAGAAGATTAAGATGGGAAAAAGATTTAAAAGCTCATAAATACATGAAAACGTAAAGAAAATGTCAAATTACAATCAAGTCCTTGCAAATATCTAAAATTGTCTTCCATTTTAAGGTCTTCTACATTAGGCAGTACAATATTTCTATGAAAAGATTTTTCGTTCCTCAAATGCAATCCAAAAGCTAAAAACAACTGAGGTTTGTAAGATTGTCTTCAAGATCCTAAAAGAAGTCTATTGGAGAAAATTCCAACAACGTAAGTGCCCCATTGATTACTTTCAAAAAAAAAAAGTGCCCCATTGATTGTGGTGAAACAGAAAAAGAGAACGCAATTACTGAAGCGCCATGGACTTACAGGTATCCAATTTGTAAATAGACAAGGATCAATTGAAGCCAAATGCCAAGGTAACATGGTTACAAATCTACTTCATCCACATGCAGCACTGATATATAAACTTGGACACGTATAAAGAATAAGAAATAAAGGTTCAGAAGTGAATGAAGCTAAGAGACGCCCTGTCAAACAAAATCATACCAATGCAGAGGACTTCGTCCATCATTGTCAGGAACATCGGGATCAGCATTCCATTTTGTGACAATGTAGTAAAGGAATGCTGTTTGTCCATACTGTGCGGCAACATGGGTTGTCTGCAAACAACTAAAACCTAATCAGAAGAGAAAATAGAATGAATTTCCCCAATGTTTTTTTATCTTATTTTAGAGTGTTCAAAAAATATTCATAAAATATAAATAAACTGAAGAACTTTTTAAGCAAATCTGGCACATATATTTGGAATTTTTTTCTGATGCATCCCTTTTGCACATGGATGCATATTTCTTTTATCTATCCACCTCCAGAATGAGATCTGGGACTCATTGAAAAGCATAAGACATCTCTTATCCTGATGCAGATCTTCGTGACCACCCAAGAAGATTGCTGACTTTAAATTTGAAAAGCATAGGGCGGCAAGTTAACAATTATGAGTCCAATTTATATGTTTCATTCAGTTTTTGGTTTCATTTGACGCCTACTTGAGACATAATGCAAACAAGAAGCATGTTTGACTCATAACCTAAAGGGAAACAGGATGAACTGATGAACTTATAATTATCTGGATGTCATTGAATGCTGTAGTATCCAAGCCAATCCCAGCATTCCACAAACAAGTAGCCACTAAATATTTGGTTTATTCATAGAAAAAATTGCCGATGACCTAAATAACTCACAGAATTGTCAGATTAAATTGGTGCACCACATTTGCTCTGAAAGAAATTGTGGGTTATACCAACAATTTTATTCTAGGATAAAGAGATAGTACAACCGATGTAGGAGAGAAATTCCTCACCAACCCAGACTACATGACTACAGAAAATACTCAAATAAAAAGTGTCAGAACATATGCCCCAAAATTCGATTCCACTGACATCTAGAACAGTGAAGATCAACTATTAGTAAGAATCGAAAACCCCATTATGACTACATGAAGTACGAGATTCATCCTGCCAACAAACACCATCACCTTGAGTGCCCTTCAATAACAATACGAGTGCTCAATGATGCAAAAAATTTGAATACCACACCGTCACAAGAGTGTAACCCTTTAATCTGCAACAAGCCAGGTATGTGTGGCCCTATAGGATTGATTTTTCTCTATTATTTTCTGGATTGAATCTGGAGTGTTAAACAGAAAATTTGCAAATGATTTTTTTGAAAGTGGTTGGTACCACAATATTGTATTAAAATAAAAAGAGGATAACAAGAGTGTTTCCCAAGCTCCCGATACAAAAAATTGCCCACATCAAGATGTATGTGGCACCCACTAATTCCCCAACAGCAACAAAAAGGACGAGTTGTGGAAGTCCACCTTACATGTAGCCAAAGCCCATTCTCTCACTCTCTCCAAAATAAAAGAGATAACGCTATCTGAGACTGAAGACTCTTGTTCCTCTCTCCCCATAAGGCCCATAGGGTAACATGAAGGGCGAGCGACCATATTAGCCTGTCGCCCTTGAGGTCCCAACGCCTATGCCACCTTCCTATCAAAAGCTGCACCCTATCTGCCAAACCGATGTTACCTGGAAATCTGCACAAAACCTGTGTCCAAACCTCCTTGGAGAAGGAGCAGCCTACAAGAACAAAATTTGCAAATGATAAGGATGAAGAACATGACCTAGTCTTCAACATTGTCATAAGGTGTGGTCCACATTATCACTGCTGATTTCATCTTAGTAAAAATGACAATAACATTGTCTTTTATTGTTGTTTTGGTATGCAAACAGTCCTTAACACTATTTTTTAGTAAAAGCATAAAGAAATTATGATAGGCATCTAACATGCCATGTTGGTCACTTATAAACAAATAAATGCCAAGTTGGCATGTCAAATGCTTAAGAAATGTAATTAGTTTTCATGAATATTTATTTTAATAAAGATCTGCATTCTCACTTCATCATCATCACCACTCCACCTACCAGATGTGGTCTTCTGGACCTTCATCCAGCCTCCTCCCCCTTCACAACAGGTTCCCACACCCTGGCTCCAAAAATATGTTCTTCCAGCTCTTTGTTCAACCTCCTTCCAAGGCACAGTCACTGAGTCACATACCACTTAGTCCCCCACCACCCTAAACACTCAAGGCGCCTGCCTGCAGCTAACCCCATCTTTCTCTCTGTCTGTAGGAGGGGCTGCTGGGGGTACAGAAAGATGCTAGGCCCAGTTTAGTTCTGAGCTGGCCCAGGCTTCAGCAACCAGGCCCACACTGGCCCGCACAAGCATAAAATAATGTGGACCAAGCCCAAGTTTCCTTCAGGCCAGACCCATTTACACTATCTAAATAGCAGGTATAATTATTTGAATACACCAGTCATGAAGTAAAAGGCAATATCAACAGGTATTCTACAGTACAGTTTGCCATAGATACTTCTTTACTACATGGTCTGCAGTACTGGTACCGGAACCGGTACCGGTCAGGGCCGGTACCGGTACGGCACCAGGAGGTTCCCCGAAGTCCCTCTCCGGTTCCCCCATTCATCATGCAGGGTCTGGTGACCCAAGCTTAGCCCAGAACTGAATCCAAGTTTTAAACCCCCCTCTCTTTCTGCCCCCGACCCCCCTGACACCCGATACCTTTCGGCCTTTCCCCTCCCGCCTGATGCCCCATGCATCTAGGGTTTGAGAAGGCCGCCGCTGTCCGTCCGCAGCCGCCGCCGCCATCCGCAGCCGCCGTCGCCGCGCCATCCGCTGTCGTCCCCCATGGTCGCCAATGACCGCCGGCCCATTCCATAACTTCTACAAAGGTCCCCCCCCCCCTCTCTCTCTCTCCCCCTCCCTCCTCCCTCCCTCCCGACCTCCACCATCGTCGCGGTGGTCCGCAGCCCGATCGTCGGCTGGATCGACGAGCGGCCGGCCTATGGGACTGTGGTCTCTTGGAGAGGCGCTGGATCTTCCCACTTAGCATCGCAGGGGGCCGATCGCCGGCGGCAGCGGAGCTCCGGCGGCCGACTGGTGGGTGGTGGCTAGCTGGCTGCGGGAAGGGGGAGCTGTGCAGGGGAGGGGTGAAGGCCAAAGGAGTACTGGCCGGTACGGTACCAAAGTGGCCAAACTGGACCGGTCAGGCCCGGTACCGATACGTACCGCCCGGTATGCGGTACCGCAGACCATGCTTTTCTATAATTGCTGAAGAATTAATGGAAAAAAACTTGCCAACATTATACAGCTTAATTGGCCACAATAGTCAACTCAACAAATAAGGTTATGTACTCAAACCAGCCAACATATATGATGAGTGCTGCATCAGGGACCCACCCTACCCTCCACAATCAATGGCAGACAGACAGAGTGGCAAGCAAGGGCCAAATGGCCTCCCAATGATTTTGAGAGAGGGGAAAAATTATACTAGGCACATTTTTGCTTTATCTATCCTCTAAAATATATATTCCATATTTACTCATGCAAATTCTTATAAAAACTTCATGTTTATTGTTTCATATACTTAAATCACTCATTGAATCAGTAAATCGCTCACTGAATAAGCATATACTTTTTTAGAGTACTTGACCTTCTTTTTTATTTTTTCTTTTATAACCTTCTTTTTTTATTTTTTCTTTTATTTTTGTGTGGGGTGGAGGGGAGGGAGGAAACAGAGATCCCCCTCGTATGTTACCATGGGGCGCTTAGGTTATCCCTTTGTCAGGGGCCCATGTCTGCCAGGCTATTGTACAATAACAGGCTTCCATTACTCAAACTCTAAGAAACCAGGGAAGGATGAAGTCCAGGGTAAACCATGTGAACGTCCTGCAAGATGCAAAGGTGGTTCTTCGAGTTCAAGACCTCCCAATGTGAGCCGCAGTCCTTGTACAGACTAACCAGCAACCTTTGCATTCGAAAATATCTCATGATAGCCCCTTCAACAGATTCTATCTGGCCTTGCCACTGCCCCCAGTGACTACTGCACACTAGACGGAATCATCCTTGATATCCAAGAAAACTGCTGCTAAAAGTTCCTTAAATATGAGAAATATTGCACCATTGGTGGTAATGGCATTGGCATCAAGATTGGAGCCATTTGGGGATGGTGTTTGATAGGCCAGCATGCTTTCTTATGGAATAGAAGCTCATCAAAAGGTAACTATGAGCACAACAAACAGATTCCAGTTTCCCCAAATGTTAGATATTGTATCTATTAACATTACATTCAGTTCAAACAAAATGAAGCAAGAGAAACCGTCATTCGAAGGCAACCAGAAAACAAGTATTTAATTGGGGGATAATATAGAAAAGACTCAAGAATTTCATACGCAAGCAAACCTGGTACCCATACAAATCTGCCACATCGACCCTAGCACCGTCCTTGAGCAAAAGCTCAGCTACCTGAATTGCCCCACGCACGGCACTCCAGTGAAGCGCAGTCTGCCCTGTGTGGTCCACAGCATTCACGTTCCCACCATGCTGTTTCCACCAGAAAAGCGAACATAGAGAAGTAAATGATGAGAAAGGACACCAATCCGCAGAAATCAACACATACAAAAACCAATGAAGCAATCAAAGAGACACCATCCAACATCAATGCCACCAAAGTGTTGAGCATTTGATAACCACATGGACAGGTTGATCTTTCTACCCCATAAAAACATTGAATGAACTCGGTCAAGAGTTTCAGCAGTGGCCATATAAAGTAAATGTCCAGAGGATCAATTAAAGTGTGACATCCCAGTCATGAAAACTTAACAAGAACAACAACTACGAACTGCTTAGTCCCGCGACATAGTATAGGATCATTAGGAAAAATAAACGATCACAAAAGAACCAAAAACTGAAGAAAGATAAACCTAACGATCGAAGGAAATGGCGAGAAAAGATCCCCTTCCAAAACGTATCATTTATACTAACGAATAAAGATGCTATAAAGGAATCCCCGACCTGAAAACTTCAAAAGACAAGCAGCTCAGAAGTGCCCATGCACCTCCGAGCTACAAAATGCCCACTTTTAAAAAACAAAATAATCAATAAAAATGCATTTGCAGTAACCCAACCAACACGGAGCTCTAAAACATTAATTATTAAACCAATAATTAAAGAGACATAATATCTATGGGGAAAAATAAAATAAAGGAGAAATTATTTGAAAAACATAATAAAAGAAGAGATAAAATATTTTCACTAATCGGAGAGTTTGTGGCCATATCCCTACTTCGATGATGTACTGGGCGGCGGCGGTGCGGTTGTTGAGGGCGGCCCATTGGAGGGCGTGGTACCCCAGCCCGTCGGGCTCCGCCACCGAGCAGCCCTCGACCTCCACCAGCCGCTGCAGCTTGTCCAGGTCCCCGTACGCCGCGGCCGTGTACACGTCGTTCCGCAGCTGCGCCCCATCCTCCTCCCCCGCCCCCTGCTGCGTCCCCGCCCCCACCTCTCCCCCCTCCACCACCACCTCGATCTCCGATGACATACCCGGATCCCCGACGACGAGGAAAAGGACGGGGGAGAGACGTCCGCCGCGGGCCGCGCACCACGCCAAGCCCCGCTCTTCCGGCGCCGCCGAGGACGGAGATTTCCAAGGGAGAAAACTGGGGGCCGAGATGAGAGAGAGAGGAATAGGGAGAGAATATGAGATAGAGATGCAGAATGTTCGGGGAGAAGGGGTGGGGGCGACGCCCCGGTTGACTGACTGGGGCGAGAGGCCGCGGTCTTGTCACCGTTCGTTGTTTAACGCGTTCATACGTTATGCCGCCCGAGATCATCCGGAGTCCATGATCCTGTGAAACGTAAGGGAGCCCATTGTCGCTTATCTGTGTTTATCCGGGGTCACTTTGATAATAGAATAAGAAAAAATATAGTGAGTTATTCTGATTACTCACTCTTTAACTTAATTTGATAATAAAATTAAATTATTTAAGATCGGTTAGGAATAAGATCCTTATTCTAGAAGTAACTTATTTAATTATTTCACATGGAATGAGTTATTATCAAGATAAGAATAAGTTATCAAACTTAAAGGGCCGCTTTGTTAACGGAATAAGCCCCGGGTAGAATGAGTTATTCCACCTTTTCATCCTTGTTCGAGTTTGATAGCATAATTAAGTTACCAGGGGTCGGTTAAGATAAAAGCCCTTATTCTATGAATAACTCATTCTATCCTAGGGTAAGAACAAGTTGTCAAACTGAAAAAGAGAAAAGCCAAAGAATAACTCATCCCAACCCATCTCATATGAGTTATCCTAACATATTATCAAAGTGGGTCAAAAAGAACAAACCCAAGGAATAACTCACCCTGACCCACCTCATATAACTTATCCTAACATGTTATCAAAGAGGCCCTATAAGTGACGTGGCTACTCTAGGCCCTTCTAATTTAAGTTAAAATCAGATTAGGTAACAGGGCCTAGATCTCCCAAAGGTCAGAATCCAAAATAATCTTCCTTCGTTTGCCGCTCCGGATGTCACTTTTGATCTCACTTTTATCCGTAACGATTTTGAACTCTTCATGTTACCATAGCTATGACTGTGTCTACTTTGGATCTATCTCTTATTTTGCCTACGATTTTGACTAGGGCAAAACACCGAGAGACATACCCCTAGTCTTTTAGGCATATGAAAGATACAACACATCGACGTCGCAAGATACACACACATAGCTCCTATTCTCTTGAGTTCCTTTCTCCGTCAAGTGTTGATATGAACAACAAGTGGTTCTCCCATATATCCCCACCCCACTAAGAACTTCTTGAGAATGCCCGGGCTTACCGATTTTGCATATATACCCCCTATGCATCAACGTCATTCCGATAAGGGAAGTCTAGCATCAACAAATCAGATCCGCATTCAGCTCCTCTATCGGAAGTTCCATTCGTGACTATTGTCGTTCGTTTTCCCCTTTAATAAATCCTAGTGTCATCTAACACTTTGGCACCGTCTATGACAAATGACATAAAGCCATCCCACCTCCCTAGAAAGATGTAGAGCGAGCCAATATCAACCTTGAGGTATTGAACTCCACCGAGTAAACTCTCGTCGAGGGAGTCTCAAATGAACAATTTGACACTCTGTCATAGTAAGTTGGTAGCCTGAAGGACATGATCGACGTTCTAACATACTAGCTTGCTCTGCCTCCCCCCTTATAACTCGGCTCGTCAACCTGACAGCCGCCGAGCACGATGGCTAACCTCCAGCACCGCCGAGCCACCATGCTTCCACTACTACTGCCAACCCTCCACTAGAACACGCCATGGCCTCCGAGTCGACCAACTCATCTTCCCCTCGACCAGCCAAGTGGAACACCTCTTATGTGCTCTTCTAATCATAATTCTCTCCCGAGGCTCTCCTCGCAATGGAATGCTAACTCAAATACGTAAACAGGGAGATGAAAGAAGTGACACCAAGTGACTAAGCAATCTAGTTCTTCTACCAAGGTTAGCAGCTATCTCTTTCCCTCGAAAAACTATGCTATCATCCACCCTGGAAAGTTAGAACTCCCGTCCATCAAGCCATACGACGGGACCTTAGATCTTTATGAGCAGTAGGAAAAGTTCGGCGTACTCCTTGTAACGACCAGAAATTCGAATATCAAAAAATACCCGATATCATTCGAATCTTGGCCTGTCACCCACGAGCCGAAAAGCTCAGCAGGATTATTTTGGATGTTGTGGAGGAATATTAGAATTCAAAATAATGTAAAAATAAGCTACATACTTAATTGTTTAAACAATACAAAATATATTTTTAATTAATAAAATAACGACAGAGTCCATTCCACAAAGTACAATCTACAAGGAAGAAAGCATACTCAATCGCCGGGCACGCCCTGACTCTGGCAGGCTGGCAACTACGAACCGTTGCCCTAGTCCTCCGAATCTCGAGAAGGAGTCGCTACATCTAAAAAGGAAGGGGTGAGCCTCATCTCATTGGCTCAGTGGGGATCCCGCGGATCCCTACCATGAAATAACGATGATAAATTGTACCAATAACAACATGAGTAATAGCAGAAACGACAGCAATCGGTGGAGCCACGGCTCTCTAAGATACTCTTACTCTCAATGGGGAAAACCTCGACCTCACGGTCGAAATCACAGAACCAACGGTGAAACTATGGCTACGCCACTGGGAAAGGAACCACGACACCCCTGTCATGCCGGCCCGCCCTCACTACCGAAGGCCACAGCCCAGATCACACGATCCGGGGGTAAGGTCACGATCTCGCTATCGCGATCACTACTATGTTTACGGGTGAAACCACGACGAATCTATCAAGAACTCTCGACCTATATGTCGAGAACAACACACGGTAGTCACTCGAAGAACCGCGACCTCGCTGTTGGGAAACTAAAATCTTGAGTCAGGAGAGTCACGTCTCACGTGACAGGATAACTTGCCCACTAAAAGTAAGGTCAGAAGTATCCACTGGCGACTTAGTCTACATACTCGGGTGTCACCCACTTGTCTCAACATAGTAACTGTGACATAGGACAAGAGTCTAGTTGGGGTCATGCTTATAAGCACGCGTCCACCATCCCCAACCACATGTGTACACACAGACTGGCTACACTACGTCAGACCCTCTAGCTGATTTTTCTCCCAGTCCGAACTCGAGCCGCCACAGTGCGAGGCCCTACGGAAACTAGCCTAAATAGTCTCTCCTATGTCTACATGTCCACCACTCCCAAGTGGGTTGACACCTAAGTGCCCGGGCAAGTTACAACTGGTGGGGGGGTCACTCGAAATAGAAACTCTCGACAAGGGAAACACTGAAGGACTAACGGACTATGCACGCACCCATCATAAGTATCACGGAACACAGGGCGGTTCCGTGCCACCAGACTCGAGACAACTAGCTAGACCAGCTAAATCAACGGCCATTGAGTCACGTGACTCATCCCAAGGCCGTTGTATATATAATACAACTCCATGTCGTCAAATTACCCTAAATAGAAATCCAGAAACCAAGAGCAAAAGGACTCTCAAGGCGGCCTACTACCGCCGGGGTTCTCTCCCCTCTGGGAGTGGACAAGGAAACCTCCAGCACTCTCGGTTGGGTCATAGAAATCATAGTCACTAGCCATACTCATGGCCCATAACACTGTGCGGGAACATCCCTCTACACATACTCGGGTGCACGGTGACTCAAACTAACACAACAAAGAAGCCCGAAACACACTGGGTCACCCAGACCCTCAAAACCATGTGGGCACACTATTCGAGATATCGTGACTCCTCCAGACACCCAAAAATATGAACTCAGGTTAACGAGAAGTCCGGGACATCCACGAGGTAAAAGGTCGACCAAAGGGTCTTAACTGGGTCAACCAATAGCCAGAAAGGGTGAAAGGGCCCCAAATCGGTCGACCTGCCCCTTCGGTCAGTCAACCTATCCAATGGGGATGGTCGACTGATCTGGGGGTCGATCGGCAGTGGCTCTCGGTCGGTCGACCAATCCTCTAGGTCGGTTGACCAATCCTTGGCAGACTTCCCTCCTATGGCGAAAGGTGAACTGGTCGACTGATTTGCCCAATCGGTCGACCGATTCTGGTGACGTTCGAGCATGACCCCCTCTGTGGGGTCCTAAACCACACCCTACTCACTCCAAACGAGGGAGAAAACATGGGGGAATCATTCTCCAACCTCTAAACTACTGGGAGGTCACATTCAAACCACAAAAACTTCGTCGAATCAATAGATCCGTCGCTCACCCCAAAAACATGAATTTTCACCTCGATGTAAAAGAAATCCACTCTCGGCCTCACCTCAAACTACAAATTGTAAGAAAATAAAATGCACAGGCTAGGGATCCGTCTCTGTACCTCATACAATGATTTGGCGGGCTATAATCCCTGGATCGCCGTGAAAACACCATCTTCCTCACCGACATTCCACGAAATCCGCAAGGAAGAAGAACGCCGTGTGCCGCCTTCGTTCCTCGCTCCCGTCCTCGCCGCTCGCCATCCCACGTCACCTCCACCTCGCCGACCTCAAGCTTCATCGGCTGCCGGATAAGAGAGGGAGAGAAGGAGAGAAACGAGAGGTGAGAGGGAGAGAATGAGAGAATGAGGGAGAGAGGGGGTTTAAATAGAATTTGATTTTGGATTTTAAAAATATAAAAAATGGAAAAAAAATCATCCCCGTGATCCTCAAAAAATGCACAACTCGACTGCACCGCCCTAGAGCCCGAAAACATATTATTTTTTGAAATTCGGGGATCCGAAGGCCTGATATCTAATATTTTGATTTCATTATAAAACATGATATGTGACATGTGAAAACATTCTGAAACCCACAAATTCCTGATCTTAAACCGAAGTCACTACAGTCCTCCCCCCTTACATAAATTTTGTCCTCATAATTTGGAGGCAATACCCATCTCATAAGAGAATAAAGGCTTATTCAGCTGGTAACGCTCTCAAAGCTCCAGCTTAAACTTCCATTCTCAAAATCACCTCTCTTGAGAGACACAGCCGAACCATTACCACGAACATGATCATCTCGCTCCATATCACAATTCTTACTGCTTTCTAGAGCGAATATTGAACATGAAGGGGTACAAGTGTGTAATCACCTCAGCTACATCGGGACTTCAACCATGGTCATCATTCTCACACTCTCACATGTTGAGGAGACATGACCCATGCCATGAATTCCTGCCACCATTAATGTGACGACCCGAGGATCCGGTTATCGGGAAGGCCCGATAACCCGAGACTCGAACCGCCGCCCATGAGCGAGAGACTCGGAAGGGCTAAAAAGGAGTGTGGAGGTACAAAGAAATAGAAAATAAGGCAGGATAATTCATTAATTAACAGAAATAAATGAACAACTACAAGAGAGTCCAGTCCAACAGAAAGTACAGTCCAAAGCAGTAAAGCGTACCACATGCCAAGTGAACACTCGGCCCGGCAAGCTGGCAACTAAGAACCTCCACGCAACGCCCTCGAACCTCGAGGAAGAACCGCCGCACCTGAAACGCATGGGTGAGCCTCCTGTCACTGGCCCAGTAGGGATCCCGCGGAATCTCAACTCAGAAACAACGGCAGAAGGAAAGCTACAACAGCAATAACAACAGTAACAGCAGGAACAGCAAACCGGTGGCCGGTAAAATCTCGGCTCTACAGCTACTCCTACTGTACCAGAAAACACGACTTAGTATCCCGTCGGGGGACAACCAAGCCACGCGCCCGAACACCCGATTCCACGATCGGGGACAACCAGACATGAACCACTCTAGCCACGTTACTAGGAAAACGCCAAGATACCTCCGTAGCGGAGGCCTGCCCTCACCAAAAGGGGCCCGAGCCAAAACCACACGGTCACGATCTCACCGTTGTGAACACAACGCTGTCTGGGAAAGGCCCTCGCTGACGCTCACCGGAAACCCCAAACCTTGACTCCATGATGTAACGACCCGAGAATCCAATTATCGGGAAGGCCCGATAACCCGAGACTCGCACCGCCGCCCACGAGCCGGGAGGGCTCGGAAGGGCTAAAAGGAGTGTGGAGGCACAAAGAAATAGGAAATAAAGCAGGACAACCCAACAACAACAAGCTGAAAGAAAGAACAACCACAGCTACAACAGAGTCCAGTCCAACAGAAAGTACAGTCTAAAGCAGTAAAGCGTACCACATGCCAAGTGAACACTTGGCCCGGCAAGCTGGCAACTGAGAACCTCCGCTCCGCACCCTCGAACCTCGAGGAAGAACCGCCACACCTGAAAAGCAGGGAATGAGTCTCCAAAACAGAGACTCAGCAGGGATCCCGCGGAACCCCAACCGGAAACAACGGCGGTAGTGGAAAGGAGAGCTACAACTACAGCAGGAACAGCAAACCGGTGGCCGGTCAAAAACTCGGCACTACAGCTACTCCTACTGTACCGGAAGGTACACCTCGGTCACGCAGACGAAGCTACCAAACCACGCTAGTACCGCCTACCGAAGTAACAACACACGGCAACCATGCCGCAGAGGCCTGTCCCCCGGACACAGCCGACCTAGATACGCTGTCCAAGGTGCAACCCCGACCATCTGATCGCGGGTACCGCACAACAAGACCCAACCTCGGTAAAGCCACTAGCGCTAGACTCACGACGCGAAGACCAACACACGCGCCACGGCAAAACAGCCGAAGGACTCAACGGTCGACACGACCAAAAACCCAAAGGTCAAAGCCACAAAAACGGGTAGTCTGTCACTCCCAACTCGACAGGAGTACCGCCCACTAGAAGCACAGCCGGTAGCGTCCCCTGACGTCTTACACCGCACCGCAGGTGAACCGCCTGACGTGGTAGGTCCTACCCGAGGCGCAGACACCGTACAAGTAACCACAAACAAGTGACTAGCTGGGGTCACGCCCGTCGACGTGCGTCCACAGTCCCCAACCACGTGTGCACACACAGACCACGCGTCCCTGGTCTGGCCCTCTGACCGGTTTTCCCCTCAGCCGGACTCTGGCTGCAAGACGTGGGGCCCAACGGTAACCGGTCCACAAACCGTCTCTAAAGGTCGGCCCGTACACCACTCCCTGGTGCGACCAGCACACGCGTACTGGTAGGCTACGACTAGTGGAGGGTCACTGAAGGAGTAGACTCTCAACTCAACGGAAAACAACGTCCGAATCCGACGACGTACGGGGAACACCCCACGTACCGGCCCCGTCACACGGTGACCACAGTCGGAGAAGACACAGGACTCACAGTCCCTGGTCACGCACACACCGTGCGCGAGAGTCGAGAAAACTCAAGTGGCGCTAAGCCACTGGACTCTGGACAGTCCACCAGACGCACTACACCCAACGGTCCTTGAGTCACAAGACTCGGGGTCAAGACCGTTGCACGCAACAGCACAAAGCCGTCAATCTAGTCCAATCTCTAGGTCTAAAACCACGGTAGCACAAGTACCGAGACAACTCACGAGTCGCCAAGACCACTCCCTCGAGAAGGGAACGCAAGGGACAAAGGCCACTCACACGGGCCACACGGAAAACACAGAAGCACGATTCCCAAGGCAGCACACAAGCCGCCACGACGATTTCCCATCTTGAAGCAAGCGGGAAACCTCCAGCCCTAGGCCGGACAACTGGACTCACAGTCCAAGGCCAAACACATGGCCCACACGGGAATCGCCTTCCACAGAAACCCACGGCATGCGGGGGAGACCCCACCGCACACACGCCGACACACGGTGACTCGATCGAGCGTAACACGAAAGCCCGGGACACATGGGGTCACCCGGACCCACCACACCGATGGGCACGCGAATCGAGGTAACACGGTCCCTCCCGACACCCCAAAAACACCGACACAGAACCCATGGGGTGTCCGGGATATTCACAAGGCCAAAGGTCGACCACTGGGTCACAACCGGGTCGAACGGAGACCAACACAATGCGAACGGACGCTAAAAGGTCACCCGGACCCTTAAGCGCACGGGCACGCAAAACGAGGTAAACGGAACCTCCAGACACCCCAAAACACGGTCACGGAACTCCACTGGGTGTCCAAGGCACACACGGCCTAAGGGGAGAACGATCAGCCGCAGACCGCCCGCCCCGGGCAGCCCGGCTGGTCCCTCCAAGAACGCGCTGTAGGTCCATAGCGCGTTCAACCAGAACGCGCTATGCACCTATAGCGCGACACGACAGATCGCGCTATATCCCTATAGCGCGACTGCACAGATCGCGCTAGGATCACCTAGCGCGACAAGGCAGAATGCGCTAGGGACCCCTAGCGCGACAGGGCAGAACGCGCTAGGACCCCATAGCGCGACAAGAACCGCCTTACTGTTCATCTTCTCCGATGAACACGCCCTATCGGGGCAGCGCGACCTTCAAGAACGCGCTACTGGAGTATAGCGCGTTCTCAGTCCGCACCCGGAAACGGTGGAAACCGCGGGAAAAGCCATGCCACGCCCCGTTCACCCCCAGGTGAAGGGGAAACAAAAGGGGAAACCTTCCCCAAGCCCCTAGGCATGCATCTAAACCCCTGGATCGCCCAAAAACACCATAAAACGGGAGATCCGGTTCACACCCCAAAAACATGCATTTTGCCCAAAACGCCCCGTTTAGCCCGCTCGGCTCACCACGGCCTACGAAACTCGCGGGAAAGGAAGTACACGGGCTGAGGGTCCATCACCCTACCTCCACCGAAGATTACGCGCACCGTGGACGCCGATCCACGAAGAAAACGCCGTTGAAGCCTCGCCGTTCCACGAACTCACGGCCGAGCTTCTACGCGCCTCCACCGCCTCGATCCTCATCCATCCTCGCCCGTGCCTCGCCCGCGCCGTCCCCGCCTCGCCCATGCTCCGCCCCGTCGGCCGCCGGAGAGAGAGGGAGAGAGGAGAGAGCGTGAGAAGAGAGAGGAAGAGAAATGAGAAATGAGAGGGGGAGAGAGAGAAAAAGCTATTTATAGGAAAATCCGGAAAATCAGAAAAATCCAGAAAAATAGAAAATCACACCCTCGCGATCCTCGGAGCGCACCGATCGCAACGGTACCACTCGCGCCCAGGTGAACGGCCCGGTTCACCCGCAACGAGGTTCCGAAGGGAAAGCCGAAACCCACGCCGGGAATCGGAAAACACACGCGGAAAAAGTCGCGGAACGCCTCCGGGCCTCCGAAACGACTCCGGATCGCGCCGATCCGAACACGAAAGACGTCCGAAACGAAATTTCGGACACAACGGAGCTGGACACTCCGAGAAACCAGATCCGGGACCCACGAAGAAGGATCCGAAAAACTCGGGGCATTACAGCCCTCCCCCCTTAAAGGAATTTCGTCCTCGAAATTCAGGACCTAGCACGACGTCCTAGGGGAAGAACACTGAACCAACTGACACGCTGTCAGGGCCCCAGCACAGAAAACCTCGATTCTCACGAAAACACGGATCCTGAGGAACACAGCCAGACTCACAATCACACACAACACCTCGCTCCTCGCGCCGAGCACACCGGCCACAGAGCAGGCATATACCAAAGGACACAGTCTGGCATCACCTCAGACAACGCGAGAATCCACCATGGCGCCGCAGCCACGATCTCGCTCACCGAAGAATCACAACCCTCGACACGAGCAATAGCTATTGATCCACCCAATGATCAGCAGACAAATCGCACGTCAGCTTCGCAGCCAGCTGACAGGTCGCACACCCTCCTCAGGGGAGCAACCAAAACAGAGCCTCCACCGGCTCAAGCAGTCCTCTCCGCAGACCGCAATCAGAACATCGGCTCAGCACCAAGAAACACCTCACACATGGCAAGCCGGAAGCCGGACACAACACTATGCCAACTCTTGTCAGAAGACAAACTTCGACAAAGCCCAGATCCCGTCCGGGAAGGCACATTACCGAAACGACCACCAAAGGTCTCACTGGCACACGGCTCTCACCACGCTCGAGCCCCAACAACCAGCATCTTCTGTCTCTGAAAAGACCATCCACTGGTCACCAACTGCTCGCCAACTCGACCCTCTCGGGAAGCACGACGAAACCAAATGACATAACATGGCGTCTTCAGTCATCACCTCACGGGACTCAGACTTATAGGGAACCACCCCATGCTAGTCACCAAACCAGGGATAACCTTGCGACACCAATGTCCTATCAGGGACCACCAAGCCGACGCCAACCTCACAGGAGGCCTCCGCCTTAATGCGTCACTCTTCCATCTGGTCTCATCAAATCCTTCGATCAATCCAAGTGGACACCTGCCAATCCCGATTCCGCCCTTACCACAGAGCCACGGGACACCACCTGGACAGAGCTCACGGGTCCCTAAGCAACGAACATTCCACCGTCACAATCCGACAAGACCGTAGAACCAACAGGAACCCACAGCCTGCCAGAGATCACTTCCTCAAAAGACGATCTCATCCGAGGACACGACTGGGAACACAAGTCGGACACCAAGCCACCGACTCTGACCAACACGTCCTCGACCACCGTCAGGCGACATTCTCAACAACCCCATTCAGGTCCAACACCGACGCCTGACACGGCTTCCAACACAGGAACATGGTACTCATGCGGCGCACTAGCCAGCACTTTTCCCAACACTCCATCCTGCCAGTGCCAACAACCACAAAACCTCGAGCAACGGCACGGCAACAACAGGTTTCACACGAAGGAACCAATCCTCCGATGCTGAACGCGAACTCAGGAATCCGCCCGTAGCAACCAACGCTACGATCCTGAACTCATGGGTTATGGGCCCACCACGCTTCCGCTGCGCACTCAAATCCACGCGCACAGCCGAGAAAGCGAACATCGCCCAACCAGCACTCGTCCTTCCGGAACAGTGCCAGCACCCTCACACGACAAGGGAATGGGCACGACTCCTCACAGGCAACCGCCTTGCCAAGATAAGGAGCACGTCTCGCACAGACTTCATGGCACAAAAGGCCAACCAATCCGAACACGCAATGCAAGACGACGAACCTTAACCCAACACAATCTCTCCAACCAAAGGAGAAACCAGCGCACTTTCGACCAACGGAAGAACTCCACGCTCGACCTGACCTCAAACCTCGCACACGCTGGAAACAGCACCATCCAGCACCAAGGAAAACTATCGCTTCCATCAGGTCAGCGCCTCCGACACACTCGACGAGCGTCACGTCGGACCACAATCACAGCATCTCTCGATGCACCACTGCTGCAATTCCTCGAACTGCAACACACCACGCCAAGAGCCGCAACACGAGCCATAACCGACAACTGCCAACGCTCATCCTCGAGTCCCGAACTCACCGCGGAGCCTTCACATCTCAAGCCAACTCCAGGGTGAACACAACCCATCCACTGACATAAGCGCAGGAGCAAAGACTTAACGGGACATCTCTGCCGAATCCTGCCTCGAAATCAGTAGAACAATCGGGACCGACACGTCATTTCTGACGCCACAGAGCGCGACAAGAACATCAGGCTCGACGAAACAGCAGCTCACCGAGAAGATCCTCCGCTTACCCGAGCACACTTCTCGATCAGAACACCTCAGGGGCTGGACAAACCTCAAGCTGGAGTGACCAAAAACCGACAGCAGCTCCCTCAGAGCACGCTCACGGCCACTTAACCAAGAACAGTCCGCACCAGCCACCTGACCACGCTGCAGGTTCCTCGAACGCAGCACCGCGAACTCGCGCCTGCCAGCAACCTCTGCCCAACGCAGCACAACCAGGGCCACCACCGATGAGGGAGAAGGCTCTCGACCTCGATCCTTAGACCCCATGCTGGCACGAAAGCCGCGGACAGCAACCACCTTCACAGCGCCGCACAGCGCACTCAAGCTCTCAAGCGAGAAACAAGGCGGAAAACAAGCACAAAACCCTAAGCCAGCTGCCGACTGTACTGGACCTTACGGACTCTGATCACTGCAATGTTTCGAATTCCTAAGTACGCCCACAACCACCGCTCTGATACCAGCTGTAACGACCCGAGAATCCAATTACCGGGAAGGCCCGATAACCCGAGACTCGCACCGCCGCCCACGAGCCGGGAGGGCTCGGAAGGGCTAAAAGGAGTGTGGAGGCACAAAGAAATAGGAAATAAAGCAGGACAACCCAACAACAACAAGCTGAAAGAAAGAACAACCACAGCTACAACAGAGTCCAGTCCAACAGAAAGTACAGTCTAAAGCAGTAAAGCGTACCACATGCCAAGTGAACACTCGGCCCGGCAAGCTGGCAACTGAGAACCTCCGCTCCGCACCCTCGAACCTCGAGGAAGAACCGCCACACCTGAAAAGCAGGGAATGAGTCTCCAAAACAGAGACTCAGCAGGGATCCCGCGGAACCCCAACCGGAAACAACGGCGGTAGTGGAAAGGAGAGCTACAACTACAGCAGGAACAGCAAACCGGTGGCCGGTCAAAAACTCGGCACTACAGCTACTCCTACTGTACCGGAAGGTACACCTCGGTCACGCAGACGAAGCTACCAAACCACGCTAGTACCGCCTACCGAAGTAACAACACACGGCAACCATGCCGCAGAGGCCTGTCCCCCGGACACAGCCGACCTAGATACGCTGTCCAAGGTGCAACCCCGACCATCTGATCGCGGGTACCGCACAACAAGACCCAACCTCGGTAAAGCCACTAGCGCTAGACTCACGACGCGAAGACCAACACACGCGCCACGGCAAAACAGCCGAAGGACTCAACGGTCGACACGACCAAAAACCCAAAGGTCAAAGCCACAAAAACGGGTAGTCTGTCACTCCCAACTCGACAGGAGTACCGCCCACTAGAAGCACAGCCGGTAGCGTCCCCTGACGTCTTACACCGCACCGCAGGTGAACCGCCTGACGTGGTAGGTCCTACCCGAGGCGCAGACACCGTACAAGTAACCACAAACAAGTGACTAGCTGGGGTCACGCCCGTCGACGTGCGTCCACAGTCCCCAACCACGTGTGCACACACAGACCACGCGTCCCTGGTCTGGCCCTCTGACCGGTTTTCCCCTCAGCCGGACTCTGGCTGCAAGACGTGGGGCCCAACGGTAACCGGTCCACAAACCGTCTCTAAAGGTCGGCCCGTACACCACTCCCTGGTGCGACCAGCACACGCGTACTGGTAGGCTACGACTAGTGGAGGGTCACTGAAGGAGTAGACTCTCAACTCAACGGAAAACAACGTCCGAATCGACGACGTACGGGGAACACCCCACGTACCGGCCCCGTCACACGGTGACCACAGTCGGAGAAGACACAGGACTCACAGTCCCTGGTCACGCACACACCGTGCGCGAGAGTCGAGAAAACTCAAGTGGCGCTAAGCCACTGGACTCTGGACAGTCCACCAGACGCACTACACCCAACGGTCCTTGAGTCACAAGACTCGGGGTCAAGACCGTTGCACGCAACAGCACAAAGCCGTCAATCTAGTCCAATCTCTAGGTCTAAAACCACGGTAGCACAAGTACCGAGACAACTCACGAGTCGCCAAGACCACTCCCTCGAGAAGGGAACGCAAGGGACAAAGGCCACTCACACGGGCCACACGGAAAACACAGAAGCACGATTCCCAAGGCAGCACACAAGCCGCCACGACGATTTCCCATCTTGAAGCAAGCGGGAAACCTCCAGCCCTAGGCCGGACAACTGGACTCACAGTCCAAGGCCAAACACATGGCCCACACGGGAATCGCCTTCCACAGAAACCCACGGCATGCGGGGGAGACCCCACCGCACACACGCCGACACACGGTGACTCGATCGAGCGTAACACGAAAGCCCGGGACACATGGGGTCACCCGGACCCACCACACCGATGGGCACGCGAATCGAGGTAACACGGTCCCTCCCGACACCCCAAAAACACCGACACAGAACCCATGGGGTGTCCGGGATATTCACAAGGCCAAAGGTCGACCACTGGGTCACAACCGGGTCGAACGGAGACCAACACAATGCGAACGGACGCTAAAAGGTCACCCGGACCCTTAAGCGCACGGGCACGCAAAACGAGGTAAACGGAACCTCCAGACACCCCAAAACACGGTCACGGAACTCCACTGGGTGTCCAAGGCACACACGGCCTAAGGGGAGAACGATCAGCCGCAGACCGCCCGCCCCGGGCAGCCCGGCTGGTCCCTCCAAGAACGCGCTGTAGGTCCATAGCGCGTTCAACCAGAACGCGCTATGCACCTATAGCGCGACACGACAGATCGCGCTATATCCCTATAGCGCGACTGCACAGATCGCGCTAGGATCACCTAGCGCGACAAGGCAGAATGCGCTAGGGACCCCTAGCGCGACAGGGCAGAACGCGCTAGGACCCCATAGCGCGACAAGAACCGCCTTATTGTTCATCTTCTCCGATGAACACGCCCTATCGGGGCAGCGCGACCTTCAAGAACGCGCTACTGGAGTATAGCGCGTTCTCAGTCCGCACCCGGAAACGGTGGAAACCGCGGGAAAAGCCATGCCACGCCCCGTTCACCCCCAGGTGAAGGGGAAACAAAAGGGGAAACCTTCCCCAAGCCCCTAGGCATGCATCTAAACCCCTGGATCGCCCAAAAACACCATAAAACGGAAGATCCGGTTCACACCCTAAAAACACGCATTTTGCCCAAAACGCCCCGTTTAGCCCGCTCGGCTCACCACGGCCTACGAAACTCGCGGGAAAGGAAGTACACGGGCTGAGGTCCATCACCCTACCTCCACCGAAGATTACGCGCACCGTGGACGCCGATCCACGAAGAAAACGCCGTTGAAGCCTCGCCGTTCCACGAACTCAGGGCCGAGCTTCTACGCGCCTCCACCGCCTCGATCCTCATCCATCCTCGCCCGTGCCTCGCCCGCGCCGTCCCCGCCTCGCCCATGCTCCGCCCCGTCGGCCGCCGGAGAGAGAGGGAGAGAGGAGAGAGCGTGAGAAGAGAGAGGAAGAGAAATGAGAAATGAGAGGGGGAGAGAGAGAAAAAGCTATTTATAGGAAAATCCGGAAAATCGGAAAAATCCAGAAAAATAGAAAATCACACCCTCGCGATCCTCGGAGCGCACCGATCGCAACGGTACCACTCGCGCTCAGGTGAACGGCCCGGTTCACCCGCAACGAGGTTCCGAAGGGAAAGCCGAAACCCACGCCGAGAATCGGAAAACACACGCGGAAAAAGTCGCGGAACGCCTCCGGGCCTCCGAAACGACTCCGGATCGCGCCGATCCGAACACGAAAGACGTCCGAAACGAAATTTCGGACACAACGGAGCTGGACACTCCGAGAAACCAGATCCGGGACCCACGAAGAAGGATCCGAAAAACCCGGGGCATTACACATGAACACTCCCGAAACCACTCACGAAGTCCCGTCTCGCGGACGGAAACAGAACCCGGTACACGACGACTCACGTCTCGTGACAGAAGCACCACCCACTAGAAGAACGACCGGATGCGTCCCCTGACGTCTTACACCGCGTCACAAGTGTCTAGCTACAACGCCCCAGGCGGAGGCTCAGACACACTCAGTAACCAGTACCACAGAACAAGGATTAGTTGGGGTCGCACCTGCCGACGCCGTCCGACGCCCCCAACCTCGTGTGCACACTCAGACCATACGCCCTAGGCCTGTCCTCTAGCTGGTAATTCCCCCTTAGCCCGGACTCGGCTGTACGTGGGGGCCATACGGTAACCAGCCTACTCACCGTCTCTCTCGGGTCAGCCGCTCCACCACTCCCAGGTGGGTCAGCACACGCGTGCCGTAAGAAGGCTACGACTAGTGGACGTGTCACAGAACGTGGACACAGGAAACCACGCACGCACCCATTGCGAGTAACACGGAGTAACAGGTGGCACGACGCCACCAGACTCTAGATGGTCCACTAGACCTACTAAACTCAACGGTCTTTGAGTCACAAGACTCGGGGTCGAGACCGTTGCACATGATAGCACTAAGCCGTCAATCTGGCCTAATCCCTAGGTCCAAAACCACAATGCGATAACTCACGAGGCAGTTCACAACCGCCGAGACCCATCCCTCGAGAGGGACTTAAGAAACCTCCAGCCCCAGGCTGGGAGACTGGACTCACCGTCCAAGGCCACACGCTTGGCCCACCCGGAAGCCACCTTCCAGAGAAGCAACGACCTACGGGGAAACCTCACCGCACTCACACCGATACACGGTGACTTGATCTAGCAAGAACCCGAAAGCCCGGAACACCTGGGGTCACCCGGACTCGCCAAGACCACGGGCACGCTTATCAAGGTAACACGGTACTTCCAGACACCCCAAAACACGGTAACGAAACCCCACGGGGTGTCCGGGACACACACGGCCCAAGGGGAGCACAATCAGCCGCAGACCGCCCGCCCCGGGCAACCCGGCTGGTCACCTCCAAGAACGCGCTATAGGTCCATAGCGCGTTCCAACAGAACGCGCTACAGGACCATAGAGCGTTCGACATGAACGTGCTGCAGGTCCATAGCGCGACCAGACCAGGTCGCGCTATGATCCTATAGCACGACGACCCTGAATGCGCTAGGGCCCTATAGCGCGACGAGAACCACCAAACTGTTCATCTTCTCCGATGAAAGCGCCCCGTCGGGGCGGCGCGACCCTCAAGAACGCGCTAGCCGAGGCTAGCGCGACCCTCAAGAACGCGCTAGCCGAGGCTAGCGCGTTCTCAGTCCGTGCCCGAAAATGACGAAAACGACAGAAAAACCCATTCCACGCCCCATCCACCATGGGGGAAACAAAAGGGGAAACTATCCCCAAGCCCCTAGGCATGCATCTAAACCCTTGGAACGGCCAAAAACACCGTAAAACGGGAGATCCGGCTCACACACCCCAAAACATGCATTTTCCCCAAATCGCCCCGTTTAGCCCGCTCGGCTCGCCACAGCCTACAAAACTCGCGGGAAATGAAGTACGCGGGTTGAGGGTCCATCTCCCTACCTCCACCGAAGATTCGACGAGCCGTGGATGTCGATCTACGAAGAAAACGCCGTTGAAGCCTCGCCGTTCCACGAACCCACGGCCGAGCTTCACCACGCCTCCACCACCTCGATCCTCATCCATCCTCGCCCCCGCCTCGCCCGCGCCGTCCCCGCCTCGCCCACGCTCCACCCCGTCGGCCGTCGGAGAGAGAGGGAGAGAGGAGAGAGCGTGAGAAGAGAGAGGGATAGAAGAGAGAAATGAGAGGGGAGAGAGAAAAGGGTTAAATATATAGGAAAATCCAGAAATTCTGGAAAATACCAAAAAATTAGAAAATCACGTTTCCGCGATCCTCGGAACGCACCGATCGCAACGGTACCACTCGCGCCCTGGTGAACGGCCCGTTTCACCCGCTACGAGGTTCCGAAAGAATTACCGAAACACACACCGGGAATCGGAAAACACACGCGGAAAGGCCGCGGAACGCTTCTGGGCCTCCGAAACAACTCCGGATCACGCCGATCTGAACACGAAAGATGTCCAAAACAAAATTTTAGACACAACAGAGTTGGACACTCTGAGAAACCAGATCCGGGACCCACGAACAAGGATCCGAAAAATCCGGGGCATCACAGCCCTCCCCCCTTAAAGAAATTTCGTCCTCGAAATTCAGGACTAGCACCGAGCCACAGGGGAAGAACGCCTCGGCCAACTGACAACGGTGCGAGGGTCCCAGCACAAGAAAAACCTCGATTCTCACGAAAGCACCTATCATGAGGGTTACGGCCAGACCATAATCACGAACAACGCCACGCTCTGCGCAATGCACACACATCAGCCACCAGAGCAGGCACAACCCAAGGGCACAAGTCTGGTGTCACCTCAGGCACAACGGAAACCACTCACGGCATCGCTGTCACCCTCTCGATCACCGAGGGAACGCAATCCTCGCCACAAGAACCAATCCACCGGTCAACGCCCGTGCTCGGCGGACCAACCAAACGCCAGCTTCTCAACCCGCTGACCGATCTCACACCCTGCACAAGGGGCAACCAATCACTAAGCTTCCACCAGCTCACCCCAGGCAAGCCAAATGCCAACGACAGCACGGGACCAACTCTGTCATAACTCAAACTTCGACAAAGCTCAGATCCCATATGGGAAAACACACCTAAGAAACGGCCACCAACGGCCTCATATGCACACGGCTCTCGCCGTTCTCGTTGCACAACCACCAGCATCTTCTGTCTGTAAAAGACCATCCGCTGGTCACCAGACATTCGTCAATGGGAAACCTCCACCGGCCCAGCAGGGACGATCCAACACACAACAGGCCATCCGCTGACACTCGCACAGACCACCACCACCTCCAATCTCGAACCTCACGCCAACTCTACCCTCTCACGGGAGCACGGCGAAACCACATGACAAGATCTCCCTTCGGTCCTCACGTCACTCGACTCATACTTACGGGGAATCCTCCCTTGCTGGCCGCAGACCGAGGATCAATATCCCACGTCCACGTCTCATCAGAGACCTCCACACACAGGCATCGACCACCGTCCTGTCTCATCGAATCCTATCTCATCAAGAACTCCACCTCAATTAATCCAAGAGGACGCCTGCCAATCCCGACTCCCGCTCTTATCACAGAGCCACGGGACACACAACCTCTTACAACCCACGGCACACTTCTCCAAAACACGATCTCATCCGTGAACGCAACCTCCAACGCAAGAATAGGGTACTCATGCGGCAACCTCGCCAGCACATTTCCCCAACTCTCCACCTGCCAGTGCCATAAACCACAATATCTCAAGCAACGGCATGGCAACAACACGTCTCACGCCGCCGGAGACAACACACATCGATGAACCAATCCTCCGTTGCTCTACACTTCCTCAGAAATCCACCCGCAGCAACCAACGCTACGATCCGCGCACTCTGATCCACATACACATCCACCACAACGCCAACTCGGGATCCACCATCCCGACAACCATCTGCAACCCCGCAGACTCCGATCCTCCGCACATCGGAAACCACAACACTAACCGTAAATCTCAAAAACACCGCCCAGCCGACACTCGTCCTTCCGGAACAGCACCAACACCCTTACACATCATGGAACGGGCAACGCTTCTCACAGGCAACCACCTTGCCAAAACACGGAACATGTCTCGCACGGACTTCATGGCACACCGAGGCCAACCAATCCGGACACGCAATGCAAGACGACGAACCTTAGCCAAACACGATTCTCTCCAACCAAAGGAGAACCCAATCACACCTCCGACCAACGGAAGGAAAACTCCACACTCGACCTGACCTCGAGCCTCACGCATGCTGGGAACATCACCTTCCAGCACCAAGAAAACCATCACCACGTCAGGTCAGTGCCTCCGACACACTCAGCAAGTGTCACGTCGGACCATGATCACAACATCTCTCGATGCACCATCGCTGCAATTCCCAGAACGTAGTACCACAGCAACACACCCGCTGGCAGCCTCTGCCCAACGCAACACGACCAGGGCCACCACTCAAGGGAGTAAGCTCTCGACCTCGATCCGCAGACCCCACGTCGGCACGAAAGCCGCGAACAGCAACCACCCTCACCGCGCCGCACAGCGCACTCAAACTCTCAAGCGAGAAACAAAGCGGAAAACATGCACAAAACCCTATGCCAACTGCTGACTGTACTGGACCTTACGGACTATGATCACTGCAATATCTCGAATTCTCATGTACGTCCACAACCACACTCTGATACCAACTGTGACGACCCGAGGATCCGGTTACCGGGAAGGCCCGATAACCCGAGAGTCGAACCGCCGCCCACGAGCGGGAGGCTCGGAAGGGCTAAAAAGGAGTGTGGAGGTACAAAGAAATAGAAAATAAGGCAGGACAATTCAACAATTAACAGAAATAAATGAACAACTACAACAGAGTCCAGTCCAACATAAAGTACAGTACAAAGCAGTAAAACGTACCACATGCCAAGTGAACACTCGGCCCGGCAAGCTGGCAACTAAGAACCTCCACGCAACGCCCTCGAACCTCGAGGAAGAACTGCCGCACCTGAAACGCAGGGGTGAGCCTCCTGTCACTGGCCCAGTAGAGATCCCGCGGAACCCCAACTGAGAAACAACGGCAGAAGGAAAGCTACAACAGCAAGAACAACGGTAACAGCATGAACAGCAAACCGGTGGCCGGTAAAACCTCGGCTCTACAGCTACTCCTACTGTACCAGAAAACATGACCTAGTATCCCATTGGGGGACAACCAAGCCACGCGCCCGACCACCCGATTCCACGATCGGGGACCACCAGACACGAACCACCCTAGCCACGCTACTAGGAAAACGCCATGATACCTCTGTAGCGGAGGCCTGCCCTCACCGAAAGGGGCCCGAGCCAAAACCACACGGTCACGATCTCACCGTCGTGAATACAACGCTGTCTGGGAAAGGCCCTCTGTAATGCCCCGGATTTTTCGGATCCTTTTTCGTGGGTCCCGGATCTGGTTTCTCTGAGCGCCCGACTCCGTTGTATCCGAAATTTCATTTCGGATATCTTTCGTGTTCGGATCGGCGCGATCCGGAGTCCTTTCAGAGGCCCGGAAGCGTTCCGCGACTTTTCCGCGCGTGTTTTCCGATTCCCGGTGTGGGTTTCGGCTTTTTCTTCGGAAGCTCGTTGCCGGTGAACCGGGCCGTTCACCTGGGCGCGAGTGGTACCGTTACGATCAGCGCGTTGCGAGGATCGAGCATGCGTGATTTTCTATTTTTCGGGATTTTTCCGATTTTTCGGATTTTCCTATATTAACCCCCCACCTCTCTCTCCCCTCTCATTTCTCTCTTCTCTCCCTCTCTCTTCTCACGCTCTCTCCTCTCTCCCTCTCTCTCCGGCGGCCGACGGGGCGGAGTACGGGCGAGGCGGGGATGGCGCGGGCGAGGCGCGGGCGAGGATGGATGAGGATCGAGGCGGTGGAGGCGTGGTGAAGCTCGGCCGTAGGTTCGTGGAACGGCGAGGCTTCAACGGCATTTTCTTCGTGGATCGGCGTCCACGGTGCGCGGAATCTTCGGTGGAGGTAGGGTGATGGACCCCCAGCTCGTGCTCTTCCTTTCCCGCGAGTTTGGTAGGCCGTGGTGAGCCGAGCGGGTCGTTTGGGGCGTTTTGGGAAAAATCATGTTTTGGGGAGTGATCGCCCGATCTTCCGTTTCGTTGCGCTTTAGGCCGATCCGAGGCCATAGATGCATGCTAGGGGTTGTTGGGGAGCTTCCCCTATGTTTTCCCCTTCATCCGTGGATGATTGGGGCGTGGCGTGAATTTTTGGGTGTTTTCCCGCCGTTCCCGGTTTTCCGAAATGGTCGCGGTCCACCAGAAACCGCTACCATCTGGTCGCGGTCCTGGGAGAACCGCTTTCACCCTTGTGTTTGGGTCGGAAGGCCTTCGAGCGTCGCGGTCGTGCGATGGACCGCTTTGGCCTAGTCGCGGTCATGGGATGATCGCTACTGCCTGGTCGCGGTCCTCGGGTGACCGCTACCATCGGGGTTGCGTCTGGCTGGTCGCGGTCGCGAGATGACCGTGACAGCATGGTCGCGGTCGCCGGTCGACCGCTACCATCTGGTCGCGGTCACCAGGTGACCACTACCATGTTCTGGTTCCTGTTTGCGCCGTTTTGACCCCTGGTCAACCCGGTTGTGACCCAGTGGTTGACTTTAGGTCTCGTGAGTGTCTCGGACACCCCGTGAAGTTCCGTGACCGTGTCTTTGGGTGTCCAGAGATTGTCCCACTTACCTCGTTTTGCGTGTCGTGAGCTTAAGGGTCCGGGTGACCTTTTAGCGTTCCGATTGTGTTGTGTTGGTCTTTGATCGACTCGGTTGGGACCCAGTGGTCGACCTCCGGCCTTGTGAGTGTCCTGGACACCCCATGGGTTCTGTGTCCATATTTTTGGGGTGTCGGGAGGGACCGTGTTACCTCGATTAGCGTGCCTATAGGTGTGGTGGGTCCGGGTGACCCCACGTGTTCCGGGCTTTCGTGTTACGCATGATTGAGTCACCGTGTGTCGGTGTGTGTGCGGTGGGGTCTCCCCCGCATATCGTGGGTTCCTTTGGAAGGCGATTCCTGTGTGGGCCATGTGTTTGGCCTTGGACTGCGAGTCCAGTTGTCCGGCCTGGGGCTGGAGGTTCCCCGCTTGTTCCAAGATGGGAAATCGTCGTGGCGGCTTGCGTGCTGCCTTGGGAATCGTGCTTCTGTGTTTTTTTCGTGTGGCCCGTGTGAGTGGCCTTAGTCCCTTACGTTCCCTTCCCGAGGGAGTGGTCTTGGCGACTCGTGAGTTATCTCGGTACTCGTGCTACCGTGGTTTTAGACCTAGAGATTGGACTAGATTGACGGCCTTGTGCTGTTACGTACAACGGTCTTGACCCCGAGTCTTGTGACTCAAGGACCGTTGGCTGTAGTGTGTCTAGAGGACTATCCAGAGTCTAGTGGCTTAAGTGCCACTTGAGTTTTCTCGACTCTAGCGCACGGTGCGTGCGTGGCCGTGGACTGTGAGTCCCGTTTCTTCTCCGACTGTGGTCACCGTGCGACGGGACCGGTACGTGGGGTGGTCCCCGTATGTCGTCGGATTCGGACGTTGTTTTCCGTTGAGTTGAGAGTCTACTCCTTCAGTGACCCTCCACTAGTCGTAGCCTACCAGTACGCGTGTGCTGGTCGCACCAGGGAGTGGTGTACGGGCTTATCCTGAGGACGGTTAGACTGGTTTCCGTCGGGCCCCTCGTCGTAGCCAGAGTCCGGCTGCGGGGGAAAACCAGTCAGAGGGCCAGACCTAGGACACGTGGTCTGTGTGTGCACACGTGGTTGGGGACAGTGGACGCACATCGACGGGCGTGACCCCAGCTAGTCACTTATTTGTGGTTACTTGTACGGTGTTCGCGCCTCGGGTAGGACCTACCACGTCAGGCGGTTCACCTGCGGTGCGGTGTAAGATGTCAGGGGACGCTACCGGCTGTCCTTCTAGTGGGTGGTACTCCTGTCGAGTACGGAGTGACAGACTGTCAGTTTCTGTGTCTTTGACCTTCGGGTTTTTGGTCGTGTTGACCGATGAGTTCGGTTGTCTCACCTTGGCGCGTGTGTTGGTTCTTGCGCCGTGAGATTAGTGCTAGTGGCTTTACCGAGGTTGCACCTTGGACAGCCTGTCCAGGTCGGCTGTGTCCGGGGGACAGGCCTCTACGGCGTGGTTGTCGTGTGTTCTTACTTCGGTAGGTGGTACTAGCGTGGTTTGGTAGCTTCGACTGCGTGATCGAGGTCTGCCTTCTGGCAGTAGGAGTAGCTGTAGTGCCGAGTTTTTACCGGCCATCGGGTTGCTGTTCCTGCTGTAGTTGTAGCTTCCCTTTCCGCTACCGCCGTTGTTTCCGGTTGGGGTTCCGCGGGATCCCTGTTGAGTCTCTGTTTTGGAGACTCATTCCCTGCTTTCCAGGTGTGGCGGTTCTTCCTCGAGGTTCGAGGGCGCGAAGCGGAGGTTCTCAGTTGCCAGCTTGCCGGGCCGAGTGTTCACTTGGCATGTGGTACGTTTTTACTGCTTTGGACTGTACTTTCGGTTGGACTGGACTATGTTGTAGTTGTTTATTTATTTCTGTTAATTGTTGCATTGTCCTGCTTTATTTCCTATTTCTTTGTGCCTCCACACTCCTTTTAGCCCTTCCGAGCCCTCCCGGCTCGTGGGCGGTGGTGCGAGTCTCGGGTTATCGGGCCTTCCCGGTAATCGGATTCTCGGGTCGTCACACCCTCGGTGACGCTCACCGGAAACCCCAAACCTCGACTCCATGAACACTCCCGAAACGACTCACGAAGTCCCGTCTCGCGGACGGAAACAGAACCCGGTACACGACGACTCACGTCTCGTGACAGAAGCATCACCCACTAGAAGAACGACCGGATGCGTCCCCTGACATCTTACACCGCGTCACAAGTGTCTAGCTACAACGCCCCAGGCGGAGACTCAGACACACTCAGTAACTAGTACCATAGAACAAGGACTAGTTGGGGTCGCACCTGCCGGAGCGGTCCGACGCCCCCAACCTCGTGTGCACACTCAGACCATACGCCCTAGGCCTGTCCTCTAGCTGGTAATTCCCCCTTAGCCCAGACTCGGCTGTACGTGGGGGCCCTACGGTAACCAACCTACTCACCGTCTCTCTCGGGTCAGCCGCTCCACCACTCCCAGGTGGGTCAGCACACGCGTGCCGTAAGAAGGCTACAACTAGTGGACGTGTCACAGAACGTGGACACAGGAAACCCCGAACGCACCCATTGCGAGTAACACGGAGTAACAGGTGGCACGACGCCACCAGACTCTAGATGGTCCACTAGACCTTCTAAACTCAACGGTCTTTGAGTCACAAGACTCGGGGTCGAGACCGTTGCACATGACAGCACTAAGCCGTCAATCTGGTCTAATCCCTAGGTCCAAAACCACGATGCGATAACTCATAAGGCAGTTCACAACCGCCGAGACCCATCCCTCGGGGAGGGACTTAAGAAACCTCCAGCCCCAGGCTGGGAGACTGGACTCACCGTCCAAGGCCACACGATTGGCCCACTCGGAAGCCACCTTCCAGAGAAGCAACGACCTACGGGGAAACCTCACCGCACTCACACCGATACACGGTGACTCGATCTAGCAAGAACCCGGAAGCCCGGAACACCTGGGGTCACCCGGACCCGCCAAGACCACGGGCACGCTTATCAAGGTAACACGGTACTTCCAGACACCCCAAAATACGGTAACGAAACCCCACGGGGTGTCTGGGACACACACGGGGGGAGCACAATCAGCCGCAGACCGCCCGCCCCGGGCAGCCCGGCTGGTCACCTCCAAGAACGCGTTATAGGTCCATAGCGCGTTCAAACAGAACGCGCTATAGGACCATAGCGCGTTCGACATGAACGCGCTGCAGGTCCATAGCGCGACCAGACCAGGTCGCGCTATGATCCTATAGCACGAAACCCTGAATGCGCTGGGGCCCTATAGCGCGACGGGAACCGCCAAACTGTTCATCTTCTCCGATGAACGCGCCCCGTCGGGGCGGCGCGACCCTCAAGAACGCGCTAGCCGAGGCTAGCGCGTTCTCAGTCCGTGCCCGAAAACGACGGAAACGTCAGCAAAACCCATTCCACGCCCCATCCACCCTCTAGGTGAAGGGGAAACAAAAGGGGAAACCATCCCCAAGTCCCTAGGCATGCATCTAAACCCCTGGAACGGCCAAAAACACCGTAAAACGGGAGATCCGGCTCACAGACCCAACAACATGCATTTCCCCCAAATCGCCCCGTTTAGCCCGCTCGGCTCACCACGGCCTACAAAACTCACGGGAAATGAATTAAGCGGGTTGAGGGTCCATCTCCCTACCTCCACCGAAGATTCGACGCGCCGTGGATGCCGATCCACGAAGAAAACGCCGTTGAAGCCTCGCCGCTCCACGAACCCACGGCCGAGCTTCACCACGCCTCCACCACCTCGATCCTCATCCATCCTTGCCCGTGCCTCGCCCGCGCCGTCCCCGCCTCGCCCACGCTCCACCCCGTCGGCCGCCGGAGAGAGAGGGAGAGAGGAGAGAGCGTGAGAAGAGAGAGGGAGAGAAGAGAGAAATGAGAGGGGAGAGAGAAAAAGGTTAAATATATAGGAAAATCCAGAAATTTCGAAAAATACCAAAAAATTAGAAAATCACGTTTCCGTGATCCTCGGAACGCACCGATCGCAACGGTACCACTCGCGCCCTGGTGAACGGCCCGATTCACCCGCTACGAGGTTCTGAAAGAATTACCGAAGCACACATCGGGAATCGGAAAACACACGCGGAAAGGCCGCGGAACGCTTCTGGGCCTCCGAAACAACTCCGGATCGCGCCGATCTGAACATAAAAGATGTCCGAAATAAAATTTCGGACACAACAGAGTCGGACATTCTGAGAAACCAGATCCGGGACCCACGAACAAGGATCCGAAAAATCCGGGGCATCAAAATTAAAACTCCTACACTCGGTGAACCAACCAAACATCAGCTTTTCTACCGGATGACTGACCTCACGCCCTTCACAAGGGACATCCATCCCTGAGCCTCAATCAACTCACATAGTTGTCTTAACTGACTGCCACATTCTCTTTGGCTCCACACCATGAACACTCTCATATTCGGCAAGTCGAACACCAATAGCACCACTAGACTAACTCTAGTCCCAACATAATCGTTTTATTAATCCTAATCCAATCTAGGTAAAGAAACACCGTGATCGGCTACCCAAGGCCTCGCCAGCTCATGGCTCTCGCCATTCTCGATTCACCTCGACTGGCATCTTCTGGATGCGAAAGTCCATCCGCCAATCACTAGCTACTCATCGAGGGAAATTCTTACTTGCTCATATTTTCTCCTTCCTGCTCCTTCACCATGCCCAATAATCTCATTCCAAACCTCGACGGTCCATCCATCGACTCTTACACCGACCATTACCACACCCTGAGTCGGTCTTCACTCGGACACCGCTTTCGATTCTGATCCTTATGCCAACTCTCCCCTTTCAGGGGAGCACGTCGAAAACATACGACAAAACTTCATAATCCTCGGTCCATGCCAACTCTAGACTCAGAGTTGCAGGGAATTCCTCCCGCACTACCCACAATACCAAGGCTCCCATCTAATGATATCCCTCATGGGACCTCCACACACAGGGATCGTCCGTTAGATAGTCTCATTGAATCCTTTATCTCAATTATTCCAAATAGACACATGCCAACCCTGGCCTCACTCTCACCATGGAGCCACATGACATCACCTTTGCAACTCATGGCGCATAATCTTCAGAACAGATAAGTGTTGTGCTTATGCCGTGGTAATCTGGTCAACGGCACGCCAATCAATACGGATCTCTAACCCTCACTGATCCTTGCCCCAACTGGGTCCTTCTTGCATCATTCCGAACTCTCGAACTCAACTGGGTCCCTTCAGGTGTCATCACTACTGGTCACTCGACTAGGCATACTAACCGCTCACAGCTACCAATTGGGACCCACAAATCCTCTCCTTGAATCTACATTCTTGGATCCCAATTCTATCATGAGAACACAGCTTCCAACACAAGTCAATAACTTTTTTTACCATCTTCAATCACCGTGTCCTCATTCTCCATCTACCTACTTACTTTTTTTTTCAACCCCCAATCGGGTCCACCATCAAATACCATACATCGCTTCCATCGGATGAATATGGTACCTATCTGACACACTTGTTGTCATATTTCCCCCAACTCTTTATCTCACCAGTGCCACAGACCACGACGTCTCAAACAATGGCACATCGACCGATATGGTTTACACAGCCAAAAATAATCTCACATCAAGGAAACGTCTCTCTCTATTGGTCAGAATCATTTGATACTCTACCAAATCTCTTAAATCCTTCTGTTCTAGCCATCATTACTATCCTAGGACCTGTGGGTTATGGGCCTACTGCGCACTCTGCACAGCACGCACAATCATCAAATAACTCAGGCATCCACCACCCAATCACTTCCCAACACGGCTGGATGACTCCAGAAAATAAGGTGAGGAAAGCTCAAATATCTTGAACCCTGAGCACAAACTCTCTCTCCCAATCTGACAACCCTCTTGCAATTCCATAGGCTTCGATACACAACACATGGGGAACCACAACACCATCCATAAATTCTCACGTACATAGCCTAGCTGGGCACCCATCCTTCCTTAATAATGCCAACACACCCTTACCATATCGAGGGATGGGCATAACTTCTCACAGGCAGTCGCACCGCCAATACATAGAATTTCTCACATGGACTCCTTGGCATACACGTGGAGGCTAGCCAAATCAAAACACAATGAAAAATGGTGGAATTCAACCACAGTACAATTATCTTCAACCAAGGAAACATCAATATACCTTCCATGAGGTGGGAAACCTCTACACCTGACTCGGCCTTAAATCTCACACATGTCGGAAACCTCACCTTTTAGCACCAGGAAAACCTTCGCTACCATCAGGTCAACTCCTTCGACAACACCTACCAAGTGTTTCGTCAGACCACACTTGTAGCAATTCCTGACACACCATCATAACTTGCCAAATTACAACTTGTCACGCATCGACCACTGTCTCTATTGATCGCCAGCCATACTCTGCCATAGTGGTTGGGCTAGCCGCTGCTACCTGCTCCATTCCTATGCCTATCTTTGATCCCATAATCAGCAACCTATCAGAACGCTTGCCGAGGAGTGAAGAAATCACTAAAGATGCTAAGCTTAAAGGCCGCTAAACCTCTAAACACTGGACATTATTCCATTGGATCTGTCCTTGTTGAAACCGTCCCACTCTTAGCTCTTGAATCCTCAAAATATCCACCTCATGCGCTACAGCTATGCAAACCACCACACCAAAAATCACAACACAAACCATGATCAGCATCTGCCTAAGCTTATCCTCAAGTCCTGAATTCACAGATGAACCTCCGTGCTTCATCTGCCACCTAACACGATGCATCTTGTGTGGTGCCTAACGACTCCCAAATTCCATAATTTGGGCCCAGAATTAAACAATTGCCATACTATCCCAAATTAGATACAAAACTAATACAACCCCTTTATGTGCAGTCATGCAGGACTTAAACTCAATTGGACACCTCTACACATTCCTGCCTTGAAATCTGCCAAAATGATTGGGACCGGTACGTCATCTATGATGTCACGATGCATAACGAGAATGTCAGGCTCGACGATCAATAACCCACTAGATGAATTATCTATTCATCTGACCACTCCCACAATTGAGACATTCATTCTACCACCTCAATCCATGACCTCAATGTCTTAGGGCTGGCTGAACCTTGAGTTGGGGTGGCCAAAATGACACTAACTCCTTCGGAGTGCGTCCACGACCATCTTGCAACTAACAATCCTCACCAGCCACCTGACCTCGTCGTTAGTATCTCTAATGCTACACCAAAAAAACTCACATGTCGGCGAAAACTATGCCCAACTCAGCACATATGGGACCATCACCACCAGGGAGATAACTCTCTATCTTACTCCTCATGTTTTTGCCAGCACTCCGATAATAACCGGATCCACCTTCATAGTGCCATCACCACACATTCTATCTCATACACAAGAAACAATGTGGTAAACAAACACAAACCCTATGCCAGTTGCCGACTGTACTAGACCTTATGGACTATAAGATACTGCAACTATCTCAAATTCCCATGTACATCCAGAACCCTGTTCTGATACAAACTGTAACGACCCATAATCTGGATACCGAAAAATACATGATACCATTTGAATCTTGGCCCGCCACCCACGAGCCGGAAGGCTCATAACGGTTATTTTTGGTGTCGTGGAAAGTACATTGGAATTCAAACTAATACATAAATAAAGTATGGAATTGACTATTTAAATAAAAACAAATAAACTTTATTTTTAATTAATAAATTAGTTGTAGAGTCCAGTCCACAAAGTACAGCCTATAGCGAAGAAAGTGTACTCAATCACCGGGCACACCTTGGCTCTAGTAGGCTAGCAACTACGAACTACTGTGCTAGTCCTCCGAACATCGAGGAGGAGCGGCTATGCCTAAAAATGAAGGGATGAGCCTCATCTCATTGGCTCAGTAAAGATCATGCAGATCCCCGTCATGAAATAACGGCGGTAAACCGTAGCAATAACAGTAATAACAATATGAGTAACAACAATAACAAGAGCAGTGACGACAGCAGTCGGTGGAACTATGACTTTCTAAGCTACTTCTACCCTGAACGAGGAAAACCTTAACCTCACGGCCAGAACTGCCAAACCAACGGTGAAACCATGGCTACGCTACTGAGAAAGGAACCGCGACACCTCTGTCGTGCCGGCCCGTCCTCACTGACGAAGGCCACAGCCCAGACTACATGGTCCGGGAGTAAGATCATGATCTCGCTACTGCGAACACTGCTATGTCTATGAGTGAAACCACGACGACTCTATCGGTAACCCTCAACCTCAATGTCGAGAACAACACATGGTAGTCACCTAGAGAACCACGATCTCGCTGTCAGGAAACCAAAATATTGAGTCATGAGAGTCAAGTCTCACGCGATGAGAGAATCTGCCCACTAGAAGCAAGGTTGGATGCGTCCACTAACAACTTAGTCCGCAGCCTTGGGCGTCACCCACTCGTCTCAACATGATAACTGTGACACCGTACACAAGTAACATAGGACAAGGGTCTAGTTGGGGTTGTGCTCGTCAGCATACGTCCGTCGTCCCTAACCACATGTGCACACGCTGACTGATTGCGCTACGTTAGGCCCTCTAGTTGGTTTTCCTCCCAGCTCGAACTCAAGCCGCCATAATGGGAGGCCCTACGGAAACTAGCTTAAACCGTCTCTCCCGGGTCTAGCTCTCCACCACTCCCAGGGGGGGCACTCGAAGTAGAAACTCTCAACAGGGGAAACACCGAAGTACTAACAGACAATGCGCGCACCCATCATAAGTACCACATAGCACATGGTGGCTCCGTGCCATCAGACTCAAGACAACTAGCTAGACCTGCTAAATCAATGGCCATCGAGTTACGTGACTTATCCTAAGGTCGCTGTATAATATGACTCCATGCCGTCAAATTACCCTAAGCAGGAATCCAAAAACCATGAACAAAATGACTCTCAAGATAGCCTAATACCGTCGGGTCCTCTCCCCTCTGGGAGTGGACAAGGAAACCTCCAGCACTCTCGACTGGGTCACAAAAATCTCGGTCACTGGCCATACTCATGGCCCACATGGAAATCACCTTCCGAGGGAACTAACACTGTGTTGGAATAGCCCCCTGCACATACTCGGGTGCACGGTGACTTAGACTAACACAACGAAGAAGCCTGGAAGACATAGGGTCACCCAGACCCTCGAAACCATGCGACACACTATTCAAGATATCATGACTCCTCTGGACACCCAAAGACACGAACTCGGGATAATGGGGTGTCCGGGACATCCACAGGACAAAAGGTCAACCGGGTCAACCAACGGCCAAAAAGGTCAAAAGGGCCCCAAATCGGTCGACCTGCCCCTTGGGTCAGTCGACCTATCCAATGGAGACGGTCGATCACTGCTCTGGGTCGGTCAACCAATCCTATGGGTTGGTCGACCGATCCTGGGTAGACTGTCCTTCTGTGGCATTGACCGATTCCGGCGACGTTCAAGCGTGAGTTTTTTAGGGTGAGAGGGAGAGAATGAGTTTTTGAGGGAGAGAGGGGGGTTTAAATAGAATTTGATTTGGGGCTTTAAAAATCCAAAAAATTGAAAAAAGGGAAAAATCATCCTCGCAATCCTCATAAAACACACAACTCAACTGCATTGCCCCGGAGCCTGAAAACATATTATTTCTCAAAAGTTGGAGATCCGAAGGCTCGATATCTAATATTCTGATTTTATTATAAAATATAAATCGGGACCCGTGAAAACACTCCAAACCCCACAGATTCCTGATCCGAAACCCTAGTCGCTACACTCCTCACTCTCAAGGGAGTGTCGGACCTAGTTAAGTGTCGACCTTTCCCTCTCACCCCATTTAAGGGGACAGCAACCTAGTTCAAAACACTCACACCAAGCTCCATAACAAACTCACAACAACTTGATGGGCCCTTTTTCTCTCACTTCGTTGGGTACGTCCGGCCCATAAAGATTTATGCCTGTCTCGTGGCATGTAAAGTAGAGGAAGGACGAAAGGCTCGGGTCTTCATTGGACCAATTCCACATTGAGGCCCTCCATATCTAACAGTTGGACGTCTCAACGGCCATCATAGTGATGCTTAACGGGACCACCAACCTCGCCTCCAAGGCTCCCTGGTCAAGAGATCACCTACTTCCTTCCCCGAACTATTGGCCAAAGCTCAAAGATATAGTAACAAGGAAGACATCCTCTACTCTCATGCAGAGAACCTCATTCGTGAGGTGAGACAAAGACATACCGATGGTCTAGAAGACATGGTTACGTGAGACAACCGAAGGGATGATCAGAAACTCTCACGGGATCTCGCTATCCCCCCTAGCCATATCCTAATGGAGATTCCCGATAAACCCAATATTTGGCAACCTAGTCGGATGCTCAACAATCCCGAACAACGGGACACGACAAAGTATTATGGATTCCTTCGATACTACGACTACACCATTGGTGAGTGCACCACCCTCTGTCGAGAAATCTAGTGGTTGATCCAATTATGGCTCCTCCACCCAGGTCTCACCGATGATTAGAGAAAGCTCCCAGTGCAACAACTTGACTCGAAAACTGATGAGCTCGAGGAGCAGAAACTCAAGGGCATCATCATGGACATCTCTACTGAGAAGCATCGCATCTTAAAACACTAGGAGGTACGATCCTTTAGCAAAAAACCCTTATGCACCTATCCCACACAATTACTTGAACTCATGTATTTGAGTTTGTGATACAATGCTATAATTCTTCTAAAAGTGCACCATTATACTTATGTGACCTGGGGTACGGCCAACCAACAACCTTACCCCAGTCACTGTCTCCTATGACCTTTAACCTAGCTGACTAACGACCATTGCCTAGTCTCCTCTTGTTGGATTTGACAACCTTCCACCTAGCTACTCCTTGGCCATAGGCCGATTACCACAGCTTACGACCTTTGGCCCAGTTGACTGACAGCCATAGCCTGGTCTCCTCTCACTATATCGGATGGCCTTTAACCTAGCCACTCCTCAACCATAGCCTGGTCTCCTCTCACTATATCGGATGGCCTTTAACCTAGCCGCTCCTCAGCCATAGCATGGTCTCCTCTTGTTACATTAAACGACCTTCACCCTAGCAACTCTTCAATCATATCCCGATCAGAGAGACTTTCCACATATGATATTAGCACGTCTATGACAGCTTAAGTTTTCAAAGCTAACTACTTAAGTAGACTTCGAGAAGATATCAACTAAGATTATGATCAAGGTAAAGCTGATATATAGCAAACAAGACTTTTATTTGAGATGGTTGAACATGAAAAAGATGAGAAGTGTCACAGCCAAATATGAGTGTGCATAGAAGTAGCTAAGGATAATGGATCGATAATGTATAGCTGATTTGGAGCAATTTTATTACTCGCTCTAAAATAAAGTTATTTCAAATCAAAGGTAGATAACTTAAAATAAGATTGAAATAACTATGATTAAAACATATGGGTGGTGACGTGGATTCGAACATGTTCGGAACCATAATATAGAGTCAACTAAGAGGAGAATCAATGAATGCACAATCGAGATAGATTTAAATGTAACACCCCAGATCTAGATTGTGGCGCCCCCTTCCCGGAGCACTCCGTGCTCGATCGAGGAGACGTCACCTCATACGACTACACGTTGTGAGCTCGGTTATCCTGCGAGGCGCTTACGGCCATACCATTGATTATTCCAATGACACAATCATACCACACCAATTCAATACAAATACACATAGATAACGACACATAATTCATTGCATAATTCTGAGCCTTAAAATCATTTACATTAAAAACGAAAGTACATGACCCACTTACTAGAAACATTTCCTAAGACCGCACTCAAACTTAAATTAATCAACATGTTTAATTTCTGCTACAAAAGAACCCTCAAACATAAAGTAAATGTTCGGATAAACACTAAGACCTTAAAGTCTTATGGGCGGCAGCAGTTACAATTCCCCGAGCTCCTTCTTGGGCCTCCTACTCGGCGGGTCTACAAACACACCTATTAATTTCCTAAATTTTGTTAAACTGCAAGCGTGAGTCATAAGACTTAATAGGCATTTGCAAAACCAGTCACATGCATAGCATATAACAAACTTTTTGCAAAAAGCTGGAAGACTTTCATGCGTAATATATGTATACCCCTATTTCGCAGCATGTTCTAACACATGCATAATTCAAAGAACATAAATATTAAAATGATGTCAATGTCTGGGGTCCAGGTTTACCAGAGGCTTGCAAGTTGAATTTCATAAGAATCACACAGCTACAGGTAGCCATTCATTTACACTGACCTTACAACCTTTAGGTTATTTACTGTTACACATATTAAACCTCACTTACATAAGATGTTTGAATCATCTCTATTTACATATTGCTGGACATGCATCTAATCCACAACTCAAGGAGTAATCCGCTATGGCCCAAAGGTCCAGGCACAACCATGAATGGCCTAACACATGTACCAACCAGTCTTTATCAACTATGCAAGATTGAGAGCCCTACCCCACCATCCACCAAACCAACGTCCGGTCTGGCTTCTGAGTTTTACTGTCTGTCCATCCTCAGACGAGGGTCAATCCCCATGTAGAAGCTCACCCGGGTACCCTTCCCCCTCTTTACGGTGGCACTGCCCATGTGCTCAGTTTCGTTTTAACAGTTTCATTGTCTTTCATTTGCATGGTTTTAATCGCTTAATGAACACAAAGAGTATCATGACTATGGTTCACAGAAAATCAGGATAATAAATATACTGATGCAGGTCATAACATACTACTAAATGTATATTTCATATTATAACCATGCATAATCATTATCCCATTGCATGCACATTTTGACTTCTGAATATCAAAATAAACTCAAAGTTGAAATATCATATGTTCAGTCTGATCATATGTCTATATGCGACGAGAGGTCTTAACCGCCGCTAGTTCCCTGCTTTCTATCATTTGCTGCCTCCCATAACGGCTCCTAGAGGTCTCCCTTTTACACTGGGAAAGACTGTCTACCCCTGCTGGATCTTCTTCCTCCTATAGCTCTCACGGTTCTCCCTCCTCTGTTATGCTCTCACTTGGAACGACAATGGGTAACCATGGAGTGATCATGGCTTAAATAGACATCCCTCAAATCCAACTAGGGAGAATTATTTAAAATTATTTTCTTACCCAAAATATTTGCTACCTGTCCCAAATGGCAGCACTCTGATAGATATCCCTACCCTTACCTTGTTGACCTCTAGTAAACACCTTGTCCTTACCTTATTAACTTATGACAGATAACACTTGAGTAGTCAGAGAAAAAAATATTTAAGTGTAATATAGAGGCTAAAATCTAAAACTAATTGACTTGGTCACATAATTACTCACTTAAATGCAGTTAAATGAGCTAAAATTCACATAGGCGCAGTCATACAGAAGATCAAGTTCACATAGTCGCTAAACTTCTAAAGTTAAGGTCACTTAGTCGCTAATTAAAATAAAGTTAATATAGTCACTAAAATCCTCATAGTCGCAAGTGACGTTCACATAGGCGCAACATATGCAAACTCTATCACCTATCTTATCAGAATTCCATCGACTATCTCAACGTTAAGAGTGCCTATGCATCGACTATCTTAACTTAGGCAATAACATAGTCGCAAGAATAGCAACTATCTTAATGGTGCCTATCTTTAAAAACTTTAGTTATCTCAGCGTCTATTTTCAAAACTTCAGCTATCTCAATGTCTATCTCAATAAGACAACCGACTATTCTATAAGCGCCTATCTTCAACTAACTCATCATCCAATACTGCAACTCGTTAGTTGACATTTTGACTTACTAAATGACAAAATATAAAAAAGTGCTCAACATCAAAGTTGTAGGTAATCAAGTTATCATTCCAATGAGCTTAATTTCATATTATGTAGACATTCAAACACAAAGTTAAGCTATAAATAATAGACTATCCTCCCGAAGCTACGATGTTCTCTTAATGAGTTTAGGTTCTCTAAAGGAGGCCCACCCTAATAGACCTCTCAACAAAGGTAACCCAATATATTACTAGTTTTTCTGAAGTCGGGATGTTACAAGAACCCTTATATTATATATACATATACTTTTCGAATGAGAAGAGGTTAGCATGTGGCAATTGAGTCTCTTAGCATATCATACATTTATTTAAAATGTTCATTAATCATAGTATAATTTCGTTTAAGAATAACCGCAGAAATAGTTTAGACTTTGGAATTATAGACAAAACAACTAGATGACATAGAGATTATATTATGAGGAACTTAGGTGATACAGTTAGATGAAATAATAATTTAGATGATGTACTTGGACAGAAGGTTGAACGTGGTGAAGAGAATTAGACGATATATGTTAGATGGAGCAAACATAGACGATTCGGTATATGCAAAAAACCCTAAAACCTGGTCAAACTAAGGATATGACTATCATATTAGAAAAAAAGTTATAAAAAAATCGAGTTCGGATCCTCTTAATGTAATGAGAGGAATGGATTCATGTAGTCTCATATTGGAGGCTGTCATGTGGCCCTTTCCCATCCCCAACTAGTTATCTCCTCTCTCAACTAGTTCCTCTTCCTCTTCCCCTATCACCCTCCATTGTAAACGCCCGACCCTGCTGCTATCGGATGCCATGGAGGATGCCGTCGGATATTACAAATTCTGCCATAGACACTAGCATAGACACAATCGAGGGCCAGTGCCACAGATGATGCTGGTGCAGCCACGAATGACACCGGACATGTTGGATGCTACTAGAGGACTGAGGGCAGTGAGGTTTGCTACGTGGGGGTACGGTTGGTGATGGGGTCGACGAGGTGGAGCCGACAACAAGAGACCCATGAGAGGAGGCGGTTCCTCTTGCTACGAGAGGAAGGGGGAGGCCCGTGACTTGGCCTCGAGATGACGCGAGCACAATCGAGATCACATGAGGGCACCGCAATTGAGACCAGACGAGGGTAAAAAAGATATTTCATATAAGGGATTAATTTTATTCCAAACTCAAGAGGTGGGTTAAATTGTATGAGTTAAACTAAGTTAGTATTTAACTCGGGTGAGTGAGAGATAACCCCCAACTAAAGTAACTAAAGCATTGCTTAAGATTTCTTGCATGATTCAATTGTCCGGCCAAACTCTCTAATCTCAACGAATAACTTTTGCCTATTCATGGTCAGATGTAACTTGTGAAGGAGAACCATTCATGACCAGCCACGTGGCAAAGTTTCATTAGAACTGGCCATCACCCCGTTCGTGCGGCGCCAGAGCGTGCTCATCTCTCATCCTCCAAGACGGACCGAGCGATGTGAACCGCAGAGCCCCTTCATAAACCCCTTGCCCTTTTCCAGTTCCGGGTAAGTATCTCCATTTCTCTCTATCCATCTGGAAGTCTCCGCTGCGAGCCTCCTGCTCCGCCATGGCCGCCATGTCCACGGACCTGGCCACGGCCTTCTTCGGTCTCGCGAGGCGGCAAGCCGCCGCCGGACTCCGCGCCCGGGCCCTCCTCCTCTCGCCGCCTTCCCGCCATTTCCGCCAAGCCTTCTCGGCCAGGGCGACTGTCGCCGTCCGCGCCGTCATCACCCTGACGAGGCCCGCGAGGGGACCTCGCCGCTTCACCTCCGCGGCCACGTCGTCGTCGTCGTCTTCCACTGCGGCGTCTCTGGACGAGGAGGACGCCGATGGTGTCCTGACGAAGATCCCTCCGGACGACCGCGTCCCCGCCACCATCATCACCGGGTTCCTTGGCTCGGGGAAGGTGAGCAAGGCGAACAATATTTCCTAAACCACATAGTAATTACAGTGGTAGCTTGAAACGGCTGCAACAGAGTACGAGGTTGTGGTGACATCTATCTATCTATCTATATATTATTTTATATATTTATCTATATATTGTTTTATCTTTCACGGCGCGGGTTCAATACTATTGATAATTCCTAACAATTCGTTTTGATTTGTCTAACATGTTGACAGACAACTCTGCTCAACCATATCTTGACTGCTGACCATGGGAAGCGAATCGCTGTGATAGAGAACGAGGTCTGATTTTATGGTACTTCGTTGGCAGTTGTTTGCAATTTGTGCAGTCCATATATGCATCATCTTGCCCCAGTGCTGTACTCTGTTTCTTGTATCATCAGCGGTTTTCCTTTTAAATTAGAAGCTGGTTGCTGAAGACAGTATCGCACACTCAAGTACGATGTCGACTAGTGTCACTGGTAGTCCTTTTTTTGTCCTAAGAAATAGTGCGTCAAATGATAAGGTTCTTATTCATTCAAATAATGTATCCTGTGGTAGAAATGCAAGATATGACCTATCGGGTTGTATACTAGCTCTCTCCTTATTTCTATTCTTAAACCTAGTCAGATAATGGAAAAGGTTAAATTATTGGATAAGAGCCCAATTTGAATTATTAGTCTGTTAAGCTCTACAAAAATCACAATCACTGAGGATAGAAATGAGATATTTTCTATTTAAGCCTCTACTTTAATGGCAGTGTGATAACTTGTGACTTGTAGGTATTATTCAGATATATGGCATTGTCATTTATGTGCTTCTATAAGTATATATTACTCTGTTATATGCGGATTCAAAACTTGGTAATATCCATATCCCTTTTGGACACTTGGTATTGAAGGATGAAGGTGGATTCACAATCTTATTAAATATGGAAAAGGATGTGTACAAGCATAAAAGAAAAGCACACATAAAACTTCTTACAAAAGGAAGCACCACCAAACAAAACAAAAGGAGCAAAAATATATCCCAATGCCAAGGTTGTATTGCATCACCTATCTGCATAACCTCTACAATAGCCGGCAATCACATGTCCTTTTTGTAAAAGGATAAGATATTGAATTATTGGTTAGTATTTAAATCATATATTTGCCGAAAGAATCATTAGTCCTAACCTATGCTTCTGGGGCAGTAAGAATAGCAATTCAATGGATTAGCTTCATCTGTATGATGTCTATTATGTGATGACTTTTATAGTCCTATTATTGCTGAAATTGCTGTCTATGCATTCCTTGAGATTGGATTCTATCAGTTTACTTATTGAGAAGCACACTCTGAACAAATAAAATAGCAGTTTTTTGGTTATAATTTCTTACGGCAGACATCATAGTCAATATAAGCATGCAAGTTTTTAACTTTTGCTTCCAAACTCGATTTTCCATAAATGATAACAGGTCTTTGCTGTAGTCATATATAGACATGGCAATGGTGGATGCTTGTATACCTGCATGTAGCAATATTTGCAGCATCTGTCCTTGCCATAACTGAAGGAATAAATCCTCCTAATTCCCCAGAACATCTCTGCATTTTTCATTAATACGTGAGACTGTAATAAGCATTCGCATGGCCAGATTCTCAGGCGCTCTCTCCTTGATGCAGATATCCACTTCCTCATAGGGTGTTAAGCAGGTGAGTTAACTGAAGTAGGCTGGCGAAATGGAGACTCTACTAAACCATTATTGTGTTTCTGGGAGAATTTAGCAAATGCAATTACATGGTCGTATTTATTATAACTCATGCACTCCTCACTTTCTAAAAAACTCATTAATTCCTAATGACTCACAGAATCCTCAGTAGGTCAGATATAACTAAGCTATCCATATCTTTTCATATATATTTGTGGTACCATCCACTTCTCCAAAAAAAAAAAAAACCTAAGCTATCCATATCTTTAGGGATGTAACTTTGAGAGACCTCTCTCTTCTGGGTAGTTGAAAGCCAATGAACCTGTGCAATCCATCTATGTCTCCTAGATTCTCTCTATTGTGTAATGTCGCATATTATTTACACGGCTCTGGTTGAGGTTAAGGCTCTTTGCATGATTTCAAGATGAGTACTTGAAGCTTACTCTAGGAGCTCAGGAGCTTAAATACTCACTAGTTTATCTATTGAGTAGGAGAACTACCTAACATTGGGAAGTGTGTGTTGATATAGTTTAGTTAACCAAGTTTTAAAGTCAAAATTTCATTGCCTAGCTCCAATAGAAGTTCTTTGTTTTTCCTCTTGTAAGAGAAGCTAGAGGTAAAATTATTATATGGGCCTCAATAACCTTTTTTGATAATAACATATGGTATTTTTTTCTTGGGTTTGTCAATTACAGAGCTATTGTCCCATAAGCTACTGGTCAGCGACATTAGTAATTGATTTGATTGATTTCATCGATGAGCAGTTAATGTAAAACATATATAAGTCATTAAATTGGCCATCATTTTTTAAATCGTCATTTATTTGTTTTTTTACTGGTTGCACATATAAAGCTGATATATTGCCATGTTTTACTTCTAAACTTAATTCGTTGCAGTAACCTGTACTTGACTGTTGGGTATTGTACAGTATGGTGAAGTTGATATTGATGGTTCATTGGTTGCTGCAAAAACAACTGGAGCTGAAGACATAGTTATGCTCAACAATGGATGTCTATGCTGCACTGTGAGAGGCGATCTTGTGAGAATGATTTCTGAGTTAGTTGACAAAAAGAAAGGGAAATTTGATCACATTGTAATAGAAACTACAGGTACACAGATGTAACATAATGAAACATCTCTGGATCATGAAAGAGTCTTAGCTCTAGTTTTGTTTTGATGTATAAAATACTCTCAGTTATGGTTTTATTTTAATGTTTTGAAGTTATAGTAAATTTTAGGCAGGTGAGAAGCTGACTAATGAACTACTCTTTTGTTTATTCTTTCTATGTTTCACCAGTAAAGTATTTTATTTTTCTTTCCAGCTAGAGCTATTTTGTCATTGTTGAACCTCACAAAATTTAAATTTTCTGATAATTATAATAAATTTCAGAAATTAAGGTGTCTTAGGATATGACATGAAGAAATGCTTGACCATCGCCGTGATATAGATACCCATGGGCATTTCGTCAAACACAAGAAGAGCGGCACGAAGTCATGCACACCCGCTCAACAAAATCAAGCTTCTAGCCTCTAAAGCAGCACTCACGGATATTTTGTCAAGTGCTTGGCGGGCAGCACAAGGTCACACAATCACTTAATAAAAGTTCATGCCAAGTCAAGCTTTTTAGCTCTTTTTAACACGTGGGCATCAAGGTTGGCAGTACCGATTTCGGTCGGGACCGAAACTGAAACGTATCGGTTTCGGTTTCGGCCGAAACCAGTTGAAAACATTCAAAAAAGACAAAAAATACACAAAATTTTGGGGAAAAAATTAAAAAAATATAAATAATCAGAAAAAATCAGACAAAAATAATTAGACATGTATTTGACTGTAAAGAAATAGGATTAAGTGCAATAAACATGAAGTAGACATTGGACATGTTAAAGTGACATTCTTGAGTACATATTAAGCATAGAGTAGGTTCAAGCAGTACAATAAACCTAATTAGACATTCAATGTTACAGAAATTAAATGATCCTTACCCAAATGATGATGCACTAATATGGATAATAGCTAGAAGAACCTTGTCCCTCATCGTCTGGCTTTTAATGTTGATACTCATAAAAATGTTGCTTGTATTCTGTACATTCACTATAACCAAACAATGAGGTAGCCAAGTCTTGCATCCCTCTTGGAGCATAAGGTTGGTCGCTTAATTGAAATTCAGAATCAGCATAAGAAGCATAACCTTGAGGTATGGTTCGTCATCTCGCGAGATCTCACCGAGATCTCGGCGAGATCTCGGTCTCGGCGCGTCTCCGAGGCGCGAGGCTTCGGCGAGGCGAGAAGCGGGAGCGGGCTTCGCTCGGTTCGGGCGCACAACGCTTCGCTCGGTTCGGGCGGGCGGGCGGGAGCGGGCTTCGCTCGGTTTGGGCGCACAGGAACAGGCGGTCGGGTTGGTACTCGGGTCCGCCCGCGACGCTTAAACCGCACGGCCTCACCCCCCTCGGCCCCGTGACCTGCCGAGCTGCTCGAGCAGCCCTCACGCCCCACCCCCCTTCCTGCTCTCGCAGCTCGCCGGCGCCGAAGAATCTCCACCGCGAGCAGCTGCAGCAGCGCGCAGGCCGGCCCTCCCCGCCCGCCGATCGTCAGGTACGCCTTCCTCCTTTCCCCCCGCCCCCGTCTTCCTCCTCCCCCATCTCCGTTCTCCTCCCCGACCCCAATCTCTCTCTCCCTCTCTCTGTCTCTCTCTCTGTCCCTCTCTCTGTCCCTCTGTCTCTCCTCCCCGGCCCCCGATCTCTCCTCCCCGCCCCCCGATCCCTCTCTCCCTCTCTCTGTATCTCTGTCTGTCCCTCTCTCAGTCCCTCTGTCTCTCCTCCCCGGCCCCCGAGATCTCCCCCCCTCACTCTCTCTCCCTCTCTCTGTCCCTCTCCCGCCAGCCCCCGATCCCTCCTCTGTCTCCCTGACACTCTCCCCGCCTCCCACCCTCTCTCTCCCTGCCTCCCACACTCCTCTCTCTCTCTCTCTCTCTCTCTCCCCCTCCCTCTGTCTGTCTCTCCTCTCGCCCCCGATCTCTGTCTCCCACTCTCTGTCTGTCTGTCTCTCTCTCTCTCTCTCTCTCGCCCTTTCTACAGACACACACACAGTCACACACACACACACAGTCTGTGTGTGTGTGACTGTGTGTGTGTCTGTAGAAATGGCGAGTCTCTGCGTGTGTGTGTGTGAGACTGTGTGTGTGTGTGTGAGAGAGAGAGAGAGAGAGAGAGATTTGAATTTTTTTTATAATTACCCTTTACTGTGTGTGTGTCTTCAGTTTGTGATTCATGTACTGTTTTATGTATCTCTTTTTTGTATAACTTTTGATGTATGTTGACATTAGTGCATGTGAATTGATTTGTTATTATTATCATTACCCTTTACTTGGTAAGATTGAGTTGTCAATTATAAAAACATATTTGTGAAATTGAGTGGTTAGTATAAAAGAATTAAGATTATTTTAGAAATAGGTTATATGTATGAAAAATTGTTCCGAAATCCCCAAACCCGATCTCTCGAGATTTTTCCGAGATCTCTCCGAAATCTCTTCTCTCCGACCCCCCCGAGACGAAGTCGAGATCCGATAAGGCAAACCATACAGTTGAGGATGAGAAGAGGATGTTGACCCATAACTGCTACTGGGTGGAACTGGATGGAATTGAAAATCTGGTTGATGACCCCATCAATACATGCCTGCTTCCTGTTGGCCACCTCCATAACCTGATGGATGCTCATATTGGCTCTGTGAATCATATCCTCCTTCATTATGACTGTATCCTCTGCCTGTGTCAGCGTGGAAGGAGGAAGTAGGTGCATATGTGCCACCGCCAGTAGTAGCACCTGCAGTTGCACTGGGATCATTATCATCATCATCAGAACCATAAGAAACCAGTCGCCTTTTAGCCTTTGAGGATGTTTTCTTCTCTTTTGGTGTGATCATTTCATTCATCTTTGAGATGAGTCTTTTTCCCCTTGGCGTGTGTCTCACATAAATTTGGTTCAACTGCTCAATTGCCTGGTCCTCTCGAGCAGCAGCACTAGTCCTCTCAGTTAGCTCATGCACTGATATACTTCTTCTTAAGGATTGAGGTGGCTTGACCATTCTAGGAGTGACTGACCTGCTATCTGATTCTGAGTGTCTAGCTGGCTCAAACTCAGGCTGCAACTCAGTGTCATGAACAAACAAAGCTGGGTCCCGTCTCTGGTGCGCGTGAGTCTCTCTGGCCCTCTTTGTCGGTCTTTTGAATTGTGGATCTCTTGGCTCATCTTCATCTAGTATGCTCTCTGCCCATGCTTTATCATCAACATTAAAAACAGGCTCATCAATTTGCTCTCGTATCTCAACCCAAGACTACAAGGGATTGTTATCATCAAATAAAGCGTCCACATCAATTTCTGGAGTTGTATCATCTGCGATGCGTTTGTCCCACAGCTGTTGTCTCAACTTCATATTTTTTATTCTCAATCTCATAGTGTAGTGGTAGTAAACCAATTTTTCTAACCGTTCAGCCTTTAGCCGATTGTGAACCTTTGAGTGTTTAAGGATGAACGTGCTCCAATTTCTTTCACATTGACTTGCTGATGTTGTTTGACTGAGCACCTTAATTGCAATGAAAGCCAATGCATTACTGTCCTCATCTCGGTTATTCATACTTATCCACCAATCAGTTGTTCCACCAACCATAAACAAATAAATGTAAGATGTAAAAAAAGATCACTTCTCCATGATGTATTAATACATATTGACTCAATTTAAGTAGAAAGATTTAGTATACTTGGGTTCACTCTTCCCACAGCGTGTTGCAATCGGGAGTCATAATATGTCCCAGTCCTTATTCTATAAGAGCCACTTTGTTTTCGGGGTAGGATAGCGCGAATGCGCTACCCGATGAGAGAGAGCACGTGGGCCCCACGCGTATTTCTCACACACATTCTCCTTACCCGGGGTCGGGTAGCGCATTCGACCATCTGGGGTCGAACACGCCATCTTACCCTGGTTTCAAAGTGCCCCTAATTGTTCATCTACAAAAATAAAGTAATAGATTAACATAACGATTTAAGTAAATTCTATACGTCTTATTGATAAAATCAATAAATACCAACCTCTATTTCGATATGAAGTTTCTTTTCTGGTGTCCTCGATAAACGACCAATGACCCTTAAAGTGTCTTGAAGCACCTCGCCATCAACATTTGCATTGGCATTGTACATAAATCGAGGGTTGAGAAAATAACATGCATTTGTGTATAGTTAACTAAATGTTAAATATAAATCAACCTAAATAACAATATATCAATACAATTAATCACTCACCAGTTGCATACAAGTCATGGTGTAATGTGATGTCCCATCTATGGTCAATAAATTTTCACCACTTTGCATATTCTCTGGGAAGAGAATTCTGTAACTCTAACTTGGCACGGTCCATGGTCTCATATAGATATCTCATATCATTCTTCTCATCGCCATCCACCATTCTTAGGACCTTCACGAGGGGTGCGACTTTCAATGTACCGCGAGACCCTGGCCCATAATTTGTTGTCTTCCACGATGTGACAGACATCCAAATAATCCATCTGAGCATCAACATTAGACTTGTCTATGTATTCCCGCAGGGCATTGTGGTACATGAAAGCTTCCGGCTCATTCTTATACTTGTGCAAAGACTCCAAAGAAATAAAATTCAAATCAAATACACAAATGATATCTATAAAGATAAAGTAGAAAGAATTGAGCTCATTCTTATACCTATGCAAAGACTCTAAAGAAATGAAATTCGAAGTAAATCTGGTTGGCCCTGCACGGATGATATCTCGTCCCCCACTTGCATGTTGCCTGAACATGTTCAATATCCTAGGATGGCCATAAATATACTGGGTGATTTTTTGTGCCCTCTCAATTGTTTTCTTCACATTATTTTCCTTCCCAATGTGTTCAAGTATCAAATCCAGACAACGTGCTGCATATGGGAGCCAATATAAATGTTTGCGTTTCTGCATCAATTTCTTTTATGCAGCCTTATAACTAGCTTCATTATCAGTGACTATTTGCACAATATTGTCCTCTCCAATTTGGTCTACCATCTTATCCATCAAATGAAATAAATAATGGTGGGGACATCGTGTCCACTACCGGGTCCACTACTTGGAGCCGACGCCGCACCGCCCCGACTGCATCGAGCTTATGGCTCGGAGACTAGCTTGAAAACTCGGCGTCCTGAGTACGTATCCGTACGTATGTGTGTATGTATTGTGTGTATTTTACTATGGTGGTATTTATATTTTAACCACCAAAATATTTTATTTTTATTGAGTCAAAATATTGTATTTTAAACTCACAAGTCAAAAGGTGGGTGGGTGGATTTTGTTTTATTAGGGTAGGGTATAAATGTTATTAGGAAAAGCTTATGGATATGAATGTTATAGTCTCCTCCTATACAGAGGAAGGCTAAGGGGTGTGTTACGTATGTTGTTATATGAAGAATGAAGATGTTTGTCATAAGGTGTTTTGCCTTGTGTTCCCCTTCTCTCTTTTCTCTTTTGTGAGGATTGAGCGTCGCCCGGTGTGAGATCGTCCGGCGTGAGGCTGAGCTGCGCGAGGTAGCAACCTATCCAGTCCTGTTCGTGATCCCGGAGCTGCCGTCGATCCGTCTTCCGACGCTGTCCGCGTCAGATTTGATCTCAGAGCCTAACAACGGTGCCTCCGTCGACCCCGACGTCCCCGTCGTCTCCTCTTCTCTCTCTCGGTTGCTAGAGTGAAAAAAAAGAAAAAGAAAGAAAAAGAAAACAAAAGATTAGTTGAGTTCGATTGAGAGGAATTTTGGGGGAAGAAACAAAATAGAAATTTTTTTTTGAAAAAAGAAAGAAACCCTTGCGATCTCTCTCTCTTTGTTACTCCCTCTCTCTCTACCAGTTACTCCCTCTTTCTCTCTTGATTCTCTCTGTCCATTTCTCTCTCTCTCTCCTAGTTTCTCTCTCAACCCGTTCTCTCTCTCTCTCTCCCTCTCCCTCTCACGGACGACGGACCCCGACGGACCTCCCGCACCGAGCCCCCCCCCTCCGCGAGCTCCCCACTGCTCCGACTACCACCGCGAGACCTTCCCCGCGAACGCCTCCGCATCGCCAGACCGCGGCCGCCACCCTTCTGCGGTGCCTTCACCCTGTTCCGGCGACCGTCGCCAGCGCCCCTCCGCGCGCCCCGCCGGCGTGACCGTAGCGTCCCCTCTGGCTCCCTGTGCCTCGTCCGCGTCTGGCGCCCGTCGTCAGCCTCCCCTCTGCAACTGCCGCCACCGACGTGAGCGCCCCACCTTCCACCACCGGACGGCCTCCACGCCGCGGCACCCCCGTGCCCACACCTCTCATCCGGCGGCCTCTCCGCCACCATCGCCTGTGCACCGGCCGCGCCGGCCCCTCCCCTGCCGCGTTTGGCGCCGGCCAGACTCGCCCAACTGCTCTCCTCCCCTCCCCACCTGCACCAGCCCACACACCTCCAACCTCCGGCAGCCGTGAAGCCCGGCGCCCACCTGGGCCCCGCGTCCGTGTTCGCCACTTGAGAAGCCGCCCACGCATGCGTTCGCAGCTGGCCATCCTTCGCGTTGAAGACACCGTCGCGAAGCCTACTCGCCCTGCTTTTGCGCTCGCGTTTGTGGAAGCCATTCTGCCAACGCGTGCGTGAGCCCTCTTGGCCAACGAAGTCGGCCCGCGTGCGCCCAAGCCGCAGTTGACCGTGGCCAACCACCCGCCATGCACTGCTTCACCCCGTGCGTAATTTGCGCAGAAAGAGTAGGTGAAGTTTGAAAATAAAAAAAAAAGGGGGTTTGAAAATGGTACAAAAGGGGGTTTGAAAGAAGGCGATTTGAAACGTGTTTAAAAGAGAGTTTGAAAGTTTGGAAATGTTCGAAGTTTGAAAAAAATTAAAATAAAAGGGGTTAAAAGTCAGAAAAAAGAAGGTTGAAGGTTGAAAAAAAGTTTGAAAAAAAAGGGGTTGAAAGTTGAAGGAAAAAAAAGAGTGTTAAAATATATATAATATATATATTTCGATATATATAATCTTATATATATATATATATATTGATTAATTAGGCATTACGACATCCAAAGTCCACAAACGGCGAATTAAGCAACACCCGGATCACCTCGTCATCGACAGACGGTCCGCAAGTCCCGGAGTTAGAGTGTCCATAAGTCTCCCTGTGCGGAGAAAGTTGAAATTATTTGTTCCCCTGCGCGGAAAATTCTAAGCGGTTTGTAATAATTAAATCCTCCATGCGCGGAGTGAATTCATTGTAACCACGAAGTTTCGTCGACGCCGTGCGGGCACGCACGTCCCCGCTCGCCTTCGTCTCCGGTCGGAGTTAGACTTTTCAGTCTAGCTAGGTACGTGCTCCCCTCACTTACTCATTTAGTATCTTTTCAAATTGCCGCGCGAAGTGAGAGAGAGCCCTATCCATGCAGCCTGTCTTCTGAGTGCATAGCTGTGGACGGAGAGAGAGAGCTTACTTGTACCTGTCCTTTAGGCCCTAGACTGTTGCATTAGAGCACCCTAATTGTCAGGAGGTAGTTCCACAACTACTTCGCCTACGGACGAGCAACTCTCCCTGACTGGTCCTTTCAAGTTGACCCTTTGCCTATTAGCCAACAAAATTCGGGTCTATAGCTTGCTAATTTTCGGTCCTAGGATTGCATCATCTAGGTCCGAGTCCGTGCATGCCACGCTGGTATAGGAATTCATCAGGCCGTCTAGAGCGTCCCTCAACGCTACCCATGGATCAAAAGAGCGTGACTGCTATGCTAGTCCAGCTCGAGCACAATCTCATGTCCCACTTTGAAGAATCCATAGGCCAACTGCGAGCAGAACTAGATGAGAGGATTCGAGCCTTAGAGGATCGACTGAAGGGAGAGGAAGGACGAGTGAATGGCCACGGCAATCCCGTACCCAATCCGAGGGAGGAGAGAGAGCGAGCCCGCCAAAATCAGGCTCCCCAAGGTAGAGAGCAAGAGGCCCGTGCGCCTCGAGAGAGAGACCACGACGATGAGGATATCATCCTACGGAACGTCAAGATTGACGCTCCGAGTTTTGATGGGTCTCTCAACCCCGCTACATACCTTGATTGGGAGACCGGCATGGACCAATATTTTGACTGGCATCGCCGCATGACCCCTGCTACAAGGGTGATGTTTGCCAAAATGAAACTCATAGGTCAAGTCAAAACCTACTGGTGTAACGTTGAGAATCTCCTAGCAAGGAGACGAGAGGAGCCCATAACCACGTGGGAAGAAATGAAGGAGAAACTGAGGGAGAAGTATCTGCCACCCTCCTGCCATCAGCGTCTTTTAGACCAATGGCAGAAACTCACCCAAGATGGAAAGTCCGTGGACGAGTACATCGCCAAATTTGATGACTTCTTCCTTCAAAGTCGAGTCATGGAGGATGTCTCTGTCACCCTCTCACAGTTTAAGGCTGGCCTACACGAGAGCATACAACGGGAGTTGTTCCTACGGGAAGTTTAACACTCTCGAGCATGCCTATCAGGTTGCTCGGGATGTCGAGCGGTTTCAAAGGGTGGTCCCACCTCGGGTCCCCACGTACCACCAACCCGAGTCCCGAAACCCGATGGTCCTGCTACTCTGAGAGGCCTGACCCCTCCACTTCCTATGTCCCTACTGCTACCCCACTCCGGGCCGTTGCCCCTACTGTTCCCTTCCAAAGGAACCCCTTACCTGCACCTGTTGCTGTGCCCAGGCTGGAGTACACTCCGCCAATTGACAGGAGGGATGACAAGGGAAAGGGTCCCGTCCCTAGCACCTCCCAACCAGCCCCTGTCTCGGGAGTTCGTTGCTTTAGGTGCCATAACCTAGGGCATATTGCCTCCAACTGCCCCACCCGAGCCTTAGTCATCACCGACCCCCAGCCTGTGGAGCTTCCACCTCAGGAAGGAGAAGCCACTGAGAGGTATGAGGCCGATCCTGACCTCATCGCCCAGTTTGAGGAGATGGATGCAGGGTATGATGGAACGCATGTCGAGTACATGCAAGTGGGAGATATTGCCGAGAGTTCAAACCAGGGAAGACTAGGTGTAGTTCGCTACATCCTAACACACCCACAGGAGGACGACTGGCGTCGAACCTCCATCTTCCAAACATACATTATGGTGAAATCCCAACCCTGCAAGGTGATTTTTGACAACGGGAGCTGTATCAATGCAGTCTCGTCAGACTTTGTCTCCTGTCTAGGTGTACTTACCCATCCTCATCCGAGACTATACGACGTGGCTTGGGTTGACGACACGTCTATCCCAGTTATCACTACATGTGTCATTCCCATCCAATTCCAGTTCTACCAAGGACAAATCTTATGTGATGTAGTGCCAATGAAGGTCGGTAGCATAATCCTAGGACGACCGTGGATCTATGACGTGGACCTTACTACATTCGGTCGGTCCAATCAGTGTTCCTTCTCACACAATGGGAAGAAGATACAGCTGTACCCGGCACCCCCAAAGGTGACCCCAGGAAAGAATCCCACCTCCACCCCCACTGGAACCCCCAAGGTTCAAGAGAGTCCTCGGACTCCCACCGAAGGGAGACTTCTCATTCCCTCTCCTCGTGCACCTATCACACCCGTTCCTAAGGTCCCTAAGGTTGGTTATGACCCGGTTAGGCGCCCTAACTTCATAGGTATCCGTGAGCTGAATAAGGAGGTTGCCGAAGGTGCCCCTGTCTGGGCTGTTGTTGTCACTATCACCCCCGAGGAGTCCCGAGTCTCTGTCCCTCCTGAAGTCTAGGCAATCCTGCAGGACTTCCAGGACATCTTCCCCGAGGACTTACCCTCACAACTCCCTCCCATGCGTGATGTACAACACGCCATTGACCTTGTCCTTGGGTCCACCCTACCCAACCTTCCCCATTACCGATTGAACCCAAAGGAGCATGCTGAGCTCCAAAGGATTGTCGAGGACCTTATCCAAAAGGGTTTCCTCAGGGTGAGCAAGAGCCCATGTGCTGTCCCTGCCTTACTCACACCCAAGAAGTATGGCACCTGGCGGATGTGTGTTGACAGCCGCGCCATCAATAAAATCACTGTCAAGTATAGGTTTCCCATTCCCCGTTTTGATGACATGCTTGACATGATGAGTGGAGCCATCATCTTTTCCAAGATTGACTTGAAAAGTGGTTACCACCAGATCCGGATTCGATCAGGGGATGAGTGGAAGACAACCTTCAAAACAAAAGAAGGTCTGTATGAGTGGCTTGTCATGCCGTTTGGGCTATCCAACGCCCCCAGCACTTTCATGCGGCTTATGACGGAAATCCTTCGACCTCTCATTGGTCGCTTTGTTGTCGTCTACTTTGACGACATTCTCATCTATAGCCACAACCCTCAGGATCACATCCAGCATCTGAGGGAAGTCTGTGAGATTTTGAGGAGAGAGACCCTGTATGCCAATCTCAAGAAATGTGAATTTATGACAGACCAGGTCGCTTTCCTCGGGTTTGTGATTTCTAGCCAAAGAGTGTCTGTGGACCAATCCAAGGTCCAAGCCTTAGTAGACTGGCCTGAGCCCCGGAACGTTCACGACGTTCGTAGTTTCCATGGGCTCGCCACTTTCTACAGACACTTCATTCAGGGTTTTAGCACTATTATGGCACCCATTACAGATTGCATCTGTAAAGGGAATTTTGAGTGGACTAAAGCCGCCTCACAGGCTTTTCATGCCATAAAGGAGCTCATCATCAAAGTCCCTGTCCTCCGCCTACCAGACTTCTCCAAAGTCTTCGAGATATCCTGTGATACATCTGGCGTAGGAATAGGAGGAGTGCTTAGTCAGGAAAGCCACCCTGTGGCTTATTTTAGTGAGAAGCTTTCTGATGTAAAGTTTCGTTACTCTACCTATGATAAGGAGTTTTATGCCGTGGTTCAAGTCCTCAAACACTAGAGACATTATCTCTTACCACAAGAGTTTGTCCTATACTCGGACCATGAGACTTTGAAATTCCTTAGCTCTCAGAAGGGCTTGAACCCGAGGTATGGTCGGTGGGTAGAATTCCTCCAGTCTTTCACCTTTGTCCTAAAACATAAGGCTGGAAAAGAGAATAAGGTGGCCGACACCTTGAGTCGAAGGGTCTCCCTTCTTTCCACTGTTCGGGTAGAGGTCACTGGATTTGACCGCACGAAGGAACTCTATGGAGAGTGTCCTGATTTTGGCCCTGCCTACTCTGCTCTATCTGTTGGACCCTCGACGGCCTTTTCTGACTATCTACTCCAGGATGATTTTCTATTTCGAGGGCAACAACTCTGTGTCCCGAGGACTTCTGTTCTGGATTTCCTGATTTGGGAAATGCATGCTGGAGGTCTTGCTGGTCACTTTGGCCACAACAAGACCATCCATTCTGTGGAGGAGCATTATTTGGCCTGACCTGAAGAAAGATGTGGCCAAGATTGTAGCCTAGTGTAGGACATGCACAATGGCCAAACAGGTCAAACAGAACACTGGTCTCTACACTCCTCTCTCCATTCCTGATAGACCGTGGGTTGATGTGAGCATGGACTTCATTCTAGGATTACTTCGTACTGCTCACAAACACGATTCCATCTTCGTAGTCGTTGATAGGTTCTCTAAGATGGCCCACTTCATTGCATGTTCCAAAACATCTGATGCATCTAGAGTAGCCCACTTATTCTTTGATGAAGTCGTGCGTCTGCATGGTCTCCCCCAAACCATCGTGTCTGACCGAGATGTCCGGTTCACTAGTTACTTCTGGAAGACACTTTGACACCTAGTTGGCACCAAACTGAAATTTTCCACTGCCTATCACCCCCAAACTGATGGGCAAACCGAGGTCGTCAATAGGAGTTTAGGGAATCTGTTGAGGTGTCTTGTAGGGGATCACCCCGGCACTTGGGACCTTCTTTTGCCCAGAGCCGAATTTGCATATAATAGCTCTGTCAATAGGTCCATAGGTATGAGTCCATTTGAGATCGTGCATGGCTACAAACTTAGGAAACATGTGGATCTCATTCCCCTTCCCCTCGAGTCTAGAACATCCAAGTCAGCTGAGGAATTTGCACAGCATGTCAAGAGTCTGCATGAGTCAATTAGCAAGCAAATTAACCTTAGTAATGAGAACTATAAACGATTGGTTGATTCGCATAGGCGTCACCATGAATTCCAAGAAGGTGACATGGTTATGGTATGGGTTCGACCCGAACGACTCCCTTCGGGAGCCGTTAAAAAGTTACAAGACCGCAGTGATGGACCCTTCCCAATTCTGCGGAAGATTGGCTCCAATGCTTATGTTGTGGACTTACCTCACGAATATGGGATTAGCTCGACCTTTAATGTGGCAGATCTAGTGGCCTACAAGGAATCCACAACGATTCCTAGTGACCCTTTCGAGCCTTCTCCTCCCATTGAGAGTGAGCCCACCCCTGTGCATCCCACAGTCTCGAGAGTACCGCGCGAGCACATCGAGAGGATACTGGATGAGCATGTGACCACTACACGGAGCAGGGTGTACCAGCGCTACCTTGTCCGCTGGCGGGACCGTCCACTTTCTGATGATTCCTGGATCAGCCGGGAAGATCTCCAGCGCCTCGATCCAGATCTGCTGGAGCACTACCAGAGCAGTGTCCCCTTTTACTTGACGGAGTCGAGTTCCAGCCGCCCCGGGAGGGTTGGTGGGGACACCGGGTTCACTACCAGGCCCACTACTTGGAGCTGACGCCGCACCGCCCCGACTGCACCGAGCTTATGGCTCGGAGACTCGCTTGAAGACTCGGCGTCCTGAGTACGTATCCGTACGTATGTGTGTATGTATTGTGTGTATTTTACTATGGTGGTATTTGTATTTTAACCACCAAAATATTTTATTTTTATTGAGTCAAAATATTATATTTTAAACCCACAAGTCAAAAGGTGGGTGGGTGGATTTTGTTTTATTAGGTTAGGGTATAAATGTTATTAGGAAAAGCTTATGGGTATGAATGTTATAGCCTCCTCCTATATAAAGGAAGGCTAAGGGGTGTGTTACGTATGTTGTTATATGAACAATGAAGATGTTTGTCATAAGGTGTTTTGCCTTGTGTTCCCCTTCTCTCTTTTGTGAGGATTGAGCGTCGTCCGATGTGAGACCGTCCGGCGTGAGGCCGAGCTGCGCGAGGTAGCAAACTATCCAGTCCTGTTCGTGATCTCGGAGCTGCCGCCGATCTGTCTTCCGACGCCGTCCGCGTCAAATAATTTGCATTCTTTTCATAATTTGATGCATGTACAGATTTAACAAATACTGTACTTTCGATGCAATAGGCCAAAAAGTTAATTATGGACTTCTTCGTGATACCAGTCCAGCCATCACATATGATGGTGTATCCTCTCTCCATCCAGATATGCTTGAAACTTTCAATCCACTGATGGAGTTCTCAATCTCTCCCTTAAGGCCACGCCCGTATATGTCTAGACGTGATGGGGCCTTCAAGTCAGGGCCAACATCAGTTATGACATCTAGCATAGGTTGGAAATATTCGCTTTCAGCTGCATGTGCATGGACACCTGCATGGATAAATCATTTGCAAATGCTTTTAAATGCATGCTTGCAACTTCTGCTGATTTTTTTACCCCTCTCAATGCTTGCTTATTTTTTGGTTGTGTAACACTTTGTCTTTTGTGCAGATAGTTGTCCATGGGGCCTCCTCTCTACGGTGCTGCACCAGTGTCAGGACGTTGTGCAGCCCGTGCTACACCAGCTGTATTAGAGTATGACCCTGAACCTATTGGTGCTTTTCCTTTCCTTGCTTGTTCATGCTCTATTGCTTCAGTCAGTTCTGGATCTGAATCCTCAGTGCTTTTCTCATCATCATTATCCCTATTTCCCCTTCTGCCCGAAATCTCCGCAACAATTTCAGCCTGATCTTCAGCCCTTTGTTGCATCCTTTCTTTTTTGCCCAGAAGGTACTGGCGTATTTCTTCTCGGATCTCTCGGGGACATTTGTCATATTATTTGACCTCTCCTCTTATCCCTGTCAAATGTTGCTTTCCTCTAGTAATTTCGTCATGTATCTCCTTACCACAATAATTGCATTTCACTTTTCTTCTCCCAGAATCAACTAAGGAGAGGTGGGCCCACCCCGGATCCTCCTGCCCTTGCTGTTCCTGACCTTGTTCACGTCTAGACAGGATGATGCCTTTAGACAGTCAAAAACAAATGGTTGTAAGTACAATGAAAAAAATGCCATGAAGTATAATTGAGCTTTAAATTATGCTGAATTGAGATAATTAGACAAAAGTCCCAAATTTAAACAACTAATTGGGGCTTAATTTGGAGTTTTACCATAATAACACTTCATAAATACAATTAGCAGGATGCTCCTGCTCTAAATTATTCAATGAAGCTTACTTGAGTTTCAATTGACCTTAATTAAACCTAATTAGACAAAACCCCCAAATTTAAATAGTTAATTGGGGTTTAATTATCAGTTTTACCCTAATTATCCTTCATTAAATATAATTTGCAGCATGCTCCCGCCCTAAATTGTTCAATGAAGCTTAATTGAGCTTAAATTGACCCTAACTAAACCTAATTAGATAAAATTTTTAAATTTAAATAGTTAATTAGGATTTAATTATCATTTTTACTCTAATCACCATTCATTAAATATAATTAGCAGTATGCTCTCATCCTAAATTATTAAATGAAGCTTAATTGAGCTTTAATTGGCCCTAATTAGACCTAATTAGATAAAAGTCTCAAAATTAAATAGTTTATTAGGGCTTAATTTGGAGTTTTACTTTAATCGCATTTTATTAAATACAATTAACAGTATGTTCTCACCCTAAATTCTTCAATAAAGTTTAATTGAGCTTCAATTGACCCTAATTAAACCTAATTAGACAAAAGTCTCAAATTTAAATAGCTAATTAGGACTTAATTTGGAGTCTTAACATATTTCACATATGAAAATTAATATATTTAAGAGAACCTTACCTACAAAAAAAAACTATCAAACCAACGAAAACAAATAAAAAACTTACAAGATCTATTAGGAATGGGAGCCAAGAAAACTCTTTGGCTCCGGCTACATGCTGCAAACTCCAAGAAACGGCGACAGCGGCGGCTACAAACCCTCCCCCTGGATGAGCCTCCAATAGCCTGCATCAACTTGCTTCTCCCTCAGATCTGAGAATCTGAGGGAGTTTCACGTTCGGTTTCGGCCGAAACAGTCCGGTTTCGGGTCGAAATGGGTAAGTTTAGGGTGAAACCGGTATCGGTTTCGTCCGAAACCATTAAAAAAATATTTTTTTTAAGTTTCTGACCTGCTACAGTGAGCAAGTCCGAACTCGTATCAGTATAGGCCGAAACCGATACGTTTCGGCCGAAACCGATACGTTTCGGCCGAAACCGATACATTTCGGCCGAAACCGAAACGTATCGGTTTCGGCCGATATTGCCATCTTTGGTGGACATTCTGTCAAACACCTCGTGGGCGGCATAAAAGCATACACTTGCGGGGTTAAAACTTATACAAAATTAAGTTTTTAGTGACCATCGGAGTATTCCCGTGACATTAAACAAATATCCCTTTACCTTGGAGTCAATGGGCAGCAAGGCGGTTCCACAATTCTTCAACTACAAACAAACAAAATTCTTCCACGTCTCCACATGTCCTTTGCTGCTAAGGAGGCCGAAAATGATAAAAAATCACAAAGCAACCGACCTTTTATAGTGATTGACTGGAGTACATGGAAGGGGGGGACCGCCCCTCCTTTCCCTCTCTCTCTCTCTCCCCCTGTTGTTGCAGACCGGGAGGGGGAACCCCCCGGAAAAAGATAAAGTATTTTATTTTTCTCTCCTGCTAGAGCTATTTTGTCATCTCAACTTCTAGGCAGTTTCCATGCACTGTTTTCTTTCAATTTATGCTTTTGATTTGTTTACCCATTTTCTCTCATTCCCATGACATCCTGAAATCAGCAGATGCTGAAGTTTTAGTCCTGTATCTTACCCAAGTTCCACAGCATGATTTTCACCTGACTTCTTTACACGAGGCTGGATTGTCAGATAAAAGGCATCCTTTTGGTTTCTCATTCCATATTCACATTATGACGAGGTTTCCATTGTTGGGCATCTTGAAGTCTTATCCTGCTTGGAGTCTTTGTTCTCTGTATTTACTTGTACACACCCTGTAAAGTATTTTAGTTTTGCATGTACATATTTCTTATGTAGAAAACTGTTTGGCCATAGATGGAAGGACAATACTTCTGAATGTGCTTGACTGCTTCGAGATAATTGGACGAATTTAATCATAATATTGGCGAGGTTGAAAACCCGATAATTGGACGAATTTAATCATAATACTGGCGAGGTTGAAAACCCATAAAAGGTTCTCAAACACAATCGCGATCAAACCAAGGGCATTTTGGTCAGTAAAGACCCTGGTTGAGTTTCAGCTAGTATTAATTAATGGGATAGGCTTATGAGCTTTTTTTGCCATAGAGAAGGCATACAAGCTCTCTCTTTTTTTTGTAAGTGGTAGATACCACAAAATTGTATTAAATCAAAACAGGAGGGATGCGCTAGTATTGTCGTAATGCTCCCAAAAAGTACCTTTAGAAAAACCCACACCAAGGTGATGTGGCACCCACTACACCTCCCAACCCCAAACAAAACAAAAAGGGTGGAATTGTGGGTCTACTTTATATAGAACATCCGACTCTCTCACTCTCTCCAAAATAAAAGAAACAATTCTTTTTGAAGATCTAGCTTCCCTCCTGAAGACTCTAATGTTTCTTTTTTCTCATAAGGCCCAAAGGGTAGCATGCAGGATGATCCACCATATTTGCTTATCTGACTTAATAGGCTATCTCTTGTGCCACTTTCCAATCTGTTGCTGCATTTTATCTTGGACTGGGGTGGTACTTGGGAACCTTCTCAAAACCTACGCCAACCCTCCTTAGAGGAGGAGCATGCTGTGAAGAGATGATCTCATGTCTTCTCCTCTTCTCCACCAAGACTGTACAATGTAGGGATATCTGGCAGGAATGGAGCCAACCTATCATAAGTTGGCACCCGCCTATGTGAGATCCTCCATCATGAAGCTCTTCACCTTGAGGGGACTTCTAGGATTCCAAATCTGTGAAGCTAATCTATGTCGAACTCCACCATCTGCAATAAGCTTGTAGGCTGAGCCGATTGAAAACCTTCCATCTTTGTCCCATCTCCATCACCAACTATCAATGCTACTAGTTGCTGGAGCAAAATCCAAGAGGAAAGACGAGTTGCTCTAGCTATTCGATCTCCACCACCCTAAGATTCCTTCTAAAGAATGGAGCCCAAGTTTCCCTTGATAGTTGTGGTTCAAAAACTTGGGAAACTGATTTTGCTTGTGCATAAGTGATCACAAAGAGCTGAGGGAAGGTGTCTTCTAGTGTATAATCGTCACTCCACCTATCTTTCCAAAACAGACATTTGTGGCCATTCCTCAATCTGACCCGTGCACTAGCGAAAATAATATCTTGCATTGCAAGATACCCCTCCAAATAGGAGAGATATTGGGCTGAGAGTCTGGGGTTAAGTCCCAGTCCCTTGCTTTACCTTAGTATCTCTGCCTGATGACTTGCAACCATAACCCGCTAGGCTCAGACCGAAGTTTTCATAGCCATTTGCACAACAAAGTCTGATTAAAATCTCTGATATTCTTGATGCTCAAACTTCCCATTTCCTCGCTCTTACAAATTCTGCCTCATGCTATATCATGCGATCCCCTACTCCTACCTTCACTGCCATGCCCTGGATAGATTCAAGCTTTCTTGCCACTATTATCATAATCTGAAAAATGGAGAGGTACTAGATGGGAAGGCTATTTAGCACCGATTTGCTAAGCACCATTCTCTCGCCATATAAGAGAAGTTTCATCTTCCATCTTGCTAATTTGGATTCATACCTTTGTATCACCCTTTGCCAATCATTGCAGTGTACAACCTCTAGAGGTAGGGGAAGGCTCAGATAGGAGATGGGGAAGCCTCGTACATGACAGCTTAGGATGAACTCCGCTCTCCTTAGAGTTCTATCTCCCATGTTAATGCCAACCATTTGACTCTTACTGAAATTCAGCTTAAGTCCACTGACTTCCTCTCGCAACTCCAACGTGAGTCTAGTGATATATAACTGCCTCTCATCATCTGCTGAGAAGAGAATGGTATCATTCGCATATCGCAGGTGGCTGATGTGAACACTACCTGTCCCTATCTGGAAGCCTTTGATCAGCTCGTATGTTTCAGCTCTCAAACACATCCTGCTGAGGATATGAGCAACTATAACAAAGAGATGGGGAGACATCGGGTCTCCCTGTCAAGGACCCCCCCACTATAGAAGTAAGAAGAAGGTGACCATTGATTAATACTGCAAAATTGGCTGATGTGACACAAGCCTGAATCCATGCCGTCCACCTCTCATCAAAGCCCATCTTCTGAAGTATAACGAATAAGCAACTCTAGTTGACACTGTCATATGCTTTCTCAACATTCAACTTGTGTACCACTCCTCTTCCTTTGCGGCTTCATGTCATGTAGACATTCATGAACTACTAGGAAGTTCTCCTGTATGTGGCGGGCCCTTGATAGCCACTAATCATTCTGTCAATCACATTTTCAAGTCTTAGGGCCAGAAGTTTTGAAATGATTTTGTATGTACCATTCAATAGGCTGATCGGGCATACAAGTTCATTTGAACTTATTATGGATAAGCATGCAGTGTAAAATTTGGGGGCCTGCGAAGTATGCTATAAGATATTGTCAAATACTTTGGCACATACCTTAAGGCCGAAATTCAATACAGTAGATGTAAACATTTGAATCTAGAAGTCTTTTATTAAAGGGAGAACTAGGATGATGATCCAGGCCTGTTGTTTTACTGTAATTATTCTCACACAATTCAGAACTATTTACATCCTTGTATACTATCAGTAGAGACAGGAGAGTATAGGATGTACCATTAGAGGGTTAATGGGATGATGCCTGAGACTTTAAGTGAATGTAAACACTACCATGTATAATAAATGAACACAGGGGCAGGATTTGGATGATATGTTATTACCATATCTGTGCATTTTTCTAGCATGACAGTCATTTTGTTATATGATCTGTACAGGTGAGACAATTAATTTTGTAGTCATAGCAGTGCAGGAGTGAAAATGCCTTAAGCAACGGATGAACTTGAAGATTGTGATGCATTTGTTAGGGCAGTTTGATGGATGCGGATTGCATTGAGAACATGTAGAGTAGTAGCCAGATCGTTTTCTTTATTTGATTAGTATTTGATGTGTTAGGGTTTATGCCATTTCCTAGTTTGGAGCTTATTGTCTTTTCTATTTGTCGGGGGATGGTTTGCTCATATATGTTAGTCAGGGTTGTAAAGATAAGTTTGGATTTAATGTATTCTTTACTCATAAAAATTGATGTTAAGCCCTAATCTTGGTCAATGATTGCTGTTTGAGGAATATTAATGTTCTCAGCGTAATGCTTGGATATTCCTCCTCACGAGCTGCAGCATAAGACCTATGAGTTTCTGATGTGTCGTGTGTGACTGTTCCTTTTTTTGACATGAAATCGCATGGTGTGAGGCCATACCTTTCTGACATTCATCTTTCTTTCCATTCATTTTAATAAAATCATGAATAGTACCACATGCTCGTTAGTTGAAAGTGAAGGAGATACAAGTGTAAAAAGGAAATATAACCCCCCTTCTCCCATGAAATTAAAACCACCCCCATCCACCCACACACACCCCAAAAGTCATTGCTAGCCCAATCCACCCATTGTATCCAAAAATCTCAACCCAGAAGGAAAGAAAGCAAAACCCATCACTCAGAGGAAATGCGGCAAGCATATGTACAGAGGTGACTCAAAAGTGGGGGTAAAGTGTAATCTTTTGTCCAGGGATAGTTACCTAGTCCTTGACCTAGTCACAAATAAAAGAAGATATTTGTCCCTTTGTTCTGCCCTTGTTTTGGAAATGTCCGGAGGTTCTTTTCACCGTAAATAGCCCAGAAAAAATGGCGTGCAACACCATCCACAACATCCTCATATTATTCTTCAGGTGCCAATATTTCTGCCAGCCATTTGATAAGTCTTGCTGTCGGAGGTGTTTCCACCAAAGTCTCATCCTTTGAAATAGTGAAGGGTTATGCCGTTGATCAGCATTAAAAAATTTCTTGGGATTGCCATATAGAATGAAGGACAGCCCATCATTATTGTTCAAACTGACTAGGAGAAATTACAATGCAACAGCAGATGATCTGAATTCTCCTTCTCCTCATCACATAGGTAGCAAGAAGTCCTCACATCCTATAGGAAGGCACATGGTGACAGATGGGTAGCCTTATGTGCTAGTCTCCAAACAAGGAATTGACCTTCAAAGGTGGGTGAGGCTTCCAAACATGCTGATAACGAGACCAATTCCTATCCCAATCTGCAGTCAATATAGGTGGAACTCACCAAGGAGACATCCTTTTCCCATTTCCGGTGCCATCTGTCTCTTATATTCTGATGTAGATTTTGGCCTTCAAGCAACTAGCAGGTCACTCAATAGGAGAATCTCCTCATGCAGATTCCTTCTAGATGTAGGGACCCAACCTTGACCTCTCTCTTCCTGATTAAAGACATCAGCTAATGCCGCCTCAGGTGTTTTTTCTATGCTGAAGAGATGGGAATAGGTTGTCAACTGCCAGCTATTGCACCACACATCCAACCAAAATAAAATATTCTAACCATTACCACTGGAGAGAGCTTCCTAATGTTCAAGATCCTCTTCCAGAGGCTAGAAACATGTGAAGTGTTACTAATATCAATGTCACAAACCTTGGACCTCCTGTAGTTCTTTTGAGAAATAATCTATACCCATAAACTTGTTTCCTCGATCCCTAACTTACAAAGCCATTTAATAAGCAGAGATGTACTGATGTCTCTAAGATTTCTTATGCCCACGCCTCCTTCGGCTTCCTCCTTGCCCTCGCAAGTCTTACCCCAACTGATGCTCTATGATCCCCCAGCTTGATTTCCATTCCTATGCCATAGAAATTTACACTGAATGGGGTCTGTCTTCCTAGCAATGTCCCAAAAATGTGTGTTAGAGAGAGAGAGGAGGAAGGGAGTGCCACATTGCCCAACACCAACCTAACACCATAGGATGATAGTCTAGCCTTCACCCTGCCAGTCTCCCTTCCATCCTCTGAATTAGAAAGTCCCAACCACTGACATGAATTGTGATCCCTGAGAGAGGGAACCCCAAATAGGGGACGGGAAAGAGCCCCACCTTGCATCCCACAACTCTCGCAGCCCTAGCCACTGTGTTGTGAGAGGGACCCCATATAGGGGACATGGAAGAGTACCACCTTGCATCCCACAATTCTCGCAGCCCGAGCCACTCGTGCTGATCCCTATTGATGCCTATCACCATAGCTTATCTCCGTTCTTTATTTTGGGCATGTTTTTGAAACAACCTTTGAAAATTTGGAAGAGGAAAAGGATAAAAGAAACCAGAGAAGATCATGTTTGAGTTGGGTTCCTACATAGCAATGGCCGCTGGCTGTAGCACATTCTGTCATCAAATCTGTGGGCACCTAGTCCCTTATCCCTAGCCCACCATCCACAAGAAGGTGCCAAACTGCCACCATCTACATTCTTTCTTATGTTCTTTCTCTTTCTTTCTTCACAGCCACCTCCCACACAGGGGGAAGGAAACCCACCCATTTCCCAACCCGTCAGCCCCTTCTTCCTGTCTCTAGTCCAGAGCCTTATTTTTTAGAGCCAAAATATCCAGCAACCTTAATCTGTAAACTAATTGCTTGATCCAACTGAGTAAAGTTCAAACTGATCCGCGGCATATAGAAGCCCATGTCGAGGTCTTTTTGGAACCATCATCTGGATTTCTTTTAGGATAGACCATCACTGCATTGTAAATCTTCGACAGTCACAAATCCTGCTTCATATTCTTGCCACCTGAGACCAGAAAACCCATTTATCAGTCAAGTCCCCAGTTCCCATTCTTGTTTTGCATCCATAGCAATTGTTGTTGTATTTTTTTAAAATGTGAAAGTATTTATGACTGATACCGTCCATTGCTTATGTTTTCTTCTATTCTAGATTGCATTGCAAGCTTCAGAATGGTGATCTTTCTTGATTATATTGGAAATTTTCTACCTCTCGAAGTCTTATTCCTTTGCAGGCCTAGCCAATCCTGCCCCGATTATTCAAACATTCTATGCAGAGGATACAATTTTTAATGATGTGAAGTTGGATGGTGTTGTTACCTTGGTAGATGCAAAGCATGCACACTTTCATCTTGATGAGGTTAAACCAAAAGGAGTAGTCAATGAAGCAGTTGAGCAGGTTGCATATGCAGACAGGCTCATAGTGAATAAGGTCAGTTCATCAGACATGGTAACACCTTTTTTTGGTAAAAATTCATGTAATCTTTGTATCTTTAATTGTGTCAGTCATTCTTTTGACGATGATGTCTACTTAGAGGCGTCAACTTGAAATTATACAGAAAATTTTGGGTTGTTTCTCTGGCAAATGGCATACTTGTTTTGCATAAGATGATCAAAACCTTTTGTCTTTGCTGAGTAGGAAACCTAGACTATGGGCAGTTGGTTTTTAGACTTGTATCTCCCATGATCGGGCCTGAATTAGTTATGTTACTAGAAGAAAGAAACATTTCAGGGAATGAGAACATCTACCAAGTGATGCATTGTAGAGATGCATAGCTTTTGAATAGCTCAAACTTTCATTTTGAATCAGTTTCTTTTTTGTTTTCATTCCTTAAAATTTTCAAAATGATGACTTACATACTTATGTTGTTTAGAATTTTCCTTTTCCTTTTAGTGAGTTCTAAATTTCTACCATGTTGTTTCCTTTAAAGCAGGACAAAATTGTTCTTTGTAATAGAAAGTTGCATCAAAATGACACTGACTGTTTTTTTTTTTTTCTGAAATTGGAAATTATCACTTTAGTCGTTTTATGAACTCTGTAATATTTCCTGTAAATAGGATTTCTTGATATTAAAAAGTGTTCTTTTTATAGTTTTTGAAGTTAGGTGAAAAACCTCTTTTTTCTTTTTTTCCCCCATATAACGTTGATCACTGGTAGCGGAACTAACACACTGCTTTACGCTGTCCCATAGACTGATCTTGTTGGTGAGCAAGAAATAGCTACTTTGATTCAGCGTATAAAGGTTAGAGGTGCATGTTCCAACTTTCCTTGCCCTTATGTTTTATTCATCTTGAGGCTACTACGTTTGATTTCCTCTGTGCTGTTGACTGCAGAACATTAATGGAATGGCTCATTTGAAACGAACACAATATGGCAAAGTTGACCTAGATTATGTTCTTGGGATTGGAGGATTTGATTTAGAGAGGTGAGTGCTGTCATTGTTTCTCCTTTTGTAGCATATTTGCATTTTGATAGGGGACACTATATTTGGTTTCAAGTGGACCTCTCTTCATGAATTGTTGCATCTAGATATACATTATGGTGGGCATACATTAAGATGACTTCAACTCTTGTAATCATCGATGGCCGAGTGTTGGCATCACGAAAATATTTTTCCCTTTTGAAAGAGATGGGAGATAAAGAGGGGTGTACACATAGGGGCTGTATGGATAACCGGTGTAGGGTTTATTCCGTGAGTGCACATCGTATCAGACGATTTGGGTTTGAGTGCTGGACCTTTCCCCATTGATTGTAGTCAGTGTTGATTTACATTGACCTACCGTCCGCACATCTTTGTTTAACTGTCAAAGAAATCTTGGTCTTCTATGAGGATTCTGATACCGAGGGCATACTTGCTTGCAGGGCTCAAAGTTAATTTTCACTCATCACTGGAGAATTAATGGAATTAAGGTTTCATCAAGAGTTGCTAGGTTAGACGAGAAACCCTACGATTTGAGGACATAGTTGCAATTTGGTAGGAGTGGTGGGCATTTTGCTTTATTTAACTGTCAAAGAAATCTTGATCTTCTATGAGGATTCTGATACCGAGGGCATACTTGCTTGCAGGGCTCAAAGTTAATTTTCACTCATCACTGGAGAATTAATGGAATTAAGGTTTCATCAAGGGTTGCTAGGTTAGACGAGAAACCCTACGATTTGAGGACATAGTTGCAATTTGGCAGGAGTGGTGGGCATTTTGAAGTGTCGGGAGGTTTCTTGGTTCTCATGGGTATTTTGGTAATTTTATTTTTTAGGGGTATTTTGGTAATTTTTCCTGGTCAGGGGCATTTATGGAATTTTCGAGTTGGAGAGAAGATAGGGTAAAATCCCTGACTTCCCAAGGCGTCGAAGTCATTTCCGGAGAGTTATGAAAGCTCCTAGGCCATTCTAGGTCACAGGGGCATTTCGGTAATTGTATCAGACTCCAAGCGAACCTAGGTCTGAGGTGACACTTATGTGTAAGACTGAGCTGACAAGGTCATTAACATAGATGGCAGTTTCATCCGAAACTGATACATTTCGGCCGAAATGTATCGGTTTCAGACCTGGACGATTCGAAACTATACGTTCGAAATCGAGCGTCAACTCCCTTCTTAAAAATATTATTTTATTATGTTTCGGGCCGAAATTGATACTGTTTCAGTTTCGGACCCGGCCGAAACTGGGTCCGAAACCGAACTGTCATCGGCCGGGTCCGAAACCGAAACTGTCATCCTTGGTCCCTAAGCGGAAGGAGCAACAAGGGACTTCATGGAAAGCACACGTGCGTTGATTTGCAAAGGGAGGGGTGTGTACACAATTTCCCGAAAGTTGAGGCTCTCTTATAATTTTTCTTGATCGACACACGTAAAAGGAACAATTGAGTACATTTATGATCCAAGTGAGTACAAGGATTGTTGGCGAGTTGTTGACTGTACATGAGAGGTATCCGCGCTGACGCGGGACGTAGGGGCATAGGCCTAGTTACAAAAGTTTGTACGGTAAAATTGAAAATAACAAGACTTGAATTTTCTTGCAGTCCCATGAAGGGTATTTTTGTAATTCCCCATTATATGGGTGGAACTACATAATTCAGCCCTCCCGGGTGCATAGAAAATTACAAACATAGCCCGCAAAGGGGCATAATTATAAATATAGTCCTTAGGGGCATAAACACAATGCCCGGGGTATCACCTACCCTTAGTTGGCCAAAAACAACGAACATGGCTTCTTGCTTCCCTCTCCGTCTGTGTAGATCGTCCGTGTGTAGATGTCTGTAGATGCGTGTATCTCCCTTCTGGACCCTCGGGAGTCTATTTATAGAAGTTGGAGGGCCACCCGGGGGTGATTTAACCCGTACGGGGTGAAAATGACCCCAGGAGGGTCCCACTTTTTTGTTCCGAGAGAGCGAGCAGGGCAGCGGGGTTGATTGACCTCGAGCGGGGTCCAACCGCACCGGGGTCAAGTGACCCCGGGTGGGTTGGACCGCCCGGGGTCAATTGACCCTGGGTAGAGGACAGATCTGTTTGGGGTCGGCTGGGCAGGTTCTCGCCGACCTCAGAAAGACCTGCCCGGGGTCAAGTGACACCGGACAGGCTTGTCTGGGGTCGGCTGGGCAGGTTCCCACTGGGTTCGTTTGCCCCGGAGAGCCTGATGGGGGGCCTCCCGAACCCCTGCTGGCCTATTCTCTGCTCTGTTGATCTGCATCTTAAATGAGAGAGGAGGTGAGGATTGCCTTAAAGTCACCATTGGCCAAGGAGGTGACCGGAAACCCGGGGGGGAGGGGGGGGGGGGAGAAAAGGGGGTGACAACACTCCCATCCCTCTTACGTGAGCCTCCTCCGACAGGGATTACCTCTGGATGTTGTGGTGGAGGGGAAGTCGACCCCAGACTACTAGCAGGTCCACCCGGGCAAGTCTCCACCCTGCTTCACCCTGGGCAGGTGGTTAGCCACCCCGGACAGGTCCTTTGGCAGGGTGCTTCACCCCGGACAGGTCCACCTTGCTTCACACCGGACAGGTTGAAGTTGCAGTCCACTCCGGATAGGTTGCAGCCCACCCCGGATGGGTTCTTCTCACCCCGGATGGGTCTTCACCCTGAACGGGTTCTTTTCAACCCGGACAGCAGGTTTCACTGTAGATGGGTGTTGGCGGGGGAAGTGTTTTTGTAGGCAAAAAAAATTGCTTTCAACACTGAGATAGAGGTTTGGGTCATTGAAGCCTTCCTGGGATTTACCTAGTGATGGCCATGATTATTCAATATTTTTGACGTCTCCCCACCATGCACCCCCCCCCCAATCTCAACCCACAAAGAAAACAAGAAAAATAAGAAGGCAACTATGAGCTCTTTGAAGGAGCTTTGACTAACAGAGCATCTTGAACTTGTTTAGAACATTGTCGGCCCATCTAATGTGATTAGTTTGGTTTCTTAGCTTAATGAATATCTAGGCTTTATAGTGTCATTTATTTCTTTGTCCCATTCAGGTGGTTATCCATGAGAGAAGTGGCAGCATACTTTTGCCTCTGCGAAGTACTTACAAGCCCAACCTTTAGGAAAAGAGAGTCGCAATTAGAAAGCTGCTTAGTTTGAAAAACATATAGTTCTGGAGTAGTTATGACCATGTGGACATGCCAAGGCACTGAATCCCGAATAGCTTATATTCTCTTTCTTCTTCGCTAGTTTCTCATTTGTTTGGTTATTCCTTTCATTATGCAGTCTGTTTCTCCTGTCATATTTAAAAATTCCTTGAATCTTTTTTGGTTTCTTCTCATTTCAGGATAGAGAGTGTTGTCAACGCTGAAGGATCAGAAGATGAACACATGCATGAGGATCACGACCACGATCACGATCATGGTCACAATCATCATCATGATCATCATGACCACAAGCATGGTCAGTCTGCTGATTCTTCTTTATGCCTTTTGTTTGAGAGATGCAGTTTTCCTAATATGAATTTATCTTTCTTTTATCCCAAAACTTAACTAGGATTTCTAGCATGTTCTTACTTTATTCATCAAAAGCAGAAGGCAAAAAACACAATCTTAATGCAAAAGCATTAAAACTAAAAATACCCAGTCCTCTCAAAATGCATCGCCATCAAACGGAGAGTTCCAATCTTTTTCAAGGCCAAAGCTCCACAAGCAGGAGAAAGAAGATTGAGTTTCAGGTTCTTTTTGAAAAAGGTGATTGCTCATATGATCAAACTGAAGTTTGCAAGTCAATCTGCTACCTGGTTTGCTTATCAAGATGCATGAACGGACATGAGGTTGGCTTCAGCATGAGTGCCAATGAGCTCATCTCACCAGGGGCTAAGATGTGATACATTATTACTCTGGATATGCTTACTAGAACCTTAGACTTAGATTCCAGGACGTGTATCAATATATTCTTGCTTTTTCAATGTTTAGTGCGATCCAAAGTCACTTGGTGCAACTAAGCCGAAAGCATATCCACAGTAGCAGGAGAATGCTATGATCGTTTGCCCGTTGTGAACTCTAAGGACTCATGCACATTCAGCCACCCCTGTGTTCCCAGAGCAACAGCTGTCCATGTTCATTTTGGTAAGATGTGGAGAAGGACCAAGGATGGTAGTATCGGCCGAAACCGATACGTTTCGGCCCATACCAAAACGAGTTTGGACCTGCTCACTGTAGCAGGTCTAAAACTAAAAAAAAATTTAATGGTTTCGTCCGAACCTTTTTTGAATGTTTTGAACCAGTTTCGTCCGAAACCGAAACCCGTATGTTTCGGTTTCGGTCCTGGCCGAAACCGGTACTGCCATCCTTGAGAAGGACAAGCCCAAGAAATTAAAGCAAAGCAACTGCCGAAGAGCCTTCCCCTATGTTCATTTCCTGCTCTGGGCACTACAATCTGTAAGCCTTTGCAATTGTGGTTTTCTAGAGTGTTTTTCTACTTACGGAAGAACCAACTGTGGTTATATGACATGCAGAACAAAGGAATAAGAAGGGGGATGAAAGCTGAAGTAGAAGGCAAAGTAGTAAGAGGGTGATGTGAGTAGAAGATAATGAATTAAGAGGGTGATGCAAGTAGAAGATAATGAATTAAGAGGGCAATGTGAACAATATGCCATGTAAAAAGAGTGAGGAGGAATCTGGGGAGTAGGAAGGAGGAAAGGAGAACAATTAAGAACCAATGAGTTTGGCAATGAGATTAGATATGGGAAAAAGGAAAAGGGTGCTAGTTGAAGAAATGCAGTATTGTATCTCCAACTCACCTCGACAGTCAAAGAGAAGAGAGTTTAGAGATACCTAAGATAAACCTTGTAGCAATCAAAGATGTTGCTTTGATCTTATGTATTTTTAAACTTTTTTGATCTATCAAGGGCTAGTATATAAATATCACTATTTAAGACAGTTTAAAATCCTTTTATGAAATAAAACACAGGCTGTTTGTTTTGCAAATTTCCCTTCCTTTATGATGGGGCAAGTAAGGGAGCTAGGGTTAAACTCAGTCTTCTCGTCACAGCCCTCAGCCGTCGCTATTGGTTAGCCACTGTTTGTTGTAGCACCAGTCATTGTCACCTTCATCTCCTGCTACGTTGCCTTCTCCAGCCATTGTTTGACAAATGAAGATGCTTCCATGGTGACTTCATTGTTGATCTCTAGCACTTTTTTTGTGTGGTGTGTTTTTTTTTTGGGGGGGGGTTGCTGTGGATTGCATCACCAATTTTCTTGCAAATAAACAGAGGCAATGCAGTCTCTGGGGAAGCAAGGAGGTTCCTCTTCTGCCAAATAAACTACCTACCAAGAAAGCAAGAGAGATTGCAATGCTTTGATAAACACCCTTCAAGTCTCAACTGGAGTTGTAAGAATAAATCTACTGCAATTGTAAATAAAAGACAAAGCCCTAAAAGATTGATGCGGAACGGGGATGTTATATCCATCATGGGCCGAGCCGGGCCACTGTTGGGGCGCTGTGGGCCGCTTGGAGTGACGGGAGCAGAACTCCCGAGAAGCTGCTGCCGTACGGGGGGCGCGTGGTGTAGTCTGGAGGTGCCGTGAACCGCTACGGTGTTGGCGCAGTGTGGTCGCTGATTGTGGTCACGGCCATTGGGCAGTGGTGGAGAGCCTCCCCAACCCCGGCGGTCACGGATGGGCCGGATGGCTGGTGTGGAGGGGAGCTGCGGTGGGTGACGGCGCGGCTGTGTGTGTTGGGAGCGGCTGCGATGGATGCTTGCAACACTAGTGGCGTCGGATAGGAAGGGGGGAGGGGAGTTGGGACGGCGTGCGGGTGACGGCGGACGAGCACGACTGTGATACCAGGTGAGGCCGTTGTTGGGCGACCATCAATGGAGGAAGAGGAAGCAGCGCGGCTGTTAGGGTGAGCGGTACGGCCGCAGAGGGCGCTCCGGTTCGGCAGAGGCGATGGCAGACGTGTGGAAATCATTGGGGTGGCCGCGACCCTGCTCACACGCAGAAGAGGAGAGGATAGCAGGGGGATGGGGTTGTGGTGGTGTGGGGCTTTGGTGGGGTGGGGCTTGCGAGAGAGAAGAAACGGAGGGAAGAGGACAGATGAAGAGGATGGAGGGAACGGGATGTCTGGGCTTGTAGGTGGGATGGGTCAAGCGACGAAACAGAAGGAGAAGGGGAAGGGAGCTGGTCCGCGGTGAGGGGAAAACAACATGAGAAAGTGAAGAAGAAGGAGAACGATGAAGGAAGAGGAAGAGAGGGGGGGGGGGGGCGGAGGTGGGAGTGTAGGCTTCGTGCCCTCCCTCTCATAGGGACCACACTTGGGGCTCTTCCTCACGGAGACGGCTAAGGTTTGCTCAAGACAAATTCTTCATTTTATTCTCCTCTCAGAAGTAGGGTAATGAGTACATTTATAAGAAGCGAGACTCAATAACGAAATTAACCCTAAATAAAAACACAATTACAGAATGACCCCAAGGCCCAAACATACGAGGCCCATTACACTATAAACCTAACAAAAATCCCAAAACAAAGATACCATTTTTTTTTACTCTAGAATCTGACCTAAATAAAAATCAAATACATAGTAAAATAAAGTGACTTCGCTAGCTCGCTGATCGTCCCATGTTATCATCGTGATGCCCATCGGTTATCGTGGGCAAATCTGGGCCATCCATTTAAAATCCCTCTACATCACAGATACTCTTGAATTAAATCTACTTCCGTGGAAGAGTCAATTATTTCATTTTCCTTTCCCTATGCTCCAGCAGATAGCATGGGGCAGAAGGGGGGAAATCTTGCTTCATTCATCTTTCCTGATCTTATTCTTGAGATTTCAAGTAATTTCACATCCCTTGGATGGACATGAAGCTGACTTTGTTGTCTGGTTATTCTGCCATAGTGTCCCATACTTGTTGTATAATGATGCATGAAAAAAGAGTCCACCTCGTTTTCTTTCCCACATTCAGAGCATGTAATGCCACAGTGGCTACACCATTTTGTCCTGCAAGTTTTGGTGATGATCCTTCTTTCAAACAGCAGCCACATAAAGGCTGTAACTTTAGTAGGTGATTTTTCTTCCCAAATGTATCCAAATCTTTTGTATGCTGGGAGATGTCCTTTAGTCCTTTAATAGGCGGCATATGCAGTGATTCCACTGAAAAGTGAAAACTTTTGCTAAGCTCCTATGCCAGTTTACAACATTGTTCTCTTATCCACTCCCCAAAAAGGGAAAACAAAAGAAAGAAAAGAAGTAAAAAAGGGCCCCATCTTGCAGGGTTCTTTGCTGCTGCTATGACACATCATCCTCATCTTCTTTCCTCTTCCTCCTTCCCTGTCTCGGTAGGGTCCGAACGAGAACCTTTGCTCAGCGGGTCTGTTTCTCAGGACCCCACTGAGATGGGGATGACTTCTTGCAAGATTTTTGAGAGGTTGCACTCCATGTTTGGGTGAGATGCTTTCGTGAGGGGAGAAAGTAGCTCTTAATCTGAGGTGTCTTCAGTTGATTCTCTCTTTCTATTTTGCCAATTTGCTTGCATGCCCATGTTTGACCAAGGTTTGACAAACTGGTACGGTACGGCCCGTACCGCCTGTATCAGACCATACCAACTGGTGACCGATACGACCGGTGCGTGGTACGCAATTAGTACACTACATATGTTATTTTAAATATTAAATATTTTCTTTTATAATAAATTGCTTTAAATTTAAGCTAAAAAATCGTTTAAAAGCGTGACACGTGGGATTCGAACCGAGGACGCTCCGCTTAAACCACGTATCAACTAACCAACCGAGATAGAAGATCGTTTGAGTAACCTTGTTCTATAACATATATATATATATATATATATATATATATATATATATATAATGTATTTTTTGTCTCAGTACGCAACGGTATCGATCCGTACCATACCATACCAGTAAAAGACCGGTACGGCCGGTATGTACGGGACTGCAAACCATGTGTTCGACTCAGATTCAGCAGTGGCCAATCCAATTCTTCCCCCAAAATCATTCCCAATTAGAGAATTTTAAAAGAATCAGCTGATCTTGGCTGATTAGGGTCTAATTAAAATGAGTATTAAAGTTTTATAAAATGTCTTACATAGTTTATACTTGTGTAAATAGTTTTTAAATTTTCAAATGTACTTTTTGTTTATTGAGTACCCTTTTTATTTGCGTAAACACTTAAATGTTTTTTTTTCCTGTGGACTGACTGATTCAGCCGATCCTATCTGATCCGAGATGGGATCGGGCATACCTAATCTGGGTGCCCGAACAGATCCTGCCTGCCTTGGATCCATGGATTCATCCTGCATGCAGCTCCCATATCTATTTTTCGCTGTCACATTGTTTAAGCTATTAACTATGAAACAAGTAGAGAAGAAAACAAGATGAAAGAGAATGCATTGCAGAATTAACAGTGATTTCCTCGTTCTTCTGTGGTCATGATGTGTGTAATAGATCATCATGATGCTTTGGTCTTTACTATCATCGTATGTCTAAGTCGTGCCTACGTTGTTGGGGTGGGGGGGTTTGTTTGGTTGATGGAGATGGAATTGTGAGAGCCAATGCTCTTTTTAAGAAGGCAGAATCAAAGTGTAGTGTCGAACACGGTTACTCAGTTGACAGTTAATAGGGCCTCCTTGTGGAGGTTGACTTGAGTTCCTTACGATAAAAAGAACGTTATAAAGTTAATAAACACTCGTTGTTTCTTATTGCAGAACGTGCCAATCACCATGCGCATGACCACACTCATGATCCCGGAGTTTCTTCTGTTAGCATTGTTTGTGAAGGAAACTTGGATCTTGATAAGGTTCGTCTTGGACTTCATTATTTGAGTCTACTTCTGATGACTTACACTTGAGTTGATAATTTGCTGTCTGAGGAACAAAAAAAGTAGCTCACTTTGCCATCGTGAGCATTTGAAGTTTCTATCTTTAGCACTGTGAATATATGATTCTATGGAGGCTTCAAGTTGCTGAGCTGAGAACATATCTGTAACTTGTGTAAATGCTGCAGGCCAACATGTGGTTGGGAACATTATTGATGGAACGCAGTGATGATATATATAGGATGAAAGGACTCCTCTCTGTTAACGGTATGAATGAGAGATTTGTGTTTCAGGTACGTTAAACGTTTTTATTTACTAAAATATTCCATTTCATGTTCCATACATTTCAACGGTCCCCTACTTGTTATCTTTGCAGCTTTGTTATATTAATACCTTGTTTATTCGTGATCAAAATGCTACTGTTCATTCTATTTACATGGGCTGGAAATACAGCATTATTTATTGTTGGCATGAATTGTCAACTCACCAACCTGATACGTCGGAGTAGAAATGAAAGAATCTGATTTATCTGATTGTATTGGCGCTCAAATGTTGTAGATTTGTTATCATTTCTTTTTTTTTTCTCTTTTTTTGGCGTGTGTGGGGATTGAATGGGTGTTTGTATGGAGTGATGGGTAGGTGCTGGCATAGTCCTTTGAAATGGCCAGCGGTCCAGCACCTTGTTGATAGTGAAAAAGGCGGGTTAGGCGGTCGCCAAGGCGGGCCGACCGTGACCCGTCCGAACCGGATCCGACCCGTTATGCATGTTTAACTCTTTATTTTTTGTAATTTTTTATGTTATTATGTTCTTTTGTAATTTTCTGAATTTTTTACATTTACTTTTGAATCTTTTGCATTTACTTCTAAATTTTTTTGTAATTTTTTATATAATTTAATTTTCTATAATTGTTATATAATTTAATTACGGCAATTTCTTCATGTAATTTATTTTTTTGTAATTTTCTGTAATTTGTCACATATTTTATGCTTGATTTATATATTAGAGGATATATATTTTAAATTTTTTTAATTAGTGGCCGAGGTGTCGCCTTGTTGTTTAAGCGGGTGCCTTGTCGCCTAAGCGTTTACGGACCCGTGAATGCCTTGGGTTGCATTGACAATTATGGGTGCGGGTGATGTTTTGCCATAATGTGGCAGGTTTGTTTCATAATGTTTTAATATTTTATTTGTTTATTCCATGTTTTTGAACAAAGTGAATGGAGAAAAGTCAGTCCCTAACATCTACGCCATGTGTGCTGTAAACCTTCAAATTTATATATAGAAAGTAAATGGATACTGCGGTTTTAAGATCTACATTATGTATCCTGTAAACCTCCAAATTTATCTGCTGTTTTATATATCGTGGTCTTTTTGCTTGTGAGCCTACAAGTTTACTGACCTGGGGGATGTGTTTTAGTATGGGAATCCCTTGAACAAGTTGAATAATGATGATCATTGTTGGCAGTCTGTTTCTCGCTCGCTCTCTCTATCTCGGTCTTTGGGTTGGGGAATGTTCCGACTCAGATCTGAAAATTGCGTTTAAGAAAGAACCACTCTGAGTTTTTAACACATCCTACCTACTGCATAATCTCTCTCTCTCTCTCTCTCTCTCTCTCTCTCTCTCTCTCGCACGCGCGCGCACACACACGTGATTCTATGGCGGCCGTACAGAGTGGCAATCAGACATACTATCTTTGCGCATGGTGTACTCCAACGCCTTGTTGCCGCACCAGATTTTGTTGATACCGGGCAACCTACTGGCAGTCGCTTTAATTCTTCAATGGCCTTCTAAGGCAAAGCTTTACCGCACACATGTGTGGATGTTTGATCCTTCACCTGCTCTTTGGTTAGTCGTTGGGTTGCTTGCAACAGTAGCTACTCGGTGCACACTATGTGATAACTGCGATTTTTTATTACTTACTGTTGGGAGTTCCGATTTTCCACAGGGGGTGCACGACATATTCCAGGGATCTCCCGACAGGCCATGGGGCCCAGACGAACCAAGAACAAACAAAATTGTTTTCATAGGAAGGAATTTGGATGCTCAAGAACTAGAGAAGGGCTTCAAATCTTGTCTGTTGCGATGATAACTGTGATGCCCATCTTGGTGAGGTAATTACTGCTTTCCCTGTTTTATGTTTTCTCTCCGTGAATTTGTATCGGTCACCCCTTTTTTTCCCCCTCCTAATTTTGATAAACCATGGGTGAACAGAACGTCTTATACGTACCAAGCAATAGTGTCAATTTCCCACACGTGGAAATTATGATCCTCCAGTTGTTTTGGATTGGGGACCCGTGATGCGGATGATGCGAAGGTTCTCTACCCTCTGCATTTACCGTGGTCAATAATTGACATTGATCTCGTTGAGGAGTTCCTTCCCCCCGGCCAAAAAAAAGAGAGAGAGAGTAAAGAAACCTCCATGCAATATATTTTTGAATTTGAATTTTGTGGGTGCTGTAGTTCGTGCGAATTTTACACGCTGAACTTCGTACGGGATAACCATATCATTTTTCTCCCCTACCGTTAATCATCATGTTGTTGTGTTTATGACGCAAGTTGTCTCGTTGCTCCATGTTGACGAGTCTTTCCTGTTTGGCTGGATTCTTGTTTTCCATGGTCAAATCGAATGCTAAATCTGGCTACTCATCTTGCTGGTGAAAATTGAAATTTCTGTAGGAATCATCGTCACTATATTCCTGTTAACCCGACACTTCTATCCTCGGGCGAGGTCAGAACCATAGTTTACAATGGGATTGAGTTGCGTAAAACTAACGTCGAAGAACTTAGAGACAAGTGTCACCAACAGGTACCTGCCGGTGGGGCTGTAACCAGTGCGGGTCTCAGGCCAAGAAAAAAGTTGGGGGGGGGGGGCGGGGTTCTAGTATTTCTAGATAGACTCTCTCTCTCTCTCTCTCTCACACACACACACACACACATTCGGTCTGATGCAAACATTGGATCTGATGGGTATAGTAATGGGGATAGACTCATTTTGACAGGCCTTCTGTCTCTCTCTCTATCTAAAAATTTGACCGACCTTCAAGGTTGTTGGAAGACATGAAATTGAAAGGGGTTTGATGGATCCTAAATCTATGCTATCAATGGAAACTGCGAGGGCAACTTTGATAACAGATTAGGGTACATTCAGGTAGGGTATGCTTGGAATTGAGCCCTTTTGCTTTGATAACTATTTTCTTATTCTAAGTAGAATAAGAAAAGTAAACGAGATGCAATAATTTTAATAAGGTAAAATAGACAAAAGGGGGAAATCTAATCCTATTCTAATTAGAACAACTAATTCTAAGTTAACCTAATCCTATTCTTGTTAGAGCAACTGATTCTAATTAGTTAGTCTAGTTTATTCTGGAATAGCTCATTCTTACCCGACTAACTTGTATGCTCAACCTAGTTACTTGGAGGGGGAGATCCTAGTTTCTGGAAGTTATTTACGCAATAATTTTTTGAGATAATTACACGTCCCATAATTTTGTGTATTTTATTTTACACTTCATAATATTCTATTGAAATTTAGAATATAAGATTTTGAAGGGGTGTACAAGAGAAGAGAATACGAAAGGTGTGAGAGGCATATATCTTAACATTTTGATTGTGTGATAAACAAGAGTATGTTAATCTTTTTCCTATTTTAAATTACCTAAAGTTAAGTTAACCAAATGACACATGAGGATACAATTATATGACGGAATACGATTTGTTATGAGGGTGTATAAGATAATATGAAGAATATAGTGATATAACGTAGAATAAGACAGATTCCTGGGGTGTGGTTGTAATGACCTTTTCGTGTTAATTACTTCTCGACTTCTAACCAAAAGCTCCAAATGGGAGATTCCTAGATTAGAGAAGCATTGGAGTTGTTAAAGAAGATTTAACTTGTATGATTATTGAGAAGTTGCTATACATTCCTTTTCATATTTCATGTTGAAAGAAACGCAAAGTTAGACTTCCAACTAAAATTTTTATTTTTTACCAAAAAATGTCTAAATCAAATCGGCTTTCAGCAACTTAGGTATTTAAGTGAGGGATAGTTACATGTATACCTTCAAATCTTGTATGCTCTACATTTACCTTATATTCTTGATTTGGTCTTGCATAACTCCATATTAAGGAAAATTATTTTAGTTATACTCACACTATCCAAGTTAACAAAATATTTCATTAAACACGTAAAATATAGGGTTTTAAAGATAATATGATACACGATTGGGGTATATATGTATTAGTTTAATTATGCGAGCCAGAGTGAAAAATATTGTACATCAGGGAAAAATAACTCGTGGGGATGAAAAATAGTTCATGAGAGGGAACAATTTTAAATAAATCAATTTTCACTCTTATGAGTTTATAGTTATGTGTAATTTATAGATTATTTTTTACTAATATATAATATTTCTATATTTATTTAAATTATATAAATATATATATATATATATATCTACGTGCGGACGCACATAGAATTATGTGCAATCGATGCATTAAAGACGCGTGACGTTTCTTCTAGCAATGTGGACCGATCAATAGAGCAGTTTGCGGGCAAGCCATTCTCCAACTTTAAAGCAGTTAAGCACGACTGAGACCCAAGACCGAGACCCGAGATTCGTTAACAAAGTGTGTGCTCGGTCGCTTGTGCACACTAGAATAATAATAATAAAAAAACTCCGTGGGTGCCCTAACGAGGTTGGAGGGGAAAAAAATAAAAAACCTGACAGTTGGAGTCCCGTTAAAATTTAGACTCGGAGTGGTTAAGGAGGGAGAGTTAACTTATGTATCTTTGTTTGTTTGCCCACTCCACTTCTAGATTGTAGAGTAAAGAGTCCATCCTTCGGTGAACGTCGTAAAAAAAAAGTTATAGCTTCGACTAATTGGATAATCAAAGCATTTTCAACTCAGTGGCTGTCTGGCTGTATCAATTAGATGTCAAATGTACGCGCATAAGGAACAAGTAATCAATCATCTTATCCCATAGAATAAAGGGTTTTTTTGGTATGAAAATCATTGTTAGAGTTAAATTTGTAAAAAAAAAATTCTTAAAAATAGAATAACAGATATATCACCGTGTAAATTTAAATTATATAAATATATTATATTTATTTATAAATTTATTATTTTAAAAAATTATAAAAATCACGTTTAAATGATAGTTGTGTACTATTTGAATTAATTCATTGTTATGTTTATTAATGTATTTTTAAGAATATTTTTTTACAAATTCATCTTTAATGATAATTTGTATGTAAAAAATTTTAAAATATAAGATACCTTAATATCATATAAAAATGATCTCTTATAAAATCAATATCTTTTTAAGTTGGGAAAATTATCCCTGTATTCTCAAAATCTTACAAAATTATCACTATATATTTTATCGTATATATCATAATATTCTTAAAATCTTTAAGAAAGGATCTATTGTCTCTCTATCCACCCTTATTGTTCAGTGAAAAAAAAAATACTCGTATCTTTACAAAAGGGCACAATGATTATTTTCTTTAGAATTTTAAGGTATTACGATAAATATGATAAAGTTAGAGATATATGAATAATTTTGAATGATTTTTAGAGTATAGAGATAATTTTTCATTTTAATTATTATTATACCACTTATAATTCAATCACTCAATTAAAAATCCGATGAGCCTTGAGATGCCGGACAATCTACCATGCTACTTGGCATCGGATGGTGTCGTATGTCCCTTCCCAAATCCGGCGGCAAAAAATATCGAACCGAATAAAATCCGATATACCGATGTTGTGGGGACCACGCTCTCGCTCGCCCCCACATGCTTACTCACATCACTCGCCCTCGTCACGCACCATTATTACATGCGTGCGGGTCGCACGCGCGCACGAGCGCTGGGCCGGCCCCCTCTCCAAAACCCTAAAGTCCGCCTTCAAAAACCCTACATCCCCCTAGGCTTCAGATTTATGCTCTCGTCCCTGATCTTCTCGTTCTAGGGTTTTCTGGGGCAGGGGGATTTCTGTGTCGGGCGGTGATTGCTGCTGCTCGGTTCCATTCCACCGGGTTCTCGATGGAGGTGGAAGCTGTCAACCGGGTCGTGAGCGGAGAGGCGGCGTCCGAGGCCGCTCTGGAGGGCTTCCTGCGCTCCGTGGTGTGGTCCGTGGCGGCGGAGATGGCTGCCGCCGCCGGCAGGGCGCTTGCCCAGGTTCTTTTGGCGGTAATGTCTCAGATCGCACATGGTTACTCCCTCCGTTTGTTAAATTACCAACGAAAAATGAGCTCTTTTTATGTCTGCTGAGTGATTGTTCTGTTGTATGTGGTTTCTGGGAAAAGGAAGTTGGGAAGGAGGTGTTTTTGTTGGGGGGTGGCTGTGGCAGTTGGCAGATGGTTATTTTTCTCCTGGTTCATTTTTTTTCTCCCAGCGATGCAGAGGTTTTCCGTTGGATCCATAAGGCTTTTCTCCATTTGAGGAAGGCTTCTGTTTTGTCTGGGTGGCTATTTCTCATTTCTCACTTCTGTTATATTTGATCTTCTTATTGTAGGTTCCTTGGGCTAGGGATCAAATAACAAAGCTTTTGTGGTTGACTTAGTTGATAGGTGCTCCTTTTTCCTTGATTGCTTGTTCTTTCTGCTTCGGGAAAGCAAATGGTTTATTTTTGGGTTGGGTAAGGTTTGGGGAAAAAATTGCGCCTTGCTTTTCTTATGGAAGAAAGGGTTTTCTCCGCCCCCCCCCCTTTCTTTTTGTTTCTGTATTCTGTTGTGTTCTACTTGTATTAGCTTCTTGGCATAAAAGGTTCTGGATACGATGCTTAAGCAATGAAAATGTGAGTTTCTCGTTGTCATATCCCGGGTTCTTGTCTAACCTTTTGATATGCTCGAGGACATTACTTACAACTCTTGTGCTTGCAGATTTTTGAAGCAAGGGTTGCTTATTTTCTTTTAAAGACTATTTTCGGCTATTTGGTTATATTTTCTCCTTGTATTGGCTTGTCTATAGCTTTTTTGCTTTCTTTCCATTCTATTCCCTTGGACTCAGAATTTTTTAAAATGCTGTCTTTATAATATCCTGACTATATTTTGGTTAAGTTTCGGACTGAACTGTAGTTTACAAGAAGTTTAATGAAATATCCTTCTGTTATCCTAGTTCCAAATGTGCATATTTGTTCTCTTCTGAATATTAGGGGATTGCAGCAGATTAAGCTTCTTGTTAACAGTTCTTTGGACGCTACAATCATGGTTGGTGATTCCTAGTTTACCCTCTTGGAAAGCTAGCTGAGTTGTCCACGATACAGAGTTTTTTTTTTGAAAATCTTGGTCTAGATCTCTGAAGAAGCTTGTATTTGCCTGTCAATTTTTAACTGTCATTTAGAGTCCTAAATTTTGCTTCACTGTGTTATCCGTATTATTACTTCGACAGACTTTGTTGAGTGCTTCTTAGGTTTATTCCTTTGAGTATCAACTTTGCATAACTGGTTGACATCATGGATTAATAGTATGTCATTGTATTGTAAATATTCATCCTTTCATTTTGCTTTAGAGGGATTTCATTCAGAGTTTTTTCTTTTTGATTTTTCCCAAGTAAATAGTTTAGTTGCAACTGCTTGGTTGTGGAAAAGCATTGTAAAGCATCCGGGCCTCACCCATCTTTTGCTGAAGCCAAGTTGGAATTCTTCTTGGTATAATCCTCAAACGGAAGAACCAATCAGAGTCTGTCATACTTTTGAAAATGGCTCTCGTGGAATCCATACATAGAACTGTGGCAAATTTTCACTTTGTTATGATATTTTGAGAACATGTATTTTTCAACTTTGGTTAAGATCCATCTGTTTTGCAAATGAAAATCCTTGAACTATTCTCAACAGTTCAGACTTTCAGTTATACTTCGATTATTTCTAGTATTGGGTGAGGTTTGTTGGATTTTCCACTAGACTGGGAGACCCGGAGCTGAACAGGGATTTTCGATGCAAAGCTAAACTCTTGTGAACTTTTTCTAATTCATTTTCCTATCATGTTGATTAGCGCATGCATGGATATGTTTAGTTTTCGTTTCCATATTACTAACATTCAGGCCCATTCCCTATGGATATTGATGCTTGTCTTCTTCGGTTGCCTAGGGTTTGGTATATACATTTTGTTTCCTGTACTATGGTGTCCGAAGATGATGACTCCAGCAACATGCCTTCTTTAAGGTGTGACCTCAGTTTCTCTGCTTTTTTTTTGTATCTCACTTGTGTTTATTTGTTTCAGTTAGGGTCATTCTCTAGTGAGATTGGGGTGGTGACAGGAAAGGAAGACACAGAGGAAAGGTAGGTCCATTGGTTTCCCCCCATATTCTTCTCTTGATTTACAAAGAAATTACACACGTCCTTGATGTTCACATAATGTGTATATTCACCCTGAAGGTTCAACATTCCCATGGTTCGAAGCAACAAGAATCAGGCAACTCCAGAGACCAAAGATGATGGTGAGACAGATGATGATGATGACGAAGATGAAGACGATGACGATGTAGATGATCAGGATGAGGATGGAGGTGAAGAGGATTTTTCGGGTGACGATGGCAATGAAGGAGAGGATGATGATGATCCTGAGGCAAATGGTGAAGGAGGAAGCGAAGATGAAGATGATGATGATGAGGAAGATGACGATGGCGATGAGGATGACGACGACGATGATGACGAAGATGAAGATGAAGACAAGGAAGAGGAGCAGCCACCTTCCAAGAAGAGGAAGTGAACTGGTGGTAGTCATCAGGTTCATCTTTTCTTTCCTGCCCATTTGGCGTGTGTTGGATCAGGACGTAGGGATGTTGGTCTGGTGAATGTGGACCGAGGGTTAGATCATTATAGAGTAGAAGTGAATTGCCCCTTTGTGGATGAACGCCTTTCTTGGTCTTCCTGTTCTAACTTGTGGAACTTAATTGTGGAATGGGAAGGGTAATTTAACTCTCTGTTAATTTGAGGAGTGTTTTATGTTTGAAGTTCTTGTTTCTAATTGTTGCATCCTTTATTGTATTGTCATTTTTTTTTCTATTGGAAACCAGTCTAACAATTGGTTTGAACATTGTCCAACTTCTTGGAAGGTCTAATTCATTTCTGCCCAAAACGTATCTACAATTTATGGTAGGCTGTTTTATTCAATTAATAAAACAAGTCGTCCATGTGGGGAAGGGGTGCATCTCCTTTACCTGAAGGTAAAGTTACGAGTCAATCTTCATGATGTGCCATTGGTAAATTGCCTGAAAGTCCCCATGGTCGGACTTTTTGCTTCCGAAATAATCATTGTTAGTGAATAGTCACAACTGAAAAGATCTCCTATTTAATGGACATGGTGGACGGTATTTGGAATTTCTCTGTTGAGGGTTTGTAAATATTTGGTTAAGTAGGCTATTTGACTAAAAGCAGAGGGGAAAAACTATATTAAGGTAACGTACAAGCGAAACAGGAATTTTATTAGCAGTCTTCTTTAAAAATGCGAAGGCTAGCAGGCTTTGTTTTCTTTAAAAATAACATGTTTGTTAGTGGCAAGGTGCCTTCCAAAGTGAGGCAGGTGGGGGGGGGATGGAAATATGATGTAAAATTAAATTAATGTTTATAAATCAAGCACACAAATAACAAATCAAATCACATGTCTCTAGGACTTTCATATTAGTTCGGCCACACTTTTTAGTTCGGACACTCTTTTCGTGATACAAGACGGTGATGATCTAAGTATAGTACATGAAGTATTTCTCCAATTGAAGTATGATTATTGAGTTTCGATCGAGTGTACCCGCTCACCAAGACAATTCCCCCTAATCATGTACATTGATTTTTACTCGGGTGTTTTAAAAGATCAGATTTTTCTAATAATCCAATTCACCCCCTCTTGGGTCTTTCATATATCGGGCCAACATCAGAGTTAAAACTCTATACATAGGTTTAACCTTCTAGAAATATCTTTTATATGATAACTCAAAGTGGATTCATGCCTCCGGAAGGGCACTCAACGCGTCGCCCTCCATATTTTGATGGGTCAAATTATTCTTATTGGAAGAATCGTATGATTACCTTCTTTAGGTCCTAAGACCACGAAGTGTGGAAGGTAACAGAGAAGGGTCCCTATGTTCTCCCTGTTACCCAATAAATGGCTTGACCCAGAGGGGGTGAATGAGTAATTAAAATTTAATCTATATAATCTAGCACTTAACGCAGTTGCGGAATAACATAATAGATAGAACAACAATCACACAGATGAACATTGTGATTGTATATTGGTTCGGTCATGCCCCTCAGTCAGTCCTACATCCAGTCCCCGCAATTATTGAGATTCCACTATCTCCCCAACTAGGAATAGTTGCATAGACTATTTTTGATCAGGTTTCAGCTCACCGCATGCACTCTTATCCTTAAGAGCCCTAACTATTTTTGGTCAGGTGTTCTGATCAGGTGTTTAGCCACACCACGGGCGTTCTCTCAACTAGAACTCCAACTGATTTTATTGGTATCAGCCTAATCACAGAATATCGACCTCCTATAGGTTCTAAACCGCATGATACAGCCTAACGGTCATCTTGCCCTCAAACAAGAGCTTATCCTCTCAAGGAGAAGATCGCCACTTTATAAGTGGGGTTTACACAGAGTTTACCTCTAGATAGGTAGATTTGTGTACAATGAATACAAAAATGTTCAAAATTAGAAATCAAAATAAAAACACAACAGTCTTGAACTACAAAGAAAAAGTCTTTTGAAGAAAAACTCAGTGTTGCGTGAAAGACTTTTGTGAAGAAGCATAAGAGAATGCAACAAGAAAATCGTGTGATCGCTTCTTCTTCATTTAAACTCTCAGCAGTGGTTTTGTTGAGAAACGATTTGGCTTTGTTTCTCTCAACACTTGGCAATGTGGGTTTGTATTGGAAATTATGATTGCTCGCTTGGATCAACTCGTCTGTCTAGATGTATATGTGTCACTCTACACACGTTTGTATATATAGCTCTCTTGTGCGCTGGTTCCATTAGATACAACTTGCTAAACATTGGACACAGCTTGGTAATCGTTAGACACAATCTTGTATACGTTGGAGGGAGCTTCGTATTCTTCCTGGGGCGCGTAGCTACTTATCAGAGAGATCTTTTTTGTCTTTGAGAAATATGACTTTTTTGTGTGTGAAAAGACAATAGTAGATCCTTCTTAGGATAGTCCCTTTGACTTCGTATATTTCGTAGAGAATAAGAAGATCTTTCTTGCGATGCTATATCTACAGCAAACACCTTTTCGAGGTAACTTCTTTTCCCTAGAACTGTCACATTGCAAAAGGTATTTATTTACTCTATAAAAAGATAAAGTCAAATAATGTTGCATAGAATACTCCCTTCTTTATGTTGGTGTTGATACGCATCTGTACCTACTATTTTGACAGTGACTTTCTAGTCTGCTTCTTCCTGAAATAGATTTATAAAAAGTGACATTTCCAAGTCTTCAGTCAAATGTATTTCACAAAAAAAGAAACATAGTTTATGTGTTTGTTCACATACTACATGTGTAGCAATAAATGTCTGCACTACTATATTTAATGCACTTGCAATTTAAATTTTATTGTGATAGTTGCTAGATTATTGTCATAGTCGATTAAGAGTGTAATTTCATTTATATCATCGACTAAGTTATATTTGACATAGTTGTTGCTTTGCAGCTACTAAACATAGTATAAGAATATAGGCGATAGTCTTTAAGATAGATTTTAGACAAAGCTAGATAGATTTTAGACAAAGCTAGATAGATAATCATACAGTGCAACTATGTAATAGTCTATGTCAAACTACATGTAGATAGTCGAAGACACAGTTAGATAGCTGATGTTTCAGTTCGACTATGTTATGGATTAAGTGAAACTTCATGCAGATAGACAATCTATTGGATAGGCAGTGTAACGACCCGAGAATCCGATTACCGGGAAGGCCCGATAACCCGAGACTCGTACCGCCACCCACGAGTCCGAAGACTCGGAAGGGTTAAAAGGATGGTGTGGAAACTACACAAGTATCACAAATAATTGCAGAAATTAAACAGTTATAATATTAAGCAGGAAATGAATTTAACATTTTACATGGTCCACAATAAAATAACAACAACAGCAACAGTAGTCCACGACTAGTACAGTGACAAGAAAGAAAAGTACAGCTACACGGGGCATCCCCCGGCTCTGACCTCTGGCACTACCTCTGGACACCCGCACCACGCTTCCGCTGCGCTCCTGACACGCTCCCCGAAGGTGGCGCCTCACCTGAAACACGGTGAAAACACGCAGGGAATGAGTCTCGGAACAAGACTCAGTAGGGATCACTCGAACCCTACCTCAAAAAAACGAGAAACCACTACTCTAGCGGTAGGAAAGTACCTCGGAAAGGAAAGCCCTGTACTCTACAGAACTAGACCCTACGGCACGCAAACCGACACACGTGCCACGGTACGAGAAGACCGCAACTCAACGGTCGAACCGTCAAAACCCGAAGGTCGGAAACACACGACTGACAGTCTGACACTCCGTACTCGACAGGAGTACCACCCACTAGAAGCACAGCCGGTAGCGTCCCCTGACGTCTTACACCGCACCGCAGGTGAACCGCCTGACGTGGTAGGTCCTACCCGAGGCGCAAACACCGTACAAGTAACCACAAACAAGTGACTAGCTGGGGTCACGCCCGTCGACGTGGGTCCAACCGCCCCCAACCACGTGTGCACACACAGACCGCGCGTCCCTGGTCTGGCCCTCTGACCGGTTTTCCCCTCAGCCGGACTCTGGCTGCAAGACGTGGGGCCCAACGGTAACCGGTCCACAAACCGTCTCTAAAGGTCAGCCCGTACACCACTCCCTGGTGCGACTAGCACACGCGTACTAGTAGGCTACGACTAGTGGAGGGTCACTGAAGGAGTAGACTCTCAAGTTACGGAAAACAACGCCCAAGCCCGACAACGTGTGGGAATCACCCCACGCACTAGTCCCGTCGCACGGAGACCACGGTCGGAGAAAAGCGAGGTTGCCACCCTCATGGGGCAACACAGGAAGTGGCGGTCTACCCTCAGACCGTCACTGCCAAATGGCGGTCCACTCTAGGGCCGTCACTTGGAGATAGCGGTCTAAGGCGGACCGTCACACGGCCAGGGGGTAGGGGGGAGCGACGCGCCCACCCTAGTGCGTCGCTTGGAAGCGGCGCACCTAGGCCAGGGCGTCACATGGCACCCCACACCCACGAAAACCACAGGGAAAGTAACGCGCTTACCCTGGCGCGTCGCTTGCAAGCAACGCGTCGGGATCAGTGCGTTACTCGCATGTGACGCGCCTAGACCAGCGCGTCGCATGGCCCTCACGCTCGGGATGGAAAGGGAAGTGACGCGCCTGCCCCAGCGCGTCGCTTGTAAGTAACGCGCTGGGCCCAATGCGTCGCTTGGCCCATCCACATGGGGGACAACAGGAAGTAACGCTCCTGCCCCAGTGCGTTACACGCATGTAACGCGCCTATCTCGGTGCGTTACATGGCCTGACCCCCAACGGTCAAAACCCAACGGTCGAAAGCATGTGACGGCCCAGCCCAGGGGCGTCACTAGCAAACGGCGGCCAATCGCAGGACCGCTACAGCCCTCGACCCTAAAGGCCAACACCCAGGGAAGTAACGCACCCCTCTAGGGGCGTTACAAGCATGTGACGGTCACTGGAGCGACCGTCGCTTGCCCCAGAGCACGCTACGGCGGGAAAACCCCAAAAACACCAACCACGCCCCCGTACCTCCACCGGAGAGGGGGAAAACAAGGGGGAAGACCCCTGGGGACCCCTAGCATGCATCTAAGCCACCAAAACATAGAATCATGGGCTAAAACCATAGATCGGGCGGCTCACCCCAAAACATGGAAAAACCCCAAAAACGCCCAAACATGCCTCTCTCGGCCTCCCCGCGGCCTACAAACCACGGAAAAGAACGGCGAAGAGCTAGGGAACGTCACCCTACCTCAATGGAGCGAATGCTCCGCCGGATCGTCCACGAATCGCGAAGAACGCTTGAAAACCCTCGTTCTTCCTTAAGCTTCCCACGCTTGCCGCACGCCCCCACGACCGCCTCGCCGCCGCCCACGTCGCCGCGCCGTCGCCCCGCCGCCGTCTGCAGCCGGAGGGGAGCTCGCCGTGGCCAACCGGGAGGAAGAGAGGGAGAGGGAGGGAGACACGGTGGAGGAGGAAAGAGGAAGAAGAAGAGAGGAAGAAGAAGATGGTGGGGGAGAGAGAAAAGAAAAAGGGTTTTATAGAAAAACCCGGAAAATCCGTAAAATTCCAAAAAATAGGAAATCACACCCCCGCGATCCTCGGAACGCACCGATCGCAACGGTACCACTCGTGTCCGTGTGAACAGCCCGGTTCACCCGCAACGAGCGTCCGAAGAGAAAAGCCGAAACACACACCGGGAATCGGAAAACACACGCGGAAAAAGCCGCGGAACGCCTCCGGGCCTCCGAAACGACTCCGGATCGCGCCGATCCGAACACGAAAGATGTCCGAAACGAAATTTCGGACACAACGGAGCCGGACACTCTGAAAACTAGATCCGGGACCCATGAAGAAGGATCCGAAAGGTCCGGGATATTACAGGCAGTCTTAAAATTGATCGACTATGTTTAGGATAGTCGATAGAGTTGATATATGTGCGACTATGTTAACTTTGTTCGCCTATATAAACTTGGTGTGCCTATGTGAGTTTTGTGTGACTATGTGAATTTAGTTGCGCCTAAGTTAAATATATATAGCTTTAAGATATGCATCTAAGTAAAGAAAGCTCTTGACTTTAGCGACTAAATGAAACGTAGTTGCGACTATGTTACATTTAGCTTTATAGTTTCTTGCGCCTAAATTAAACTTAGCTTGTAATCTCTTATGTCTATGTGAACCTTAGTTCTGAGTTATTGCGCCTATGTGGACTTAGTTTCATTTTACAGCACCTATGTGAGTGTTTCTCTGACTAAGTGAAACTTAGTTGAATTCGTTGCACCTATTTTAAACTTAACTTTATTTTACAATGCCTAAGGGCCACTTTGATAATGGGTTAAGATGGGTTAGGGTGGGTTAATCGGGGTCGGGTGATTTATTCTCTGTTTGATATTTTTTTCCTTAACCCGGGTCGGATAGGGTTAAAGTGGATTAACTCATTCCACTTAAATAGGTGGAATGAGTTACTCCATGCGGGTTAGGGCCACTTTGATAACGGGTTGGGTTAAGGACGGCGGGCGGGGTGACCCAACCCGTCCTTAACCCAACCCGTTATCAAAGTGGCCCTAAGTGAATAGAACTATGTTCTTCTATGCCTATGTTACACTTAGATAAATTTTAGACTTCTTGTTTCATTGTTTTGTTGTCATCAAAATTAATCCAATATTTTTGTTATCATTAATCCAAGATTTTATTTTTACCAAAATCACTCTAATTAAGCTACTAATATGATTTCAACCCAACAATCTCCCAATGATTAACTTACCATGAAGATATCAGCTCATCACTCCCATCTGAGGAGGATACATGGGATAAAGAACACATCTGACAATCAATTGTAAACCATACCACCATGAATATTATGCAATGCGCCCTACATCCAAATGATTATAACCGTGTTTCTCTGTGTCTCAATGACAAGGATAGCTAGATAAGTTATCTTTGATTTTTGAAGGTACTTCACAAATGAAAAAAATTAACTAAAATTAACCTATTAGTCCGGGATTATGAACCTTTAACTAAAACCCAAAGAGAGCATATCAGAAATGTTTGCGCACCTCACCAAAATAACCAATGGAGTAAGATCCCTAGGTTATTCTTATTCAAAATCTGAATCAGTTAGAAAAGTTTTATCATCACTTCTTTTGTCTCGGAGTCCAAAGTTACAGCTATAGCGGAAGCAAAGGATCTATCCAAGTTGCCTCTGGATGAGCTCATATGGTCATTCATGACCTATGAAATAAATGTGCATAGAAGTGAGGAAGAATCAAAGAAAAATAAGTCTATAGCCCTTAAAATTTTATGCTTGGAGTGTAGTGAAGAAGATCCAAGTGATGAGGAGGACAATGAGGATGAGGTTGGAATGCTCATTCATTAAGTCCAAAAATTTCTCGGTAAGAAGAGGAATATTCAAGGTAATGTGGAGAGACATCAATTGAAGAAGTCACCCACTAAGGGGGAATCAGCGAAAGATAATGAGATAATTTGCTATGAATGCAATAAGCCCAAGCGCATAAGAGGAGAGTGTCTCGAACTTCTTAAAACAAATCAGAAAGACTAAAAAATAAGATGGCCACGGTGGCCACGTATAATGATGAGGAGGATCATCGGAAGATGTTGACAATGAAGTCGCTAACTTATGTTTGATGGCTAAAGATGAGGAGCTATTTGAGGTATATGATGACATTTCTTCCTTCTCCAATGAACAATTACAATTGATACTTGATGGCATGTATGACGTATATATAAAGTTAAAATTGAAGACTAAAATGATCAAAAAGGAAATCTCTGTTATGCACGATGACCATGATGCACTTGAAGTTGATTTACTTACATAGGAAAATAAATCTTTAAAGCATGAGAATGAATATCTAAAAGCTGAAAATACATCTTTAAAATAACAGATCATAATACTTGAAAAGGAGATTCCATTTATGAAACATAAGATTTGTAACTTAAAGCATGAAATTGATGACCTTCACCCTACTCTATCTAAATTTCTTAGAGATAGAGATAAGTTGAATACAATGCTTGGCACTAATATTATGATTTTTAGGAAAGAAGGTGTTGACTACATTTCACCCAAGAATAAAACAGTGAATCTTACATAAACCTCACATGATAAATCATTTACTTCATTTATTAGAGCATCTACATCATTTGTAAGAGCATCTTCTTGAAGTGTTCCATTTACAACATGCAACTATTTAGGTCAAAAGAAACATTATGCAATCAATTGTTGGTATAGAAAGAATACACGTAGGACGAGAATTATGTGGGTTTCTCGAGAATTAGTTAGATCATGGACTAACAAAGCTGGAGCCTCAAAAGTGTGGGTACTTAGGAGCCAAACATGAGATCGTCTTTGTTTGTATGTGTCTTGGAGATTTAAAGTATGATTGGTACTTGGATAGTGACTGTTCAAGCACATGACTAGGGACTAAACACAATTCACGTCCCTACAAACCAAGAAAGGAGGAGCATTGTCACTTTTGGTGACAATAAAAAGGGTCATGTGATCAGAATTGGTAATGTTAGTAAGAGTGAATTTAATTCCATTGAATATGTGCTCTTAGTTAAAGATTTAAATCATATTTACTAAGTATTAGCCAACTTTGTGACAAGGGATACAAGGTTGCATTTGATGATAAATATTGCATGATCTTAGATAAAGACTTAAGTGAATGGAAATTTATAGGTATTAGAAATAATAATGTGACGTGAAACAAAACTCGTGACGGACGTAGAGCAAGACTCGTGACATCGGATAATGAACACGATTGGTGTGTCGTATGACAGGGATATTTACGTGGACGATATTCAGAGTCATAATCGAGTCTTTTTCATTTTATTATGTGCTTTTATCTTTAATCGAGTCTAATTTTATTTCCTAAGTTTAGTTCTAATTTTACAGTTGCAATGGACTCATTGATAGCCAAGTAAAGGTCTTTTATTTTTTATTTTTTGTAATTTTTGGTGTAATTTTCACACTTTTTTTAGTCTAATTGCATTTTCGTCAAAAGATATTTAGGGAGTCTTGTTAGGATTAGAGTTAGCATAATCCCTATAAATAGGCTTGTAATATTCTTTTCCAAGGCAATGAACAAATGAATTGAAAAGAAAAAGTAATCTTGTGGCCGCGATGGTTCTTTGAAGGGTGCGATGCCCCAATGCCCTCCAAGGGAGAGGACACAAAGTCTGGGTGTGAAGCTTCACCACTCCGTTATATTCCCTTCATGCTTTGTCTATGAGAATGTGACGCCAGCCTCGCCACTCGCCCTCACAGCCACCCAGCTTCCTCTTCCTCCATCGACGGTTGCCCAAAGATGACCCCCACCTGGAATAATAGCCATTCTCATCCACCATCATCGGGACACCGTGCCAGCCCCTTGCTATGGCTGCTTCCACCTCTGGCCATGCCGAAGAGATCCCCAGCCTAACCCAACAACATGCCCATTAGCCTCCCAAAAGTGGCCTAGCATGGCCCATGACAGCTCGGTCCGCTTTATCCCGCATCAACTTGGTATCATAGCTTAAGGGATCAACTTATCCTTACAAGCTGAGGTTTGATAACTATTCAAGTACAATCTCATCATGGCTGATTATTCTCATTTGTATGAATGCTTTAAGTATATAGAGAGACGACTCCATGTTATGGAGAGGCAACAATCTGAGTTTGCCAAACCAACAGTTCAGGACATGATATATGAGGCCAACCCAACAATGGGTGATGAGTATGAAGAACTAGAGCGGGAAGTGATTATGAGGCCGACCCTGCGTTGGGCGAGTGGTACGAAGAAGAGATGCGAGAATTGTCTATGTTGCAAGTTCACCTAGCTGCGGAGAAGTTATCACGTATCGACATGTGGGATCAGAGTTTGCTTGTTAATGCCGATTTGCATTTGATTGACGACAAAGTATTATAGGTTGATTTGTTAGTTGGTTCGTCTAACATGATGTTAACTTGAGAGCTCTATCATGTCAATTTGATGTGACAAAACTTCTCCAAATCACATGAGAAGCAGCAGATCGAGATCTTGAGTATGACTATCGACACCATGTTCACCCTTTATGCTATAGTCATTGTCTTCATCATATTACAACATTTTAAAACTCAAGGACGAGTTTTTTCAAACCGGGGGAGATTGACGTGAAACAAAACTCGTGATGGACGCAAAGCTAGACTCGTGACATCAGACAATGAGTGTGATTGGTGTGTCATACGACGATGATATTTATGTGGACGATATTCATAGTCACAATCCAATATTTTGCATTTTATTATGTACTTTTGTCTTTATTGAGTCTTGTTATTTCCTAAGTTTAGTTTTAATTTTATAGGCGTAATGGACTCACTGGGAGCCAAGTTAAGGCCTTTTTATTGTTTCTTTATAATTTTTGGTGCATTTTTTGCACTATTTCTTTAGTCTAGTACTATTTTCGTCAAAATATATTTATAGGATTAGAGTTAGCATAATCCCTATAAATGGTCTTGTGATCTTCTTTTCCAAGGCAATGAACAGATGAATTGAAAAAAAAAGTGTTGTGGCTGCGATGGCTCTTTGAAGGGTGCAATACCCCGATGCCCTGCAAGTTAGAGCACGTGTGATAAGTGGTGCGAGTGGATCTAGAGGGGAGGTGAATAGATCCCCACCAACGAAACCTTGACTATTTAAAATTTAGAAATGATGTAGAGCAAAATAAATTCAATTCAACACTATGAACTCGATGGTAGATCAGAAATCAAATTGACCGTGTGTGAAATTGTGCATAACGCATAAACCATATGATTGAACCTATGAGGGAGGTAGATGAGATAGATCAAACCACACAATCACAAGCCACAACTCAGAGGTTTTTAGGTGATTCGACTGCTATCTAGGTGATCTACGTCCACCCCTCACTAACCCGATGAAGATTCCACTCATTGCAAGACTAACAACCGCTGATTCACAGCTTCTACTCGAGGAACACGATCCTCAAATGCACACGGCTGCCTAGCAGTCAGAAAACCCTATGATCTCTTAGAACAGAGTATCGAAAATACCGCTTTCAACATAGCACTATGGAAATCTTAGATTAGATGAATTGAAAAAGAAAAGTACAAATCAAAAACGAAAATGAGCAATGTAGCTTCGAAATGAATTTCAGAAGCTTCAGAATGTAGATCTGTGATAGATCTGAAAGATCTTTCAATCTGAACCCTACTCGCTGCTTCGGCTGGATGATGGAGAGGAGAACTCTCTTTAGGTGCTCTCAACTACTCAGATCGAAATTAGAGTTACTCTATCACAATCATGTTTTCTATCTGCTCTTCGGAAGCTCAGGGATGCTCAAAATGCTAAGGGCTTCAACAATTTCTTCCCGGTCGATGGATTCATATTTATAGAAGAAAAATATGGATAATTCCCCCTTTTCAAGCTATTTTCTAATTGGTCCAAGTAGAAGATAAAATATTCTATCCTATAGTCTTTCCAGAAACAGTGTCACGTGTCCTGGGGGCGTGTGCCAATCATTGGAGAGAGAGTCCACGTGACTGCTTAAAACGCTCACGTGTCTGTACGGCTGAGCTCAGTTCAGTCAATTGAGTGCATAGTCCAGTCGACTTGATCTTCAATATCTGCTAACTTGTGCTTGGCATGGTCTGTCGACTTTGTGCTTGTGAGTTTCAGACGATGTGAGTCGACCTAGTTGGCTTGGTAGGTCGACTCAATGTATCTTCACAAGAGCATCAGCACACTGCCATCAACTCAGTCGGGCTGAGCAACCTCAATCAACTGATTTTTAGCTGGGTCGACTGAATTTGCCTATCTATGTCGACTCACACGAGCAACAACACTTGGTCGACTGATTTTCTTCTTCTGTCGACTCGCACGACCAATAACACTTGGTGGACTGATTTTCTTCTTTTGTCGACTCATGTTGCTGTCTTCAACAATATATGTCGACTCCTTGACATATCAGTCGACTGACTTTCATATCTGTTGATTGAGTTGGAACTCAGTCGATTGACATTACCTTTGTCTGTTGACTAAATGGCCATCCCTTGCACCTTGCTTTCAGCAAGTTGATAACCCTTTGCCTATCTTTATTGAGTCTTTGTCAGCTTGAGCTTCTTCGTCCATCCCCACTGTGTCTTGCCATAATCAAGTTCTTCAGCATTCTTTTCTTCTGATGTCGTCGACTTTGTAACTTGGTCTTCTGTTGGAGTTGCTTTGTCTGCAACTAAAATACGTCGACTTGCAATTGAAATCTGTCGACCTGATGACATGTCTGTTGACTTGAAATCTGATATATGTCGACTTAAACTTATATTTGTTGACTGAATTTACCTTGATCGACTGACATTGTCTTTCATTGTCAAGTTGGAACTCATATCTGTCGACTGGATTTCCTAAAGCTCATGCACTTAGTACATTTATCAGATCACTTCATACATTCTGACATTGACATATTTATCTAAGTTGCATGCACAAGATCAGATTTAATATTTCATAAGTCATAGTTAGACATCATCAAAACACAGAACACAACAACGTGAAGTCTGAGTGTGAACCCTCGCCGCTCCTGTATATTCCATCCATCTTCATCCACTTCTTCTTCCTTCATGTTCTCCATTGCCAACCCTAACCGCCACCACCTTCATCTTCCTCTCTCCCCGTTGCCCCCCTGTAAACACTAGCATGCAACACCGCCCCCTGTAAGCCCCAGTGCCTCCACGTAGCACCGCCGTCCTCGACCGTCGATCCTCCACCCCTTGCGCCACCTCGCGACCCCTTCGGTTGCCAACGCCCACACGCCTCCACCCTCCCCCTGCGTGACACTGTCGGCCTTGCCTCTTTTCCTTTCCCATCTCCGCACAGTCGCCCCTTTTCTTGCCTATAGCACCCTCCCACGATCTTCCTATGCTGGCAATAGCTGCCATGTAGCCACCACCTGCAGTCTATCTGGTAATCCTCTCCCTTCTCTTCCTTGTGCCTCTCACCCTACCATCCCTACCGAAAAGGCACCCCCTTCTCATAGGAACAAGATGCTTTGGGCGATGCCAGCCTCGTTGCTCGCCCTCACAGCCACCTTCCTTTCTCTTCCTCTATCGATGGTCGCCCAATGACGACCCCTACCTAGAATTACAACCATTCTCATCCACCGTCACTCGGACACTGTGCCAGCCCCCTGCCATGGCTGCTTCCACCCCTGGCCGTGCCAAAGAGATCCCCAACCCGACCCAGCAGTAGGCCCATTAGCCTCCCAAAAGTGGCATGGCGTGGCCCATGACTGTTCGGCCTACTCTATCATGCATCATACTATCTATACTATATCATTAGAAGAAGTGAATAATAGTAATGTGTGCTTATTGCAAATGAAAATGATAGCGCATGGTTGTTGCGGATTGGGCGTCCTAACTTCAAAATCATCTCTAAACTATCTAAGCGTGACTTAGTTGTAGGCCTGCCTAAAACTTCCTTTTAAAGGGATAAAATTTGTGATACTTGTGCAGTCAGCAAACAGACTAGATCATCATATAAATCTAAAACAATTGTAACTATAGCTTGGCCATAATAATTACTTCACCTAGATTTGTTTGGGCCGACAATAACTTCTAGCCTATAAGATAAGAGATATGAGTTTGTTATTATACATGATTACTCTGGATGTATTTGGGTTCAAGGTATGACGTACTAGTCCAGTACATGGGGTACCACACATACCAGACCATACCAGTTAGAGACTGGTACGACTGGCGCATGGTACATAATTGATACACTACTCATCTTCTTTTAAATATTATATATTTTATTTTATGTTAGATGTGTCTTCAGGTTCAGAAACCGATACTACCAATACGTGGTACGTAACTAGAACGCTACTCATCTTCTTTTAAATATTATATATTTTATTTTATGTCAGATGTGTCTTCAAGTTTAGGGCATATTTTTAAGACATGAGGTTCCTACTTTTTAGAGATTAAAGCCAAAAAATTGTGACACTTTTAAGATTCAAACTCTCGATCTCATGTTTAAATTATACACTCTCTAACCAACCGAACTACACATATTTTGTTATTATATTTTATTGTAATAAAAATGTATAAAGTAGTGCTTTCTTCTTGACACGCACGAGTACAATACGGTACGATATCGTTCCGTACTACACCAATAAAAGTCCAGTAGAACCGGGTCAACAAATCCTGCTTGAATTTACTTCATTGTACATAAAAATAAAGTAATCATTGAATTTGTTAAGTTTTGTAAAAGTCGTATAATGAAAAGGATATTCAATTTCTTCGATACGGAGTGACCATGGCAATGCATGTGATGGATTTTGTACCGAGCATAGATTTGATTATAACTTTTCTTTTTACACTTTAGTAAAATGGAGTAGTATAGAGGAAGAATAAGACTTTAATATTGTTTGTTATGTGGGAATGATTTACCTAGATATTTTTGGGCAAAGGTCATTAATACTATTTGTTATATCACATGCCGTGTTATGATTAGACCATTATTGTATAAGACATCTCACAAGTTGTGTAAAGTAAAGAAGTTGGCGATCTCCTATTTTAAGCCATTTGTATGTAAGCACTTTATATTAAATAATGATAAGGATAATCTAGTAAAGTTGGATGTTAAAAGTGATGAAAGTATTTTACTTGGATATTCTCTTAACTCTGGAGCTTTCGGTGTGTGTAAAAAGAGAATTTTGATTGTGGAAGAAACTCCACGTGTTTTACTTGTATCGCACTATGTCGATAGAAAAACATATGGATGATGACGATGAGTTAGGTATCATAGAAAGGAAGATGGATGACACATCAATTGGGCAGCTAAAGAAGAAGGATGATTTAACCTTAGAGATAGAAATAGATCCATCCAAAGGACTCAATGAGGAGGAGGCAAGGGAAGGCCCTCCATTGGGATCACTTCAATCGGCACTCCGTGCTCCACAAGGACTTAAGGACATGGACGATTATGAAAGGTCACCCCAAGGAAAGTATCATGGGTGATCTAGAATTTGGGATATAAATATGATCATCATATCGGCAAATGTTGGAGCGCGATTATGTTGATTTTATTTCTCGTATTGAACCAAAGAACATTAATAAGACATTGAATGATGAGCATTGAGTTTTAACTATGCACAACGAACTTAATCAATTCAAGAGAAACGAAATATGATCATTACTTCTGAATCCAAAAGACTACTCAGTAATAGGAACTAGGGGGGGTTTGCTAATCGGTTGCGGTTAGCGCACTCGACCCCGGGAGCTCGAGCACGCTAATCGACCCTGATTAGTGGGATTGTGTGTGAGGGAGAGGCGGGCCCACCGTTATCTCTCTCATCCGCTCCCCTATCCCAACAGGATGTCAAACAGGTCTTAAGTGAGTATTTTGGAGTAAATTTAGTGAGACATGTGTAATAATAATAAAACTAGACTTGTAACAAAATGATATAGTCAAGAAGAAGTGATTGACTTTGTAGAATCTTATGTCATTATGGTCAGGATGCAACTTATTAGGGCGTTACTTGTATCTGCGTGTTCAATATTCTTTAAGTTATTTCAAATAGATGTAAAAAATGATTGCTTAAACGGTCTTATAAAAGAGGAAGTGTATGTACACCACTTAATCGATGTTGAAGATTTAATATTTCTTAATCATGTTTATAAATTACACAAAATCTTATATGGATTAAAACAAACATCATGGGTACGGCACGGAAGATTAAATTCTTGTCTACTTAAAAATGGTTTTAGATGGGATTTGGTCGATACAATATTTTTTGTGAAATAGTAAAAAATAATATTTTTATTATATAAATCTATGTTGACGATATTATCTGACTCTATTAATGAATCACTTTGTCAAAACTTTATAAAATGACGAGTCTCGTGAGAGAGTTAAATTCTTTTCCATAGACTTCAAATCAAACTAACTCAAAGATTGGGTCTTCAAAATCAACAGGAAAATTCACTAACGAAGAAGTGATTGACTTTGAAGAATCTTATACCATTATGGCCAGATTATAAATTATTAGGGTGTTACTTGTATTTGCGTGTTCAATATTCTTTAAGTTATTTCAAATAAATGTTAAAAACGATTGCTTAAACGATTTTATAAAAGAGGAAGTGTACGTATGACACCTAATGTTGAAGATTTAATATTTGTGAATCATATTTACAAATTACACAAAATCTTATATAGATTAAAACAAACATCATGTGTATGGCATGAAAGATTAAATTCTTTCCTAATTAAAAATGGTTTTAGATGGGATTTGGTCGATACAATATTATTTGTGAAAGAGTAAAGAAAATAATATTTTTATTATATAAATGTATGTTGACGATATTATCTCTCAATCTATTAATGAATCACTTTGTCAAAACTTTATAAAATCACGAGTCTAGTGAGAGAGTTGAATTTTTTTTCCTTAGACTTCAAATCAAACTAACTCAAAGATTGGGCCTTCAAAATCAAGAGGAAAATTCACAACGCAGATTTCACCAAGGCAATAGCACGTACACCTGATGGGCGTCCATTTACCGTACTTCATTCACCGTTTCAAACAGGGCTAGCAACTTGGAAGAGTGATAGTGCGAAGGAACAGCACCGGGCAAGTGACCGTAGATGATCAACATGCTTCCACAGGGTAGGTGTAGTCAAGCAATGACAAACAAAAAGAAATTGAAAACTCGATAACAAAAGATAAATAGGGAAAAATGAGTAAACTGAACATGACCATCTATTTTTATCAAACAGATTCACGTAAAATTTAAAAATTAATACACTCTTGCCAAACACATGACTGTATATTTTTATCAATTTTAAAATTTAAGTTAAAAATTGACATAATGAAATAATTTTTAAAAAAATATTTTCAAACACCGTATAAAGATCTAGATATTGTTCGGTTATTATTTTGTATCTCTTTTTTCTCTTAAAATAAAAATTTGAAATAAGAACTCCGCTTATATCTATTTGGTAAGACTTCTATTATTTTTTAGGATGAAGTCTAGTCTTTTAATAATCTCTCTTAAAATAAAAATAACTTAAAAAATAACTCATGATAATCCCGCACGACTCACGTTCAAATAGACATGATACTTATTTATTTAAAATTAGAATAAAATATAATTTTATATTCATTTGATCAAATAATTATTTAAATGAAATGTTTAATAAATAATTTTATTAAATAGTAAATAGTTTAATTACTAATCGGATGTGACAGTTCTAGTGAATACGATAAGATTGCATTTTTAATATAACCTCCAAATATCTATTTTACACAAGTTCAAAGATGCAGTTCAGTTTTGTGTGAGAGTGGGGAGGTGCGGGGCAGCGGGAGGAAGCGGAGCAGATGCCATTTCGTCTCCGACTCAAACTCTTACGCGACGACGACACAAGAAGAGGCCTTCCTCCTCCCCAGCCCCGCCCGAGTGAGTGATATCTGCGGCACTTCCACGTGTCATGGATGCGGGACCGACCACTTGGGGTATTCCACTCTCTCTCCTCCTCACTCGCCCTCCGTGCTTTCGTGGCACCCTTCGCTCCAGTCCTTTCAAAGTTGTGAACCCACTGCCCCTCTCTCTCTCTCTGCTGATTGCTGTTGGTGCCGTCGTCGTTTCCTATTCTTCTTCTTCTCTCCGCTGCAGCAGCCCCTTCCAGCTCCGCCCTACACCATGGCTTCTGCCGCCGCCTTGGCCTCCAGCCTTCCGGTTGGGCCGGTACAGTGGCGGCGCCAGTTCTCCTCCCAATGGCCCCGGGTATGTAGCTGCCGCAACCGCTTCCTGTTGGCCCCCGGCGCGGAATGCCGCCGCCATGGCTGCTGGCCTCGGAGAGGAGGGCGTCGGTTGGGCCTGCAGGTGCCTTGTGGCGGGAAGGGGAAGGGAGAGAGCGGGGTCCTTGACGGGGCCCGGAGGGAGGAGGCGTTGGAAGGTGGGGATGACCTGGGGGCGGGGGAGGAGGAGGAGGGGGGCGAAGGTGGAGGGGAAGTGGGAGGTACGCCGCTTGGCAGGGCGGACAGGGAGGGGCAGGGGAAGTGGCGGCCGCCTGGGGAGCTCCTGCCGCCGAGGTACAGGCTCATCGGGACCACGTCCCTTGCGTTCGTCATCTGCAACATGGACAAGGTAACGTCCTTTGTTGTCTGAATGAGTTGATTTTTCGTGCCATAGTATGTTCTTGTGGACATAGAGACTCGTGTACCAACACAGAGAAGAGGCAGTTCCCATTGCTGAAGATTTATCTGTCAATACAAAGAGGATAGACTAATAAAGGTCTACTACTCCTATGGTCAAGGTTGTCCGTATCGGTACGACTCAGATGCTCGGAAAACCGGGTTGTATCGGATGCACTATAGATATATATTTTTTCTTTCTCCGGATTTTCTGACGTTTACTATTTTCTCACTTGGTTTCAAATTGAAAATATATCTGCATGCTATGATGCATGATATATGATAATGCTGGGAGGACACAGAGAAGTATGTATACTGACAGCAGACTAGCTTGAGGAATCATACTCATACCTAGAGGTTACACCTTTATAGCCGGGGACATAATGTGTATGTGAAGCATTAGAACCGTAGTGGTCAGATGATGGATCTTAGTTTGTATCCATCCTCTTAACTCTCGAGATCAGACACATCTCTGCCAGGGTGTCTTCGTTCCTGTTATTCCTCCTTTCATAAGAGACTTTTTTCAATCGATGTATAAATCATTGGGTGCCATCATCTTCATCCTGAGTGGCATGTTTAAAATAATGCTTGCTCCTAACTAGACTTCCTTGTTGCTCTGTGCTACCATCACCGTGTCCATTATCCCAAGTCCATTATGAGCGCTTTCAGATGAATCATCATCATCATGACCACTCTTAGGCACCCCCATATGAGAAGGTGAATATGTCTCTGACTCTGCATTAGGATCCAATATCTCCTGAGCATCAATGTCCAATGGACCCTCCTATGGTTGACCTTTTTTCTTCTTGCTTACCTCCTAGCTCCTCTTTCCCTAGATGCGAATCCAAACTATTTTTTTTTTTCAATTTTTTTGCCATTGTCCTTGGATTGGATAAGGGAGGTGGATCCTTAGATGAATTTCCACTTTTCTTACCTGAAAAGAAACTCCCTCACTTCTAAATTCTAATTTGGCCATTGTTTACAAAGCCATTGCCTCAAGGCGAGGCACTAGAAAAGCACCTTGAGGCATGCACCTTGACTCATTTACTTGAGGCTTACACCTTTGTTAATCGAGGTGGTACCTCTCAAGGCATGGGCCTCAGGCCATTTACCTGAGGCCTATGAGTCAATTGAGAAGGTGAGGTAGAGTGATGTTGTAAGGTGGACCCTAGGCTCATGCTTATTTTATTGTCCTTAAAGCATGATTCAATGATGATAATTCTATTAGATAAATAGAAGAAAATGAATGAATTGAACATAACTTTTCATTTTCTAATGGCAAAGGACAGGGCAGCAATTATGGTAGAGTGACATCTCTTTGACATTCTAAAGAAAGTCATGTCTTTCCGTTTCCTCCTTTGCCTCCTTCCTTTTTCTTCTTTTGATGGCCTAAAGACATTCCCAACTTCATCCCATTTCTTCTTTCATAGTCTATTTACTCCCTATTCTCTTCTCCCCTCTTCCCTCTTCTTTTTTTCCCTTCCCACTTTTCTCCTAGTCAACAGCATACACCCCATAATCTTCACGAATCTATCATTGATTTCAGAAGGTACTAAACAATGAAAATCATTACTATTTTATCCTTTTTGACAGTTTTAAGATTCTTTTCCTAAACTAATGAGGCTTACGCCTTATTGTGTTTCAAGGCTTATGCCTTGTGAGGCTTAAAGAAAGTGCCTCACAACCGCTTCAAGACCTTTAAAACTATGAACATGACTCATGCTGTATTGGCTGTGATTCTTGCAATCTAACATGAGTAACACCAATATGAATAGTGTTTCAGACTGATCGACTGTTCCACGGTGGTTTTATGGCTTGAAAACTCCAAATACCAATGTGACACATGTAATATGGCAAGTTGAAGCAGCTGAAGTTGATTGGCAAGTTGAAGCAGCTGTTGAGTCTGTTGAAGGTGATTGGCTTGCTGGGTCAGAATTGGAGTCCCAATGGAAGCAAAGAGGAGTAGCAGGAGCTGTAGGACAAGAAGGCTCTAGACATGCAGCACAATTATAGAATGATTAGGCCGAGCATGTCTTTTACAGAGCTTGGGACCATCCCCTGTAGAACACATATGTTGATGACATTAACGACAATAGGAGTGACAATGACATCTAGTGGGGTCAAATGAAGTATGCCCAGTAGCAGCCTGACTGAGATATGCTGATTAGAAAGACGAGTAGATATTGTGGACAGAATTAGAAGATGATGGAGGACGTCTAAAAAACGTAGTTAAGTCCTCTGAACAATAAACTCTACATGATTTACATCTAAACTTTGAAGAGGGTAGAGGATCCCACTGTAGTAGCTGTATGCTTCATGAACACTATTTGATGTTCCCTCACTCATCTATTGCATTAAGCTCAACCCAACAATGACATAGAAGGGTATAAAAGTCATGTATTGAGTGTGAATAACCTCTTGGTAAAGTTGATAGTCTTGGCCTCCTGGGCACTGTCAGCTTGAACATAGGTGTAGGGTAGGTAGATATTGGCAGTGATCATGGGGGTAGTAAGAGGCACCAGATCAAGGCAAACAAGGGGACTAACTGAATGAAGGATATGTGCCATAATTTCCTTATCAGTTGCCTGCCATACCTTGAGGGCCAAGCATGAAATAGTAGAAGCTGAGGAGATTGGAGATATAGCTGTTGTCTGTAAAGCTATATGAGGTAGCAAAGGTGAGAGGTGAGAGGGGTGCACGTGGTACCATCAACATAACTCCAGATGAAATCACACAAGATGGGAGGGAAGAAAAGAAGAAGAAGAGAGAAGAAGGAGAGAGAGAGCCATTGCACAAGAGTGGGTGGCCTGCAGCCTTGAGAAGAGAGCTGCAGGCCCTTCTTTTCTATTTAGGGCAATCAATAAAGACCGACGCCAGTCTTGTTCGAGAGTGGGGGAAAAGAAAGGGGAACAAGTGACGGAAAAGGAAGAGAAAAAGGAGAAGAAAGAGAGAAAGAAGAAGAGAAGAGAGGGTGAGTGTGGTGAGCTTGGGGCTGATCTGAGGAAGCCCAATGGGGCCCTTGAGAGAAAACTCCATTTTTTTGCTTCTTCTCTTCCTTTCCTTCTTCTTCTTCTTCTTCTTGGCCCAAGGCTGGCAATGAGCTGAGCTGTTCGCGAGCTCTTGGGGCTCGGCTCAAGTTTAGCTCATCTCAGCTAGGCTCGTGCATCCCAATGAGCCGAGCTCAAGCTCTAGGCAAAGCTTGCTTCTTTTAATGAGCTAAGCTCGATCTTGATCAAGCTCGACCCAGTCTGCTCACACAGTCTCAGAGAAGGAATTGGGGATATGGTAGGAAGAAATAGTAGATAAGAAAGAACATATGTAGGTGAAAGACGAGAGTAAGACACATACTGTGAAATTGGATGGCGAGTACAAGCTCTGGAACCTTTTGAAGTGCAATGGGAAGGTCAGAGTCAAACAACGGCTCACTTGAGGATGGAGCTAAGGGAGAACCAGAGGACACAAGAAGCTCTGGAAGTGGATGATCTGCAGGTGGTCTCTTATTATGCCATACCCTAGAGTATCACTGTGAAACCTGCTCAGTTGGATTTGCAGTAGTATCAATTAGCATAGGAGAGGTCTCCGAGCACCTCTTTGATTCGGGGACAGGGATAACTTGGGTTATCCTTGTGGGACAGTCTGTACCGGATAGAGACCCCTTTGGCTTTGATGGTAGAGGGTTATCTCAAGGGTTAACCTTGTTCCAGCTTTTGAGGGGGTTAGAGTTAGAGGGGTTAACCATGGATTATCTATGGAGTTAGTTTTGGATTAGTTGACTCCCTCAACAAAGCACTTTTGATGCTAACCTTGGGATATCCCTAAATCAAAGCGGTGCCAGGTATGGAATAGCTTGGAGAAAGTAGAGGCAAGGGAGGAGAAGTGGTCTCCCTCTGAGGAGAAGCCAGGGGAGAAAAATATGATTGAGATTCAAAAAATGTGACATCTTTCAGTACATACTTGCATCCGGTTGCAGGATCAAGACACTTGTAACCTTTTTGGGTAGAAGAGTATCCCAAGAAGCTCCCACAAACAGCCCTGGGATCAAGTTTTGTAGTGCTCGGAGCAAGACTGTGAACAAAGCATCGACATTCAAAGACACGAGGATGCAAAGAAAATAATGGTTCCGAAGGACAACAATGAGGAAGGTAAGTCGGTTGTCTGGAGTGCGGAATGGCATCTGATTTATGGGATATATGGCATGAAGAACTGCTACACCTCAATATTTCTTTGGAAGGTTCTGCTGAAAAAGAAGTGCATGAGAGACCTCTAGAAGATGCCGATTTTTGTGCTCTGCTACACCATTCTGCTGAGGGGTGTAGGCATAAGATGGATCATATATGATGCCAGAGGCCTCCATGAAGATATTCAATTTTTTCTCAAAGTATTTGCGAGCATTGTCAGATCTAAAACTTTGACTTTCCAATCAAATTGAGTCTCGACCATCCAACAAAACACTTCGGCAAGTCTAGGAATTTCCTCACGAGAGTGCATGAGATAAAATTAACAAAAGTGTGAATAGTCAGTAATAGAGAAGAGAAAACATCGATGACCATATATGGAAGGAATGGGGAAGGGACCCCAAACATTTGAATGCACAAGCTCAAAAGGAGAACTTCATTTTATTGATTCTGGAAAATAGTCCTACAATGTTTGGTGAGTTGACACACTTGGCATTGTAATGACTGAACAGAGATAGAAGCAAACAACTGAGGAAAAAGGACTCTCAAGGGATCTAGAAGAAATATTATCAAGGTGAGAATGCGATAGATAGACATCTCCAAGTGGCTAGTTTAGTCAACTACAAATGGACTGCTGAAATGCAATAACTCGACCGGGCTTGAAATGATAGAGATCACCTACTTCATGCCCACTCTCAATCGTTTGTTGCGTCCGCAGGTCCTGAAAGACTTAGTGAGTAGGAAAGAGTGTTACAGAACAATTTAAAGATTTTGTAAGACTACTCACTGTAACAAGATTAATGGGCAAAGCAGAAATATAGAGAGCAGGAGGGAAGGTGAATGTATGCTTCCCGGCAATAGTGGCACGGGTGTCATCTGCGATAGTCACTTTATCCTACCCTGAAGATAAGGACTAAGAAGTGAAGTGAGTGGAGATACCAGTCAAATGATCCGTTGCCCCCGAGTCGATGACCCAAGGAGCAGACGATGAAGAGGTAATAGCACTAGGTGATATCCTAGTAGCACCTGTAGAGGAAGCACCAAAATGACCAAACACTCGCTGGAGCTTGTCAGAAGTAGACATCGCTGGTGCTTGAGACACAGTGGAGCCACCGTTGGTAGAGGGAGGAGGTGCGGCTGGAGTAGGCTGCGAGACAGCTGCATTCCCTTTAGTAGGGTGACCGCCCTTGCTATTTTTGAATTCTGTGGCTTCTTCTCAGGATAAAGTTTCTAGCAAAAATCATTATCACGATTGTAGTGAGTACAATGATGAGTACCCTTGGGCTTTAGGCTTCGAAGAGGACGAAGCTTCTTTGTTTACAAGTGCAGCAACCCCCCTCACCCACTCATAGGAGCCGGCAGAGCAGATGAACCAGACATCACATATCGACAGCCTTCTTTATTGAGAATCTTTGAGAACATTGCCTCTAGGGACGGAAGAGTATTAACATAGAGGATCTAACCATGCAGAACATCATAGGCGGCATCGAGACCTATAAAAAACTGAAAGATTTTAGTCGATTCAACATGCTTCAGATGCATAGGCTGATTAGCATTTCATTCCCACTTATAAGCAGTATAGTAATCGAGCTCTTGCCACTTGATCTTGAGTTCCTAAAATAGGTCGTAACAGAGCACCTGACCTACATTAGCGACTGAATCTCACTGGTGAGTTGGCAAGTGTGGGTGATATCGCTTTGTTGCCTGTACAATTTTTCGAGTAAAGCCCACATCTCACAAGCAGTAGAAGCATACATCACAATGTTACGACCAACAAAATTAATAATCCATCCCACAACGAGACTATTGTTGACATCCTAAGAGGAGCGCTTGGGGTCACCGGTAGGAGGAGAGTGGATACATCGATAAACCCCAACTTGCCCTTCCTACCAAGGAAAATGCGTGTTGAGACAGCCCATAGACGATAGTTTGTAGCATTCAATTTGACCGTAGTCATTTGAAGGGAGTGATTATCAGAAGTAGCCATTGGAGAGGAACCTACCAAAGTAGGGGAAGTCTCAGATACTACTGAAAGAGAAGTAAACTCAGAGACAGTTGACATTGCAAGAGAGACACACTGCAAATAGTGTTGGAGACTTCTAAACACCAAGAGAGAAGGGTGCACCTTAAAGAGGAGTCTCCGCAACATTGAAAACTGCAAGAGAGGTTGGCACATAGGTGATAGGGGCCAGCGCAGCAGGAAGGGGCCGCCGGCTGGCCACCTGGAATGGAGAAGAGAGGCTGTGGTGGTCTGCTGGTCGATCTCTTGTTTTGAACAGGGATCGCAGCACAAGGGTGTGTTAGAGAAGATGCTAACGATCCGCCCAAAATTCGCAGAAGCAATCCCGATTCCATGATGAAATCCTACAAGATGAGAGAGAAGAAAAGGAGAAGAGAGAAGGAGAGAAAGAGAGAGCCATTGCTCAAGAGTGGGTGGCCTGCGGCCTTGAGAAGAGAGCTATAGACCCCTGTTGTCTATTTATCTTGTTAGGGCAATCAATAAAATATGCAGCGAACAAGTTTACTCCTCCACGGGGAACAAAATAACAAAAATACCCTAACAGCTAGTGGCTATAATAAATAAAAGAAGACAGGGACAAAAAAGCCCCTCTAACCATGACTGTGACTACAACTCCAAAATCATCAAATCTCTAGGTTCTGTTAACGTGTGGCTTCCCAACTTGCATGTAGTTGATGCCAGTTAACTGAATGTCTAACTTAGGAATGTCATGATGTGTTGATGTCGGAAGACACCATGAAAGCAGTGAGGAAGTGAATCCAAAGTGGGTAGAAGAGCCAAAGTACGAAAAGTAAGGCCCGTTCAGCAGAACAGGCCTTGAAATACTCAAATGAGGACATGAATCTGCAAAAAAAGTGCACCGATGCAATTGACGTTGAGGTTTTCAGGCCATCTAACTCAGAGCCTGAAGGCTGAGTGGAGAAGGGCACTGTATTATATTCTTGTTTTTCTCTTGTCTCCACTTGATGTGGACTATTATAGCGTGGCCTCATGTGCAAGCTGACTTTTGGCTTCGTCACATGGACAATGACAAACATGGGATGCACTGCACAGTACATAATCATAGGCTTTGATACTAGTTTATTGAAGCTTTTGGCTATCCAACTCAGAACCTTAAGACTATAAGTGGAGAGGGATGCCACATCATATTCTTGTTTTCCTTTTGTCTCTACACAATGTGGGGCTATTCTAACAATGAAGACATCAAAATACCCTGGGCATATGGTATGCCTTGTGGTGGAGCCCCTACTATTTATGTTGAGGCAGGCATGACTGGACCTTGAATGGGTTTTGAGGGAACTTTAACCAGCTGTTTAAAATATCCAAAAATTGTTTTAAAAGGTGCCCAAACTGGTGGGAGTAGTAAAGGGGATAAGATTGGCTCAGGGCCACTCTGATTTTAGTCTTTTAGAAGGCTGATTCCAGTGTTTTTTCAGTTAATCGGATTTGATCAAATGGGCTCAGATCCAATGACTTGTGGAACAGAAGGGCTGTTCACATGACTGTATTTTTTTCTTCACATTCAGGGGTTTTCTAAGTTAACTGGACCTGGCCAAATGAGTTCAGATCCAAGGACTAGTGAACAGAAGGCCTGTTCATGGATCCCTTGGAAATAAACTAGATTTGATGTGACAAAGGCATCAGGGAATGTCATTGAGCTTGGACAATAGTGATGGCAATTGTGATGGAGGTAGTTGATGATAGAGATGATGGCAGCACATAATGTTGTGTTGTTTCTAGGTGGCAACAACGGAAAGCAGCAGGAGCACCACTATTGGTGGCAGTGGACATTGATGTTGCAGCAGGTTCATTCAGTAGCAGCATTTGAGGTTGGGGAGGTATGTGCAGCAACAGACATTGACGTTGATGTCAATGAATGGACCTGGGAAGTTTGAGCTGGAGGAGAAGGATCAAGGGTCTAAATCTTCTTTGACACTCACATGAAGAACAAGGCACTGGGGATGGACAGGTTTTTGGTACCATGTTGGGATGAAGAAAAAGTAATATAACTTCTATTATTATTTACGTGATGATGGTTCTATATATACAAGGAGTGATCCTAATACAAATAGGACTACATCAGGGAATCCTTATGCAACAGTGAATGTATGTTGAATATGACTAAAATCACCCTATATCTCTAAGAAAAGTGACTGAGCAATTCAAGGATTTAGTTATACCACTAGCATGTAGGACATTGATGCGTAGAGTTGTAATGTAAAGGTTGAAGAGAAGACCAAGTGATCATTCAGCTTTGCAGTTTCGTTTCCGGCAATAGAATGGGAGCCATCAGAAACTGCCACTTTATCTTGCATCGAGCTCATGAATTGGAGGGGAAAAAAGTACAGGTATACCAGTCATGTGGTCAGCGGGAGTGTTTTAAAAATGCCCATGTGGAGTGAGTCGGCTGACTTTCTTACTATCTAGGTGGATTGCCTAGGTGGTGAGGCGGGTGCCTCAATTCTGAGGTGGCTAACTTTTTTAGTTTTTTTGTTTTAATTTCCTACACATATCCTCTACAAAAATGATAATGCTATTAACTATAGACATCTCTCATTTAATTATGTAAGCATCATAATCTGATTAATGAATTATAAACATTAATTTGATGAATCTATGCTTTGAAGAATAATATAATATGCATTAAAAAAACAAGCATGCAGGTGATGGCAAAGTGTACATAAATCTATATCTCAAATGACAGAGTGTATGGCCCGGGATTTTACTGGTTGAACAGTGGCAAAAAAAGGGTTTGCGAGTGAGCGTCTGCTTATAATCGAACCCAGGTTGTCCATCTCTGCTAGGGTCCTACCACTCCGCCTGGTTCCCCGTTACCAAAAAAGAAAAGTGTTGGTTTTCTTAGTCTTGATGTGGTATGCATGTCACTATCTTCTTCTATAGACACCCAATATCCATCAAGCATTGCATGACAAAAGGGGGACAAAAATGACAAAAAGAGTGAAGAATATATTTTATTGAGGAATAAATGTCAAACCCAAGTTAATCTATGGTGTCAGCAAACTAAGGGATTCATTGGGCCCACAACATGTGAAAAACAGAAAATAGGAAAAAAAGAAGCTAACCATAGAGGTGACAAGGGAGAGCAAGAGGGACAAACTTGTGAATATAAGTTGTAATTTCCAAGGCCATACAAACTAGTTAATAGGGGTATAATTGATGCGGGACGGGACCACGGACACGACAAGCTCGTGACTGTCCCTTAACGAGGGAAGCGTCGGACGTGCGCGGTTGAGAAACCGGCAATGAGCTAGGGTGATCGGCTCTCTCGTGTGCCCGGATCGGGTCACGGGACGGTGTCGCACTCTCTCGCAGCAGCGGTAATGAATAGATAAAGCGAGCTAGATATCCCTACACATGCTCTCTAGCAGCGGCATAAACAAGCATATATGAAATTAAGCAAAATGCCAAGTAAGGAGCGAGGACGATACCTCCACGCGCTCGGCGTGGGGACGACGGACTCGGCCGAAACTCGTACTCCCGGGACAATTAATACACCATATTACAGCAAATGAATTACTGCCCACTCCACGCAGGGAGGTAAAGGGCTACACAACTGGGCCCGGGAGGACCGAATTCGGGTTGACGGGCGGCTTCTCGCGTCTCTTCGGCAGCACCCGAACTAGTGACGGTGGGGCCCACGTGCTGTCCGGAGGGGTCGAGTGGGACCCGGTGACACCGCTGTAGTGGGGACACTTAGGGAAGCGTTCCCCGGGCTGGCGGCACGCTGGTTCGCCGGCCGGAGGCCGGGCGGCTCCGATCGGCACCGGTCGGAATAACCGGTCACGGACCTGCCGGTTCTGTTTTCCGGCACGCGCTCCCGCGAGAACGGACGCTGCGATCAGCCCCGACGTCGGAATGCGACGAAACCGGCGCCGTTGGAAAGATGCTTCGAAGGGCTTCAACCCAAGGTGATTACAGAAAAATAATCAAGCCTGTACTTCTGATTGGCGAATTTTGAAGGTTGCTGTTGTACAGTTCCTGAAATCTCAGGTCAACAGAGAACTTTCCTGTGGATTGCCTTTGACCGCGAGGTAGACGTCCGAATCTGGGGTTGTGTTCTTCAGAAAAGTTGTGGGAAATCAAGTTACGAAACCAGGACTATTTTTGGATCTGGATTTGGAGGTGGTGGTGATTTTTTCTGATTTTAGAAGTGGAGGGTGGTCGGATCTGGGATCTGACTGACAACACTGTAGCTGAGGAAGAACACGAATTTCTAAAAATAGATAGAAGGCTGATAAAAAATTAAGAAAATTTGTAGAGGTAGGGGGTGATGGACAGAACTCCCAGTAAAATTGGGAGGGTTTGGACAAATCAAAAAGATGGTCGGAGGGGGAGAACTCAGAGGTTCTGTCACTGTAGACAGAAACCTGGCAGATCTGGGATGACAGGTTGGACGAAAATGTAAAAATACTAAACGGTGGATTTTGGGCGTGAAAATTTAGGTGGCACTTGGGATGCAAGGGTAGAACACACCATAAAAATTGCAGCTTGAGATCTTCACGTGGTGGAGAGCAGATATTCGGACAAGAAGCCTCTATCCAGGATGGACAGAACACCGAAGGCGGCTCCGCGGCGGCGTGATGGCGGCACGAACGGCGGCGGCGGCGGCACCGATGATCACCGGAGGTGGGGGGAAGGAGATATTACTCTAGAATGGGGGTTGGGGATGAAGAAACCAGGGGGAGAGTGAGGAGAGGTCGAAATTCTCCAAGAGAGGGGTTCTTGCACAATGATTTTTTCACTTTCATTAATTCAATCAATTGGAAAATACAAGCTATATATAATAAATGTAAAAAGACACTAAATGCCCATAGATCTAGGATTTGGAAGGGCATATTAGGGAGTTCCTAAATAGTTCTCCCATGTGGTCAAAACTGTAACCATTAATCTAATCAAACTTGGACCATTTCCATTCAAACTTACCTAATTTTCACCAACCAAGCCTAATAAGGCCAAAGGAAGAGGGCGCCCCCCTTCTTGGGCTTCTCATGGGCCTTGGCTGGTCCAAGGCCATCCACTCAAGTCCAATAACCCATGTCTAGACTTGGGCCTTCCAAATCTTGGTGGTCCATGGGAGGGGAAAGCCCACTTGGGCCTTAAGTGGCAATTAAGGTACAATATGAACTAGGCTCCTAATGGACTCTACTAATGGCAACCTAGCCATGGACTTTACATTACAAGTGGCCCATTGGTTTGTTATAAGCCTTACAAGGAGCCCAAATGAAAGAAATGAAACAAATACACAAGTACAATCCCATACAAGTCATAACACACAAATACGTTCCACCCGTATAGCTTTTGATGCCCCCATCAATAATGGCCATCTGTCAATGCAAACTTATGAGACAATGAGGCGGAAACCACCTAGGCGGGACAGATCAGTGAGTTGTCTAGGCGGCCTGATTAATCATCTAAGTGGCTGATTTTTAAAAAACTACTCAGTGGCACCTGAAACAATGACCCGGTGCATACTTATAGGATAAGGGGAAATACTTGGATCATTCTCAGACCACCTGATTGAATTATTGGAGATGGAATCAAGTGTATGTCCCCATGTGTGACAGAATCCTTTGCAGATGTGCAAGGTCATCGCATGAGAGTTCCATGGAGCCTAGCTTAGTTGTGCTTCTAGGAATTTTTTCAAAGAGGAGGATGTAGGTGCTCTTGTGGGATACAGTGCTGGAAGAGCAAGTGAATGTATCATGGGAGATTTCTGTAGAATTGCAGCCCAGTAGAAAAACATGACCATTATTTTGATCTGTAGACAGCAGAAAAAGAAAAGGGGGAAAATCTACTCTGTACCCTGTGCTATCTGTAATACAAAAGGCTGCTGATTTATCATGGAGCTGACCGGCTCAATAAGGTGCTTAACTTGAGTTTTGGTAACTTGGAGATAAATTGATAAAACTAATCTGCAGCACCAGAGGGCTGGCTTCTCCTGACTTAGACCAGCCCAAAAATCTCTCCTTTTGTTTTGCAGAACAAACAGCATCCAGGCCTTCATCTCATTGGTTCCTGAAACAAGGATTTGTTTCCCTTGAACTGGGCAAATGGAAGCTTTAAACGCACGGGCATGTGATTTTGGATCCAAGAAATGACAGAGCTGGTCCCTAGAACAGGATAATTGGATACCTTAGGTGATAATGGCGAGGACAAAGAGATTAAACCCAAGAAGCATGAAAAACTGGACCCTGGAAGAAGGTAACTAGAATCCCAAGGTGGTGAGGGCAGTGAAGGTGTTTTTCTGGTGCCGCTTCTCTCAAGCTTCTCGACTTGCTCCTTCGCTCCTCCATTGCACTCAGTCTTCAACAAACAATATTCGGTCTTGACCAGACCTGAGAATGAGACCGGCTTTCTTGCCTTTTGTTCTTGATGAAGCTTTCTCAGACTCTACACCCTGACATCTTTGATACCATGTAGTTTTTGAAGTGTTACTGAACTGCATTGCCAAACCAAAGCTCGAGCTAGTGGGTTGAGAGCCCCAAAACTAATATAGGCGTAGGGTAGCTCGTGGATACTATGGGGGGTGGGGGGTGGTGCGGAGCGAGACCGGTGACATCGGACTACGGACTCGATTTTGCATGGTGATATCGTTTTACACGGATGACGATCAGAGTTGTAGTAGGGCCATTTTTATTTTTATTATGTATTTTATCTTTATTTGACTCTAGTCTAGTAGTCACAAGTGAGTGGGATTAAATTTCTAATTTTCATAGTTTTATTGGGCTCATTTGGAGCTCATGTTGCATTTTTTTTATTTTTCTGTAATTTTTGGTGCGATTTTTACACTATTTTCTTGAGTCTGGGGGTATTTTTGTCTATAAAGGTCATGTTAGGGTTAGGGTTAGCCTAACTCCTATAAATAATTTTGTAATCTTTCTTTTTTACTTAATGACGATTTTTCAGTTGCGATTTAATAGTATTTTGTGTCTCCGTGATGGAGATGAAAGAGCCTTGAGAGGAGGCAACCCAGGTGGTCCCTGTGAAGGGGAGGGCGAGAAGCCTACACCCCCGTCTCTATCCCAAACCCTAGGTGGTCTCTGTGAGAGCGAGAGCGCGAAGCTTACACCCCCACCTGCTATCCTTCTTCTCCGTCCCGCATCAATTTTGGTATCAGAGCCAATTTCAGCTTCTCTTACGGAGTCGAGATCTGATCTACGTTGCTGTTGCCATCACCGTCGACAACCGCTTCCTGGGTCCTCTTCGTCGCCAACCTTCTTCCTATTTTTCTTTCTTCCCCACCTCTGTCCCTGCACAATCCAGCCCCCACCTCCCCCTTCTTCCTCTTCCCCTCCTCTGTCCCCTGTAAACCTTAGCCGGACGCCCTCCCCAGCGCCGCCCTCATGCTTCCCCTCGCTACTGGCCGCTGTCACCAGTGCAACCCCCCTCCTTTGTGTTCGACGAATGCACCCCTGACGCCCACAACTATTCGTCCCCCCGCTTTCTTCCTCCTCCCTCACTCATAGTCGCGCCATGGCCCCCAAATGACCCCAGCCGCCGAATCTCGCCGGTCCCACCAATCTACGTTGTCGCTCGCTGCCCCACCTTCGGACCCGCCTGCTGTGGCCGTCGCCTGCGTCGCCCATCAGCAGCGCCCCCGACCTGCACTGGCAGTTCTTGGCGCGGGCTCCCTTGTGCGATCGCTCGTGGCCCCCTCAACCGAGCCCTACACCATCCGTCTCCGGCCCAGCTTGACTGCCACGGCCCAACCTTGCACAGGCCCAAACGGGGCCTAGATCTAAGCGATGCACCTCGTTCCAATAGCAGCGGCTGCCTGCCCACCACTGCCGGTCGCGTTCCTTATTGACCAGATCCCTGTCAGCAGTGGCCGCCCACTATGTCTGGCCTTTTGCAGTAGCAACCAAATGGGAGCCCCGCCAGTCACCCCCAAGCGGTCCACAACGCCACCCTAGTCTAGCAAACATCCAGGAGGCCCACTTCGGCTCACCCTAAAGGCCCTTCAGTGCTCAAGAGAGGTCCAGCTGACTCATGTCCTATCATGGCCGACTATTCCGCTTGGTATGAGAGTTTGAAGTCTAACTTGAAAGAAATAGAGAGGCCACTCCATGTTATGCTTATGGATAGGTGACTATCCTATTTTGCCAAACTAACGGTTAAGTGGTATATGAGGCCGACCCAACATTAGCCGATGAGTATGAAGAACAAGAGCGGGAAGTGATCTATGAGGCCGACCTCGCGTTGGCTGAGCAGTATGAAGAAGAGATGCTAGAAGGGTCTATGTTGCAGGATACTTGAGATCATGATTTGGTTGTTGTTTTCGGGTTAGATTTGATTGATGACATAGTATTCGAAGATGGTCCATCGGTTGTTCCATCAATTGGTCTATCCAACGTTATGCTATCTCGAGAACCGTCCCATGTCGATGTTGTGTGGCGAGATTTTTGCGTGGCACATGAGAATCGATAACCCGAGATCCTTCGTATGATTGTCTTCCCTGGTCGTTCATACTACCCTTGTGTGCTCATCTTCGTCGTCCTTTAGCATTTGAAAATTCGAGGATGAATTTTTTTGAACAGAGGGAGATTGGCGCGGAGCGAGACTTGTGACATCAGACTACGGACTCAATTTTGCACGGTGACATTGTTTTACACGGATGACGATTGAAGTTGTAGTTGCGTCATTTTTATTTTGTATTTTATCTTTATTTGACTATAGTCTAGTAGTCGCAAGTGAGTAGGATTAAATTTCTAATTTTCATAATTTTATTGGGCTCATTGGGAGCTCATGTTGCATCTTTTTATTTTTTTTGTAATTTTTGGTGCGATTTCTGCACTATTTTCTTGAGTCTAGTGGTATTTTCATTTATAAGGGTCATGTTAGGGTTAGAGTTAGCCTAACTCTTATAAATAGTCTTGTAATCCCTCTTTTCCAATTAATGAAGTATTTTTAGTTGCGATTTTGCAGTATTTTCTATCTTTGTGATGGAGATGAGAGGGACTTGAGAGGAGGCAACCCTAGGTGGTCCCTGTAAAGGGGAGTGCGAAACCTACACTTTCACCTTTATCCCAAACCCTAGGTCGTCCCTGTGAGAGGGAGGGTGCGAAGCCTACACCCCCACCTGCTATCATTCTTCCCCATCTCGCATAGGGGGGGCGGTGGTGGGAGAGGCTAAATGATTTATGGCAAATAACATTCACTCACTGAAAGTGCAAGGCCAAACCGGGGTTACCCAATGAGCAAACTGGCTTTCATACCACGTTAATAAACCAAACTACAATCCAGAGCACGGGTTAGTGGGTGGAGAGGTCCATAACTAATATAGGCATGGAGTGGGTTGTGAATACCTGGTATATGACTAAAATTCTTTTCTTTTGTTGCTATGTTTTTTTGCTTTCTGTTCAGCCACTTAAGTACAGTAGTGTTCCCGTCATTTGCACTCTCTTTAGTGAAGTCCAATAAAGAATAGAACATTGCCTACTGCTGGTGCTGTAGGAGCCGATAGCCCCATCACAATTTTTCCTCAGTGATCTTGTCATCTCTGTCCTAAGTGAAAGAGGCTGCAATGGAAAAGGAAGAAATAACAGAAGACTCGAATGCCCCTGACTAAATTTCATCTACTTTATACAAACAACAAAATGGGGAACATCTACAATGTAGACTATAGCATTTAACTCATGCAAAACAAGAAAGATGAATCCTGCCTTTCCAGACCGTTCTCAAAAGGAAGACTTCTTGCTGAGATTCCACATAACTTTCCAAAATGTCATCTCATCTGAATGCATGGTGGACTTTTAGGCCGTAAAGAACATCAACTTGGTTTCTATTATTCATGTTTTTGATGTTGGTATATCTTCTTGGTCAGGTGAACCTGAGTGTGGCAATCATTCCCATGTCACATGAATTTGGGTGGAACTCCTCAATTGCTGGCTTGGTGCAATCTTCTTTCTTTTGGGGATATGCTCTAAGCCAGCTACCTGGTGGATGGCTTGCTAAATTTTTTGGTGGAAGGTTGGTATTAGCAAATTTATATATGCTTAGAGTGGAATGAAGGTGTAAAGTTCAGCAAATTCTATTTCCGATGATTTACAAGTGGAGGTTGCTCTTGTCATTTGCATAACATGCCAATAAATACATCTTATCTGCTGATTGGTTGAAACACAAAGTATAATGACTTTGTAGTACTATTTTAGTAAATACGTTTCGTGCATTCAACTTCATCTGCAGTTTGGTTCTAAGCTGAGTCAGGTGCCATATGGCTGAAAAATAAAAACCCTGCTAAGATTCTCTAATACTATGCTCATAGTCTTCTTTCTTGTTTCAAGTCTTGCCGGATTTAGGGGGCACTTTTTTCTGTTCAATCTAAACTGATACAAGTGGTGAACATGGCATATGTTACCCACAGCATGTCATTTTATGTACTTTCCATGGGACTTTTTCTCAATTTGGACCGAGTATGAAAAAGATGCTAATATTCTTTCCACTGTTTGTTCTTGATACTTCTCACATAAATTACATGTTATTATGTTTTGCAAGTTCTTTCAAAACTTGCTTCTATTTATGTTGCTTGTTGTATCTCAAAATTCCACTGTTCCTCTGACCTAATATGTTGATTCTATTTATGTAGCTTGACATATTTTATATTCATGACATTTATGATACATAATTGTTTTTTATTTACATGATGGTTTTATAGATTTAGATTATTCTAAGTGGTATAAAGTTATAGGATAAACAAAATCCTTGAACGCTGGAAATCCTTTTGTTTGGGTATGATGGAATCTAGCCAAGATTGGCAAAACTGGAATTGGTTCTGGGACCGATGGGGGCTGTTCCAGTCCCGGTTTCGGTTCAAACTGACTGGTTCACATGTGTGGAAACTGCTTTCCACCGGTTCCCTCAAATAATTGAAGATTAAATTACAAAAAGAATATAAAGATTACTGAAGTCTCTAGGGCCCAGCTTGAGGTTTAAACCCTAAACTCACCCAATCAATTGACATTTAATCCTTATTCTCACTTTAAGACCTAATTTGAAAGTAATCTCAAGGAGATTTAAACTCTAATAGGAGATTTAAACCCAGATGTCACTTAAATTGATTCAATTTTTATACATTTTCCCATTTTTTTTAACAAAGTCACACTTTTTTAAAAAAGGAATGGCTGGTCCAGTCTTGAAGCCATCTGAACCAGATGAGTGACCTCCAATCCCGATCTGGTGCAGGCTGGTCCGCACTGGACCAGCTGGTTCTGCAAGCCATGACTTTAATCTAGCAAATGCTATATTATCTTGGAAAATCTCTTTCTTGGAACCTAACAGGGATGTATTTTGTGAACATTTTTTTTTAAAGTGTTCCTAAAGCTTAGATGCCTAGTTCTTCAGTTTATCATGAGTTCTTATTCATATATATCATTCTTTTTCCTATTTTTTGTTTCTTATTCAATTGAGCTTCTTGTCTTGGTGTGGTCATTCTCAAAGCTTACATCTCAGTTTTTTTATTGTAGGAAAGTTCTTGAAATTGGAGTGCTAGGTTGGTCCTTGGCTACCATGCTTGTTCCTCTTGTGGCGGGGTTTATGCCTGGACTTGTTTTATCAAGAGTTTTGGTATGCTTTTAAATAACATTTTTATTTTCTTATGCATTTAGAAATGGTGTTGCTATAATAATAGATAAAAACTTAAAAGACAGAGTTGTGGAAGTAAATAGATTGGGGGATAGACTAATGTTAATTAAACTTATCTTAGGTGAGGATATTTTGAATATAATTAGTGCATATGCACCTCAAGTACGATTAGAAGAGAGCATTAAAAAGTAATTTTGGGAGGCTATTGATAGTTTGATCCAAAATATCCCTAGTGAAGAGAGAGTCTTTATTGGAGGGGATCTTAATGGTCATGTGGGTATAGATAATAGAGGCTATGAGAGGATTCATGGAGGGCTTGGTTTTGGCAATAGAAATGATATGGGTAACACTATTCTTGATTTTGCTGTGGCCTATGATCTAGCAATTACTAATACCTTCTTTAAGAAGAGGGACGAACACTTAATAACATACAAGAGTGGAACACATATAAGTCAAGTTAACTATTTTCTCATTAAGAAGGTCGATAGAGTTTTATGTAAAGATTGCAAAGTTATTCCTGGTGAGAGTCTAGCCCCTCAACATAGGTTGTTAGTAATAGATGTCACTATCCCTAAATTCAAAAGATCATTATAAATAATTATTCCAAGATTAAATGGTGGAAATTGAAAGGTAAAAGTTTAGAAACATTTAAAAATCATCTATTAAAGGACAATATTTGGAATTTAGAACAAGAAACTAATGTAATGTGGAATACTGTTACAAATTGTATAACGAGGGTTGCAAAACAATTCTTAGGCGAATCTAAAGGTAAAAATAATTTAGAGAAAGAGACTTGGTGGTGGAGTGAGGAAATCCAAAATACCATTAGAGTAAAAAAGGAATGCTTTAAAGTTTGGCAAACTAACAAAAATGATCAAACCCTAGAAGCCTATAAAATCGCTAAAAAGAGAGTTAAGAAAATAGTTAGGGAAGCTAAATCAAAGGCATTTGAAGATTTATATAATAAATTAGGAACCCGAGAGGGTGAAAAGGACATATTTAAACTTGCTAAAATTAAGAGAAAGGAAAACTAGAGATTTAGATCATGTTCGGTGCATTAAAGGTGAAGATCAAAGGGTTTTAACTAAGGATCTTGAGATTAAAGGGAGGTGGCATAGCTATTTTCAGAAGTTATTTAATGGAGATTCCGTCAAGGATTTATCTTTAAAAGGTACCCAAGAGTCCACAATATTTGATAAATATCAATATTTCAGGCGTATTAAGATGTCAGAAGTGGAGGATGCTTTAAGGAAAATGAAAGTGGGCAAGGCCTTAGGACTAGATGGCTTACCTATTGAAGTATGGAAAGGCCTAGGAGATATTGGTATTCAGTGGCTAACTAAATTTTTTAATAAAATTTTAAAGGAACGGAGAATGCCAGAAGTTTGGAGAAAAAGTGTTGTAGTTCCTTTCTATAAAAACAAAGGAGATATTCAAAGTTGTAATAATTATCGTGGAATTAAGCTTATGAGTCATACTATGAAACTTTGGGAAAGAGTAATTGAAAAACGCCTCCGATGTATGACTACTGTATCGGAAAATCAGTTTGGTTTTATGCCAAATAGATCTACTACAGAAGCTATTTCTTACTACGGCAGCTAATGGAGAAGTATAGAGAGATGAGAAAAGATTTGTATATAGTTTTTCTTGATTTAGAGAAAGCGTACGATCGAGTACCGAGAGAATTGATTTGGTGGACATTAAGAAAGAAAGGAATCTCTCAAGGATATGTTGATTTGATTAAAGATATGTACGGCGGTGCTATTACTAGTGTTCGAACTATTGCTGGGGAGACTGGTGAATTTTCCGTTTCTATAGGTTTGCATCAAGGTTCTGCACTAAGTCCGTATCTCTTTGCCTTAGTTATGGATGAAGTAACTAAACAATTGCATGAGGATATCCCTTGGTGTATGCTATTTACAGACGATATTATTTTAATTGATGAGAGTATTGATGCTCTAAATGCTAAGTTAGAGCGTTGGAGACTTGCCTTGGAGTCTAAAGGTTTTAAAATTAGTAGGAGTAAGTCAGAGTTTATGCACTGTAATTTTAGTAATGGGAGAGTGGTTCAGGAAGACATGGTTCTAATTGATGGACATAACATTCCGAAGAGTAGTAGCTTTCGATATTTAGGGTCTATCATACAAGAGAATGGGGAGATTTATGATGACGTTACACATAGGATTAAGACAGGCTGGTTAAGATGGAGAAGTGCATCAGGTGTCCTTTGTGATCGTCGTATGCCTGTGAAACTCAAAGGGAGGTTTTATAGAACGGCTGTGAGACCTGCTTTGTTATATGGTACCGAGTGTTGGGCGGTACGAAAGGAACACATCCACAAAATGTGTGTAGTAGAGATGAGGATGTTGAGATGGATGTGTGGCAAGACTAAGAAAGACAAGATTAGGAATGAGCGCATCCGTAAGGACTTAGGGATAGCTCCAATTGATAGTAAAATGAGACAAAATAGACTCATGTGGTTTGGACATGTGTTTCGTCGCCCTAACTCAGCGCCGGTTAAAAGATGTGACCAAATCTTAGTGGATGCTAGTAAAAGAGCTCGAGGAAGGCCTAAAATGAGATGGTGCGATGTTATTAGGAAGGACATTAGTTCCTTGAGTTTAAATATGAATATTGCACTTGATAGAAATCTTTGGCGGAACATGATTCATGTAGCCGACTCCAATTAATTGGGATAAGGCTCTGATGATGATGATGATGATGATGCATTTAGTGCTCTTCATGAATGTGCAACATAGTTGTTTGCCATATATCAACATTCTCAATGAGCTCATTAAGCTGAAAGGTGCATTTTAAAAGTAGCATTAATTATCTTCTGCATTCAGCATTTATGAATATGACATTTGTGTCTTCCTTTAAGAAAGCATTTCTACTCCATGTTTCAGTAAGGTTTCGAATGACTGGTTGAGAATTTTTTGTTCCATATAGTGATCCAATATTTGGACCTTAGTTGGCCTAGGAGATTTTGGCACTTCTGGAAAACGAAAAATCAGTGGCTCCAGTCACCTGTGTTGATGATATTGAAAGAAGTTAATGGACATAATCCCAAACTATCTTTGCATCATTTCATGCGTACGATTTTTGTAATTTATATGCCAGTAAGTAGTTTTTTTTGTGGTAAGTAATGATAAAATCACAATACCAATGCCAAGTAGAGATTGAACCATAGAAATCAACATCATCATTTTCAACCTTAATTAGAATCTTGAATCAAGAAGGCATAAATTACAATTCAGATAATCAATTCAGTTTGTCCCATTAAGCTTGTGGTAAGTCTTTTCTCTATGACCTACTTTCATTCCACATGCATATCCAGTAGGTCACAGTTTTCCCCTTCAAAAATGGTTTCGTCATGTAGAGTTCCCCATATATCTACGCATCATCTATCCATCTTATCTTTCTAGAATACATACATCATGGTTGTCAAGGCGTCCAAGGCGACCAAGACGGTGGCCCACCGCCTCAGTGCTTAGGCGACATGGCGAGGCGCCTAGGCGAAGCCTAGTTTATATAACTAAGTACATTGCAAGAGAACTACTACTATACATTTTCTATATATAAGTTCTATCTTAGTTAATAGAAAATTTGATATTCACAAATCTTCAACATATACCTGTATTTTAAAAAGCAAAAATAGAATAAATGGTAAATAAAAACATATTAATAAGGAGAAAACTAATAAGAATTTGCGAATACATGTCAATCAATAGACAAATTTTAATCTAAAATTTGGTATTCAAATAGTTATTCTCTATATTAAAAGGAAGCATAAATGACACATTTTTTGGTAAATTATAAGCACATCAACATAATATTTTCATAATTTTCTATTTATAAATTATCAAAAAGAGACACAAAAATAGTTCTAGCTTCAAAAAGTGCGCAAAGCAAATATGAATCAATGTTTTTAAGAGGAGGGAAGAGGAACTGACAGGGAGAAGAATCCGAGAGAAAGGGGAAAGGGAAATGGAAGCTTTATCTTCTCTTTCCAATCTTGACATATCATTTGTCAAATTTTTCCAAATTATCTTTTAAATTTTACTCAAATACTAAAATCTACCTCAAAAGAAGGAGTGGATGTCCTGCCAAGGCTGGCTAGGTAGGCCCAAGGTGGCCTATGTGCACCAAGGCAGCCAGGTGAGTGTCTTAATGGGTTGCTCGCCTAGGCACCTGGTCGTCTTGGGCGCCTTGGAGCGCCTTGTTGCCTAGGCGACTCCTTGAAAACAATGACATACATATAGGTTTGGTGCGTCAATAAATGCTAATAAACTCCATATCTAAGTGGTTCAAAGAATCTGGTCCTTTCTAATTTTTAACTAAAACAATACAACTCTTGAAATTGTGGCACTTCTGTTATTCCTGTTCAGAATTATAGTCAAAAGTGTGATTTAGTTTTATAGGTTTTTTTAGTTTAGACATTATACTGAAAAACATTGGAACATTGACCTTTTAACTTGTTTCCTGGATTATTTTGTCGTGATCCTTGGAATCTGGTTGCTCTAGATATAGATGGCTGGTTACAATAAATGTTTTTCTGCATTCATTTTTCATTGGAAACTGGAATAAGCTCCAGAGTTTCTTTTCTTTCCAAAAGGACAGTCTGGAGTTCTGTTGAATTCACTATCAAGGCTGATGAGGTAGCACCCACAATATATTTGTTAGTTACTTCTTTGTCCTCTTCTCGATCTCCAGAACTGCATGTTGTATGAAAATCAATCTCCATCTATTCTCAGTCTCACAAACTGCATGTTGTACCACAATTCAGCCATTTAATAAGTTGAACCTGTCAGATGGTTGTACGTTTATTGGGTTCTGACTGAGGATTTGAACATATCTGTGTTCACGTGTGGTAACTCGGATGGTACTGGGGAATCCTTTATTGATTCTTGTATATATTGGGTTATTGTCTTCATCAATAACATAGAGCATTCCTGCTGATCCCATTTTTCCTTACATGCGAGCCAGGTAAGGCTGCGTTCTACAGACAGCATCATTGGTATATGTTAGAGGCCTGAACTCGAATCCAAAACCTAGACGATGAGTTGAGGAAATCTCTCACATGTATAGAGGAAAAACTCCCATGTATTTCCGATATGGGACTAAACCACAACACCCCCGTCGCGCTATACCAACCGGTTTGGGGCGCATCACAGGTAGGGCCAAGTGTCCACATATGGATTCAATGGGTAAATGAGGCTCTGATGCCATGTTAGAGACCCGAACTCAAACTCAAAACCTAGGCGTTGAGGGAATCCCCCACATGTAGAGGCAAATCTCCCATGGATTTCTGATATGAGACTAAACCACAACAATATATTGAAGACTGCAAAATCTCAGCAGCTATGATTCTTGCCCGTTTAGATTCCTGGCCTCTTTGTTCTTTTTGGCCTAAAATTCTTGGTTTACAGTCCTATGATTTATGTCTCATTATAAACGCAAGTTATTTGGATATGACAATGCTTAGTAATGACCTTGAGCCACGACGTATATGGTCCATAATCTTGATACGTATTTCTGAATATCTTATGTTGGTTTATACTTTATTTGAAACACGAAAGCAAGTCCCACTTGGTCTTTCTTCATGATTAATGCATAGGAAAATTGTAAAATGTCAATAATCCAAAAATATATTTAGTCGAATCAAACAATAAATGTACAATGTCTACAATGTTAAAAGATTGACGAAAATAAAACCGGTTTCAAATCTAGGAACAACCATAGTTGTCAAGGTGGGAAGGCAACCCAAGGCACAGTTGGTGTCCTTGGGCACTTAAGTGCTTAGGCTCCCTGCCTAAGCGGCAAGTTCATAAAAACCAACCGGCAAGTGTATATAAAATTTTTCATACAAAGGTTTATCATGATTGTTAAAAACATATGAAACAACATTAATATGACATATAAATCAAAACTAGTAGGAAGTGACGTTGCATTAAATTACCAGAATTAAATATGAGAGAAAATAATCATAAAAAGTGAACTTTTAGAATGAAGAAAGTACTAAACTGATGTTTGCTAAATTCTTCTTCGAAACCTCTGCAAATAATTTACCCATAACTTTTTTTTTCTTTGAGAAAATGTGGATTGTACCACCACTTTTATAGCAATAAACAGAGTAGTACAATGGAAGATGTGAGGAGAGGTTCCACATCCTTAAACAAAAAAGGAAAAAGAGTAGGCAAAAACTAAAACAGAAGGGATTCCTCTATGTGGAAATAATGGCTCTCCCACTCAGCAAGCGACATGTGCATAGTGTGTCTAAACCATTGGTAAATAAAAGTCAAAGCTCTAACGGAGATACTCTCTACATAGAAGATACTTCCCCCGAAGATATGATCATCCTGCCCTTGCCAAATACTCCAGCAAACAGCATGAGGAATGAGTCCAGCCAGCAATTTTCGAGCTTTGACCCGAGCATGTGCCTTTACACCCTTAAAGTAGCTCCACATTTTGTTGCACAGTAGCAGAAGGTGTTGAGATCTGGAAAACCTGGCCAATGGCCTCCCATACCTCCATGCTGATAGGGCATTGTTTGAACACGTGGAATTAAATGTGGACAAATTTACGAAATTTATGTTCATTTATTGAACAAAAGCGCACATTTGTCAGCTATTTAAAAAGCATGCACACTATTAATTTCGCGTGTTAAATTTATTAGACGATTAGGGTTCATATGTTGGATTTTTTCTCACTGACCGGAGTTGGTGGTAATTTACATCGGCCTAAAGTCTGAACACCTTTGATTAACTGTCAAAAAAACCATGAACCTCTACAATATCTGTTTTGATATTGAGGGTAATCGGGTCACTGGATCGTCAGTATGATCATAGTTAGACGATCGAATTGGTTTGATATCCATAAAGGATATTTATGCACGAGGCAAGGGTATGATTGCAATTGCCCATCATCATTTAAGGAGATGTGGATATCTTTGCAATTTTACAAGTTTAGGGTGTTTTTGCAATAACAAGAGTATGCATGTAATTTGGCAATAGCAAAGGGTATGTTTGTAATTTTGCAATGACAAGGGTTTTGTTTGCAAGAGCAAGGGTATTATTGTGATAATTTTGCAGTGGTGAGGGTATATGTGTAATTGTGCATTGGCAAAGGAGCGTATGACTGTAATTTGCACTAGCAAGGGGTATTTATGCAATAGCAAATTAGCAATGGCCAGGGTATGGTGGTAACTTTGCACTGGCAAGAGGTATTTATGCCATGGCAGGACATATCTGCAATTTACTAGGGCATTTCTACATATCACGAGGATATTTGCACAATTCCTAAAACTTCAGGGTATTTTTTGCAAACTTTTGATATCTTTGCAATCTTTACAAAATACAGGGTAGATTTGCAATAACATAACATTCTTGAACTTTTTTTAACATACATGGCATCTCTACAGTTTTCTGAATACTACAGGACATAGACTGCAATTACTGGACATTTGAGAGGCTTTTCTGTAAAATACAAGGTTTATTTGTAATTTCTGATTGTTTCAGAAAATTACAATATTTCCCCCTATAAATTACATAAAATTACATCGAAATCCATGGACATAACCTCAGAGGCCTATACACAAGACAAGGGTATATACGTAAAACGTAGGGGCGTGTTTATAACATACCCTTGCCCGGGCTTTTAAACAAACAAACAAACAAACAATTCCGAGCTTGAGGCTTCTTGCGCTGCTCCTTGTGCTTGTTGTGGGTTGCTCTCCCTTGTTTTTGTTCTCCACCCGGGGGAGTATCTATAGGTCTTGGGGGGTGTTACCCCGTCCGGGTAAAAGCATGGGCTTACCCGGTCTGGGTAAGAGATTGTGAGAGAGAGAGGGTGCACTTCCCTTCTCACCTGGTCCGGTTAAGGGCTGGAATTATTATTTTTTATGTGTGGAAGAAAGAGAGAGAGGCGGGGCCCCCTTCTTACCTGGTCCGGGTAAGGAGTGGGGCCTACCCCATTATTTTTCTTCTTCCTTTCCCATTTTTTTAATGGGAAAAACAGAAAAAAGGTTGTCCAGGTAAGAAAGGGGGGGACCCCCTTACCCTGTTCGGGTAAGAGCTGGGGCCCACCCCCTCTTACCTGGTTCGGTTAAGAGGGCGAGGAGAGAGAGAGAGAGAGGGAGAGGGGGATAGACCCCCATCCCCCCTATAAATACCCCCACATTTTCTCTCTTTTTCCCATTGTTTTCGCTTTGATTGGGTCCCAATGAGCAGGAAAACGACGTGCTTGTTTGGTGTCTTGTTCCTTTTGCGCCGTACGTGGGAGGGAGCTTTCGCTTTTTCTGGACCGCACTTCGACACGCTCCAGACCTTCCGTAAAGACAAAGATGAGTTGATTTATTGTTGTTTTTGCAATGGAATTGCATCATTTTGCGTTGCCGCCACGTGTCTGATATAATTGCATCATGCAAAATATGCAGGATTCACGCGTGTATTTCTGCTCGGCAGACTTCCTGGGACTTGTAATTAATTTGTAATTGTGACAACGCGGGTTTTGTGCCACTTCTTTGCCGCCAGTAACTTAATTTGATTTTTTATTTTTCTCAATTAATTTGAGAAAAATAACGGGTCAAACAAATGCCCCTTATAGGATATCCGTCGGAGCCGAAGGCGATGGCGGACGGCTCGTGCACTTCGTAATTTTTTTTTGTCTCGATGACATGATGTGGCTTTGAATTTGAATTTATTTCTCTATTGACATTTCTCGTCGAATTTTCTTGCTGACATTTCTTGTCGAATTTTTCTTGGCAGAGTTATTGTCTTCTCATCATGGCCCACTTTGGAGATGACCGTTGTGCCTGGGCTTCACTGGACCCGGACAATGATCATACTTCCATTCGGACTCAGATTCCAATGTTGAGATTTGGTCCTCCGAGAATCACTCGGGAGAATATAGGCTTGTTGGACCACAGTTTGACTTTAGTGCCCAAGGGTCCAACGACAGAAGCTGCACTGGGAGAGGGTAATGTTGACTTGAGTTTGATCATGTAGGAGAATGGCATGTACAAATAGCGCTCAATAAACTATCCACCACATTTCTTATTGGTCCACCATTTGTTTAGCTTCACTTAGAGTTACGTTCTTGGGGGCATGGAGTAGGATGATCCACTTATGTTGGCTAAGCGGCGTCGCCTTGAATGGGCGATTTTGCGGGAACGAGACAACATGTTACGAATGTGTTCTTTATCATATCTAAGCTTCCCCCTGGACTTCATTCGTTAGCGCCAGTTTCCTGACAAAAATCATTTGGGTTTCTTTAATGCTCATGCAAGCTTTCAAGTGCAGATAAAAACTTGGGCGCCGACCACATGGGAATTGTATGGCTATCACAAAGTTGCGCATATTCCAGCCTTGAGGATGTTTCTGACCCCTTTCGGCTATCGGTATGCTTCAAATGGGTAAATGATAAAATATGCTTTGATAGAACGTATTGTGGGGCTTTCTGCACCTAGCTGGTATGAGAAATGCTCAGTGATCTCCTCCCACAAGTTTCAATTGGGAGCCACTGAATGGCTGATGGGTGCTATTCACTTTTATAAAGTTTCTTTGGAGAATGTCGGCATTGGCCACGCTGTGATACCTGTTTTATATCGATATCCATGCTATGCCGGCCTTATTCAAGCTTTCGTTGAGAGATTTAATCGGCGATGGAACACTTTCTACACTGCAAAGGGTGAAATTGCTCGACTTGTGAAGTTTTTACTATATTTCTGGTCTCCCTGTCTTTGGACAACCTCATGAGGAGGTTGCTCTCGATTATATGCACAGAAGCCACTCCACTGGCGAGGGGCAATATAATTTGCCGTACTGCTTTAGGTACCTTATGAAGATTTGGTGAGATTTGGCTCGAGTGGACAAAAAGTCGGCTTGATGTGGAGCCAGACTCGTGATGGATGTGAAGTGAGACTCGTGACGTCGGACGATGGATTCGATTGGCATTTCATATGGTGGCACTTTTTACACGGATGACGATTGGAGTTGTAGTAGTGCCATTTTTATTTTTATTATGTATTTTATCTTTATTTGAGTCAAATCTAGTGGTATCAAGTGATGTAGGTTTAAGTTTGTAATATTCGTAATTTTATTGGGCTCATTTGGATCTAATGTTGTCTTTTTATTTTTCTGTAATTTTTGGTGCGATTTTCACACTATTTTCTTGAGTCTAGGGGTATTTTTGTCCAAAAAAGTCATGTTAATGTTAGGGTTAGCTTTAACTCCCGTAAATAGTCTTGTAATCCCTCTTTTCCAATTTAATGAAGTATTTATAGTTGCGATTTTACAGAATTTCCCCCTTCTTTGCGATAGAGAGGAGAGTGTCTTGAGAGGAGGCAACCGCATGGTTGGCAGTATCGGCCGAAACCGATACGTTTCGGTCGAAACGTATCGATTTCGGCTTTAACCGATCCGAAACCGGACCTGCTCACTGTAGCAGGTCCGAAACTTAAAAAAAAGGGTTTCGGGAGAAACCGGTATCGGTTTCGCCCGAAACCCACGTGAAGATCTGAGGGAGAAAACCGTGCTCCGACCTCCTGCTGCTGCCAGCCAGCCAGCCACCTGCTCCGCCCATGCCTGCTCTGACCTGCTGCTGCTGCTCCGACCCTGCTTGGGCTGCCGGTGATGCTCTGCCTGCTGCTGTTGCCAGCCAGCCAGCCAACCCTGGCCAGCCAGCCAGCCCAAGGATGGCAAACTCGGTTTCGGTCTCGGTTTCGCCCGGGTCCGAAACCGAGTTGACTCGGTTTCGGTTTCGGTTTCGGCCGAAACCGGCCGAAACCCATATAAAAGGTCAAAAAAATTAAATTAATTCTAAAAAATATGATAAAAAATCATAAAAAATATTAATAATCACTTAAAATCACAAAAATCATTACACATGCATTTGACTGAATAAGTTAGTGCAATAACTTTGAAGTAGACAACTACAAAAATTGAACTTCAAACATTGAACATGTGATAGTTAAAGTAATATTCCATTGTACATTAATACAAGCAGTACAAAATTAGACAAAATAGATAAAATAATTGTTACAAAAATTCATTGATTCTTACCTAATATGGATAATAATTATTAGAAGAACCTTCTCCCTCATCGTCTGGCCCTTGATGTTGATACCCATAACCATGTTGCATGTATGGTCTATATTCACTATAACCAAACAATGAGGTAGCCAAGTCCTGCATCCCTCTTTGGATCCCTCTTGGAGTGTTTGGTTGGCTTGAGCCGAATCCAGTATCAGCATAAGAATCTTGAGGAAGAGAAGAGGAACTGGCCGGATGGAAGTTGAATGATGGTTCATAACCCCACGACCGATAAATCGCTGCCTCCTGTTGGCCACCTCCATAACCTGATGGATGCCCATATTGACTCTGTGACTCATGTCCTCCCTCACCCTGACTGTATCCTCTGCCTGTGTCTGCGTGGAAGGAGGAAGGACCACCAGCATCCCCACCGCCAGTAGTAGCACCTGTAGCACCTGGCACATACGAAAATATATAATTTATCTCCTACCAAAACCTTTTCTGATTCGAACTGATAATAAGAATTTAAGTTACTTTCCAAAATAAAAAATCAAAGGATCACGAAACCTGCAGTCTCCAGTCGCCTTTTGGCCTTTGGGGATGCTTTTTCCTGTGCCGGTGTGCTTTCTTCTTGCACCCTTGACATGAATCCTGTTCCCCTTGGCGTGTGCCTCAAATAAATCTGCTTTAACTGTTCAATTGCCGGGTCCTCTCGAGCAGCAATATTTGTTCTCTCAGTTTGCCCATGCACTGATGTACTTCTTCTTAAGGATGTAGGTGCCTTGCCCATTCTAGGAGTGACTGGCCTGCTATCTGAGTCGGAGTGTCTAGCTGGCTGAAAATCATGTTGCTCCTCAGTGTCCTCAACAACCCTAGACATGTGGGCATGAGTATCTCTGGCCCTCTTTGATTTTCTTCTTAATTCGGGATCCCTTTGCTCATCTTCATCTAGTATGCCCTCTGCCCATCTTCTATCATCATCATCAAAAACGGGCTCATCAACCTGCTCTCGTGTCTCCACCCAAGACTGCAACGGATTCTCATCATCAAATAAGGCATCCACATCAATTTCTGCGGCGGCATCCCCGGCGGCGCGTTTGTCTCGCAGCTGTTGTCTCAACCTCATATTCTTTATTCTCAACCTCATATTGTAGTGGCAGTACACTAATTTCTCTAACCGTTCAGCCTTTAGCCGATTGCGAACCTTTGAGTGTATAAGGCTAAACGTGCTCCAATTTCTTTCACATTGACTTGCTGATGTTGTTTGACTGAGCACCCTAATTGCAATGAAAGCCAATGCATTGCTACCCATATCTCGGTTGTTAACCATTATCCACCAGTCAGCTGTTCCACCAACCATAAAAAAATGCATTTTAGTTGTAAAAATATATATTCATCAGGTTAAGAAATCCAAAAAATAAAATATACCTGGGCTCACTCTTCCCACAGCGTATTGCAATTGGGAGTCAGCATATGTCTCAGTCCTCATTCTGTAATGGTTCATCTACAAACATAAAGTAATAGATTAACATAACTACTTAAATAAATTCTATACATGTTATTGACAGTATCAAATAAAGGCGAACCTCTACTTCGGCCTCTAGTCTCTTTTCTGGATTCCTCGATAAACGACCAATAACTTTTAAAGTCCCTTGAAGCACCTCGCCATCAACATGTGCATCGGCACCGTACATAAATCGAGGGTTGAAGAAATAACCTGTATTTGTGTATAATTAACTAAATAAAATTTATAAAATAACATAAAGGCATTACCTCAATTTCAGTACAATTAATCACTCACCAGCTGCATGCAAGTCATGGTGTAATGTGTTGTCCCATCTCTGGTCAATAATTTTCCACCATTTTGCATAATGTCTGGGAAGGGAATGCTGCAACTCCAATTTGGCACGGTCCATGGCCTCGTATAGATAGCCCATATCATTCTTCTCATCGCCATCCACCATTCTTAGGACCTTCACGAGAGGTGTGACTACTTTCAAGTACCGTGACACCCTGTCCCAGAATTTGTTGTCGTCCACGACGTGGCAGACATCCAGATAATCCATCTGTGTATCAACATTGCCCTTGTCGATGTATTCCCGCAGGGCATTGTGGTACATGAAAGCTTTCAGCTCATTCTTGTACCTGTGCAGATAAATGAAAATTGAAGCTGCATCAACTGCTACATATCAGTAAGGATAAAGTATCAAGAATTGAGATCAATCTTATACCTGTGCAAAGACTCCAAAGAAATAAAATTGGAAGCAAATCTGGTTGGGCCTGCACGGATGATATCTCGCCCTCCACTGGCATGCGCCCTGAACATATTTAGTATCCTAGGATGGCCATAGATATACTGTGTGACTTTTTGTGCCTTGTCAATTGTCTTCTTCACATGCTTTTCCTTCCCTATGTCTTCAAGCATCAGATCAAGACAATGTGCTGCACATGGGAGCCAATATAAATGACTGCGCTTTTGCATCAATTTCTTTCCTGCAGCCTTGTAACTGGCTTCATTATCAGTCACCACCTGCACAACATTCTCCTCTCCAATTTGTTCTACCATGCCATCCATCAAATGAAACAAATAATTTGCATTCTTTTCATAATCTGATGCATCAACTGATTTCACAAACACTGTACCGCTGATGCAATACACCAAAAAGTTTATCATGGACTTTTTCGTGGTACCAGTCCAACCATCACACATGATGGTGCATCCTCTCTCCACCCATATATGCTTGAAGCTTTCAACCCAATCATGGAGCTCCTCAACCTCTCCCTCAAGGCCACGCCCGTATATGTCTCGACGTGAGGGGGCTTGCAAGCCAGGGCCAGCATCTGCTATGGCATCTATCATAGGTTGGAAATATTCACTTGAAGCTGCATGTGCAGGGACACCTGCATGAAAAAACCATTTGCAAATAGATTTAAATGCATGCCCTGCAACTTCTGCTGATTTTTTGACCCCTCTCATTGCTTGCTTGATTTTAGGTTGTGTAGCTTGGGGCCTTCTGTGCAGATAGCTGTCCATGGGACCTGTTCCCTGCGTATGTGGGGCAGCACCAACGTCAGGACGTCGTGCAGCTGTACTCTCATAGGTCCCTGATCCCATGGCTCCCTTCCCTTTCCTTCGAGCGGCTTGTTCACGCTCCCTTGCTTCAGTCAGCTCTGGATCAGAATCCTCAGTGCCTTCCTCATCATCATCCCTTCTAACCCTTCTGCCAGAAATCTCCTCAGCAATTTCAGCCTCATCCTCAGCCCTTTGTTGCACCCTCTCCCTTTTCCCCAGAAGGCATTGGCGCATCTCTTCTCGCACCTCTCGGGGACAGTTGTCACATTGTCTGACCTCTCCTCTTACCCCTGCCAAATGTTGTTTTCCTCTGGTAATTCCGCCATACATTTCCTTACCACAGTAATTGCATTTCACCTTTCTTCTCTTAGCATCTATTAAAGACATGTGGGCCCACCCCGGATCCTCCTGCCCTTGCTGCTCCTGTGTTTGCTGACGTCTAGGCATGATGCTGCATTAAGACAGTGACACACAAAAAGGTATAAGTACAATTAAAAACTTAACCCTTAATTAGCAAGTAACCCTTAATCACCCTTGCAAAAAATCAATTACCAGTATGATCCCACCCCAAAATCTTCAATGTAGTTTAATTGAGCTTCAATTTAGCCTAAGCAAACTGACTTAGACAAAAGCCCCAAATTTTATATACTAATTAACCGTTAATTATCATTTACCCCTTAATCACCTTTTGAAAAAATCAATTGGCAGCATGATCCCACCCCAAAATCTTCAATGAAGCTTAATTAACCTTCAATTGTGGCTAAAAAACTCGAATTAGACAAAAGCCCCAATTTCTATGACCTAATTAGGGCTTAATTAGCAATTAACTATTAATCACCCTTGGGAAAAACTAATTACCCGCATGATCCAACCCCAAAATCCTCAATGAACCTTAATTTAACTTCAATTGAGCCTAAGCAAACCAATTTAGACAAAAGCCCCAATTTTTAAAATCTGATTAGGGTTTAATTAGCAAATAACCCTTAAGCCCTTAATCACCCTTGGAATAAACTTAATAAGCAAGACTTGCTTACCCCAAATTTTTAACCCAACCAAAAGAACACAACAAAATAATCAAACAAAACCCAATGAAATTAACCTCAAACAAAATAATCAAACCCTTGAAGTTGAAGTTGTGTTGGCGCAAGAAGGCTCCCTCAGACCTCAGTCCCTCTCGGCCTCTCCCTGTCGGACGGCCTTTCACCCTTGGTCGGACAGCTGCCGGCAGGCAGCAGCCGCAGCAGCCAGCAGGAGCAGCCGCAGGCAGCAGCCGCAGCACAGCAGCAGCAGGCCGCCAGCAGCAGCAGCAGCAGGCAGCGGCAGCAGCGGCAGCAGCACAGGCGCGGCAGCGGCAGCGGCAGCAGCGGCAGCAGCGGCAGCGGCAGACACCACCCGCGACTGTCACACCAGGGGGGGAAGGTTTCGGCCGAAACCTGTGGGTTATGGGGTTTCGGGGGCCAACATTGGCCATAAAGTCACTAGTTTCGGCCGAAACCAAACGGTTTCGGGCCGAAACCGTTTGGTTTCGGGCGAAACTCGTATCGGTTTCGCCCGAAACCGATACCCCCCTTTAGTTTCGGATTGCTACAGTGTTTAATGTGTGTTTCGGATCGGTTATGGCCGAAACCGATACGTTTCGGCCGAAACGTATCGGTTTCGACCGAAACTGCCATCTATGAGCCAGCCAGCCACCTGCTTCGCCCCTACCTGCTGCTGCTGCTGCCTGGCAGCCAGTTGGGCTGCTGCTGCTGCTGCTCCGACCTGCTGTGCGGCTGTGTGCTGCGAAGGAGGAGCTACTGTGCTGCTGCCTTCTGCTGTGTGCAGTGTAGGTTGAAACTTTTTTTTGTTGTAGGTTAATTTTTCGGTCTTTAAAAGTAGGTTAATTGATAATGAAACCCTAATTAGTTCCAAAAAATTGGGGCTTTTGTCTAATTTGGTTTGTTTAGGCTCAATTGAAGCTCAATTAAGTTTCATTGAAGAATTTTGGGGTGAGATCATGTTGGTAATTAATTTATTTGAAGGGTGATTAAGGGTTAATTGATAATTAAGGGTTAATTAGTTCATGAAAATTGGGGCTTTTGTCTAATTCGGTTTGTTTAGGCTCAATTGAAGCTCAATTAAGCTTCATTGAAGAATTTGAGGTGGGATCATACTGGTAATTGATTTTTTTTCAAGGGTGATTAAGGGTTAATTGATAATTAAGGGTTAATTAGTAAATAAAATTTGGGACTTTTATCTAATTCGGTTTGCTTAGGCTCAATTGAAGTTCAATTAAGCTTCATTGAAGAATTTGGGATGGGATCATGTTGGTAATTAATTTTTTTGAAGGGTGATTAAGGGTTAATTGATAATTAAGGGTTAAGTTTTTAATTATACTTATAACTTTTTGTGTATGAATGTCTTAATGCAGCATCATGCCTAGACGTGAACAAAGTCGGGAGCAGCAAGGGCAGGAGGATCCGGGGTGGGCCCACCTCTCTGTAGTTGATGCTGGGAGAAGAAAAGTGAAATGCAATTATTGTGGCAAGGAGATACATGGCGGAATTACTAGAGGAAAATAACATTTGGCAGGGGTAAGAGGAGAGGCGAAACAATGTGACAGATGTCCCCGAGAGGTCCGAGAATAAATGCGCCAGTTCCTTCTGGGCAAAAAGGAGAGGATACAACAAAGAGCTGAAGATGAGGCTGAAATTGCTGAGGAGATTTCAGGCAGAAGGGTTAGGAGGGATGATATGATGAGAAAGGCACTGAGGATTCAGATCCAGAGTTGACTGAAGTAAGGGAGCGTGAACAAGCCGCTCGAAGGTAAGGGAAGGCACCCATAGGTTCAGGGACCTACGAAAATACAGTTGCACGACGTCTTGACATTGGTGCTGCCCCACAGACGCAGAGAATAGGCCCCATGGACAGCTATCTCCACAGAAGGCTCCATGCTACACAACCTAAAATCAAGTCTGCATTGAGAGGGGTAAAAAAATCAGCAGAAGTTGCAGGGCATGCATTTAAAAGTATCTGCAAATGGTTTTTTCATGCAGGTGTCCTGCACATGCAGCTGAAAGCGAATATTTCCAACCTATGCTAGATGCCATAGCAGATGCTGGCCCTAGCTTGAAGGCCCCATCACGTCGAGACATATACGGGCGTGACCTTGAGAGAGTGGTTGAGGAGCTCCATGACTGGGTTGAAAGTTTCAAGCATATATGGATGGAGAGAGGATGCACTATTATATGTGATGGTTGGACTGGTACCACGAAGAAGTCAATGATTAATTTTTTGGTCTATTGCATCGAATGTACAGTATTTGTAAAATCTGTAGATGCATCAAACTATGAAAAAAATGCCAATTATTTGTTTCATTTGATGGATAAGATGGTAGACCAAATTGGAGAGGACAATGTTGTCCAAGTAGTGACTGATAATGAAGCTAGTTATAAGGCTGTAGGGAAGAAATTGATGCAGAAGCGTAGTCACTTATACTGGCTCCCATGTGCTGCACATTGTCTAGATTTGATTCTGGAAGACATTGGGAAGGACAATCATGTGAAGAAGATAGTTGAAAGGGCACAAAAGATTATCCAGTATATTTATGGCCATCCTAGGATATTGAACATGTTCAGGGAGCATGCAAGTGGGGGGCGAGATATCATTCGTGCAAGGCCAATCAGATTTGCTTCAAATTTCATTTCTTTGGAGTCTTTACACAGGTATAAGATTGAACTCAATTCTTACTTCTTTATCCTTATAGTTATGATCCGTATTTGATTCAAATTTCATTTCTTTGCACATGTATAAGAATGAGTTGAAAGCTTTCTTGTACCACAATATCCTGCGGGAATACATCGACAAGTCTAATGTTGATTCTCAGATGGAATATTTGGATGTCTCCCACATCGTGGACGACAACAAATTCTGGGGCAGGGTCTCACGATACATGAAAGTAGTCACCCCTCTCGTGAAGGTCCTAAGAATGGTGGATGGCGATGAGAAGAATGATATGGGATATCTGTATGAGGCCATGGACCGTGCCAAAATGGAGTTACAGGAATCCCTTCCCATAGAATATGCAAAGTGGTGGAAAATTATTAATCATAGATGGGACACCACATTACACCACGACTTATGGTTGTGTGCTATAATCTTGTGACCATGACTCTCTAGGAGAGTGTGAGCTACCTGGAAAGAATAAGAACTCTCATTAGGGTGTTGTGTCATGCTATATGAGAAGAATAAGAGTTACCTGAAAATCACCAAATTGAGACCATACCTCCGTGATCTTGGGGTGTACTTTGTTGTTGCTTCCAAGACTGCTAATCATCATATTGTGGTGTATTTACTTGTTGGCCCCAAGTGTCTGAATGAGATGCACCTCTACGAGCACCATAATTTTGTTCCTCTTCTTGTTGTTTAGTAGTCTATATTGTCCAAAAAGTTGGACCATCTCCTCCAAATTGTACAGGTCTTGTGCATGTATCATCATCATCATCTCTTCTATGAACACGCGGATGAGGTGATTTGGGATGGCCCTCATCTTGTTGCCTTGTGTTTGATTTTCTTTTGTATACCTAGCTCTGTTTTCCTTTCTTTGTAGATCTGAATGCAATAGTAGACTTAGATATCCTTGGTGGCTGGATTTCAGGCTCATCATGTTGTTTGCTAGGAATGGACACAGAATGCCGATGTGGGATATGAGGTTGGACATCTGGCTCAGAAGCTGGATCCTCTTGAAATTCCTTGTCAAGTTCAACATCATCCAACTCTCCCTCTGTCCAAGCACGATCTGAGGGGTTAAATAATGGTTCATCCAAGTGATCTCTAGCGTCAACCCATGCACTCAATGGATGCTCCTCATCAAATAGGTTATCTAAATCAATTTGCCCTTCACTTGTTGAGGCGACTGCTTCTGCCCCCTCAGACTCGTGCGCCCTCTTCTCCAACAACCTTTGGTGCCTTTGTTGATTTTTCATTCTGAGTCTCATGTTGTAGTGACAAGACGCCAACTTCTCTAATTTTTGAGCCTTCAACCTGTTCCTTAATTTTGTGTGCACAAGACTGAAGGTGCTCTAATTTCTTTTACACTCACTTGCAGTTGTAGTCTGACTTAGAACACGGATGGCAATGCCTGCTAAAGCATTCATACCTATACTTCTTACAACTGCTCACCAATCAGTTGTTAATTATAAAAGAAGAAAAAAGCAAAGTTAGCATGTATGGTGTTTGTAAATTGTAATAAGGCTAACTAGCTAAACTTATCAAGTAATATTTTATACCCAAGGATGGCAGTATCGGTTTCGGTTTCGGCCGAAACCGGTTGAAACTATTCAAAAAACTAAAAAAATTAGTGATCTTATCTGGTTTCGTCCGAAACCGGACCGAAACTATTAAAAAAATATTTTTTTTAGGTATCGGACCTGCTACAGTGTTGGGGTCCGATTTCGGATCGGTATCGGCCGAAACCGATACGTTTCGGCCGATACTGCCAACCATGTTTATACCTGGACTATACTTCATAATAATACTTTGGATATCTGATAACTCCAAAACATCCATCTTCAACTTGAACTCATCAATTTGATTTTCAGCTTCAAATCTCATGGTTACATTTCTTGACATATGGCCGAAACGTATCGGTTTCGGCCTATACTGCCAACCATGTTTATACCTGGACTATACTTCATAATAGTACTTTGGATCTCTGATAACTCCAAAACATCCATCTTCAACTTGAACTCATCAATTTGATTTTCAGCTTCAAATCTCATGGTTACATTTCTTGACATATGACACTTAATAACCCCTACATCACCTCATCATCTGTGTGGAATTTTGCACTATATTGATAAGGGGGTTTAAGAACTATTCTGCACATTATATTATATCAAAATTAGCAGCAATAGGAATTAAAGATATAAAATGATAAGTTGTTGAAAAATTAAATTTGTCATAGCTTACCAACTGCATACAACTCATGGTGGAGTGTGCTTTCCCATCTAGAATCAATGATGTCCCACCACCTTTGATTGGTGGTTGGGAACCTTTTTTGAATTCTTTCCTTGCATTTATCCATAGCTTCATATAGGTAATTTTAGAACTAAGTCCCAATTTTAGAACTCTAATTAGGGCTAAATTTGTGGATTTTCTAATTTGAAATTTAATTGGAGTGCAATTGAGCACTCATTAACCCTTATTAGGTCACATGAGATGCAATTGTTGTTCAATTGCATCTAAATTCGGATAATTTCAGAAAAGTCCCAATTTTAGAGTCCTAATTTGATGCTAAAGTTGGGAATTTTCTGATTTGAAATTTAATTGTAGTGCAATTGAGCACTCATTAACCCTAATTAGGTCACATGAGATGCAATTGATTTTCAATTACATATAAATTAAGTCAATTTAATAAAAGCCCTAAATTTGGAACCCTAATTAGGGCTCAATTTGTAGATTTTTTGATTTGCAATTAAATTGAAGTGCAATGAACACTCCTTAACCACAGTGAGGCTTTTTTACAATTTTATTGAACACTATTTAAAAATTTAAGTTAAAAAAATACCTTAAACAGTTGAAAAATGCGATTTCTGGCAAGAAAAGGCCAGATATGGTCGCCGACGGTTGAATTTGCTCTCCAACGGTGGCTTGGGTTGGCAGCTGGCAGCCGGCAGCGGCGAGCTGGCCGGTGGGAGGCAGATCGGGTTTGCTTGGCCGACTGCCCTTGCTCCTCTGTGTCTGTGGCTATGCGCAGCGGGTGTGGGGAGCTACTGCAGCTCCTGCGGTTGATGCCAGCGAGCTCTGGCGGCCGTCCAGTGGCCGATGATTTGACGACCAGCCGGTGGCGAGGTTGGCTGCAACAGAGGAGGGAGCAGGCGGCATCGGGGGGTGGGGGGGAATGGGGATCTCACTTACGGGTTGTGTGCAACCCGTGAGAGGGATGCCCATTTCAATATCAGGCGATCCTGATGATGAACTGGCCGGAACAACCCGGTTCGCCCAGTTTCCTTTTTTTATTTTTTAAGCGGTATCGGCCGTTACCTTTATAAAACAGGCGGAATCGGCCTGGTAATGGATGGTTTTGGTACGAACCGGCCCGGTACGTATGATACCATGAGTGGAACGTTGATCATCCGAAGAACTAGCCCACTCAGCATTTACATAGCCTTCAACTTGAAGACTAGCAGACTTAGTAAATAACATCCCTTGTCCTGGACATGTCTTCACGTAGTGAAGAATGCAATCCACAGCCCGCATGTGAGATGTTCTTGGTCCATGCATATACTGACTAACAAAACTTACAACAAATGTGATATCAGGACGCGTAAGTGTCATGTACACAAGGCGGCAAACAAGCCACTGATATCCCCCCTATCAACCTCTGAGAGAAGATCACCTGTTATGCTAGATAAGCAATGATTTGTTTCAATTGGGGTTGCTGTAGGGTTACAACCCAACTTGTTAGTCTCCATCAGTAGACCCAACACATATTTCCTTTGACAAATGTTGTCATTGGAGTAAGCTACCTCAAGTCCAAGAAAGTATCGAAGCAGTCCCAAATCTTTAATTTCAAACTTTGTGTCTAGAGCCCTTTCAACTGTTTGATTTCTTTGTGATCTCCTGTAATGACCATATCGTGAACATAGACAAGAAGGATGGCCACCTTGCCTGCTCTCCACTTGACAAACCGAGTGAGTCTTCATTACTTTGTGTGTAGCCAAGGCAAATCATAGCTAGTCAAAATCTGTCAAATCAAGTCGTAGATGACTGTATAAGACCATACAAAGGCCTTGTGTAGTCTGCATACTTTGCCACTTGTAGAATAACTAGGAGGGGGTTGCATGTAGACTTCTTCGTGGAGGTCACCATTTAGAGTGGCATTTTTCACTTCCAATCTAAATAATTTCCAAGAGTTCTCTGCAGCAAGTGAGATAATAACTCAAATTGATTTCATTTGTGCCACAGGAGCAAAGGTTTCTTCATAATCTACACCATTGGTCTGAGTGAATCCTTTTGCCACCAGCCATACTTTGTATCTATGAACAGACCCATCTGGCTTGCCTTGATGGTGAATACCCACTTAGAGCCATCCAACTTCTTCCTTGGAGGTGGATCAACAAGTTCCCAGGTCTGATTCTTTTGCAATGTTCTCATTTTCTCATCCATTGCATGCATCCATTTTGGATCCCTTGCATCTTCTGTAAAGGACATTGGCACAGAAATGGCAGATAATGCAGTGACAAAGGCGTGATATGAAGGAGACAATTTGGAGTAATTAACAAACTTTGAAATGGGGTGTTTTGTGCACTCTCGAACACCTTTGTGAAGAGTAACAGGTACCTAAGGATTCAATAATGTCATAAGGGCATTCCATAGGCTGGTCCTCCACCCTTCTCGGCCATCTGGAGTAAGTGATCAGCTCTCGAGGTGGCTCACTAGTAGTAGGAGGATCCCCGGTTTCAAGTGATGATTCTCTTGTGGCACCATTTTGATTAGACAATTCCTTACACAAAGGAGGAGTTCGGAAAAACAACTCAGGCATATGTGGGACAGAACAATTCTCCCCTTGAGAAAGAACCTTGAGGGAAAAATAGGATTTGGACTTACTGAAGGTGACAGCATTGATGACATATTTCTGGCCTGTTTTGGGGTCAAAGCACTTCTACCTCTTCTGAGTTGGAAAATATCCTAGAAACACATCTTTTATAGCACGAGGGTTGAGCTTAGTAGATCTTGGTTGGAGACAATGAATGAAACATAGACAACCAAAACTTTTGGAGGTAGATGGAACAAAGGATGACCAGGATACAAAAGGAAAATGGGGGCCTGGAATCCAATTATTTTGGATAGCATTCTGTTGAAAACATTGGTTGCAGTTAGGACCGCCTCACCACAGAATCTTTTGGGAAGATCATGTTGAAACAAGAGAGCCCTTGCAGTCTCCAACAAATGTTTAGTTTTTCTCTCAATCACCCCATTCTATTAGGGGTTGTAGGCACATGAGGATTCGCAGATAATTTCTTCCTGCTTAAGGAAAAACTCCAGATTTTTTACAAAGAACTCTTTTGCATTGCAGATCGAAACACCTTTATTTTTTTCTCAAATTGATTCTCTATCATTTTATAGAAAACTTCAATCGCCCTTGGGACTTTGTCTCTTGATTTCAACAAATAAATCTATGTACAATGGGTATAGTCATTAATAAAGCTCAAAAAATTGTGAAAACCATCCAGAGAAGAAATAAGAGATGGACCCCAAATATCAAAATGAACAACTCAAAAGGAGCCGTACTTTTATTAAGTGAAGTTGGAAATTGAGTACGACATTGTTTTGCTGACTGACAAACATGACAACTAAGTGATTCTAGGGTCGCTTGACCAAATGGAGTTGGAAACAGGACTCAAAGAACGAAATGAAAGGTGACCAAGGCGGGAGTGCCATAGTTGAATCTCCTTTAGTTTTTGGTTCACATTGCTACTCTACTCGTATTTGAGCTAAGAGTTACCTTTAACCTACTCTGCTCTGTATAGTGGCCATAGCCGTGGCATCTGAAGCATTGGTTGGGTGAATCGTTGCTCCTTGATGAGTCTCTAATGGATGTTTTGTTACCTTTAACCTATGTCCTAGAATGTGTAGTGGTAGAAGGAAGGGGTGGGGTATAGGCCGATGATCCCTGGGTGGGATTGGGCCTCTCACTTACATGGACGGTACTACTAGGAGTTTCTCAAGAATGTTGTCTATCACTCATAGGAACCACTATGCTTAATGTCTCACGAGAATCCACTCTATGAGAGATCAGTAGCTTTTAAAATTGAGGTTGAAACATCTCCAAATTCCATGCCATCTGATACGTATGTTCTAAGGTGCTCACTTCTCGCAAGAAAAGCTCACGTTGGAGGCCCTCTCTCAACCTTGCTTTGTACCTAGATAGGGTAACATCATCATCCTCAATAACACACGCCATATAAGGTATCATCGAACTGATTGATGTACTCAGATATGGGTCAATTCCCGTAGGATAGTCTATGCCATCGATCCAAGAGGTGTTGGTGATATGAAGGTGGAGGATATTTTTTACATAGCTTCTATTTCATCTCGTCCCAAGTTTCTATCAACTCTTGCTTTCTCCAGTTGAGAACTTCAATGTTTCGCCAATAGATGTTTGCTTGCTCGGTCAACTTCATCTAGGTGTACCTTTGACATATCATACTAAAAATAGTGATCCATGTCAGACTCCCAATCAAAGTAGATTTAGGTTCCCTAGGTTTGGACGTTTCAAAATGAGGAGCTTTTATCTGAACACTCTTGTAGGCTAATTCTATTGGGTCAGTTGGTTCTTGGGTCACCCTCATCCCTAGCACTATGTTGGTTAATTTTATTTTCTTGGCTCTTAGGTGCATGGCAAGCACGAGTTGTTGTCAGACCTATCCCCATCATGATTTTCACAAGCAATCTCTGGCATGTTCAGCCTATCAAACACCTCCTTTTCAAATTTATCAAACACCATCTTCCCCAAGTCATTGTTCATGTTGGAATTGGATTGGGACATCTCTAAGGCATACTTTGTGCCAGAACGAGTTCATATGTAACTACAGTAATTGCACTCCTATTCCCAAATGAACAGTGTATTTTTTTTTTTCTGAAAACAATTCTTTTGGAAAATAAACAAGGAAACAAATATGTGACCTTGTTACCTAACTTGGCTCTGATACCAAATTTGATGGGGGATGTCTACGTATACTCGAGAAAATCAGGCAAGTTTCTATAAATAGACGGCAAACCCCACAAACCTATCGTATCCCATGCGTTGTAAAAAATTGAGTACGACAACTCGAACGGTCCTCAAAATAAAACTTTGCAGATTGTTGGTAATTAAGGAACTACCACATAACTAGGACATGCTCAACTTACAACGAGGTAGATTTAGCATGCAAGATTTACGTTCGCTTCCTCACTCAACTAGCATTTAAAATAAATCCTAACTAAGACATTCTCAACGGCGGACCTTCACGCATGCATACGGTAAAAACTAATAAAGAGCCAAAGGATGTAGGGTTCTAGCATGTATCTTTGTGTGGAGAGACGCTTGGAATTGCTTGTCGGACAACAAATTACAAGGGAGAAGGGGGGGGCGAGGAAGTACATAGGACAGGGAAGTGTAGAGAGAGGGAAGATGGAAGACGAGGTCTGACGGTTGTTGACGCTAGGCGAACAATGATCCGCTAATCAGGTCTGTAGTCTCCTCAGGCGGTCTGCTACTGATGGGGCATGCTGCTGTAGGTCTGGATGGTGGAAGAGGCATCTTGTAGGCGGCTTGTAGGCGGTGCAGACTGGCGGTAAGGGCGGCTGGCTTTAGGTGGCATGGGATTGCTCTTGAATGGGTGCAATAGGTTGGTGCAGATTGGCGGTAAGGGCGAGTAGCGAGCAAGGATGGCAGTTTCGGTTTCGGTCAGATCCGAAACCGAAACAGTATCGGTTTCAGTTTTGGCCCGAACCAAATAAAATACTTTTTTTTTGCCTTGCAGTTGGCATCCGGTTTCGTTTGGTTTCAGCCCATTGGTTTCGGATCGTCCAGGGCCGAAATCTATACGTTTCGTCAGTTTCGGTTTCGGCCCGAAACTAAATAAAATACTATTTTTTTGCCCTGCAGTTGGCGTCCGATTTTGCCTGGTTTCGGCAGTTGGTTTTGGATCGTCCAGGGTCGAAACCGATACGTTTCGGCCGAAACGTGTCAGCTTTGGCCGAAACTGCTATCCTTGGCAGCGAGAGGCATGGGGAGGCGGGCAACGCGGGCAATGCCTAAGCGAATTGGGAAGTCACGACCGGAACACTGTTGGTGGCGTCTGACACGTTCGGTTTGCACAGATGAGGGCGCCGTTGGAGGCTTCTTGCGAACTAGAGGAAAGAGAGATCAAGAGAGATAGGGGAAGTTTGTGGGAAGGACAAAACACAAGACAAAGAAGGAAAAAAGACAAGGGGTGGAAGAAGAGGTAGGGCCCGGTGGGAAGAAGAAGAGAACAGAGAAAGGGAGGGCTGGGGGGGGGGGAGAGGAAGATGAAGACAGTACAGTATTGAGCCTCTCACCCGCCTCCTCCGTCTTGGAATTATCAAAAGCATAGGGAAAAAATTGTTCAATTCTATTGATGGGAGGGAAGGTTTACAATCTTATTTATAGTTCCAATACCCTTACTCATTCCTACTTTGACTAGGATCCAACTAGATAAAGTCCTACTTGGACTCCAAGAAATAAATCCTACAAAAGAAATAAACTATAATAACAAAAACGAATAAATCAACTCCTCCTAGAATAGAAACAAACTATTAAGTCAACTCCTCTCCAAGCCATGGTATGATTGGGGCTGGATGAAGGTGCCTTTGGTACACCTAGACTAGGTCAGCCTTGGTGTCCCCACCATGCAAGCGATCAAACTGCGGCGGCCGATCCGTCTTGTTGGACTCAATGTATCCATAACCTTATCTATTTTGCACACTGGTTTAAAAAGTTGGAACGTTGGAGGCATGCCTTGGAATCTGAAGGATTCAGAATTTGTAGGAGTAAGTCAGAGTTTATGCACTGCAATTTTTGTGATGGAAGAGTGGCTTAAGAAGACAGTTTTAATTGATGGACAAAATATTATTAAAAGTAGTATTTTTCGGTACCTAGGGTCTATTATTCAAGAGAATGAAGAGATCTATGATGATGTTGCATACAAGATTAAGGTATGTTGGTTAAAATGGAGAAGCACATCAGGAGTCTTGTGATCATCGTATATCTGTGAAACTTAAAGACAAGTTCTATAGAACGACTGTGAGACCTACTTTGTTATATGATATATAGTGTTGGGCAGTAAAAAAAAATATTTACAAAATGTGTGTGGCAGTATTTTCAAGGCGTCGCCTAGGCGACGCCTAGGCGACGTGTATGTCTGGGCGAGTTGGCGCCTAGGCGAGCAGCGCAATAAGGCGCTCGCCTGGCCTGCCTAGGTCTACCCAGCCTGCCTTGCATGCGCCCAGCCCACTTTGGCGTGAAGTGAAGGTGCCTTTCATCTGTTTCCCAAAAAGTTTAGTGATTTTTTTGGTAAAAAGAAAAAAACACATCGAAAAAGGAAACAACGCAAGAGCGATAAAGAAGAAGATGATGACATTGACAATAGAGAAAGAGCATATGGGGATCCACTTGCTGGGGCCAAGGATGGCAGTATCGGTTTCGGTACCGATTTCGGCCGGTCCCGAAACCGATACGTACCGGTTTCGGTATCAGTTTCGGCCGAAACCGGTTGAAACCATTCAAAGACCTCAAAAAATTAGTAAAACCTGTCCGGTTTCGGTCGAAACCGTCCAGTTTCGGACCGAAACAGGTGAGTTTCGGTCGAAACCAATACGGTTTCGTCCGAAACTATTAAAAAAGTATTATTTAATAGGTTTCGGACCTACTACAGTGTTAAGGGCCGGTTTCGGATCGGTACCGGCCGAAACCGATACGTTTCGGCCGAAACGTATCGGTTTCGGCCGATACTACCAACCATGGCTGGGGCTTCTCTTGATGAGGACATGGGTTTTGGCATTAGGATTTAGTTTTTTTATGTTTATTCTTTTTCAAAACTGATTTGATGTAATGACTGTGTTTGACAATTTACAAGTGATGAATGAAGACCATTATGTTAGTAGATATGCTCAGACTTTTATTATTTTCTTAGGAATGTTTCAGGTTAAACATTACACTTTGATTAATAGATATGTTCAGATTCTCAATTGATTCTCTTATCATTATTTTTTTAATATTTGTTATTTCTTCTATTTTATTGCCTTCTTACATCAGTTACATGTATATATGTGCTAAATGGCTGCTACTAGTTCTTTTGTATTTATTGAAGATAAAATGTGCATGGTGGAAAATATAGACAAGTGGTCCTCATGATGTGTATTTTGTTACATAAACTAGGTTTCGTCTAGGCGCCTCGCCTTGTCGCCTAAGCAGTAAGGCGGTGGGCCACCGCCTTGGTCGCCGTATAAACCATGGTGTGTGGCAGAGATGAGGATGCTGAGATAGATGTGTGGTAAAACTAAGAAAGATAAGATTAGGAATGAACACATCTGTGAGGACTTGGGTGTTGCATCAATTGATAGTAAAATGAGGGAAAATAGGCTTAAGTGATTGGACATGTGCACTGCCACCCTACCTCAGTGCCTGTTGAAAGATGTGATCAAATCTTAGTGGATGTTAGTAAATGAGCTCGTGTTAGGCCTAAAATGAGATGGTTTGATGTTATTTGAAGGGGCATTGGCTTCTTTGGTTTAAAACGAGTATAGCACTTGATAGAATTCTTTGATGGAACAAAATTCATGTAGCCGATCCCAAATAATGGGATAAGGCTCTGATGCTGATGATGATACTGGTTTAGAATTTGTGTGCACTAACTGATCTATAAACTAATAATTGCTCATATAAACAGGTTATTAGTTACCATTTGCATCCCTACCTCCAGTTCCACTGTTAATAGCAGAATCATGGTGCATTCCATGCCATTTTATAGGTGACCAATGCTTATTTCATGAAAAATGAGAATGGTGTACACATTTTTATTTCTTATACCACGCTGCTTGTGACCTGTTAAATTGTAAGTGTTTCAGATGTAGAATGACAAAAATATATATATTTATTTTTTGATTTTTCAGGTTGGAATAGGAGAAGGTGTTTCCCCATCTGCTGCAACTGATCTTATTGCCAGGTAAGAAATGGAAACATTGTTAAGTCGAATGGATTCATGATACATACAGTGGTGAAAAACATGTACGGCGATCTCTTCCTCAATCTATGGCTATTATAATTTGGAAATTCATCAAATTTTTTTAACCACTTTGTAAGTTCAGTGTGGGAGGACATTGGTAATTTAAATTTGTTTGTCTACAACTATACTTTTGCACCAAAATTCCATTACTGTTTTATTTGCTTATACATGTATATATCATATTTAAACCAATTATGTCCATATACAGGTCTATACCCTTGCAAGAACGCTCAAGAGCAGTTGGAGTTGTTTTTGGTGGTTTGAGCGTTGGGAGTGTTTTGGGGTACGCCTCCTAATTATTGTGGTATATTCCATAGATGTTGCGTGCGCTTAGATGAGATAGGTGCATTTCTTTTTCATTTGCATCTTTTATCATGTCTTTACTAGCTGGTCATATCTAATACTTTCGGTCTTTTTGGGTGTATTCATCTTTTCTGTCATTTGTTTTGCCCTTTGCCATAGTGGCAAGAGGCAACTAATCCTAAAGCCCCACCTACGATAAAACCTGGGCAGTACCCCTGAACCCCCCTCCCAGTGCCACTGAGCCATGGTTTAGTGAGTCTTGTATCATGTGTTGAGCATACGCCCTTATTATATTTATCTCCTTATTCCACTTGTTTATTGTCATTTTTATGCATATTTTCAACATCCATGCACAGTTATATTTATTGAAAAAATTTCTCATGTTCAAAGTATTCAAATGCATTGTTGGTGAGTCTGTTGGGTGTTAGATCATTTCATCTCCACATTACTTGAAGAAGGCAGGAAATTACAGTTGCTATGATTGCATCCTGGTACAATAGAGCAAGGCACCATGCATAGAGTGTCAAGAGAATGCAGTTTTGGAAGTAGCTGAGGTCGACGCAGCACCATAGTGGAGTCGACGCATCCTCATTGTGAGTTCAGCAGTTAGACAGATCTGTTGCTCATCAAGCTCCTGGTGTGTGTGTGATCAGAATGTTAGTGTGTGCGTTGGAGAACAACTAAAATGCATACGTTGAAGCTAACAGATGAACCTGTGAATGTGGATAGAAAATATGGAGCAATCACACAAAATTCAACCCATTGCACAGGGATTTTTAAGGTGGTTCAGTCTACAAATCCGCAGACCTACGTCCATCCCTCACCAAAATCCGGTGAGACTTCTCGTTGACTAACAGTTTAACCGCTGATTCACAGCTTCCGCTGACACACAGCTTGACGGGGAACACAGTCCCAAGACCGCTGATACACAGCTTAACTGGGACGAATCCCACACACACGAGGAGCAAACTCCTCACGAGGACAAAGTCCTCACGCTGTAAGACTGTAGCACACGGGGACAAGCCCCACCGGGACGAACCCCTAGACCGCTGATACACAGCTTAATGAGGAGCAAGCTCCTCACGAGGATAAGGTCCTCACGCTGCAACTACAGCAACGGGGATAAACCCCAAAGATAAGAAAACAACATGCTGCAAGTGCAGCAAAAACACGGGGACAACTCCCTACAAACACACGGCTGTACACCGGCCACAACCACCTCCGGTCTCTAACCAGAGCACCGGACACACTGCTGCAATAGCAACACAACACACTGATATTGGATTCAGAGTTTCAAAGGAAAAACATAAAACGAAATGAGAAAAGCAAATGTAGCTTCTGAACTAGTTCATGAAGTTGAAATCCAGACTGCTCGAGGATCGAAGGCTGCTCTTCAAGCTTAGGCTTTCTGCAGCACTGCACTCTCTCACGACTAATGGCTCTCTTCTTTTTCTTCTCAGATATTTCTCATGAAGCTCAGGGCTGCTCACTCTTTTTCTTCCTCTCTTCTTTTTCTCTTTTTCTCCTTGGGACGAGCTAAGATGATATCTCTTAATGCATTGCTCGGCCAACCCTTCCAAGGTGGCAGAAGCTTCATATTTATAGAGGAAGGAAGCAGAAGGTTTCCCTCCAAGGAGCTGCAATACAATTGGCTGGAATACAAAAAGGCTTCTTTGAAATAAGCAGATTCTCTGATTGGTAGCGTAAATGAGAGCTCTGAGAGACTTTATTTTTCCAGACTTGTATTTCTCCAGGTTCCTTTTGATGGTAGAAGATTTTCCCTCTCAAAAATTGTATTCTGATTGGTCAGAATAAAATAGCCTTCTTTGTATAGATTTCTTGGTCAAGGCCCTTTTTCTGTTCTACCTCCTCATTGGCTTAGGACAGGAAGGACAGATCTCTGTCCTAGGTACTTTTTCAGAGAAGAATTCTGATTGGCTGTTGCAAAAAGGCTGAGTACCATGAAAGGAGATTTTTCCCAAATCTGGTTTGTCCTTGTAGTCCTTCAAAAGGTAGACCTGACTGTCATGATGAAGGGGACAATCCTCTGTCTTAGGAACCTTTTCCAGACCTCGAAAAGCGTGTTTTGGGAGGTTTACGTCGCTTATTTTTGGCCTCTGTACGATCTTCGAGACAGCTGCGGTTTTGATAGAAATAGGCTGAAGGGCTTCTGGTGTGTCGACGCAGCAAGGTCATTGCATCGACGTAGCATTGCAGTTTCTTGATCTGCTGGCGAGCTGGCCTTTCATGGCGTCGACACATCATGGAGGTTGCGTCAACGCATCCCTCAAACGATGCGTTTACAACGCTTTCTGGGAAGCCCTTGGAGTCGATGCCCTGAGATAGTAGGGTCGACGCAGCTATTGACAATGGCCTGTTAGACTGTTGCAGAAGCTCATGAGGTCGACGCAATAATGAAACGGGGTTGACGCAGCTTAGAGGGCGGCTTGAGGACTTGCTGGAAGTGCTTTTGGAGTCGACGCAACATGACCATGGGGTCGACGCAGCCTTGTTCTCACCTTGGCTGATCTTCCTTTTGTGAAGGGAAGAGTCGACGCATCCTTGACATGGGGTCGACGCAGCCTTTAGTTTTCTTGATTTTTCAACTCCTTGTGGGCTGGTGGGTCGACGCACTTGATAGTGCTTTGACTCCTTGTTTTTTCTGCTCAATCTTTTGCAACTTAATTTCAGCAAATCCATAGCTCCTTGTCCTTGATGTTCTGTCCAATTCTTTGCACCTTAGTTTCAGCAATTGAAAGATCTCTTGGACTGGGGTTCCATTGTTTCATGCCCTTTGCTGCTATTGCAAGCTTGAGCTTGCTTGCTTCACTGGTATTGCTGATGCTGCAGTAGAGTCGACGTTATGAGACCATATCAAAGACTGTAAGTACAGTCACCAGCGCTGACTTTGACCTGAACTTCATACATGTTGACATCATCAAATGCATATCAGACTCATCAATGAGTCATAGTCAGACATCATCAAAACCAAGGGCATAACACTAATTGGGTGTTTGGAAGCACATCTTCTTTTGAGACTATTTTTCTTAAAGATTACTTTATTTGAAATTTCATTCTAACTACTAAAATTGTCGTATTCCAGTTGTTGACTGTTTAACACGTAGGGATTAACATGGAAGAATAGATCAAATTAATTAAAATAATTTGCATGGAATTTTAAGGAAATTGATTCTTTTATGTCCATTGATTGGGTATTTATGCATATTTGCTGGCCATTTGAACTGTATGTGCAATGTTAATCTTGCAAGTTAAGTTTATCAGACGATTAGCGTTCGTGTGCTGGACTTTTCTTCATTGACCAGAATCAACATTAATTTACATCGATATAAAATCCTAACACCTTTGTTTAACTTCCAAAAAGGTCATCAACCTTTACAATATTAGTTGTGATATTGAGGGCGCATTCACAATTATCGTGGTAAACACCCTTGAAGGGATGAGGGCATTAATGCCATAATGAGGGTATAATTGTAATTTGGTTTAGGTCAGAGTTAGCCTTCAAGGATTGGGGTAATTTTTGTAATTTGGGTATTGATTGAAGGCTATCTCACGGTTTGATACTGTTCAAGGGTTTAATTGTAATTTGTTAGGAATAGGGGGGTATTTATAATATTGTATTGACTAGGGATTTATTAGCAATTTTGTACTGGCGGAGATTATACGTAGTTTGGTACTGACTAGGATTTTATGGCAGTTTGATACTGGCTATGGGTGCAATTTGAGCCCTGGAGGGTATATGTACAATTAAGCCATGTCAAAGAAGAGCATTTGCACAATTGATAGAAAACTAGGGTATTCTTATAATTTCTTAAAAGAATACACGACATTTGTACAAATATAGGACTCTTATGTAAATATAGGATTTTGTCAACAAATTGTAGACTTTATAGGATTTTTTTCGCAAAAAAATGTGGGGCATATGTACAATTTCTTAAGTTTGCTGGACATTTATGCAATTACAAGATATTCTAGGGATTTTCTTGTATTTTCAGGGGTATTTTCATAATTTCCAATTAGTCTAGGAAATTACATGGTTTTCCCCACAAAATCACATAAAAATTACATAACACTAGGGGCATAAGTGTAAATCTAAGGGTATTTATACAACATACCCTTATGTGGGTCTTCACAAAACACAAAAGCACAAGTCTCCAAAACGCTCCAAGCTTTATTCCGTAGGTCACTCCTCCGGATCTCTCCGTGTCCAAGTGGGGACCATGGGAGGTATTTATAGAAGTAGGGAATCAAATGGGACCGGATGGGTTCCTTGGAGGGCCTATCTGGACTAGATAGGTTCTTTTGGGAACCTATTCTGGGCCGGTTGATCCCGCGGGGGACCCACCGGTCTCGGGTAGGCCCGCGGATCCTATCCTATCTGCGGGGCCTATCCTGTCCAGATAGGTCCCTCGAAAGACCTATATGGACGGGGTAGGTCCTTACTTAGCCCCAACAAGCCGGGAGGTGAGGGAGAAGGGGAGCGGCCTCTATAAAGGCCCCCCATTTTTTTTTATTTTCTTAGTTTTTGTGCTTCACCACGTGGAGGGTAGAAAACAACTTCTCCTTTGTGCTTATTTTTTCTTGCTTCTTCTGCACCATTTGTCGAGGGAGGAAGCTTTTGGCTTGCTAGACCATCTCTTCGACATGTGCCCGACACTTCGCAGGTGTGAGGAAAAACTTCGTTTAGTTGTTTCTTTGTTGTAAGGGTTTTTTCCCTTAATGTCGAACATCCGACGGAAATTCTCGGGACTTGTAATTAATCCGGGATTATGACGACATTGGCTTTGTACCGTTTATCAACCATTATCGAACTAAATTACTTTTTATTTATCTCGATTAGTTTGAGAAATTGACGGGACATCTGACGAGGACTCCCGGGGTTTATGAATGGTCCGCTAGGATGCCGGTGCTAGCTTTGTGCTATTTATCGATTGTTACCATATCGATTTAATTTTTATTTATCTTGATTAGCTCAAGAAAAATAATGGGCTCAACAAATGCCTCCCACGGGATATCCGTTAAAGTCAAAGGTGGCGGCGGTTGACCCGTACTCTTCGTAGTTTCTCTTGCTCCCCGAGTCATTATGACATAACATGGTTTTATAAACTTGTTTCGATTGATTTGCTGACATTCCTTGTTTGAACTCTTTGGCTTCTTTTTTTTTTGTTTTTACAGCGAATTCTTGCTATGACTCACTACGGTGGAGACAAAGGCTACTCTAGGAAGCTAAAGATTAGAGGCTCCGATGATCATTCTGTCATACGGACAAATAAGGCCATGCCATCGTTTCCTCGGCCTACAATTGCGGCGAATAATTTTTACTCTGTGGATCGTGGCTTTTTCTGACTTGTAGTGGGGCCAACTAAGGAGACAAGCTCCGAGGAAGGTACTATTGACATATCAAGAATTTCTAGGGAAAATGGTATTGGCATATATGATCGGTCGCGGGGATATCCTCCGCATTACCCACTGGACGATCATCTTTTCTCTTTCATTCAGAGCTTCATTCCTCCACACATGGGGGCTAATGATCCACTCTTGCCAGCTGAGAGGTGTCGGCTTGAATGAGCCATATTGTTGGGGTAGATAGTATGCAAGATACTTGTACTCTCTCCTATCCAAGTTTTCTGGAAGGTTTTGTGCAACAGACACATTATCCAGATGAAAAAAGTATGGGATTCTTCAGCAATTATGAAAATTTCAAGATCAATGTTACATCTCTATCACTAGCCTCTTGGGATTTGTTCGGTTAACATAAGGCCGCAGGGCCTACAATTGATTGCATGACTTTAACCCCTTCAGGAGTGTAGTTTGCAAATGATGGGTATGATCATGATTGTCTAGTTGAGAGAATATTGGCACTTAAAAGTCCCTAGTTGGTATGGGAAATGGCCTATCATTCCCTCCCACACTTATCACCAAGGGACAACAGAATGGCTGAAGGGTGTTCTTCGCGTTTATAGAGTAGCATTGGATAAGGCAGGGATCCACCATCTAGTGACAACTACTTTATATTCTTATCCCTGTCACACTGGTCTTCTACAAGGTTTGGCGGAGAGATTCAACAACCGTTGAAATACATTCATTACAGCATAAGGAGAGACATCTTTAGATCTCCGGGTTTCACAGGATTTCCGACCTCCCTATCTGTGGCCCGCGCTTACGATGAGGTGTCTCTTGACGATCTGCATTGCAACTATTCCTCTAGCGATGGGAAGTACCCCATTTTATACTGCTACAAATTCTTGATGAAGACGTGAAGAGAATTGGCCCAAGTGGCAAAGAAAAGGCTTCTCGCACATCTAAAGTGACTCTGAATGCCTTGTGTCTGATGTTTTTATGAGGGGCCTTTCTACTTTCATATAGAATTTACTCAGCCCGGGGTGCTTTAGGAGCAATACAAGGAGGTAATAATAAAGTTCCGCCAGCATCCACACTACTTGCCTACTCCCAAACATGGATGGAACTCTCAAGGGTTACCGCCCCTTACATATTTGGCTGCGTATCTGGCTTACTGGTTAGCCACTTTTGTGATTCCTCATGGTGAGGAGGGTATTTTTAGGGCTGAATTTATTTACCTAGCGTGTCTGATAGCTTGTGGCCAGAGGGTTGCCACTGCTCTTGCAGCCTGGCTAATATATATCATTCTTTTGGGGCCTTGACTAATCATTCTTCGTCCCGAGATAGAAGTATCTTGATGCCCACTCATTACTTGAGTGCATGGGCCGGGTTGTTATTCCCAGGATTTTCTAAAAAGTCGACAGTCAACAATGCTATGATGCCCCTTATTTTTGCTTTTGGCGGTCACCCGGAGCAGGAAATGTTCACACAATTGATTGGTGTTCGCCGGCTTATGTCTTTTCTTCCCATCAGGGGAAAAGAGGGTTTGGACTTCGATGACTGTTCTTATCTTTTTCGCCCTTTTCTTGAACTCAAGGGAGACGAGGTCGTTAACAAAATATCTTCTCATGCAGAGCCCTCACCATTTACTTTTGCTGAATGGGTACTTTGCACCAGCCCCAGTATTTTGGTGTATCGCCAAGCCATCCCTGCGGTTCTTGTGTCGTATTATCCACACTGGTTTGTCCAAAATTTTGGATACAATCAGAGCATTCCTCCCAATTATGAGTTTCCACTGTCTCTCCGACAGTACAAACTTAAAGAGGTGCATTTAGTTTCAACAGCCTAGTGGGATTTCTTTTGTCGGGTCGTGAAGGGCGATTACCCCATCCCAACACAGATGCGTAAAGGCCACTTTGATGTCTTCTTTGCCCGGTGGTGGTACAAAAACTACAATGTGTTTAGGCAGCATGTCGACGTCTTGAGATCGGCAGAGGAGATGCGTTTAAGGAAAGAAGACATGCCGCCTTTATTTCTTGCTCCAGATTTTATCAAATCACATTTTTCTAGGGGTGCCAAGACCATAAGAGGGATCGAACAAGGCTGGAAGAAAGGGGGGTAGTTCAATTCTGCCAGATCGGAATCCATACACCAGGGCATTTAAGCCCTTATAGGGTGCGGCCATTAAGGCTTCAACAACCTCCTCTTCTCTCCGGAGCGCTACTTCCAGTTCCCCAAAAGCATATTCATGGTGGGAACATGTCTGTACCTCCTGTGGGTTTAAAAGGAGGGTCATGTTGTCACAAGTGATGCTTGAAGGATCATTCGCCAAAGAAGCAATTGTAGAATGGAGGGTCCATATTATAAATGCAATTGGTTCGACCGGCCCGGTAGAATATATTTCTTACGTGGAAGTGGTTAGGACGTCGAACAATATTTGGATGCTGCGAAGAAGGCATCCTTAGGTTGAAGCATGAGCAGATTATTTTGAAGCCATCAAGACCCATAGGGCCCAGAGGAAAAACACTTTGCTTTGTTATCCACCTCTTCATTGTATGCTTTTATTTTTCATGTTGTCTCTTGTTCTAAGAGCCGCCTCATTTTTTTTACAGCCGATGTTTCTATCCGTCAAGATGGCAGAGTCCTTCCGTGTGGATGATTCCCCAGATATGACACCCGAGGAGTCTTCAGCCTTCACCAAAAGACAATGGACTGAAGACAATGGATAGGATGCCGGACCAGCTTCACATCCTCGAACTGGGGAGGCGACCTTTGCCGAGATTAGAACTTCCAGTGCGTGGGCAATCTCCTCTTGCTTTAGAGCTCATCTTTAGTCCCTTATGGTTGTCATGACCTCTATTTGGTTTGATTCAGGTCCTCCAAGAGCTAGGGTAGGAATGAGCCTCTTGGTAATGTTTTTTCACAAATGGGATTGACTTTTGATGAAACCATCCCTGAGGTTGAGGTAGACATTGAAGATCTGAGTCTTTTAAATGACGATTACACATCAGTTACCGATGCCTCCCCTTTGCCTAGGATGCAAGGGACTTCTATGGATCAACCATCGGGTAGGTTGCATATGTCCCCCCCTTTTCTTGTTATGCGTGGCTAGGTAGTCAGAGGCGCGCCTAGGCACTCGCCCGGGCATTTGAGGGGGCCATAAACAACCTCGCTTTCGCCTCAAATGCCTCACTCTCAGTCTTCTTCTTCTTTTGGTCCAGTCTTGGTTTAAACATCCTTTATTAAAATCTTATCTTATCTGTATGTATATATTTTTGCCTCAAGTCTTGATTATTGTTAATTTTATTAAAAATCTTGATTGTATGCATACATTTTCTTTGATATTTAGACATATTTATATTTTTTTGAATTGTATATAAATATATTTTTAATAAAACATCTCAAACACCTCGGTCGCTTCGGTCGTCTCACACCTTGGACTGCATAGATGTGTGGGAGTTTGAGTATTTCCTTGTTGGTGAATATTCTTTTTCCATTTCACAGGAGGACAAGAACTCATACCCAGTCCTTCTCCCCAGTCCTCCCATCAGAGAGGGCACCAGCTCTTCCCCCGATGAGGGGAGCTCCAGCTCTTCTTCCGATAAGGAGGATTCTGGTTCTTCTAGCGAGGGGAGTTCTGATTCTTCTTGTAGTGAGGATTGTAGACACGTCAAAATTGACATCATTTTGAGCATATCTCCTATCACACCACGATGCCCAATTTGACCCTCAAATCGACTTATTTGAGTGTTTTTCCCCATTTTTCTTGAATATTCAGTTTTCTTCAGCTTTCTCTTATTTTTTTGAATTGTTCCTGGGCTTTTCTCCAATTTTCCGGAACATTTTCTTGAACGCGTCAGACCCCTTGGACGCGTTTTAACTGGGCGACCGACCGAGTGGACGCCATTTCTTCTTTCATTTTTGATAATTACTAAATTCCTCGAAATTCAAGAATACGCGTCTGGCCATATTGACGCTATTTCCTTTTTCAATTTTGATAATTATCATAAATTCAAGAATAGGCATCTGTACGTTCGGACGCGGTTTCCAATAATATTTTCTTTAATTCCTGAAATTCAGGAATACACGTCTTCTCATCAGGACGCGATTTCTTTTGTTAATTACCAAATTCTTGAAATTCAACAAAACGCGTCTGCACATCAGGACACGATTTCCTTATTAATTTTTGGTAATATTCTACTTTCCTAAATAATTCAAGAAAACGCGTCCGCTCGCCTCGTTGCTTATTCATGAAGGCGTCCAAGACGATAGACGCGTCTTTCCTTGCCTAAATTTGATATCTTTAATCCATCCAAAATTCGTGAAATTATTAATTAGCGTCCGGGACACCAGACGCGATTTCTTTATTAATTTTGGAAATTTCTAATTTGGTTTGGAATGAACGTCCGTGGTGGTGGACGCCCATTTAATGGGCGACCACAGGGTCTGACGTCATTTCTCTATAACCGCCCGAATTCGCCGGTAGCTCCTTCCTTCCTCGTTTTGAGGTCCGTTTCAACTGAGTAAGTCCTCCGGGTGACTTTCCAAGATGGGGAGGACTCTTCCCATGTTTATCCTATTACCATGGATGATTATCCTAATTATTCTCGGATTAAACCCACGATCTCTCTATAAATAGCCCCTGCGACTCTTGCTCATTAGGGGCCGAATTCCATTAAGATGGGGAAGTGCAGCCGGATTCGTGGCTGGAGGAGGAAGTCTTCACCGCGCCTAAAAGCTTCATCCCGCTGGAGGCTTCCTCCCGAATGTCAATCCAAAGCCAAAGACAGGAGAAACGATCCCCACAGGCTCTTCTGCTTCTACTCTTCTTATGTTCTCTGTTCTTCTTCTTTTTTTAACTGCATTTGCATGCACGTATCATCATCTTCTTCTTTTACCTTCCTTTCTCAACCGCGTTGAGACCTCCCACAGTGCAACACTTGCACACACACTTTCACATTATCATTCATTATATCTCCCACCCTTTGCATAAGGGGTTTAAAGGGCTAATGCCCGATAGGTGTGTTCTATTCCACGTTTCTTTTCATGTTCATATTTCACTTGGATTTGATGCTACACCTGGGTTTCTAATCCGCATTCTTTATTTGGTGTTTGTCTTATTTTGTAAGGGTAATCAAACAAGAAGACTCTCTCCATCGGCCGGCCGATAGGAAGAGAAGGAAGTCGACTCACATCTCCCACACTTCAAAGGTATTCCGCGATCTCTCCTTATTTATTGTTATATCATTTGAGGCCCGCGTGTCCTCTAGCGATCACCCTCCTATTAGCATCCCACGTATGCTCCCTTTCCTTGTCCCCCATTCTTCTTAGCATTCTTCTTCTTCTTAGCCTTTTATTCTTTTTATTTTTAATCTAAGTGGATTTTTAAATAGAATCTACAAGGATGACTCAAGTTCTTCTTCTGATGAGGAACCGTCCTCGACTTCTGTGAGCTCCCTTGAGAGTGGGGAAGTAGGACCCGTTTCAGGTGAGCTAGCGGTTGATCTTTCACCCTTAGCTTCCTTGTTTCATTCCTTCACCATTCTTTTCTTATTTCATTTGCTATAAATTGTACACCCACCGTTTGTCAGCCTTTATGCATATGTTCTCGAAATTGATCAAATATGGTACTTGTATCTAGCTTCCTGCATATTGCGATGACCCTAGGACGGTGGTAAATGGAGTATCTTGCAGCAGTGGCATGATTGAGATGAGGCCTTAGAGGTGGAGGCCTTAGGTAACGATATGCACTCCTTTACGCCGGGGGCTTGGCTTGCACCGTGAGTGTAGTGGAGTCCAGGGTTGTAGACCCTCCGGGTAAGGGATTTATTTTGAGCCCGCCTACCCATTTATTATTCTTTGTTATGAATTGCTGGTATTCACTGTGCCGATTTGCTTTGATATAGTTGTTGACGAAGCTGTCACTGAACAAGACCCTACAAATGATGGAGTACTCCATGAGAATGCACCCCTTGTACCTCTCTAGAGGCGTAGTGTAATACTGGTGATGCTGACATGACCTTTGAGCCCTTAGCCTCAAAAGCACTTCCAACTGCGACGCTTCCTGTTGAGGGTGATCCGGCAGGTGAACACCTCCTTTTTCTTGCTTTATGCAATGAGTCCTTGGCTGATTATAATCTTAACCTCTCCCCTTTTTTCTTTCTTTCATTGACCTTTCTGTCAGCTCCTCTGCCCACGGGACAATCGGGCCCGACAATGAAGACTTCTGAGGTGATGATACCTCAGGCTTCTAATGTGATGGCTTGTGAGAGGGAGGTGTCTCTTTTTGAGACACCTAATCATGCGGAGTCGACCTCTCCTGCTACCTTTAAAGTAGGAATATTGTGGTGTCAGGCAGGGTTGGCAGTATCAGCTGAAACGAGTTCGGACCTGCTCACTGTAGTAGGTCCGAAACTAAAAAAAAAATATTTTTAATGGTTTCGGGCGAAATCGATACCAGTTTCGCCCGAAACTTATAGGTTTCGGCTGAAACTTACCGTGAACTCCCTTCTAAGGGGAGTTCACTCCTTGTTCTTCTGAGGGAGAAAGGGTCCCTGGGAGGCTACTGGCTGCTGCTACAGGGTGAGGGAGAAGAGAGGGTTTGCCGCCGTCGCCGCCGCCATTTCTTCGAGTTTGCAGTGCGTAGTTACGTTTTCTTGACTTTCATTCCTAATAAATCTTGTAAGTTTTTATTTTTTTGGTTGGTTTGATAATTTTTTTTGTTGTAGGTAAGGTTCTCTTAAATATATTAATTTTCAATTATGAAATATGTTAAGGCTCCAAATTAAACCCTAATTAGCTATTTAAATTTGGGACCTTTGTCTAATTAGGTTAGTTAGGGTCAATTGAAGTTCAATTAAGCTTCATTGAAGAATTTAGGGTGAGAGCATGTTGCTAATTAAATTTTATGAAGGGTGATTAGGATAAACTTAATAATCAAGCCCTAATTAGTTATTTAAATTTGGGGCTTTTGTCTAATTAGGTTTAGTGAGGGTCACTTGAAGCTCAATTAAGCTTCATTGAATAATTTAGGGTGGGAGCATGCTACTAATTACATTTTATGAAGGGTGGTTAGGGTAAAATTGATAATTAAACCCTAATTAGTTGTTTAAATTTGGGGTTTTTGTCTAATTAAGTTTAGTTAGGATCAATTGAAGCTCAATTAAGTTTCATTGAATAATTTAGAGTGGGAGCATGTTGCTAATTATATTTCATGAAGGGTGATTAGGGTAAACTTGATAATTAAGTCCTAATTAGCTATTTAAATTTGGGGTTTTGTCTAATTAGGTTTAGTTAGGGTCAATTGAAGCTCAATTAAGCTTCATTGAATAATTTAAGGTGGGAGCATGCTGCTAATTACATTTTATGAAGGGTGATTAGTGTAAAATTGATAATTAAGTTCTAATTAGCTAATTAAATTTGGGATTTTTGTCTGATTATCTCAATTCAGCATAATGTGAAGCTCAATTATGTTGAATTGTATTTTTTTCATTGTACTTACAACTATTTGTTTTTGACTGTCTTAATGCAGCATCATGCCTAGACGTGAACAAGGTCAGGAGCAGCAAGGGCAGGAGGATCCGGGGTGGGCCCACCTCTTCTTAGTTGATGCTGGGAAAAGAAAAGTGAAATGCAATTATTATGGTAAGGAGATACATGGCGGAATTACTAGACGAAAGCAATATTTGACAGGGATAAGAGGAGAGGTGAAACAATGTGACAGATGTCCCTGAGAGGTCCGAGAAGAAATGCGTCAGTGCCTTCTGGGCAAAAAAGGGAGAATACAACTAAGGGTTGAAGATGAGGCTGAAATTGTTGAGGAGATTTCAGGCAGAAGGGGAAGGAGGGATGATGATGAGGAAGGCACCGAGGATTCAGATCCAGAGCTGACTGAAGCAATAGAGCGTGAACAAGCCGCTCGAAGAAAAGGAAAAGCACCGATAGGTTCAGGGACATACTCTAGTACAGTTGGTGTAGCACGAGCTGTACGACGTCTTGACACTGGTGCAGCCCTGCAGAGAGGAGGCCCAATGGGCAACTATTTGCACATAAGGCAAAGTGCTACAGAACCTAAAATCAAGCAAACATTGAGAGGGGTAAAAAAATCAGCAGAAGTTACATGGCATGCATTTAAAAGTATCTGCAAATGGTTTTTCCATGCAGGTGTCCCTGCACATGCAGCTGAAAATGAATATTTTCAACCTATGCCAGATGCCATAGCAGATGTTGGCACTGGCTTGAAGGCCTTGTCACGTCGAGACATATACGGGCGTGGCCTTGAGGGAGAGGTTGAGGAGCTCCATGAGTGGGTTGAAAGCTTCAAACATATATGGATGGAGAGAGGATGCACCATCATGTGTAATGGCTGGACTGGTACCACGAAGAAGTCCATGATTAACTTTTTGATCTATTGCATCGAAAGTACAGTATTTGTTAAATCTGTAGATGTATCAAATTATGAAAAAATTCCAATTATTTGTTTCATTTGATGGATAAGATGGCAGACCAAATTGGAGAGGACAATGTTGTGCAAGTAGTGACTGATAATGAAGCCAGTTACAAGGCTGCAAGGTAAAAATTGATGCAGAAGTGCAGGCATTTATATTGGCTCCCATGTGCAGCACATTGTCTGGGTCTGATACTTGAAGACATAGGAAATGAAAATCATGTGAAGAAGACAATTGACAGGGCACAAAAAATCACCCAGTTATTTATGGCCATCTTAGGATATTGAATATGTTTAGGGAGCATGCAAGTGAGGGGGCGAGATATCATCCGTGCAGGGCCAACCAGATTTGCTTCGAATTTTATTTCTTTGGAGTCTTTGCACAGTACAAGATTGAGCTAAATTCTTTCTACTTTATCCTTATAGATATGATCCGTATTTGATTCAAATTTCATTTCTTTGGAGTCTCTGCACAGGTATAAGAATGAGCTGAAAGTTTTCATGTACTACAATGTCTTGCGGGAATACATAAACAAGTCTAATGTTGATGCTCAGATGCATTATTTGGATGTCTGTCACATCGTGGAAGACAACAAATTCCGGGACAGGGTCTCACGGTACATGAAAGTAGTCACACCCCTCGTGAAGGTCCTAAGAATGGTGGATGGCGATGAGAAGAATGATATGGGATATATGTACGAGGCCATGGACCGTGCCAAATTAGAGTTGCAGGATTCCCTTCCTAGAGAATATGTAAAGTGGTGGAAAATTATTAACCATAGATGGGACAACACATTACACCACAACTTACATGCAGGTGGTGAGTGATTAATTCTATTGATACATTGTTCTTTAGGTTATTTTATATCTAACACTTAGTTAACTATACACAAATGCATGTTATGTCCTCAATCCTCGATTTATGTACAATGCCAATGCACATGTTGATGGCGAGGTGTTTCAAGGCACTTTAAAAGTCATTGGTCGTTTATCGAGGACACCAGAAAAGAGACTTCAGGCCAAAGTAGAGGTTGGCCTTTATTGATTTTATCAATAAGACGTATAGAATTTACTTAAGTAGTTATGCTAATTTATTATTTTATCTTTGTAGATGAACTGCTATAGAATGAGGACTGGGACGTATTCTGACTCCCAATTGCAATACGCTGTGGGAAGAGTGAGCCCAGGTATTCTTTATCTTTGTGCTTTCTTAACCTCAATATGTATTAGTACATCACGGAGAATTGATCTTTATTTACAACTTACATTTATTTGTTTATGGTTGGTGGAACAGCTGACTGGTGGATAATGGTGAACAACCGAGATGTGGGCAGTAATGTATTGGCTTTCATTGCAATTAGGGTGCTCAGACAAACAACATCAGCAATCCAATGTGAAAGAAATTGAGCACGTTCAGCCTTATACACTCAAAGGTTCGCAATCGGCTAAAGGCTGAACGGTTAGAAAAATTAGTTTACTGCCACTACAATATGTGGTTAAGCATAAGGAACATGAAGCTAAGACAATAGCTGAGGGACAAACGCGTTGTAGAGGATGTAACTCCAGAAATTGATGTGGACGCTTTATTTGATGATGACAATCTCTTGCAGTCTTGGGTGGAGATACGAGAGCAGGTTGATGAGCCCGTTTTTGATGTTGATGATAGAACATGGGCAGAGGGCATACTAGATGAAGATGAGCCAAGAGATCTAGAATTCAGAAGACCAACAAAGTGGGCCAGAGAGACACTCAGAATCAGATAGTAGGCCAGTCACTCCTAGAATGGTCAAGCCACCTCCATCCTTAAGAAGAAGTACATCAGTGCATGAGCTAACTGAGAGGACTAGTGCTACTGCTCGAGAGGACCCGACAATTGAACAGTTGAAGCAGATTTATGTGAGGCACATGTCAAGGGGAAAAAGACTCATGTCAACGAAGGAAGAAATGATCACACCAAAAAAGATAAAAAGCATCCCCAAAGACTAAAAGGCGACTAGTTTCTTATAGTTCTGATGATGATGATGATGATCCCAGTGTAGCTGTAGGCGCTAATACTGGCGATGGCACATGTGCACCTACTTCCTCTTTCCACGCAGACACAGGCAGAGGATACAATCATAGTGAAGGAGGATATGATTCACAGAGCCAATATGGGCATCCATCAGGTTAAGGAGGTGGCCAACATGAAGCAGACATTTATGGGTGGGGTCATCAACCAGAATTTCAATTTCATCCAATTCCATCCAGTTCCTCTTCTCATCCTCAATGTTCATATGCTGATTCTGGATTCCAATCAAGCCAACAACCTTACACTCCAAGAGGGATCCAAAGAGGGATGCAGGACTTGGCTACCTCATTGTTTGGTTATAGTGAATATACAAAATACATGCAACCTTTTTATGGGTATCAACATCAGAAGCCAGACGATAAGGGAGAAGGTTCTTCTAGTTATTATCCATATCAGTGCATCATCATTTAGGTAAGGATCATTTAATTTCTGTAACATTTACTGTGTCTAATTAGATTTGTTGTACTGCTTGAACCTAGTTTAACATGTCCAATGCCTACTTCATGTTTATTTGACTTAATCCAATTTCTTTACAGTCAAATGCATGTCTAATGAATTTTTTAATTTTTATGTGATCATTTATATTTTTTTGATTTGTTTCAGATTTTTCGGATTTATTTTGATTTATTTTGAATCTTTTGCTTGGGTTTCGGCCGGTTTCGGCCGAAACCGAAACCGAAACCGAGTCGTTTCGGTTTCGGACTCGGCCGAAATTGAGTCCGAAACCGACACCGCCATCCTTGGAGTCTGGTACTTCTCATCCCCTTGTCAATTATTATCATTTGGTGAATGGACTTTCTTAAGTTGTGAGTGCTCCCTCTATTTGTAGAGAGCATTGCCATGAATACTCGGTCAATAGATGACGCCTCACTTCCATCCGCAGGGCCAGCTGTTATTGTTACTTCCTCTTCTGGGATGGAGGAACGAATTTCCTCGGAGGTTGAGCCTACACCAAGTCCCTTTTCAGGTATAGATTTTCGAATTCTACATTGAAATCTTCTTCTCCTCTCTCCTTTTTTTTTAGAAGCCTTATCACCATTGTTTGTTTGCAGCTCTTGCTGGCGATACTCCCACGAGGTCTCCAGATTTTCCTGCCTTGGGCATTGAATGGCTGAGCCTTCCGCAGCCGTTAAGGCCTCTTGTAAATGCCGACGTGGCCGCCATGTTAATTCAAAATCTCGAGCCTTTACTTCAGCAGGATCCTTTCTTCTCGATTAAGGACATGAGCAGCAGCCTTGAAGGTTATACCAGGGGCTATCATGGATTTGGGCTTCCCAAAGAGGCTTGGATGTCGGCACTTATAGCCCTCTGGGATAGATTTGCCCGCCTTCATGCTAACTAAGAGTGGCAGATGAAGACTCTGATAATCATTCAACAGGAGGAAGAACATCTCTTGGACTTGAAAGCAATCTGGGCAGAGAACAACATTCAAGCTGAAGCCGCCCATGGCCATAGCAAAGAGGCATTGACCAAGGCAGCGGAGCTAAAAGACAAGGCGCAGGCTTTGATCTCCTCCCAAGCACTTACAATTCATCCTACATTAATGGGTTAGAACTTCTGATTATGTTGGGAACACGTGGCAAGTGGGCTATCTGCAACAATAAACTTGCCGACTTTTGTTTGTAAAGGTCATGTGGTCAACTTTAGCTTGTCTTTGACGTCCTCAGTCAAGAGAAAATTTGGAATGTTAATGGAAAATTCGTAATGTAGTGATGTAGCTCCAGTGACATATATATTGTTCATGCTTGTGGGTATACATCTTGTGCACTTGACTGTGGATTTGGAATGCAAACTTGATGGTTGGCGATTGTGAGACATGTATCTTCTCATATGTTTTTAAATTGAAGACCTTTTGCAATGGTTGTGGTTATGCTCTTTATTTTTAGTTCTATTTCTTTCACACTGTATAATATGTTTTATTCAAAGTTAAAGGGAATAATTGCATAACATAGCATTTCGTCTTACAATCAATTGTTCTCTGCTTTATTTTTATAAAATGCAGTATGATCGCTGATTGCGAAGTACTATGGCCTACCATTTTATTGTTTCTAGATGCTGACATCCGCCCATCTTTGCTAATAGGATTTTTTTTAATATGTCATCATGACATGTTAAATTGCACGTTTACCATTGCAATAAATGCACTTGCACGTGTACACCTTTTTTGCATGGTGATATGAGCAAAACTGTGACTACTCACATGACCTAATCATTGATCTAGTTGACCCTTAGATTGAGGCTTAAAATTACAAAGACTGCCCCTCTCTCATCATATGATGAGAGAATGAATTGGGCAATTGAAATATGTCAAAATGAGGGTTATTGTCTCAATAGCTTCTCGATATGTTTGAACAATGATTAATGGTACGTAGGTGGCAGAATTGCATCACTATCAAGAATGGCATATGTACTTAAACATTTCTTGCAGTGGTAAGTGATAACAATATTATATTAAAGCATTTCTTGCAGTGGCAACAATAGTATATTTTCAGGACATATGCAGGGATTTTACAATCGTGATAGGGAGTTGTATAAATTATATTATAAGAGTCCTGTATTGTTAAGCCAGAAAACAAAACATGTTGACAAGAGTGAATCTGGTCTCATTCAATGCCTTAAGGTTTTGAGTTGGAAAGCCCAATAATTTCAACAGCTTGCAGTTTAGTTCTTCTGATCACAAGATGAAGGGTATGGGAGATACACACACTAAATAAAAATAAGAAGAGCATCTTGACATTTTTGAATTTTTCTTCTTGTGATCATGTTACAATATGACTCCTTTTTCTGTGCTAGAAGAATAATAAATGAAGATGCTTTCTTCTCTTAGAAGCTTGTTCTTATCCTGATTGTCAAGTGGATTTTAGTATTTTATTCTCTGATCTGATTACCTGCTTGTTATGATACTGACATTGCTCACAGGCTTCTCTTGGCTGCTCCAATTATTCAAGACTTCGGCTGGGAATCTGTATTCTACCTCTTTGGGTTTCTTGGATTGCTTTGGTAAATGCAATCAAACTCTTGGCATATTTCACTTTCCTTTGATGCTTCACTGTTCAAGTCATTTCTTCCCTGCCCCGCCCTCCTACCATGGTTTTAACTACTGCCCGGTATGTACCGTACTGGGCTGGTACATACCGGTACTGGCCTCAGCCGGTCTGGTTCTGCCCTTTTTCTACCGGTACCGGCCGGTACAGTTTGAAAAAAATAAAAAATAAAAAACCGGATGAACCAGCTTGTACTCTGGTTCACCCGTCGGGACCGCCCGATATTGGAGTTGGGAGGCTCTCACGGGCTGCACTGTGTGTGTGACAGCCCGTGAGAGTTCCCTCCCTCATTCCAGGCCGCCTGTTCCCTCCTCTGCTCCCACCAGGCCCGCCCCCAGCCGGCTGCCGTCCCGCCGGCGACCAACTGACCTCTGGAGCTCGACACCGGTGATCGCAGCAGCTCGCCATCTCCCTCGCACAGCCGTACAGGCCGCAGCGGTGCAGCGAGCCTGACATTATCCAATGTATTATGGTGAATAAATGATGCTTATTATGGTTTTAAACTTTGAAATCTATGTGTTAAATTATTTATTGTTTTCAATCACATATGATTTTGCATTCTATTATCTTTTTATATTTTTTAACATTTTATCTAATTTTTAAATCTATATATAAATGTATAATTATATATACTTATATAAAGGGGGGACGGGGGACTGGTACTCTACTGGCTGGTACCAGTTTGTACCGGTACTGGTACTGGCCCTGCCCGGTACCAAAACTGGTACCGGGTTTGAAAACCTTGCCTCTTACCAGCCATTTTATTACATAGAAAGAGGTGATACAATCTGAAGAGGAGAGGAGATGTTCCTCATCCTCAAAATAAAATCTACATCAGATTGAGCGATTTCAGCTCTTTATACCAATCAGGCAAAGAGACCCCAACAATATATCTACCCCACTGTATAAAAGGTTAATGACTCTCAAACAAATATCCATCCAAGTTATTTATTTGTGAGCCACATGATTTTAATATTCAGGAAGTGAAGCATTGTTACATCCATCATCATATCTGTCTGATTAAGAAGTATTGGTCTGCTTCTGACTGGTAATGTTCGATTTCCTAGCCTTTTTTTTTGGAAGGTGGCATGAAAGCCACAATTCATTAATAAATAAAAGCAGAAAGATAAAGAAAGACACCCCCTTTCATTGTTGGCAGTATTGGCCGAAACCGATACGTTTCGGCCGAAACTTATCGGTTTCGGACCTGCTCACTATAGCAGATCCGAAACTAAAAAAAACTTTTTTAATGGTTTCGGGCGAAACCGATACCAGTTTCGCCCGAAACTCAACTGTTTCAGTCCGAAACCGGACGTGCTCACTGTAATTTTTGCATTTTTTGAATGTTTTGAACCGGTTTCGGCCGAAACCAAAACCGAAACCGAAACCGGTACGTTTCGATTTCGATCCTGGCCGAAATCGGTACCGAAACCGGTACTGCCATCCTTGCCCCCCTTACAGAACAGGGTAAAAGAAGCATCTATGAAGGAGGCAGAGCCTCCCCCTACCCTAACAGAACCCAAACCGAAGAAGAGACACGGACAATTACAAAATGAGTTTTTCCACATTTCCAATCTGGATGGAAGAGAGGACTAAAGCAAACTTTTCCCTCTCACTGAAAAGTGCCAATCAAGTAAGCACTTGATGCAGTTCTGAATAATGGTGGAAGGGTGCTTAAATTTCTCTCTAAAAACTCGATTATTTCTTTCTCCTCATAGACCAAAGCATAGCTGGAAAACACATTCACCAGGTTTCCTTTTTATCCTGCACTGGGCTGTAATTTATCCAGTCTCAGCCAACCTTCCATCTGACTGTTTGTAGCCCAAATGACCCTGATAACTTCAAAGAATTGAAGCCAAACAGTCTGGATAATACCACAATTATGAAAGTGATCGTCCATGGTCTCTTGATAGGATCCACAGAAAACACAATGGCGCCGAATATCTGATTTGAATTTATGCATCCTGTCAGCCATTGAGATTCTCCTCAAAGCAATTTTTCGAAGGAAGATTTTTGTTTTCAGTTGTGAGTACTAAGAAATTTCTCCCAAGATTTTGTAACATTAATCTTAATCATTGAAAGTTACATATCATAATAAGCCTAAGGAAACTTTATATATATATATGTCTTTTTAGGGATCATTTATAAATATGCTTTGTTGATGTAAACACCTTACTATATAACAGGTTTTACTTATAATTTATTTTGTAATGCTATGAAGGTGTGCGGGATTCGAGTTTATTGAAGGACAATCTTCATTTGATGGTGAAGGTAAGTTCAGTAAGTTTACCGCTTCCTGCTTTCAACAACATTGTTCTTGTCTAGTCTAATATGTGATGCTTTGCTTGTGTTAGCATATTTTATCATATTAGGCTTGTCAAGTTGACAGATATAACCTTTTGAATTCATGCTGGCTCCAACAGTCACATGGTCTGGGTCACTATATCAAATGAGGCATTGTGAATATGCATTACACCCCACTTTCAGAAAAAAATTATCCATCACACCCCAAAGCGGGACATTGCCTCAAATCTCCAACAGGAGATGCAACGTTTGACAATCTTTCAATCAGAACTATCTTCTAAGAGATGATATCCCAGATATGTCTAGATATATCATAAAACAGTATTATGCCTTGTTCAGATGAATTAAAATCCATGTCATGAGCACTAGGTTCAGAGCATATTAAGCCTATGATGCAGCAGAATTCCAATATAAAATATGACAATTGTACCTATGGTCATGTCTTGATTGTCTACGATAGGTTACCTACATTTATTTAATTAGTAGCACATGGTAAGTAGTATAACGTAGTTTCTTGCATTACAACGTTTGCAACAGTACCAGGAAATCTAAGCGAAACTCCTCAATAAGATTTCTTTTACAATCATTGATTTAGTAGATACAATACAATTCAAAACAATGAATTCATTAGACTTACATGATTGGCAAACCATGTTTCAGGCCACAGTCCTTAGCTGTAATAAAGTAGCGATTGTGAAATTTTTTTATTAAGGTCCACTGTTAGTGGATGAGGGGAAGAGGGGGGGGGGTGCTCCAGAAGTTGCCTTCGGCGCAAACCGTGTCCCCCTTGGGGGTGAGTCCTCAAGAAAAGCCCAAGAGGTGGTGCTCGGGGATGTATGGATCTGGGTCCTCTACTGGCCAAGCTAATGTGCAGCCGACTGGATTGACTGAAAAGGTGTCTTTGGGCAGCCCCGTGGAGGGTGGGGTGGATGAGGCGAAGGTTTAAACTACTCTAGATGGGGGAGGCGGCAAGGATGCTAACAGGGAAGTCACCAAGGTGAGCAGCAGAGGATTCCTTGCCGTCGGTCAGACTGTAGAGGAAATGGAAGTGGCGGCGACATCAGCCTTTGTGCTGGCGGAGGGAGTTGTCCTCCTGCTGTCCAGGTGGTCGGTGCGTAGGGGCACCTTCCTGGACCCTAGGGAGTGTTGGGTTCATCTCCGGCTGGTCGGGGTTCCCATCGTTCTGTGCGAGAAGATTGGAGCCTCACTCTTGGTCGGAGGCTTTTGGAGCTAAGGTATCGGGAACGGTGTGGCTCACGCCAGCATGGATGGCAGTACCGGTTTCGGCCAGGATCGAAACCGAAACGTACCTATTTCGATTTCGGTTTCGGCCGAAACCGGTTCAAAACATTCAAAAAAGATAAAAATTACAGTGAGCACGTCCGGTTTCGGACTGAAACGGGTGGGTTTCGGACCGAAACAGTTGAGTTTCGGGCGAAACCGGTATCGGTTTCGCCCGAAACCATTAAAAAGGTTTTTTTTAGTTTCGGATCTGCTACAGTGAGCAGGTCCGAAACCGTTTCAGTCCCGGCCGAAACCGATACGTTTGAGTTGAAACGTATCGGTTTCGACCAATACTGCCAACAATGCACGCCGGGGGGAAGCTGATGGCGTTGAAGGTGGTGATCCGAGTCAGCAGCGTTGGGGTTGTGCCAAGCGTGCTGACGGTGAAAGTCACTAACGAGCTCTTTCTGATGAAACTTTAGATACGGCTGGAGGTGCAGAAGATCGCGAGCCCGGTGCGGGAGGTTGAAGGTGAATACGGATAGGGGGCTTTTGGCAGGCGTTCAAATTCAAACCGCCCGACCCACGACTACAGGGATGGGCCAGTTCTTGGGCTGTAGGAATCCCGCTTGATCCCAAGCCCACCCCAACCTGAGGGTCGCCTCTTCCCTTCCGGGGACCCGACCCATGACTTATTGGTTATAGGGGTCACGCGGAGGGGCACCATTGTAGGCTGGGTCCAAGTACGACCCGTGATTTGCTCAAACCTAGGAGTCACAGACGTATTGGGTCTTGGGAGCCCAGCCTGTACATCTTCCCCGTCTAATCTCGGATGATCGCGCGATGCCTCCCCCGCAACACTGATGGGATGACGCCTTTGGCCACCGACGTTTGCCAACCTCGGCCAGGTGTGGAGGGGGAATGTAGGCCTTCTGCCCAGAGGTTAACTTGGATGCCAGCCTCGTGCTTTCCGGTGGACTTGTCACACGGGCGGTGGAGTTCCTTCTTCTGGCGACTGTGGTCGGATACTCTGACGTGGACTCTGCTGCTGGTACCCCGAGGGGGGAGGCCAACTATGCTATAGAGGTAGTTACCTGCAGGGGGGTGGGGGGGGGCCTCTAGGCCCTGTCTTCTCCGACTCCAGATGATAATATCGAGCTCTTCAAGAGAGTTTCGCTCCCAATTGTGGAGGCCCAGGGGGGTGATTTCCTTCTGGACCTTCATCTACAACCGGGCCTGAAGATGAGGGCCAAGGAATCCCCAGTTGTAGAGAGGGGCCACTTGCAGGGGAGAAGTAGTAAGACATTGGTGTTTTTTGGAGGTAAGTCTAGGGAGGGAAGATCTCAAGGAGATGGTGGGTGTCGTGGATAGGCTAACAGAAACACAAGTTAAAGAGTTAATTGAGAAAGTAGGTGTGTCCTTCGCTGGTAGGAGAAGGACATCAAAGGGTTGTTCATGAAGGTCCAAAAGAGGTGGCTGCTTTCCAGGGCGAGGGAAGTCAAGAGAGGCAAATTCACTAAAATGGGTGAAAAAAAGGAGTGAATGCGATAGGGGGAAGGTGAGTGGCCAGCGGGAGATAGTGGCAGGGAACAAATCCTCTTCCCAATGAGGTTTGTGTAGTTGAACATGAGGGGGATCTGTAGGAAGGATAAGAAAAGGGTGGTGAAGGACCTTGTGAGAAGATGTAAAATAGACATACTGTGATTACAAGAGTTGAAATATGAGGGGGATGGGGAGAACATTATGAGGGAGATGAGGGGTATTAGATTGACTAGAGGAGTGTCCTCTCCGGCTGAGGGGAGAGTAGGGGGCATTATGGTTTTGTGGAATGCGTTTGAGGTAGTAGAGGTGAAGGAATTCAGGCAAATTGGCAAAAGGGCCATCTCACTTTCTTTTCGCAGCATCAAGGATGGCTTCAATTGGGACTTCACCGGAGTATATGGTCTGCGGAACAGGGAGGACAAGAAAGCACTCTGGGAAGAGCTTCTACTCTTTCACATCAGCTCTGGCCGGCCATGATGTGTTGGGGGAGGCTTCAATGTTGTACTTTCACTAAATGAGAGGACTGGTGACTCTTGCCTTGCAGGTGAGATGGGGGACTTAAATGATTTTATCTTACAGGTAGCTTGGCTAGATAAATGATCCTATGATGTGATTGTTTAGACTTGTGGTCTGAATGATTTGTTGTTCGACTATCAAACCCGAGTGTATGATGGTCCAGTTGGCTTAGACTGTGAGGTACTTGCTTAATAGGTGTTATTAGGCCCAAGATTTATGTAGTTGCATGGTGGTAGGCAAAATGGCTCCATGGACCAGAGCAAATAGGCAGTATATGCAACTGGGAGTATGATGATCTCAGTTTGTGTTTAAGGTCATTACAAATATTTTTATTTGCATATTTCTTGGTAGTGATTCTGAGACTGCTGAATGTACTATCATTTTCTTTTGACATAGTCATTCTATTCCCATTCTATGGAATATAACTTTAAAATGATTTCCTGTTTGCTCTTGAAAGCTTAGGCATGGGTGTGCAAACTATATCCAAGTATCTGCAGCTTTAATCCTTTATCACTTCTTGCTTAGACTATGGCATGTGGTGTAGTGGATCAATTGCCATATCCTTTGCATCAACTTGTGATAGTCTAAGGCTTCATTAGGAAAAGATTTGGATGGCAGATTCATGGATTCTTGGCATCAGGATAGGCTGATTTTTTTCTCCAGATGTTCATCCATCACATCATGCATTCTCACTTTTTGAAGGATCTACCTTTTTGAAAAGACTGATGTGTCTTGCCAGCATTAGTTGGTAGGCCTTCCAACAGATTCCCCTCTCGTCCCCCAAAAAGGGTATGGGAGGAGAATCTGCACTGGGAAGAATTTGATGCTTGCAAAAAGTCTCTTCCAAACAGAGCCTAAGACTTTCCAAAGTTGGCAAATGGTAGTTAGAATCATTTGTTTTTGTTCACTTCTAACAGACAGACATCAGTTGGACAATATTTGTACCTTGTGGCACCTCTGGCTAGTCCTTCAGGGCACTGCAAACTGCCTCAACAGACAAGACTTGGAGGATTTTGCTTGGTCTTATTCCTCATGCTATATGTCGGAGCATCTAGAGGGAGCGGAATGATGTCATCTTTCGGGGGCAGTGCCCTTTGTATTGAGAATATTTCAATTAGATCACTTACTTTTCAGTTGTCTCCTTACATTCACCACATGTCCTTAGATAACTGGAGGAGGGTTGTTCATTTTGGATTAGTGTAATTCCTCCCTCATGTTTTTCTTTGTTTTTAATCGGAGGTTGAGGAACCTTTCCTCACCTCCCACATTGCACTACCTCTGTTTGGGAATAAAATTGGTGGTACAATCCACACTTTTCTCGAAAAAAATGGCACCTCAGGCTGGTATGCCTTTTATTGAAGTCAATATGATTAGTTGACTACTGGTAAGGGAGGATTACTACAGTGAAATTGAAGGAGGTTGGTTTTTGCCAAGAAAATGAGTAAAGCACACAACAGCATGCTGCTTTTGTCTTGGGGTCCATCTGAGCAGAGATGAGCCGTGCATTACTCTGTTCAAACTGGCCTAGTTGTTCTGAGCTCAACTCAAATTTGGCTTGCACCTGGACCATTATTTAGGATGTCTTTTTAAACTCAGCCCCTTCAAATACTTGAAGAATTTGAGCTACTTCATAAGCCAGCTAAAGTAATCAAATTCAACTCTTAAGTAATTTTGTTCTAAAAATTTTATGATTCCATACCAGTGGCTGAACCACACAAGTTTGATCACATGGGTTAGCTCTGTGGCCTGAGCCCAGGTGTTTCCTTTTGTCACGGTAAAGTGGAGCACCTTTAAAGGGCTTTCATTTGTCAAAGTTTCTGTATGGAACTAATGTTGTCTAGCTGTGCTGTGCAGAGTTGCCAGTCTTGCTCAGTGGCATGACAGAGAGAAAATGGGATGTCAAAGGAAATGGGGGTGTGGTAGATGGACAGAATGGATGGTCAAGAGGAGAAGCCACTGGCAGTGGACCAAACTGGAGGGAGAAAAGAAGAGGCTGTAGGGGAGGTGGAACTGTGGTCAGGCCCTGGGAGTGGGGACTACTGCCAGTTGGACAACAAAGATGTGTGTGATGGCCAGGAGAGAAAATGAGATGTAAAAGGAGATGGGGTGTGACAGATCTGTTGCATGGTGCTCTAGCTAGTGGTGGTGTTATGCTTGCAGGCTGAAGGATAGACGAGGAATAAGGGGGGGGGGGAATGGACAGGTGGCAGCTGTTTTGATGGTTGTTCTTGCATGTGTTCAGCAAAGTAGGGAGGGGAAGGAAAGGGAGGATAGAAGTGGATGTGGAGGCTTGCATCTGTGTGTATCAGAGACTTGCAAACAAAAGGACTGCTTAAAGCAACCCATGGTTATTTGGGGCCAAGTGGCAATCTATGGATCTAGTTAGCCAAAAGTTTGTGTTTAAACCCAATTAATATTCCTACCTTGTGCTATATTGTATTTTTTAATAATTAACTAAAAATGCCATTCGTGAGCTTAAACAAGTTGAGCAGATAGATGTTTGAACTTGGCTCATCCATGAACTGAGGTTAAAAAATTGTCCACACAGCTCGTTTATCAATTACATGGGCTGAGTCGAGTTGATGTGGAGCAAGTTTTGCGACGTTGGACAATGGATCAAACTAGTGCATCATACGATGGCGCTGTTTACGTGGGCGACGATCGAAGTCACAATAGAGTCATTTTATTTTATTATGTATTCTGTATTTTGATTTTTATTTATGCCTGATTTTAGAGTCAAAAAAAGTCAGCTATCTTTGTTTCGGGCTTTTTCTATTAGGTTAGAAGTTTATTGGGCCTCACATATTTGGGCCTTTATTTATGTTGGGTCATTTTGGATCATTCTGCAACTTTGCTTTTGTCTAGGGTAAGATGGTCATTGGGATTTTTGATCCCCTATATGTATTCACATTGTGCCCTAATTTGAAGAATACAATAGAATGAAGAAAAATTTGGGCCCCCATGTGTTTTTCTCTGTGTGTGTTAGAGAGAGAGAGAGAGAGAGAGGCCTTGAGAGAGGGTGGGCGAGAGGCCCGCATAAGACCCCCCTTCCTGCTCCGCCTCCTTCCTCCTCCTGTGCCCCCCACTTCTCCTTCTTCTCCGTCTTCCTCCTCCTCCCCACTCCTGTTTAATCCCCTTTCCCACTTCCACCCGCTGCGACAGAGCAGGGCTGACCGGCCCCCACCCTGCTGTCGCCTGCCCGGTACCCGTCACTGCCCACCGTGTAGCCCTGCCGCAGCTCCGTTGGACGCACCACCTGCCGCTGTCGACCTGCGGCCACCCTCACCCTGTGCCATCATGCTGGAATCGCCGCCCCATCTCCGGATCAGCCCCATAGCCACCCCCCGCCCCTGCACGGCCCGGTCTGCACCAGACCCGCCTGCTGTGGCCGCCGTCCACGCCGGTCATCTCCGGCACCGCCGACCTGCTCCAGCTTTCCCTGACGCGGGGCCTATTCCCCTGTGCAACCACCCTGCGATGGTGGCCTAGGTCCGGTGCTGTCCTCGGCACCAACCCCGCTACCACCGTAGTGGCCGTCCGCCGCCGGCAACAGCATCCGCACCTGCCCGACCACTGCAGGCCGTCCTGCGGTGTAACTGCCGCTGCGACCGCCGCCCTTTCTGCCTCCCTCTCCCAGCCGCCCCTCCTCCACACCGACCCCACAACACCCACCACCTGTACTGCACGAGTCTCCCCTCCCTCCTGCCACCCCACTGCCTCTCTTTCTGTGCCGCCCTTCCCCAGTGGTGGGACTACTCCCCCCCCTCCTGCTCACCCCCCCCCCCCGCCCCGTCTCTTCTCCTTCCTCTCTGTCCTCTTCCCCCCACTGTCTATTGTCCCCTCCCCGGACAGCAGCGGCACTGTAGCACAGGGAGGCTGACTCGTGGGTGGCTGCCACACTGCACCAGTCCTGAACACCTGCAGGACCCGCCGGCCACCTCCCACCTTACTGCGGACGGTAATCACGGCTACTGTAGCAGTGCAGAGCCCCAGCAGCCCAGCCTCATGCTGTGACACAGTGGCACCGTGTGTTCCCGGCAGTGCCTTTCCTTCTGCGCAGACATCGCTCTGTATTTGTCCCGCATTACGAGCTTTTATCGACTAGTCTTATCATTTATGAGTTGTTCATTGAGTACTCCATTTGTTTGCAGCCCTACTTTTGCCCACACGCTCTACCATATACCACTACAAATGACATATTTTCCCAATATCAGACTCAAAAGTGTAGCTGTTCCTTTGATGAATCTCTGATGACAATTTGTATGGAAGTCTGATGCTAATTTGCCGTATTATGAACAATATGCTTGTTAGGTATGAGAGGAAAAACTTCCAGTACTGCTACAAGTCCTGCATCTCTTTCTGGGACAAAGTCATGGAATGCATCCCCCAGAGAATTGGGAGACTCACTAAAGGTTTGGTGTCATTTTGAACAGTATTGCTTAATTTGTGTTCGGACAAGTCGAGTAAAGCGTTTAGTAAATGTTACGTGAAGGATATTTAAACATGATGTTAGCCCTAAAAAATTGCTGATCAGTTCTATTGTGTATATCATGACAAATTAAAATTAAAATTTTAATTGCACCTGAATGTTTTTCATCAAAACAGCTTGCAGTCAGAACGTTCACTAAGCAATTTGTCATCTGCTTGTTGATACTATTGTACTTATATGGATATTGATAGCCGTGCTTTCTAATGACTTCCCCTTAAGGAGAGCATGGGAGTGTACCCATTGTCCCATTCAATGTGGAACTTCACCCATTACATAACAGAATATGTTTGAGGGAGTAAAATCCTGCAAGGCTTCAGACCCTGCAAAACTCCTACGCATTGTAGTGAAAAGAAAGAGAAGAAAAACTGCATGTACCAACCAGAAGGATTGTCATTCCACAAGTGACAGAATAGACAGATCCATATCCACTTTACATGCATAATTATAAAGGTTCACAGAAGGATTTGGTGGAAGGATTCTGTTGGGCTTTGGGTAGTCAAGAAAAATGTCCTCCCAGGGGGAGCATTTCCGGTGATCATGTTGGTGGATCTCCTCTTTTACATTGAACAACTATTGCTGGGACCCCAATCATGGTTTGCAGAACCATCTGGACCGGCCTGAACCAGATCGGGATCGGAGGTCCCTGATCTGGTTCGGCCGGTTTCAAGACTGGATGCGCCGGTCCTTGAAAAAACAAGGAAATGTGACTTCTTTTAAGAAAAAAGTGGGGAAAACTTATAAAAATGAATAAATTTAAGTGAGTTTCGGCTTAAATCTCCTTGAGATTAGGGTGAAAATTTCTTTAAAATTAGGTTTATGTGAGATTAGGGTTTAAATCTCACTTGATCTGTTGAGGTTAGGGTTTAAAGCTTCTATTATTTATTTTGTATTTAATATAAAAGTATTTGAAGGAACCTGTGGAAACCGGTTCCCAAACTTTTGAATCGGCTGGTTCCCAGTTTGAACCGGAACTGGCCCCCACAGGTCCCAGAACCTGTTCCGGTTTTGCCAACCTATCACTCCATGTCCCCTGGCAATTTCCCTGGGAAGAGAAAATCTTTTGGCTTTCACTTTGGCTTCCCTGCTTCACAACTGTTTGAGGATCCTCACATGGCTGTCCAAGATTGTCATCTACTTGTCATGCACCCTTCTTTTCTATTAGCTCCTTACTAGAGATATTGAGACTTCTCAAGTTTGAAGCAGAGATGCACAATTGTTTCAGTCTCTGGTGGAGGCCTATATGTCAGTTGAAGAGCATTTACGCACTTGTCAATTGCATCACATGGAACACTTATGACTTTTTGGGGGCATTATAGTTGTTAAATTTTGTTTTGTCTTAGTCCACAAGGGATCATGTAGCAAGGTGCTTTTTATGGACTTGGTTTGTATATTTTTATTTTTTCGGTTTTTTTATTTCTTTCAAGGGAGCATAGACCATTCTATACTTGTAGCAGCAGTTAGGTCTTGTCAACAGTAGAGATAGGAAATTTGATTTGGAAGCAATTGCTTTCGTGATGACTACATATGGTAGCTAAGTCCTCCTGGATGGATAATGAAGTTGGAAATAGGCAAATTGTGTGAAACATGAGTGTGAAGTTCTCTTCTGAAGGTGGTGTATATTTTACTCCCTTCTTTTCATGCATGAGATCACTCCTCCTCCTTCACTTCTCTCCTTTCTTCTTTTGTTTTTCCTGCTACACTGCATTCTTTTATTCTGTACAAGCTGTGTTATTGTGTTTTAGTTGATCCATGTTGACAGACCTAGAAAATACAGCAGATAAGTGTGATCATTGGTGGCATTGGAATCTGAAATCTGTTCTTTACAGCCTTCTCAGACAACACCTTGGCAGTGATTATTAACAGCAGCCACATGCAAACATCATTTGCCATTGGCAGTTATTTCAAGGTCCAACTAGTATTGTACTCTGAATCCATTTGCCACTACAATATCTCATCCACAAAAAACCAACAGGATTGCTATCCTGACATGTAGTCTAGAATCTCCTTAGTAAGTGGATTGAAGCTGGCAGCCAATCCTCGCTTCCATGGTAGCTAGATCTGTCAGCAGCAAAGTCCCATGGTCACAGTGTGCAAGCAGACAGCTAGGGTTGACATTGACCTCCCCTTGTGGCAGATCCTATGATGCCGATGGCCCATGCCCTGCCATGGCCATGCTATTTGCTGCTCTCAGGGGAGCCATGTACCCAGATCTCAAAGCTGAAGCCCGTCGGCTGTCCTGTCAAGAGCTCAATCTGGTGCAAATTGCTAATCTCTGTTCTCATGATAGGAACTCAAAGCCCGCAAAAATCTCGGTTGCCTGTGCTGCAGTGGCTATTTATGTAGGACAGACAAGCATCAATTGTTTGTCTGCTTTCATTGTCATTTGTCATCACTCACCATTGCTGGTGACGACACCCGAGCGTGGACCCGGTTCGACCTGGCCCACGTCTACCGCCGTCGGAGGACGTCAGCAGTGGCTCAGGCTTTGATTTGGCTCGATGATGGTCCACCTGGGGATTGATTTGTATTTCAGTTGTTACAGAGTCATTTGAGATTTGATGTACGACCCATTATTTGAGGCCCATTAGGTCCATTTTACATTTTGGGTCAGTCTGTATTTTTTTCTTTGGTTCAAGGTCCTTGTGGTCATGTGGGAGTTTGATCTGCTATAAAAGGGTACTGTACCTTCATTTTGAACATAGACAGAATGGAAGAATATTTTTGCCATCCTTGTCTTCTTCTCCAGTGAAGGGATTTGGGGGGGGGAGCCCCTGGCTGGGTGCGAAGCCTGAGGTTCCTCCCCCTTGTCCCTCATCTCCCAATCCTCCCTCTACCCCCTTCCACCCCTCCGTACGCCATTCCCTTCGTCCTCTTCAGATTCTTCCTCTTGCCTCCTGTACGCAGAAAAGGCTGACTGCAGATTCGCAAGAGCCCGTACCTTGCTCGCAACTCCGCTGGTGCCCACGCCATGCCCCACCGGAGCGTCAGTTCCACACGCCATGATCCCTCCGGACCCCACCACCCACAAGCCTAGTCAGCCACCCCTGCTACCTTAGCCACCTATGGCGGCCGATCCGGCCACCCCCCTCCTCGCCCGAGTGTTTCCTCTGGGCGCCCCACCAGCGCCTCTTTGTTGGCGCCATCCCTGCTTCGGCCGTCAACAAGCCGGTGTGACCTCGCCGGACTACTATGGCCCCCTTCCTACCTACACCAATGGCAGCTGGAGCTGCAGGCCCTGTGCTCGCCGACCCCATGCCCGTCACCTATGGCCGTGTCCCACGGCCGCCAATCGTTTCATCTTCCATTGTGTGACGGTTCAGCCCCAGCTGATCTGGCCACCCCCCCCTTCATGGTTGCCTTTCCCAGTCGCTGTCCGGCTGCCCTGAACCGCCCTGTGCAGTACCCCTAGTCGCCTTCGGTGCTGTCTTGAAGCTCTACCTGCGTCGGACCCACTAGGCCACGCCTGACCCACCCACCCATGTCAGTGTTGTTGTTGTGCCTCTACGCCGCCACCTGCAGCAGTAGCGGCATCACCGGCCGTCTTCAGTCAGCCGCCCGTGAAGTCTGGCCTCGCCCACCACCTGCAGTAGCATCTTGACCGCAGGTGCCAATCCCCACGCCCAACTCGCCTCGTCGTTCACACCACAAGGATGCTCCCTGTATCACTGGATCATCCCCCAACAGTGAGGGACAGTCCGAACTAGCATCCAGCCAATCCCTGTGTGGCCTCGGTTTACGTGCCTCACTTTTCAGCTAGTTGGTTAGTGGTTGATAGTTTGCCTATTGTCCTGCTTGTCTCGTATTTGGTTAAATTTGCTTTCGTTTGAGTGTGATAGGTTATTCTACCCCATTATTTTATTTACTGTCAGAATGTGTGCATGTGAGCGATCCACTTGAGGGCGCCAATTTGAGATATTTTGTACGTGGGGTGATACCTATTTTTACAATGACGCGGAGTTGGCCCGAAGGTATGGGCGTGGCGTTTGTAGCTATTAGAGTAGCATGCACGTGGTTAATTCCACAAGTTTGGGTTTATCAAGCGATTTAGGGTTTGGGTGTAGGACACTTCCCCACTGACCGCAGTCGGTGTTTATTTACATCGGACGTAATCCGAACACCCTTGTTTAACTGTCGAAAGAGAAAGAATCATTGACTTAGGAGCCGTGACCTTAGGAGTAGACCGACATGGGCAACATCGATAATGCATGGGTAGCAGCGATTAGGCATTGAGAATGAGGTTCGGAGACCACTCACAGTCTTAGCACTGATAGAGATGTGGGCTCCGAGTTTGTGAAAGTAGGGTTTGAATATGGTTTGGCACTATCGGAGGGATGGGGTCCAGTTTGACACTGGCCGGGGGATTTGGTCTAGTTTGGCACTAGGTGAGGTTTATGACACAGTTTGACACTGGCAGAGGTGTATGGCACAGTTTGACACTGGCTGAGGAAGTACGGTCCATCCCGTTGATTGGGTTAGTTGGTGACTTTGACTTTGGTGCGGACCGGCTTCGAGACGGGCGACCTCAATGTTTAATGCCGACTCGGGGTACTTTTGTCATTTCCCCAATGCATTCCATTGATAATTGTCTTACAAGACTACATATGGGGACTTTATAGGCCTAGTTACAAGATTTGTGAAAGTCACGGGACATTTTCGTATATTTTGCTGGTTCTTGGTTCTTTATATGACTACAAGGGTATTTCCGTCATTTTACATGACACCCTTCATAAGACTTGTGACTTGGCTAAGGCGTTTTTTGTAACATACTCTCTCTCGGGCAACAAAGACCAAAAGTCGGACCGTCTGTAGCCGGATTGCCTTCCTCGCTGAGTACGCAGCTATGTATGCTCCGATACCTTGAACACGTCTCAACATATGGTTTTTGGGACCTCTAGGGGGGGTATTTATAGGCTTGAATGGCCCAAGACCTACTTGGACTGGGTGTGGCATGCTTTTGGCCCACCCGGACCGGGTAGGGTGCATTTTTCATCCACCCGGACCAGGTGGGAGGCATTTGGGAGCCTCCGGGACCGGGTGGGGATGCCATCAAACCCAACCGGACCAGGTGGGGGTGCCAACAGACTCACTTGAACCGGGTGGGGATGGGAGACCCCCCACCAGACCGGGGGGGGGGGGGGGGGCTGCACCCCGACCGGATGGGGAGTCTCCCATTCACACCCGGACCAGGTGGGTCCCAAGGGATCCCCACCCGGACCAGGTGGGATCCGCACAGGGAGGACCTGCACCAGGTGGGTCCCGCGCGGGGTCCACCTGGTCCGGGGTGGTTCGGAGTAGAGATAGATAGAGAGAGAGAGAGAGAGAGAGAGAGAGAGAGAGAGGAAACCCTATCAAAAGGTCCCCCAATCTCTTTTTTTTTTATTTTTCTGATTTCCTCAGCCTTGTGGAAGACGCTTCGGCTTGCTTTGCTCCACTTGCTTCACTTCTTGTCGGGGCGGACACTGAACTTGGTGGATTTCCTCAGTTCCTCGCCCGAACACTTAGTAAGTGCAAAGAGATTCGTTTTGGCTTGTCCACTTGCTGCGAACTCATCTTTTTGTGCCGTGATTACGGCGGGGCTTCTCGGGACTCGGTTTTGAATCGTTCTTCTGGGGCCCTCAGCTTTGTGCCGTCTTCTGAGTTTCACATGTTTAATTCTCTTTCTTTTAATCTCGATTAACTCGAGAAAATAAACAGGTGCAACAATACCATAGACTGTGATAGTTCTATCTACCGTTCGGTCCGACATTTCTCAGTGCGAGGGACGGTTTTCTTGAGCATTCTTGTTCGTGAGCTTGATAGATTTTATGACGCCTTGCTGATCTCGATTAGTTGGACCCATTTATGATAGCCATTCCGCATCAATTGCCTGCCAATCCATCATTCGTTGGCAGCTACAACTCATTGTTACTGAAATTGTAGAGGCCGTTGTTTTCCTGTTCAAGAAAAGGATTATTTATTCCCTTAACTGACAGGCGGTCTGTAGTGGATAGGCCTGTCCAGGGGCTTATTGGGCCTGCTTCAGGCCTCTTTAAGAGACCGGGCCTTCTGATAGGGCGCTGGTTCATTACCAGACCCAATAGACTGGATCCATTGACTTATTTCCAGGTTCTTATTCCATGTATACCCCTGGCTGTTCTTCTTGTAACAGGGGCCTTTTTTGTCTTTGTGTAATTTGTTAGCCCTAAATAAACCACGGCTGAGAGAGGATCGGCCATCAATTCTGGCTGCCTCCTTGCACCACTCTCTCTCCCCCTTATCTTCTTTTCTCTTCCTCTTCTTCCTCCATCACAACAAGACCTGTAAACTCTAAAATCTTCATGGTATCAGAGCATCGATCTGCATAAGGCCTGGTCGGGCCTCCAATGTCTGCTGTCCATTGCCTCCAGATGTTCACTGAAGTCTTCCTAGTCACAGGCCTGCCGCAGGTGTGCTGAAGTGCCGGTTCTGGCCTCTGTTCTGTGCACTGGCAGGAGGAGTTCATGACCTCAGAGTTCAAGGTCCTATGTGCCGGATCCCTCTGCTCTCCTGTCCGTTTAGTTTGCCCTAAACCTGGGGGCCATCATTTTTGTTCAGGTCTGCTTGCTGTCACAGCAGGCTGGGTGCTCACAGCTCGCCCGGATCTGCCTTACTGTTCTCCTGTAGAGGACTTGGTTGAAGGGGGAGTCTCTCATCAGCTCATCGCACACATGTGTACCCCATGCCTATGTCCACACAGTCCGAGGCCACTATAAAGCCCACTAGCTCCACTGATATGTTGACACCTCTGATGCAGAGCAACAATGTATACCTCCAAATTATTCCAGTGAAGTTAAATGAGCACAACTACATGGTGTGGTGATGCGGGATGGGGAAGAAGGATAGGAGGTGGGTGTGTAGGCTTCGCGCCCTCACTCTCATAGGGACCACCTAGGGTTTGGGATAGAGGTAGGAGTGTAGGCTTCGCGCCCTCCCCTTCGCAAGGACTATCTAGGGTTGTCTCCTCTCAAGGCTCTCTCATCTCTGTCGTATAGATAGAAAATATTATAATTTTGCAACTAGAAATTCTTCATTAATTGAAGAGTGGGATTACAAGACTATTTATAGGAGTTAAGCTAACCCTAGAAATAGTGCAAATATTGCACTAAAAGTTATAGATAAATAAAAAACATGAAATAGGCTAACCCTCAGTCAACGGCGCGGAGGAGACCAAAGAACAAACAAAGGAGTAGCCTTTTCTCCCTTTCATGTGTCCTGACTGCGAGCAAACTGCAAAAAAAGGACAGACCCAGGGTTTTAAAAAGGGTGTGCTGCCGTTTTAACCCACCCTGACAAGGTGGGGACTCGAGACGGGGAGCCCGGGATCAATAGGGACCCGCATGGGTCCCCTTGACCCTGGGGAGATCGGCCGGGGTCAAAGGACCCCTGTGCGGGGTCAATGGACCCCGACGGCCCCACCCAGGGTCAAATGCCCCTCCGCAGGGCCGTTTGACCCCCATGGGCTCCCACCAAGGTCGTGCGACCCTGTGTGAGGCCCACTAGGGTGAAACCCCTACTCCGACCCCCTTTTTCACCCCGGTGAAGCCGTTCGGGGTCATTTGATCCCGTTAGCACCCATTGGACCCCAGTGGGCTTGTTTTCCCTTTTATGTCCAAAAAAAAAAAAGAGGAAAAGTGGGAGACACCCACCTTGTCAAGGTGGGGTCAAAAAAATCACCCATGGGTTTAGAAGGATGAAGGAGTAAAAAAGAAAATATTTTGTGACCAACAGACTAATACGTTTGTTGAGATCGTGTGGCTTCACTATCTTCTTTAGGACTTGGGCATGGCTTCATCAACTCCCACTCCGCTCTATTGTGTCAATTGGACCTCACTTTAAATAGCAAACAATCCAGTCTTTCATGAGTTGTATATCTCTCTCTCTCTATGTATCATTGTGTATCTTTGTACATATTTCCCTTCTTTTATTTGTGTCCTAACAGGAGTAGGAAAGGCCTTGCACTATTTAGGGCTCTTGCACTTGTATGTAAGAACAACAATACCGCGTTGGAGAGACATACTCTCCAGTTCTCCTTATTCTCTCTGTTTGTAACAGATATGATCCTAAAGGATCTCTTTTGGGTCTATGACCCTTTTCATCCTAAACCAATCTCTGCTAGGGTTACCTTCAGTGGACTATGACAAATTTGATTGAGTCCATGGTGTCTAATGAACATAGTCTTGGACTTAGCCAAATTTTAGTGTAGCCCATAAGGTGGACTGTGGTCTATGTACTCTCATGGGTACCATCATTTAGTGATAGGATGCTTGGCCTTGTTAGTATGTTACAGTTGGAGGGGGATAATTTCAATATTTTTATGGCGTATTAAAAAAGGGTGACAGGAACTTGCATCAGTAAACCATTTTCCTGCCTTGAATACCCTTAGCTGACAATCTAGCATTGCCTCTAAGATGCCGCCAACTTAATTGACATATCCAGAAAACAAATGCTCACAACTTGAGTACTTAATTGAACACCTAATGTAACCTTGACCCATATAACCTGAATAAAGATCCAGGAACATGACTTAAACTAGATGCCCTTAAACCCGGAAAATACGACCTTAAATACCCAAATATTGGTAACCTCTGGAGTTTGAACAAAGATGTTTTAAATGCGTTTGAGAGTTTGAAAGCCACCCAAGTGACTAAAATATCTCCAAAACTTTATGAACTGCCAAAAATGACTAAAACATTCATGAAACCCTGATTCCAACTCAAAATGTCCAAAATACCCTCAACTCTAACATCAACCTAAGGTGGCCGAACTACCCTCAGATACTTAAAATTCAACTTCAAATGATCAAATTGCTCATGACACCTAGAATTCAATCCAAATGACTAAAATTTGCTCGAAACCCTTAAAGATGTTCAACATTATCAAAATACCACGAACCCTAAAGATCACCTGAAATCACAAAAAAATAAAAAAACCCCTAAGAATGCTCAACTCCCTAATTTAACTAAAATTACCAAAATAATGCTGGAGTTCTAAAATACTTTAAAATTGGCGAAGAACACATCCTTGTTTTCCAGAAACTCTCCAATCCACCAAACACTAAAATTATCAAAATACACTTGGACTGCAAATGCAAAATCACCAGAATAACTTTCAAGCCTAAAAGACTTCAAATCATTTTAGAATGCCCCAAAACACTGAGAACACCTTAATACATCATTTACACCATGGTAGAGCTTTTGGGCTTATTCTAAATTGTGCTTTTATAACTAGACTCAATGTTATTTATTCCATTGAGGGCATCACCCATCATCATCATTAGTCTTATCCCATTATTTAGAGTAGGCTACATGAATCTTGTTCTGCCAAAGAATTCTATCGAGTGTTATATTTGTAGTTAAACCCAAGAAGCCAATGCCCCTTCTAATAACATCCCACCATCTCATTTTACGCCTTCCACAAGCTCTTTTACTAGCATCTACTAAGATTTGGTCACATCTTTTAACATGCACTGAGTTAGGACAACGGTGTACATGTCAAAATCATCTAAGTATATTTTCCCTCAGTTTATCATCAATTGGAGCTACACCCAAGTCCTTACAGATGCGTTCATTTATAATCTTATCTTTCTTAGTTTTACCACACATCTATCCTAGCATCCTTATCTCTGCCACACATATTTTGTGAATGTGTTCTTTTTTTACTGCCCAACACTTGGTACAATATAACAAAATAGGTTTGATAGCCATTCTATAAAACTTCACTTTAAGTTTCACAAGTATGCAACGATCACAAAAGACTTTTGATGTGCTTCTCTATTTTAATCAACCTACCTTAATCCTATGTGCAACATCATCATAGATCTTCCCATTCTCTTGAATAATAAACTCTAGGTACCGAAAACTACTACTTTTAGGAATGCTTTGTCCATCAATTAGAGCTGTCTTCCTATGCCACTCTCCCATTGTTAAAATTGCAGTGCATAAACTCTGACTTTTACTAATTCTAAAACCTTTAGACTCCAAGGCATGCCTACATGTTCTAATTTAGCAGTTAAACCATCAATTCTCTTATCAATTGAAACAATATCATCGGCAAACCGCATACACCAAGAGATATCACCATGCAAAATTATAGGTAGTTATTCATGTTTTTGTCTGTTAGGGTGGTGTAATTTATACTGTCTGAGGATTGTAGGAATGGTCCACCCTTTGAACCTTTAATTTCCCATTCTATTAGGCTAAATCCTAAATCATATTTCTCAACGTCAATGAAAAACCAAATTCTCCAAAATTCTTTTTATAAATTTTTTGAGATAAAGTCTCCATCGTCCCCTGCAAAATGGAATTTCAGTGCCCCATGTTCAACATTTGTTCTCACTCTGTTAGAAAGCAAGCTTATTCTTTTTTAATGTTGGTTGTTGGTGGCTACATGTATGTATCTAACTGAAAATTCCATGTACTTCTCACAAGGAAATATCATCCTAAGTTGAATGGATAAGTCAATATATTTCTGTTTTATGAAAGCAACTTTTGCTGGCATTTCTGCTTCAGCTTCTTATCTAATTAATTGGTTATTTGGTAGGATGTCCCATGGGAGGCATTTTTTAAAAGCCCTGCTGTATGGGCAATGATATATGCTCATTTTTGTGGAAGCTGGGGACACTACACATGCCTATCATGGCTTCCTACTTATTTTAGGTATCTTATCTATAACTTCTCATGTTAGCACTATTTCAAAGTCTGCACTCTGGATTGGCCCTAATTGTTTAGACAAATATTGAATATATTCCGGAAGAATACCTGCTTGCCTTCTTTCGAACTCAGCATCATCCCTGCATATTTTCTCAGGTTAATATGCTTATTCCGCTATGAATTGTACCAGATGTCATGCAAGCAACTGGCAACTGCACTAGCATTTGCTATTTTTTCGTCAATAACATTTTAACATCTTTCTAGTTAAAGAAAGACTGGCCTTTTATCCATTGCTATTGTTTTCCATATTGATACACGTACGAGATACACAGGCAATAAATACATGCCTATGGTATTCTTGCTAATTTTTTATTTCATCATCCATTTTGTTTTATTTTTAACAGTGAAGTCAAGAGTCATGAAGTTGCATTTTTTCACTCTATTTTCTGCATAACTTCATGCTTAAGAGTTAATAATCTTGATATTTTATGCCTAATTCATCTTAGGGGATGGTTTAACAATTTAAATAGCAAGGATAACAGGGTTTTTTTTATGTGTAAATGCAGTGAGGAGCTGGACCTTAACTTGACAGAAGCAGCTTGGGTAAGTGTTCAGTTGAAACTTCTTTATCAGATTATCAGCAGATAGTGTTGAAAAATATTGAATTATTGTTTTTTGGCATGCAAACACTAAAGAATTTTTAGATTTCGCCCCTTATGATCTATTGTATTTAGGGATTAATCCCTGGAATCTTGGCACCTATTTATAACCCTTGTAATTTTATGACTATTTGCTCAACCCCTCAGAAAATTGGGAATAACTCGTTCAAGAGCTGCCCTTCCAAAACGGGGTTATCAAACAAACGTGTTATTGGGATTAAAAATGATGATTAGGTAGGATGATTAATACCTAGATACGATATATTTTAGTGGGTTTTGTATAAAACTCTCCAAAAAAGAAGAAATGCAAGGCACTTTAGTATTAGCTGAGGATCTAATTATAGATAACGCAGAAGAAATATATTTTGCATTTTCTGATAATACCTACTATGAGTCCTCTAGTGATGTGTTTTGTGTAGTTAGCATGAAAAAAGTTAAAAATATTAAAACGTCTCACTTAGTAGTTCAAGATTTAGGGTTTGTTTGGATGTAAGACATAAATGAGTTTGGTTTTACTGTAAAGTACAAAGTTGTTTTTACGGTAGCTTTTTTTTGGGATTGTTAGAAATGAATCTAGAAACTCACATGAGTCATCATATACTTAAAACCTTCTATAAATGCATTTTGTATTGAGCAGCTTGGATTGGTTACATTGGAGATGGCCTTATTCACTTGGATTTAGGATGACAATGGCCTTCCAAACAAGAGTTTACAAAAATCTGTTTATGATAAATGAGCTTACAAAAGTTAAATTATGATAGCTCCATCCACATTTTCCACAACTCGCATTGGAACAGCCCTTTGGAAACTTATATTTATGGGAACAGTTTAATCCTTATGCTCCCAAAAAGGTTGGTAGTTGAAGTATGGAAAGTGTCATAGGATATTGGACCACAATTGACAGTCACTTTGAAGTGTATAGGGATGATGGCCTCAGATACAATGGCCAGGTTGATGGTAGGCTTGCCTGGATGGGGTGGCCTATGTAGATGAGTACTAGCTGCTGGTGGCCAGAGCTTTCAGCCAAGGTTCAAAACTTCGGATTGAATTGGCCGCTCTAGATCCATTCTTGGCCTGGTGACTCAAACATTGATCTTCTTTAGTTATCTTCCTGCTTGGATTGGTCGACTGGTAGATCCTTACCAATCCAGTCATGGACAGGCCTGAACAGTGCCATGTTACTTGCAATGGCTAGTTTTCTCTATTGGGAAAATTTGCTAACTGTCGCTTACCATTGCAAAAACTGATTTTGGCCTGTAAGAGCTATATGTAATCCTTGTTTGGCTCCTCCTATTCACCCCAAGTGTTCTCTTCCATATCTCTTTCATGCGAAGCCAAAAACCTTTTATGGGAGCTTTCCAACTACTTTGACCTTCCCATTTGAACTGTGATCCCGGGCTGAACACCAGTCATAATCATTTACGTATTTGTTCATTTAGCAACCAAAAGGCTACATCTCATTAACAAAATAGTATAAAAGTATAAATTATTGGGAAGCATGGCTCCACCAAGATGGTAGACTAAAGCCCCACCCTCCTTATATGATCAATCCTTTCCAATTTCCCATTCTATTCAGTATAACAGAATCTGTAAGTTTACTCCCATATGCATTGAAAATTCCAATCATGAAGATGCACACATTCCACATCTTTTAGTAATAGTAGGGTGCTGCAATCTATCTCTGATAGTCCATTGTTCCTTTGCCACCCCTATTCAACACCATTGTAGGGAGACACATCAACCAGATCCCTTTTCTAATAGGATTGAAGTACTTCAGGCCATCATCTCACTAATGCCTTGTTTCCTCGTCCAAGTGACTAGGAGAATCCTGAAAAGTGGTATTCAAACTAGTCTCAGTGACCCTGCAATTGAGAAATATGTAATCTATATTTTCTTTGTAATATCCACAAAACATGCAAATGCCTTTAAGATCTGTTTAAACATCTTCACATTTTCTTTGTAATATCCACAAAACAAAACAATACCTTTAATATCTGGTTTAAACATCTTCATCCTGTCAGCAGTTGTGATTCTTTTCCATGCTATTTTCTGAAGAAATATTCTGATTCTACCAGGGAGTTCTTGTTCCAGACCTGCTCATGCCATGATACTTTTTGCCCTCTCTCCATAAGCCCCCTACTTTGTTGAACTGCCAGAAATTTCCCGACTCCCCAATCTGCATTTTTTGACCTCTCTTTTTTCGTGGTCCATGACCATATTGTCCAACTGACTGGAGTAGGACTTTTTACAGTTCTACAGCCAGTAACTAATGCAAGCCATATTTGATTGATGACATATGTACAGCATGTGTACAACATGCATAAGGTATGCCTTCATGAAGTACAACTCTTCCACCTATCGTTATTTTTAGATATTGTTTTCATTCTCAAATTATGATTTTTAATTATAAGGTACAATTTCCTACTTTGCGTTCAGTTCTGTGAGAAGGCATCAATGTCAAGTTTACATTTAGATTTTATCTATGGTTCTTGGATTCAATACTTAATCCTGGGGATACAGGAATGGTTGTTGCTCGATGTCAATCAGTCAGACGTGCCATGATCAAGTTCATGATCCTTGGGCCTTCTACCTCCACATGGCATTGCTTTGTCAGGCTTTCACAATGATTTTTGTTTTTTCTAGGCTACGGTCAGGGCTGATCCTCCCCAAGGCCTGGATTGGTCATTACAAGAGTGGGTAGGCTTACAGAAACAGTTCTCAACCAACCAATGCGGAGGTCACTCAACATCCTGAACCTTGCTAGCCGCAATTTCTAGCAACTAGCCATGCTACAATGGCCGGGTCTGAGGAGGGACACAAACAGAGAGGACATGGGTAAGAGAATATACTTAGTTCACATTTAGATTTTATGGGTGCATATGAACCCAAATATGGATAGTCAGCTGTTAGGGAACCTGGTTTCTATTTTTTGTAAATACAAAATATGATATTGGTCAGTTACCATGGATGGTAGTTTCCAGTGAAAATTAGTATAAAAATTGAAAATTTTATGTCTACAAGCGCTCAAGGGCAAAAGTTATGTTAAAATGTGATGGCTCCCATTTTATAAGGGTGATATACATGGGAAATTTATGTTCACATACAGCTTTTTTAGAATTAATCAACTTACTTCTTTACTTATTAATTCAGTTTTGAAAGTAGATATCTCTTTTCTTTGGTCGGGCCAGTGCTACTGTTGCATTCCATTTTTTCCTGGAGCAATGCTCTCCTTTATTAAACAGAAAAATCTAGCTAAACATTGCTGCTGTGCCTACTACTTCGTAACTGTGATGCCACCTCACTCCCTGTTCCAGCATCACTCTGACCACCGAGTATAAGCAGTTTTCTATAATGGTGTATAATGGTGTCTTATTTAGTAATTTAGCATCTCTTCTCAACAGATAAGATTGGAACACGTGTGTGATTCTTGCTTCCCATTGCTGCCTACAGTGGTTCGAGCATGATGCTTCTTGAATGTCTTTGGTTTACTCACACTTTTGTTAGTTTTTTAAGATTTCTTTTTCCTGAGGATTTAATTATTGTATCTATCCTTGCAGGTTTCTGTTCTCCCTCCTTTAGGTTCAATACTCATCACTTCCCTTGCATCAACATTTGCTGACAACTTAATATCACAAGGCATTGAAACAACAATGGTATTGAACATTGGTGCACAAAAGTTGTGTTTGTCCTCTATTTATGCAGAAGTTTCATGTCCATGTGTTGTGAAATTTAGTTTGTTGACCTAATGCCGTGGACTTTTTCTTGGAAGGAACTTGTTTCAATAGTTAAGCACAGGATCAGTCCCTGGTCAGTCAGCCAGAATTGATTGGATTGGCTGATCTCAGTCCAATCCTGCTGGCACGGCCTTTATCAGGATTGGCCCTACTTTTAGGCTTGAAAAATATGGAAAAAGAAACAGAGAGAAAAAATACCAAAATTTAAAAAATTGAGGATGAAAAACACGGATTTGAAGTAATGATAAGTTAGAACTCCTCTTTTACTGGCTATATAAACTGTACATATTTCATCCATAACAAGTATTGTAGTCATCTTAACTCAGATGCCAAATTGTAAATATGATCTATACAACTATAGCATCTGCATATGCTTGTATTCCAAAATAAGTAAACAATGTAGACCACACTGGACAATGTGGCATCGGCGGTTGCAATATCTAGAGAAGTTCATGAGGGAGAGAAGGTTAGAGAGGAGTGAGGGGGAAGGGGAGTTTGGTGCCTTATTAAATTCCCATTGCCCCATCTAGTTGTTGCTGGCCATTTGGTAATAGCCAGCAATGGCTAGTTTGATTTTCAATGTCTAGTCACACTAGCTGATGGAGCCTAGGTTCACATGATCAAGGCCTGAAGATTGGATCGGGCCAATCCATGTCAGTCCAACCAACCAAGTCCCAAGGATCGGAAAGGCAGACCGGGATTGGCATGGTTCATCAAAATCCGATAAGGATTGGCCTATTCTTGCTGGTCATGGCTTAGCTTAGATACCTTGGTTAGCAGTAGTTGCTCTGAATCTTTTACTTTGGGATATCTTAGGAGCGTAATGCAAGCTGGCCTGCTAAGGGGTCCAAATAGGATGTGGTGTAGGATGGTTTTTTCTGAATGATTAATATGGATATGTTCCAAACTTTAGATATATTGTTTTTCCATCGGCTACTTGACGAACAATGGAAACAGAATGATGCGTCAGGCACCATAAAAGTTTTCAGATAATATCATATGCTATCTCTTAGAACTTTCTCCTTTTTAGGAGCACTGTGTTGCCGATGTGTCTTATGCAACTGTACAGTTGTCTTTCCTATTGTACGCGGTTGTAGTTGCCATTCATGTAACGATGTAATGGCATTTCATACTTCTTGATAAGATAGATTTCATGAGCAAAGAAGTATAGCTGTATAGAGTAATCTTTTTCCACACTACATCGCATTCTCCTCTCTTTTCTTTCTGTTTTGACCTCAAACCAGGATGATAAAGATACATGCTACATTTCTAAGTCATGACCTAGGATCTAAATAAGATGGATTTACCTTTCTTTCCGATCTTTAGTTTCTCATTTATGTTCATCTCTTCTTGTATGGAGAGAGAGAGGGGGGATATCACATCACAGTAGGTTTTAGTCTCTGTGATGCATTACGCTTACTTCGGTAGTCTTGAGCTCTTGATTCTCTAAAATCATAGATGGCCTTCATTGATGTTTCTTGAACTAATGAAGATCAAATATTCACTTTTTAATGGTCATTTTCAGTCAATCTGACTGCATGAGTGAGCCCACAAAATCTTGTTGCGTCTAAACTCGGGATTACCCTACACTAGGATGTCAAGTGGCTGGTCACTTTGAGCTCCAAAGGAGTGTAGGAAAAGGATCAGGCACAGGTTGTTTCAGTCAGCTCTGTACACAAAATTTGGCATACCACCACCACATGGTTTTCTTAATGTTCACCTTTCATCTTGTTGAATAAAAGCAACACATGTGCTAGTCTAAACCTACAATCATCTTACTTCAGGAATCAATATAAACATCTGTTTGACTGTACTGCCTTTTTAACTGAAAGCATCATGTGGATGCAGAGAGCTTGCTTCTTTGATGAAGGATGCTCAGACTGCAGGTGTAGTCATCCGGCAGCGGGCTTATGTTTCCTCACAGAAACTTCACTCTGCTTCTGTGCAATCCCGAGCTGTGTTTTCTTTGGTGATGTGTGTGAGTGGACTTTTGTTGTGAGGTGTTCTTGATGTTTGCTTTTGGTATTTTGTTTTCCTGTGAGGAATCTCTTCTCTGACTCCGATTGTACCACATATGTTTACTTCGAATGAAATTGGTGGTTGTTGCACCCGTATATTTTTTCGAAATAATCGAGATTTAAAGGGAGGGAATCAATCCCGTGAAGGCTAGAAAATGGCATGAAGCCGGGGCTGCTCCGAATCCTGGGCCGAATATGGGTCTCGGGGAGTCCCGCCGTAGCAACGGCACGAAGCAAGAAGATCGCACAAGAAGCAAACGGTCGTGAAGAGCATCCTGAGGAACTTACGAAGTGGTCAAACAAGGAGTGGAAGCAATCCGGTGAGAGCGGCACGAGGAATGGAGCACGAAGCGACCTCGGAAGCGCCAAAGTGTCATTTTCTTCCTCCGAGTGGCCAAAACTCAGAAAAAATCAGAAAAAAGAAGAAAATAGGGGGTTTTTATAGGACCCCCACCCCTTTCTCTCTCTCTCCTGGGCGGTCTACTTAGACTGGGTAGACCCCCCTGGGGTCTACGCAGTCTGGGTAGACCCCCCAGAAGTCACCCAGCCTGGGTAGCCCACTCCGGGGTCCCACCCGGTCCGGGTAGACCAAGGGTCTACCCTATCTGGGTAGACCCCCCCATCCCTACTTCTATCAAAACCCCCCTCTGGGATGCCAAAAAAAATAGCGAACTCGAGCAAAGAAAGAGCTAAGGAAAGAAGAAGACACCGGTGACCGAGCGGAAGAAGACACCGGACGTTCAGCTCCGGAAGTTGTTTGGCTTGTGATCCAGTGCCAAGGATATGTTACAAAAACACCTTTGTAATGGCACTTTGGCAAATCTTGCCCCTCAAGTCACGCCAATGTCTCGTTCTAAGGGAGAGCCTTGTAATGTTGAAAATTACAAAAATACCCCTAAATCTCCGAGAAAGCCCGGGGACTTATGTAATTGCGGAAATGTCACGTGAACCCTTGATGCCGTGTAATCAAGCTCATTGAGCCGTCATCAAGCCATGTAAAGTTGTCATTATAAAGATGCCCTCGTGGATTGCTAAATATCCCGAGTTTCCGATGAATTGTGAAATCATTTTTTCTCTTAGCCTCATCTTGTGTACGATGCTGAGACCCGCGTTGTCCTACCGGAACGTGGTCTGAAGTTCACCACCAAGCCCCAAACCTGAGCCAGTGCCAAATTGTGCCTAAACCCTCCGCCAATGCCAAACTGTGCCAAACCCCGAGCCAGTGCCAAACTGTGCCAAACCCTTGTAAGTGCCAAACTGTGCTTAAACCCTATCCAATACTAACCTGGGGCCCACATCTTTATCAGTGTCAAACTGTGAGCAACCCCCAAACCCCTCATTAGGTGTGACCGCTAGCGCTTGCACGAGCCTACCTTTAGCATCGTGGCCAGTATCGAGGTCGATGACTCTTCTTTCGGAAGTTAAACAAGGGTGTTTGGATTACGTCCAATGTAAATCAACACCAACTGCGATTGGCGAGGAAGTGTCTTGCACTCGAACCCTAAATTGTTTGATAAACCCTAAACCCACGGAATTAGAAATGCACATGCTATCTAAATAGCTAATAAATGTCTAACTTTTAAAGTTATTCTGTGTGTCGTAAACTAGACTGGCATGCCCGGTGGGACATTTCCTGCCCTTCTTTACTCTATCGAAGAAGAGTCATACCTGCTTTGAGACCGTGATGCCCTTTCCCTTTCTTAGAGGAGAGGAAGAGGAGGGTCCCCCGAGTTGCAGTAAGCAACCAGCCAGCAACAAGCTACTGAACACAGAGCAACAGCAGCAATGACGGCCATGACTTATGGTCCTTTGGTCATCGCTTGCCATGCCAAGTGTGGATACCTGGCCACAACCCTGGATTTCGGTGACTTCGCTCCAGTTGTCGGCTCGCCCTACTTTCAGGGCATCATTCTCGTGGCCAAGGAGTAACCGGCCACGCCAACTACTGCCAAGGGCACCAAACCCCGGACTGCTGCAGACCAAGTGTTCTCGGTCTACCATATTGGTGCCGATTTTGCCCCTACCCAACCAAAGAAGCGCTGAAGCGGCCGCAGGGGCAGGAGACTTGTCGCTGCCACCTCCAACTCCGGCAAAATGGTAATTGTCAAAGATTTGCATATGCGGCTCGACGGTGGCGTGCCAATTGTGCCGCGGGATCGACATTCCCCAACTATCACTACCTCTAACCGCTTTAGACTCCTACGGCGAACGCGGGAAGATAAGGCGGAGTTTAAGAAAATTGGCACATCGGTGTCAAACCGAGGGCAGTCGAGCTGGTCGAGCGCCAAAGCTCTCGAGTCAAAGCGAGGGAGCAACCCCATTGAGGAGCGCCAACTCCGCCTTAAACATATTTGGGTCACCAAAGAGGAGGCCCGAGCCGTTAGCAGGGCCAGAGCATGGAACCCCTTCCACACATCGGATCCGCGCCATGATCAAGATCCGGTAGAGCGGTCGCCAGCAGAGGCCAATGCTGTCCAAGAAACCAATGCTTCTCGTTTCAACCGACAGAAGCGAAAAGGGGCTTACAAAAAGCCTCGAAACCAAGCAACTTTGGGATCATCCCGGATAGGTGTCGAACACCCGATGGAATCCCCTCTACGATGGATTTTCGTCTTCGATAGGCTAAGGCACTCGCCCGTCCAGAGAAGCACCCCAAAAAGAAAAGAATGGTGCAGATAATTAATGATGATGTCATAGTGTTCACTTGTTACACCACCAGCAAATAACCGAAGGGGCCGTTTGACTGCTTGAATGAGCCGCCGGCGCAACTGAAGAGGCCTCGCTTCCTAGCTCAGGCCTCAATATCACTGGGCCATGCTGTCGCGACCTCCTCCAACCCGCATGGGCAAGGCAACCCCGGAGAACCGCCGAACGAAGATCACATTGCTTGTGGAAATGAAGACCGGGCGAATAATAATGGGGCAGAAGATGAGGTCCAAGACATTACGCTCGAGGGACTGTTGCGAGAAAACCAACAGTTAAAGGCCATCCTGCAAGATTTATTGCGGAAAAGAGAGCTGTAGTCTCAACTTGCGACTAGACCCCTAGCAGGGGGACAAACCCCTCAAGATGGGCTCGTTGTCGTCAACGCTTATGTTGCAATCGCAAGATCTTCGGCGGCAGTGGAGTTTGGGACTTCGCAAACGGAGGCCAACCCCCGGTCATCAAATACGCCGACCCCGAAAAGCTTGATGCCGAAAAGGCAGATGATCGAAAACATCTTGGAGGCAAAGTTCGCCCAACACGGGGAGGGTATCGCCACTCTAGACCTCTACAGTGTGCCGTACCCACTGCACCATCAACTGAAGAAACTCTATCCGGAGTACTCTAAAGTCCCGAAGTTGCAAAAGCTCAACGAGCAGGGGTCTCCCCATGAGCATCTGGCCGACTATGTCACAGCCATGGACGAGCTGGTGTTCGACGACTTTTACCTCCTCCGCTACTTCGCCACGTCTTTGACGGGAACCGCCTTCCAATGGTATTCTCGCCTGAAGCCCAATTCAGTGGTCGATTGGGCGGATCCACACAAAAAATTCCTCAACCGCTTCCAAACAGTCGAGCGCAAGATATCCCTGGCAGAGCTATGCTCTCTGCGACAAAAGAAAGGGGAGACGGCTCTTGATTTCATCAAGCACTGGAAGGATCTCAGCATGAGATGCGTCAATCCACCGGCTCAGGAGGACCCCATCATCATATGTCGGAAAGGTCTGGCAGCGGAAATCAGCGAAAAGTTCTTGGGCACAAACATCAAAGGCTTCGACCAGCTTAACTCGGTCGTTACTGAAATTGAAATGTTTTTCGCTGATTCGTCTGTTATATTCCTGCCAAGGGTAGGCTACCAAGGGAGCGCAACGCCGGTAGTAAAGAAGTAAATGTCATCGATTTCACTCCAACTAATGAAGGTAGCAAGGGGGTAGGCTCGAGCGGTTGAGGCAAGAAGCAAGAGAGTAAGCCACCCATCATCCCCCCTGGTAGAGCGTACGAAGACGCTCTACTCTTTCAAAAAGGGGCATACAAGGAAACTCTTTGAGTTTTGCCTAGCACAGAAATTCATCAAGATGTCGGAACCAAGAAGGGCAGCAGATGCCACCCAACTATTGCTTATATCACTGTATGTTGGGTCATGTCTTCGAAGACTATTGTCTTCAAAAATGAGGCAGAAAAGTTGATCTGGGATGGCCTAATCACAATGAAAGGTTTTCTCGTCGACCCGCTACAACCCCATGCTTGGAACAAGCCGAACCAAGGGGCCAACATGATCCATTACTCATTTAATGTGATCCACAAGTCGGCGGCATTCACCTTCCCCGAGCCGAAAATAGAAGAAGCTGGTCCCAGTCAATCTAGGCCCACATGGTGGTATCCAGGCTAGAGGCCGTGACATGATTGAGCGTCTCTCTTCTTTCTAAAGGAGAAAATCAAGAAGCTCTTTGAAACCTTGCTAGAAAGCGGCCACCTTTTGGCGCACGATCCGTCGGCACACTACACCCAGGCGGAGAAGAGCCACTCTTTATACTGTGAATTTCATGGTAAAAATTTCCACTGAATCGAGTCCTATGAGGAGGCCTAGGACTAGATCGAGGACCAAATTCAGCAGGGACAAATCGACATGGAGGGAACTTTATGATATCGCTTCGCCTGAAGGAAGTTGTCGACAAAATATTAAGTAGCTCCAGCTCCTTAACAAGGTTGCTTGAAGAGCGCATAAAAGATAACCCCGAGAAGCCCGTTTGCTATAATTTTGAGTGATCAATGTCTCCGACAAAAAGCTAGAAGGGTCTTAAAAGGCCAAAGCACAGTCGGGGGCAAAGCAGCAAGCAAGGCTCCGGACAAAGTAATTAATCCATGTGATCATGCCATGGGGGCATCCACACCTCCTGAGCGTAGGGAGGAAGAAGCCAATCAAGTCACGCCCGCCAGACAACATTCCAGCTGGCGACCATGACACGAGTTGGAGTCACTCCCCTTCTCAAAAGAAGATACCGGGAGGCTCCTCAAAATCCTCCTAGGGAGAGAAGACATCTTGGTGCATGATCCACCAAGAAGCCATTCGGCAACAAGCAAACGACGTCCTCCTCACCGCGCACCTTCTGCAAAGACTCCCCAGGCAGTGGGGGATCATAAGGAAGAGCGGAAGCAAATCAACAACCCGATGCAATAGGGCCGGATTGATACGTCAGCCAGCGCCTCTCGAAGGGCCGTCAGAAAACTACCCGGTCAATTCTTCTTGGCAAGAAATGCACCTCAAGAGCCTCTGGCATACAAATCCAGTAGGTCAAACCTTCCCACAGGAGGCCCAGCCAATTCAAATGCCGAGGATGGTTGTCGGGAGGGAAAGAATCACGCCACCACCTCTAAAGAAAGCAAGGAGCGGCACCTCGAGCTGACCCAGAAAGGCAAAGCCAAGATGGAAAATCCCGAGGAAGCCCACCAACATGGCTCGGGACAAGTTGGGTCACCATCAAAGCAAAGGTAGAAAGCATCACAAGCCCCTCAAAGCTCTAGTTTCGGCATGCCTGAATATCAGGAGTTGTCGCCCGAGATAATCGAGCAGGCGATCAACGCCACGTTCCGAATGCAACAAGAGGAGGGCGCTTGGATCGAAATCACAGCCAAGAAAAGCTCCCGACACAAGCCCTCCAAAGCACCCACTCGGAGATATGACTCTAAGGGCATGTCGACTTCGGCCCCAAAACCGTCTGTTCCTACCCCACAAGAAGCGTCAATTGCTAAGAGGCAGGAAAGGAATCAGAGGAAAACCTCAAAAGAAGAAGAAGAAACAGGCCGAATTGGCGGCCGCCATGCTGAGCTAACACCTCTTCAAAGGCTGCAAAAGCCCATTGATGACTTGGAGGAATATATTCCCCCTCATCCCACCAGAGCCGTCTGCCTAGACAACTACATCCTGTGGGACGTGATAGAAAGAAAAGGTCGCCTGAAGAACTGGATTCAAGAAATGATCTAGAAAATGAAAGAAGGCAAATAGTTCCCCATTCCTGAGGAACTGTCCTTGTTCTATGAAGGCAGGGAAATCACGGTGAAAGAGTGTTTAACACGCGAAATTAATTTCGGGATTTAAAATATCTATTTTGTTGGATAAATATGTGTATTTTTTGCATATTATTAATTCTGCATGCTTAATTTATCGTACGATTTAGAGTTCGTGTACTGAACTTTTCCCCACCGGTCGTAGTCCGTGTTAATTTACATCAGAACAAATCCGAACACCTATGATTAACTATGAAAGATTTCCTTTACTCTTACAATATTCGTTATAATATTGAGGGTTTATCCCGGGAGAGTTTCACGCCCTAAGGCGGGGCATATTTGTAATTTTTCCTTGATAGGAGGGGTTTATTTGTAATTTTCCCTTGACTAGTGATTTATTTGTAATTTTTCATTAAACCAGAGTTAGCTTGCAATTTCCCACAAACTAGAGGTTTATGTCGAGGGAAATAAGCCTTTCGTGTAATTTATGAAGCTTTGTATAACTTTTCAGGGCATTTATGCAATTCCATAGACTTCGGGGGTATAATTGTAAATTTTAAAATTTTGTAGACTCAAGCATGGTTTCCCATCAACTTCAAGCATATTTGGGAAAACAAATATGCTTGAACAATCCCAAGGAATTTCTGAATTCTGAAATTTGGCATAATTCCTTGAGGATATCTTTGCAATTTCGCAATGTGTGAGTAAAACTGCAACTTCGCTAATGTTAGGCTCTTTCTTTCCCATGATTTTGAGAACATCTGAAGAAACTTAGACCATCCTTGAGGAACTTCAGAACTTTTGAAATTTTGCATAATTTTCTCATGGACTTCTTTGCAATTTTGCAAAGTATGGGAGGTAAAACTGTAATTTTTACAAATGTCGGGGTTTTCCCCTGACTTGACCTCAATTTCTCGTAACTTTGACATTTTTGGGATCAATATGATCCCACCGTGATCTTGATCCATTTGACGTGGAAATGAGCTAATTTTCTCACATAAGGGTATTTTTGTAATATTCCCTTTTTAAGCGAGGTTCTTTTGTACTAAGGCTTTAAACTTCAAAAAAAACTTCAAGGGAAGGCCGCCACCTGCTGCTCTGTGCTCCAAGGCCGTTCCAAGCACTGCTTCAAGCTTGAGGGTGCGAGAGAAGTCTTGTCAAGTCCTCCTTAGGCCTCCTATTTTAGGAGGTGGAGAAGACAACGCGGAGGTAAGAACTCCTGGTTTGCTCTTGCCCCTTGGTCTGCCCTCCCCCGTTTTCTTTTGTTTTATGGAGAAAGGGCGAGCAAGAGGAGGCAAAGGAGGGCTCCACTGGGTTTGCAGACCCGGGGGGCCTCCTCCCTAGTTTTTTTTTTTTTTTGCTTCACCGCCCAGTAGAGAAGAGAGGAGGGGAGCCGATGCCCCCCCTTTTTTGGCCGCACAGTCAGAGATGGGTACCTCCGGGTCTGTAGAACCCGATGGTGTCACCTCGGGGTCTGCAGAGCCCAGAGGTGTATGAAGGTTGAATTGTGGTCCGCGGGATGTCCAAAATTTGGTGTCTACAAGGGCGAGAGCTCAAAGAACGACAGCTGAAGCTCAAGCCCTCTTCGCCTCTGCCTGGAAGAAAAGACATGGTCTGGCGGGCACCCTCCAGCTATGCAAAAATGTCTCTATTCGCTGATTAAGAAAAGAAAATATCAACAGAGCTGCATGATTCTCCACTTCAGCCTTGGTGGTAAAGCCTGGGTAAAGCAAGCCCCCCCCCCCAGACGCTCAGATAATGGGTCGGCATCAGGATGTTCTTGTCTCGAGGGGAGGTGTGCATGGTCAACGCCTCAAAAGCATGATAGATATTGGCCAAGGCCGCAAGGGCAATGGCCAGCCTCAGCCCACAAGCCAGCAAGCACGTAGGGAAGAGCAACTCGACGCACAAGACTCCATCCTCCCCATGGGGGACCACAAACGTAGCAAGCCAGTATGCTAGATAAGCAGCAAGATGCGTGATGTCCGGGAGGCTATGCTGGTTCCACCCCTCGGTGCATATATGTAATGGGCATAACACAGGAATCAAATCTCCACCTAAGTATAATGGTCCAAAGGGACCCCATCTCGGGCAAAATCATTATAAAAGCAGAATGGGCCATTGTAAAAGTGTTGGACCCAAACCTTCAAGGAAACCCTCTCCATGTACGTTGGCTTGTCCTTGCCCCCCCCCCCCCCCCCCCCCCCCCCCCGGCTAATTTTCTCCAAGTCTTCAACAATATTTGTAGCAATGGGGCACTTGGTACCCCCCTTGGCCGTCAGTATGACTACTGTGTAGGTCATCAAGTACCACCTCATACGCCCGTCCGACAACGGGCAAACCAGAAATGTGGTGAAAAGATCACAAGTCTAAAGAGGTCTCGCCCTCTACAATAGCAAACGAATTCCAGTGGTGGTTAAACCTCTCCGCCAAAGCTTGCAACAGTTCGATGTAGTACGGATAACCATACAGGGCAGCAATCACAGCTTGTCTAATCCCCGCCCTCTCCAGTGGCACTCTATAAAAATGGAGGACGCCCATCAACCACTCAGTAGCACCATGGTGATAACGGTGCAAAGGAATAACGGCCCAATCGTCGTACCAACCCGGCATTGTCTGTTGCAAAATACCGTCAATTAGACACTGGTTGTCGTATTCATCCTTCGTAAATTCCAACCCATATAGCATCAAAACCATGCGCTCCACAGAGTCTGATGCCGCACGATGATGGCCGTGGATATCCCAGGATGCCGGTGTCAAGGCTGTAACCCGCACCTGGAAATCCTCGAATCGGCTAAAAAAGCCTAGGTAGCTTGCACATGGAAACTATCGCTGCTGTAGAAAATCATTCGAATAACTCGGATCTGAGAAAGCACCGGCGCCTAGCATGCTGTCACAGCCCTGCAAAATGGCCCGCTCTAGTCGACAGCGCCCCCTCGCTAGAAGTGGGTCTCTGGCCTCCATGTAGGCAGGAATATAATTATTGATGAAGTCAAAAAGATATCGGTCCAGGGGAAACTCCCGTGGATAGCCACCCAAGCGATCATAGAAATAAATCCAGTTCTCGCAAGAAATATGGGCTAAATCAACGGTGCCCTGGACATTAGCGCCCTCTCCCAAAGTCCCCTCGGCTATCAAAGTCAGGCCCTGGTCAACCGCATCAAAGTTTCCAAAGGTGATCGTGGCGGAGCGAGCAGGGGCATGGGTTGGTCTGTCTACCTAACCCACGGGTCCTTCTCTGAATCTTGCTCTACGCGTTGCCGAGCATGCCCATCCTCGCCAAAGTGTGCCATGAGGTCAAGTCTACTATAAAAGGCGAAAATTTCAGCAAAAATACGTCGATATGCACGCAAAAATTCCTGCCATGTCAACAAGACATAGGAAAAGTACAAGAAATTGTGGAATACATGGGCCGTCCGTCATCGTCCCCGACTCCGACAGACATCCCGTGGGGGGCATTTATTGCACCCGTATATTTTCTCGAAATAATCTTTTTTTGATAAGTAATTTGCATTTGTATTAATGAAAGAGTGATCTGTACATCAAAAATCTACTAGGATGATCTAGTAGATATGAATAATAGGGAACTCAGGACCACACATGTTGTGGACTCAGAGATTAATGAAAATTTAAATTAATCGAGATTTAAAAAGAGGAAATCAATCTCGTGAAGGCTAGAATATGGCATGAAGTCGAAGCCACTTCGAAGCTCGGGTCTGATACGGGTCTCGGGGCGTCCTACCGTAGCAACGGCACGAAGCAAGGAGATCTCGCAACAAGCAAACGGTCGTGAAGAGCATCTCGAGGAACTTACGAAGTGGTCACACGAGGAGCGGAAGCAATCCGACGAGAGCGGCACGAGGAACAGAGGACGAAGCGACCTCGGAAGCGTCATTTTATTCCTCCAAGTGGCTAAAACTCATAAGAAATCAGAAAATAGGGGGCTTTTATAGGTCCCTGTTGGAACCAAAAATTTTGATGAAAAAAAAAAGAAAGGAGTGAAAAAGAACATAAAAAGGGGGTCGGTCGCTCCCTCCCCTCAAAATGGGGGTTTGGACCAGATAAACCCCCACTTGAAGGGTTTAGACTGGTTAAACCCCCCAAGTGGGGGGTTTGGACCAAGTAAACCCCCAGATGGGGGGCTTTGACCGGATAAACCCTAATGGGGGGGTTCGACCGAGTAAACCCTCAAATGGGGGGTTTTGACCAGATAAACCCTCCCCTTGGGGGTTTGGACTGGTTAAAACCCCAAATGGGGGAGTTTGGACAAGATAAACCCCACAAAGGGGGTTTAGCCCGATTAAAACCCTCACTATGGAGGTTTAGCCTGGTTAAGCTCCCCTAACATGGGAGTTTGGTCTGGGTAAAGCCCTCGAAATGCCACTTTAGACCGGATAAAGCTTATAACCACCTCTGGGCTCTATAAATACCCTCTAGTGGGACCTAAAAAAAGAGACGGAGAAGACGCAACTTGGAGCTACGAAGACTTGTGCTTGTGCTTTTGAAAGGTTGTCATTTGGACGGCTTGTGCTTTAAGTGCTCAGGGCGAGGGTATGTTATAAAACTGTCCCTCCTTGAGTCCGCACACGTCCTTGTGATTAATATAATTTCCTTGTAAATGTTTTGGAAGAAGAATGTGATTCTCTGAAATAATGAGGAATCTCATAAGGACCCCAACTTTTACAAAAAAAGTCTGGGTAGGTCCCAAATGGTGTAACCACCTCCTAATAAATTGGCCTCGTGGGTTTTTGCACCCAACAAGGGTATGTTGCACATATATCCTTGGGTTTGCACATATGCCCCTGTGGTTGTACCTTATGTAATTCCTTAGTCTGCATAGATGCCCTTATAGTTATGCCCCTTGTGCCACTCCTTACAAAGAGATTATAAGAAACTTATTCTTATAAGAAATTTTTCTTCTGGGAGGCTGTCCCTTGGAAACCCCCCCGCAAGGAGCGCTGCCCCCTTGACCTCCGCGACCTGACCGGGCAGGTCGATCCCCTGCCTTGTGTTGACAGATGCATGAAGTTGGGTTACAACCCATGAGAACTCTAGAAGGAGAAGCAATCTCTCGGAAGTCTTTGGCCAGCGCACCTCCACCAAGGAGGGACTTGCGCCTCATGCCAAGATTACACAAAAAATTCTCTCCAGTCTAGATGTTACAAAAATACCCTTGGTCTGTCTAAAAATATACAAATATCCCTGAACTTTTCTAGAAGTTACAAGTAAATCCCTACTCAAGGGGAAATCGTAAATAAACCTAAAAAGGGTTTAAAATCTCAAATAAATCCCAAAAAATAGTTCGCAATTGCAAATTAACTTAGAAAGGGTTCGCAATTCTAAATAAATGCAGAAAGGGTTCAAAACCTCAGATAAACCCAAAAAGAGTTCACAAGTTGCATTAATATCCTGGAATGGTCAGAAACTACAGAAATATCTAAGAAGGGTCCAAAATTGTAAAAATATCCAGGAAGGGTTCAAAATTGTAGAAATATCTAGGAAGAGTCTAAAACTGCAGAAATACTTAGGAAGGGTCCAAACTTACCGAAATATCTCGGAAGGGTCCAAAATTACAAATATATCTAAAAAAAGGGTTTGATCTCTATAAAACTCAAATTCTGGTGGTGGAATGAAGGCCAAATGTAAATCAAAAGACCTGACTATATAATCGGGGTTTCGTGTATTTTGTAAAAATGAATCCAAAAAATGAAATGTTTAGGTTTCTCCTTCAAATGTGTATCTCTAATGGGTGATCTCTCTTTGATGAAATCTGTTTGATAAAACCCCCAATATCACAACGGATATTGTAAAGGTCGAAAATAGTATCTTTGACAATTAATCAAAAGTATTTAGATTTTACGTCGATGTAAATAAACATCGACTACGGTCGATGGGGAAACGTCCCGTACCCCAATCCAAATCGGCGGAAATAATTATCACGCGCTACTTAAATAGCCGCAAATGTGCATTTTCTCCAAATATAAGATTTGTTTCCATGTTCAATAGGCCCCCACCCCTTTCTCTCTCTCCTGGCCGATGGGGTCTACTCGGTAAGGGTAGATCTCGGGAGGCCCGAGTAGACCCTCCTGAGGTCTACCCTGCCCGGGTAGCCCGCTCCAGGGTCCACCCAGACCCGATAGAACCCCCCTATCCTTCTATAAAAACCCCCCTCCGAGACCCAAAAGAAAAAAGCGAACTCAAAAGCAAAGAAAAGAAGAAGACACTGGCGACCGAGCGGAAGAAGACACCGGACGTTCAACTTTGGAAGTTGTTTGACTTGTGATCCGATGCCAAAGGTATGTTACAAAAATGTCCTTGTAATGGCACTTGGTCAAATCTTGCCCCTCGGGTCATGTCAATGTCTCCTTCTAACGGAGAAAGACTTATAATGTTGAAAATTATGAAAATATCCTTGAACTTCCGAGAAAGCCCGGGGACTTATGTAATTGCGGAAATGTCATGTGAACCCCTGATGCCGTGTAATCAAGCTCATTGAGCAGTCATCAAGCCATGTAAAGTTGTCATCATAAAGATGCCCTCGTGGATTACTAAATATCCTGAGTTTCCGATGAATTGTGAAATCATCTTTTCTCTTAGCCTCGTCTTGTGTACGGTGTCAAGACCCGCAATGTCCTATCGGAATGTGGTCCGAAGTTCACCACCAAGCCCCAAACCCGAGCGAGTGCCAAACTGTGCCCAAACCCTCCGCCAGTGCCAAATTGTGCCAAACCCCGAGCCAGTGTCAAACTATGCCCAAACCCTCCTCCAGTTTCAAACTATGCCCAAACCCTCGCCAGTGCTAAACTATGCCTAAACCCTCGCCAGCGCTAAACTATGCCTAAACCCTACCAGTACTAACTTGGGGCCCATATCTCTAGCTGTGTCAAATTGTGAGCAACCCCCAAACCCCTCGTTAGGTGTGACCGCTAGCACTTGAGCGAGCCTACTTTTAGCGTCGCGGGCGGTATCGAGGTCGATGACTCTTTTCTTTCAGCAGTTTAAAAAGGGTGTTCAGATTACGTCCGATGTAAATAAACACCGGCTGCGGTCGGTGGGAAAGTGTCCTAAACCCAAACCCTAAATCGTCTAATAAACCCTAAACCCACGAAATTAGAAATGGACATGCTATCTAAATAGCTAATAAATGTCTTAACTTTTAAAGTTATTCTGTGTGTCGTAAAACAATGGTGTAATTCATTTTCTTTCAAAAGAACTCAGTTTGATATTCCTCTTAATGAAATATTTGTTAGAGTAGATAAGATGCAGGTGATAAATGAATATATATATACATATATATATATATGCAGAAACCATCCATCCAATTTTATGGTGATATGTTAGTCCGCAGGTAAACCATATCCTAAAGCATGGTGAAAGAAACTCAGTGGTGTCTTAAATTATTTTCTGAGCTGTGAAAAGGAATCCACCATCTACACAACATGTTTGCCTTGACTTGGATTAGGTAGCCTAAAGTTTTCATTATACATTATCTTTAGTCACACAATTCTGAAGATTAAATCCTAGTGTGTTTTTTTTTTTGGATGTAGGTGCGTAAAGTTTGCCAAACAATTGCCTTCTTGTCTCCTGCGGTTTGCATGACTCTTTCTTCTTTGGATTTTGGGTTGCCACCTTGGGAAATTGTTGCAATTCTCACTGGTGGTTTAGCCCTTTCAAGCTTTGCTTTATCAGGTATTGCTTGAAGTTACATCAATATACTATATCATTCTTATGTTCTCAAACACAATTTACTAATGCCGTTGACATTACAGGACTATATTGCACCCATCAAGACATTTCTCCCGAGTATGCAAGTGTACTTTTGGTATGGCCTACGGCTTTTAACCGCTCGTTCTCATGTCTCCATTTTATCGCTCAGTGATTTGTTCACTGATTACTGATTTTCTGTACGGCAACCATGTCAACATATTAGAAAATTGCATATTATATGAGCATGTACTTTATTTGGTTTGCAATGGTAAAAGCAATTATGGCATACTTGTACTGGTGATTCATGTTACTGCCTTGAATCAAGGTTTCAATTAAGAGCTTTCATGTTCCTCTTTCTCATCCAAAACCCTAAAGGTGGACAATTCCCGAACTTTTGATGGGAAAGTAAAGTTTGACCTTTTTCCCCTTCTCTTGCAGGGCATCACCAACACAGTAGGGGCTGTACCTGGGATAGTTGGTGTTTCTCTCACTGGCTATCTGCTTGATTCAACTCACTCATGGAGTGTAAGTCCTCCGTAGTGAACACCCATGTAGACCATCTGAGATGCTAAATCCTGATGGGGATTCTTACGATTTCACTTTTTTGCTCCATGCAGCTGTCATTATTTGCCCCCTCAATATTCTTCTATTTGACTGGTACGATTGTGTGGTTAACATTCGCCAGCAGCAAGCCTCAAAGCTTTTCGAAGAGCTAGGGAGGGATAATTTTTTCTTTTATTTTTAAGGAGCTGCGGATGAGAGAGACGGCTCCGTGAATTTTTTGTGGTGCCCATCTTTTATTGGCCATCACCAACCTCCGGGCTAGAGTTAGTTCCTTTGGCACAAGGCAGTCTATACTTTTTTCCCCTTTTTTTGCTGGTGGGGTGCTGGGGTATAGTGTAGAGGTGGAGAGCGAATGCATCAATATGTAAAGAAATATCTGTATATCGGTGCATACATGCAGCGACATAAATCATCAATTCATGCCTTTAGCTATAAATTTACTGTCTTTCTTGTTTGTCCCACTCAAAAGTCTCAGCGGATTCACCTTTTGCCAGGACAATCAAGATGGAATGTATTCTGATGCAATGGCTTTACTGCTGCCTTCATCGTTCATTCAGTATTTTCAAATTCCAAATTCCCGATGGAGAAGTCTGTAATTTGTTAAAGGAAATTGTTTCAACTGGGAGGGAGCAAGAGCCCCATCAATTGGTGAGCTGCTTTTTTTAATGCGGAAGAGATGTACCTGCCAGTACAGAGAAACAATATGTGAGGAAAATATTGAATCGAATCAATGGCGAAGAGCAATCATGTTCCAACTTCCAAATCTGCACAAAGGTGAGTGTGAGAGAGAGTCTGCCATCTTCTTCTCCCCTCAACAGAACGTCACTCAAGTATTACCACATGGGAGGTCCCATATTTATCCACAGCACCGAGATTCGATCCTCACATTGTTGCACCGTTGGAGCACTAACTTAACAGTAATATCACCATTGTAATTTCGATGTCCGTGTGGTCCGGGCGAGCCCTACCACAACTTAGCAAATCGTTTATGAATAGTGACCGTCTCTTAAGCTAACATTCTCCGCTGTACGCACACACCAACCTGCGTCTGATGATGGAGAGGGCCTTGTGAAAATTCCCTATTGTTGTGGCACCTTTATGCCGGACGTGCACCTGGTTTTGGAGTCCCTGAGTTATGAATTTGACACTGGACAAAAAAAAGAAAAGAAAGTAAAGCTCCCTAAAGTTAGGGTCGTTTCTTAATTTCAGTAACACCGTGAAGGTAAGAGAGAGAAACTAGCCATACAAGGAATACCCCAAAAAGAAAAAGGGAAACAATAGTTATCTATCAACTGCAATGCTCGGATATCTAAGCCGAAGGTACCCTTAGGGTTTTAGTGAACCAAGCTTTGGCGGGACTGGTGGATGGAGGCACATGCCGTTGAATGCCACAGGTGGATCCAGAATGACCCTACAAAAGCCCAAGACAAATAAGCGAAGGGCAACCGACACACTTGGATGAAATCTGAATCATGGGTATATAGAGGGTAGAACCTCAGCAGAAGTACATGAAACGGTAGCCCTGGATTTGTTGTGTTTAATTGCAATGCCTCTTCAAATATTAGATTAAAGTGGAAATCGACTCCACGAATTGGCCTATATGAACGATGCAAGGGGGGCACCTGGTAAGAAAAACCCGCCGAAACTGTCGCCCAGTCTGAAATGAACAACACTTCCAAACAAGTCGTAGACTTGGAACAGAGAAAGCCGTGATCAGGAAGATCCAGGCTTTTATGAAGCCACTGTAGAAGAGAAACCATGGTAGTATTCGTTAAAAACGTAATCCATCCAGAGATTAATACTACAAGCAGACGGTGCCCAGAACTCTTTAAGGAGAAACGAGGTGTGGCAATCGCGATCTTCATACTTCACATTCAAGGAAAATCACACAAAAATGGGCTCCTAGATTCCTTCTGATGTTTAACATGATGTGTGTTGGTACTCCTCACTAGGAATGCAAATGGTAACTGAGGGGATTTTCTCCTCCCGAATGAGCCCAATAGTGCGGCCCAGTCCATAGTCCCAAACGCTAGTCCATCGAGGCCGCCCCATCTAGAAGGCCCACTAAAGCCACCTAGCTCATTTAAAGGGCCAATAGATACTACCAACCCCAGCACGCCCCATAAAGAGGACGGGCCCCTCTGTCAGGCATCGGGCTGGAAGGAAAGCCCCGTAAAATCACAACAGCAGGCCATCATCGGAGACCTAGAATATTAACTCAGTCCTCAACCCCAAGCGAGAATCCAACACTAACTCGATCCCTAGGCATCAAAGAGAGCTCAAGTACTAACTTGACCCACGGCCCTCGGGCCATCGTCAGAGACCTAGAGCATAAATTTGGTCCCGAGTCCTAAGCGAGAATCCAACATTAGCTCAATCCCCGGGCACTAGAGAGAGCTCGAGTACTAACTCGACCCACAGCAATCGGGCCACCATTGGAGACCCAGAGCATAAACTCGGTCTTGAGCCCTGAGCGTGAATCTAGCGTTAGCTCGATCCCCGAGTACTAGAGAGAGCTCGAGTACCAACTCGACCCACGTCCCTTGGGCCACCATCGGAGACCTAGAGTATGAACTCGGTCTTGGGCCCCAAGTGATAATCAAGCATTAGCTCGATCCCCGGGCACTAGAGGGAGCTCGAGTACTAACTCGATCGCCAACCCAGTAAAAATAAGACCTCAGCACAATCTCAGGACAGAGAGAGGCTTTAGCCCGATCCCTGGTCACTAACCCTAGCCCCGCCTCCACGGGCATACCTCCACTAAAAGCCTAAGGTCAGATAGGTAGAGCCCGACCATCAACCTAAGCCCTACGGGAATTACCTACGGCCCACCTTGTAGCAGATGGCAGCAAACGGTGACACATCATACGACGGCATCCACACCCTCATGGTGGATTCTATTATTATAGATGATGCAGGCAAAGTCAGCTCCTAGTGCCACATGCCGGCGCTTCCCCATTTTCGGCCACTACCTCCCCACAGTCATGACGATAAAATAGAATGATGGTGTTAAAGCCACTAGTAAACCTCGCGCATTACCGAGGTCACATGCAGATTATCAAGGCAAACAACCCCCAATTTCTACATGTTGCATGGCTCACCTCACCTGGATGCCAACAAGGAAGAGCCCCAGACACGTATCAAACATGTGTCATGGCTCCTAGATAGCCTGATGACACGGTAATCAAGACCACCGACCACCTTTAGCTATATAAGAGCAACTTCCACAACAACAAAAGAGGTATGAAGTATTCTACCAAACATAAGCCCTTTATTTCTTGGAAACCCATCATCTTCTCTACTCTAACGTAAGCATCGAAGGGTTTTCCCTAGGATAAACTCCCAGGGCCCCACCTGATCTTCTTTCTCTGGTGATAGGATTACAACATTTGCTAGCTAGGAGGATATCAAAGTGGTTCCTGCCATCACAAATCTCCAGATCATCCAACGATCTAGAGTGGCTACGAGATTGTGGCCTCTACAGCTTGGCACCATCTGTGGGAAGTATCTAAGAAGCGACGACTCATTAGACGAACACCAACAAGAGAGCAGAGAAGGCAATGTCAAACCAAGAGGTGAAAGGGAAGATGATAGGAAGAGGAAGATCTCAGGACAATAGAGTTCTCCAAGCTTCAATGTTCTCTCATCTTCCCATGGTAGTCGGTTCAGAAGGCCCCTTACAACACGAGAACAGCGAGGATCTGCTGGACGTCCTTAACCAAAAGATGGGTCGCCACATTGACCTGGTAAGTAAACAAGGAGCTAGAAAGGAGCATCCCCCATGCTCCTACGCCATTCTCCCTCGTAGGGAAGCTTCCCCACACGACGACCAAAGCATTAGGGAGAGTTTCACTATACGGGGATGACGCATCTATCGATGGAGCGAATGCAGTCAACCTTCGCAACTATTGCCCCACTACATCGAAGGAGAAGCGTCCTCTACTCCGTCAACTCAAAGAAGTCACCCCTTGGACCCTCCACCGCCTCTATTTTCCATGGGACAGGCACAGTACCCACTTATAGCCCAAACTCGATCAGAGGTGGAGGAACTGCTAGAAGAATTCCAACAGTGCTTCGAGGAGCAAGAGCATCGCATCAACGCCCTACTCATGGAAAGGGGAGCAATGCGTACTGATGATGAAGATTTATGCTCCCTGTTCAGTTGAGAGATCTTGGAAGCTCCCCACCCAATGCGGCTCCAGATCCCCACAGTAATGCCCTATGATGGCCTTGGAGACCCAATCGATCACTACAACAACTTCGAGGTCCTCATGGCGCTACAAATGTGACACCCCCTTCCCTGCAATAATTTACCAGTCGGAGGGTGCCACATGTACATACATCGTTGTGAGACGGATTCACTGCATGGCACTATAGGCCGTACCCAAAGAAGTACTTCACTGACCTTGCCGACGACATGCTAGTAAAGTCTCCAAAGGCATCACCGACCTTACTGAGACATCCAGCACACTGAGCGTGTACAACATGAAGCTCAATTCTGCCAAATGTGTCTTTGGTGCTCTTAGTGACCATCGAGGAATTGAAGCCAACCCAAAGAAGATCCAAGCTATTCTGGAAATGAAAAGACCCACCAAGGTCTGGGATGTTTAGTGGTTAACCGGGTGAATCGTGGCCCTTAATCGTTTCATGTCTCATGCAACGGAGTAGTGTTTACCCTTTTTCAAACTCCTACAGGGGCCCAAAGGCCCATGACTAGAGTAAACTGGGATGAGGAAAGTAACAAAGCATTATTCTAGCTAAAAACATACCTCGCTTACCCCCCCCCCCCCATTCCTCTCGAAATCTATTCCAGGAGAGCCCCTCTACCTCTACCTCTCTGTCGCCCCAAGCACCCTCAACTCGGTACTGGTCTGTGAAGATGGCGGAGTGCAACGGCCAGTGGAGTACATCAGTAAAGCCCTCCTGGATGTAGAAAGAAGATATCCAGCCACTAAGAAACTCGCATTGGCCCTGGTAACAGCTTTGAAGCGCCTTCGGCCATACTAGTAAGTGCATACTGTTATCATGCTAATAGACTAACCACTCAAGCAAATCCTAGCAAACCTTGAGGTATCAGGATGGCTAATGAAGTGCGTAGTGTCCCTTGGCACATTCAACATATCATACAAGCCAAGTACGATGATCAAGGACAATCTCTGGCTAACTTCATCACCGAATGTACTATACCTTATCAATAGTCCCTCAAGGCGTCAAAAGGGCCAATTTGAGAAGTGTACGTAGATGTGTTTTCATGCTCCAATAGTAGTGGAGCGAGGATCATTCTCACCTCTCCAGAAGGTGTTGAGCTCCAATATGCCCTACACTTCAACTTCCTTGCTTCCAAAAACACGTCGAAATATGAGGCTCTCATCTTAGAAGCACGGATGGCCAAGCAACTAGGAGCTTCTCAAATTTGGGTCTTCACCGACTCCCACCTCGTCGCCAGCCAAGTCAATAATGAATATGAAGCTCGTGAGAATCAGATGATCAAATACATGTTGGAGCCATATCATAGGAGTTCGAGATGTTCGAGGTTGTCCAGATCGCTTGGGAATCCAACACCGGGCCGATGCCCTTTCCTACCTCGCCTCATCCTCCTTGATCTCTCCAACCTGCTCAATTCTAATAGAGGAACTTTAGCTGCCTAGCATGGAAGCAAAGACTCGTAATGTGGTCATTGCGGTGAATACCTAGATGACTCCTTACATCCATTGGTTAACGAAATGCCTCGCCCCAGAAGACAAGAATGAAGCCAAGAAGCTCAGATACCAAGCTAGGAGGTTCGTCCTCTTAGATGGGCAGTTATACCAGCGGTCCTTCTTAACACCATTGTTAAAGTGTTTGAATCCCAGTGAGTCCCTTCGAGCTATTGAAAAAGTTCATTAAGGATGCTACAACTCCCACCAGGGTGGAAGGTAAATAGCCCAGATCCTCTTGCAACATGGAAACTAGTGCCCAACCCTACAAAAGGATTGTGCCGACTATGTCAAGAGATGTGATCGTTGCCAAAGGTACGACCATATGGTCCATCCACCTACTAAAAATCTCGCATCTCTCTCTGAACCTCACCCCTTTGCTCGATGGGGAGTGGATATACTCAGCATGTTTCCCCAAGCTCAAGCCCAGATGAAATTTCTCACTGTGGCAATCGACAACTTCACTAAATGAGTTGAAGCCAAGTCAACTGTCAGAATTACAGATAGGGTTATCTAGAAGTTTATATGGCAAAACATCATCTGTCAATTTTGTATCCCCAGGGTCATCCTCAGCGACAACGGGAGAAAATTTAACTGCTCATATTTTAAAGATAGGTGCTGAATTTTGAATCTAGAGCCACTTCACATCTGTAGCTCATCCACAGGCCAACAGACTAGTCGAGAATGCTAATAACACCATTCTTAAAAGGATTGAAGACAAGGCTAGAAGGAATTGAGGGCAGTCGAATCGATGAGCTCTCGAGTGTCTTGTGGGCATATAGGACGACCCCGAGGGCGACAACGAGGGAATCTCTGTTTCACTAAGCCTACGACACAGAAGCAGTTATCCTAATGGAGGTCAGGAGCCCCTCTTTCTGGGTATCCCACTACCAGGAACAGATGAATGAACAAGCCTTACGAGAGAAATTAGACCTTGTTGAAGAAGTCCAGGACGCGGCAAGACTCAAGACCATGGAATATCAATGGCACATGGCTCGATACTACAACTCCAAGGTTGGAGAAAGGCAATTATTCCCAGAAGACTAGGTCCTGCAAAAGGCTACAGCCTCCCAACCCCTACAAACCATTGGAAAAGTAGCATCTAATTGGGAAAGGCCCTTACAGAGTAGTGGAAGTATATGAAAAATGAGCTTATAAACTAGCTACCCTACAAAGCAAAAAGTCCTACGAAATTGGAACTATGAAGCGCTTAAGCCCTATGTATGTTGACCATAATTACAAGAAATTGGAGAATAAACATTTATAAAGTAGTCCTTGCAACATTCAAAACACTTTCTGACAGCTCAAAGGTACATTGGTACATCAGCTAAAAGGGAAGGTCAAAAAAAAAAAAGCAAAAACAAAACAGGGTGTCCCTTCATTCTTCTCCCATCGGCTTGACCTCTGGAGATGATGGTGCAGTAGTTTCCCAGGGTTGAGCATCCCCGGTGGCAGCTTCTTTCAGCCAGGGATCAGCCTCAACAGTAGGCTCATCTGGAATCTCTACGTTCTGGATACAAGGAGTCGCGGTAACATCGGAGTCTGAGATGTAGGCCTCATCCCCTTAGGTAATGCCCACCATGTCTTGAGCAGACATGCTAGCTCTAAGGATGGCCTGAGTGAAGCCTTGCGCAAATTCCCTCTTGGTACCCTGGTTATAACCCTCATCATAGGGTTCCGGGGAATAATCTGCGAGCAAAACAAGAAACTCCAAGGATCGCTTGAAGCTCTCGATGATACTCTCCTTTTAGGTTGAGAACTTCTCTAGCTTCTCCCTCAAGGCCATCAACTCCTCCCTCAAAGCCTGTCTCTCCTTGTCCATGGTTGTTAACCTTAGTTGCAGGGACATGCTCTCCCCATTGGCAATATCTAGGTCCCTTTGCCACTCCTCTTTTTGGGCCAACTCATAAAGTACATGGTTGTGGTCGTCCTCTGCGATCTGCGCCCTCTCCTGGCAGATCGAGTCCTCTCCTCCACAGCCTGAGCCCATTCCTTAACCTCTTCCACTAGGGCCACCGCTACGGCATACGCCGGAGCCTTCTCCTCAGCAGCCATCGCCCTGGCCTCTAGTGCACTAATATGTTGTTGCCCATTCCTTATATATTGCCACACCAAGGAGAGCTGCACTCGAGACTTCCTATCTCCTTCTCCCTCACCACTTTGGCCTTCTTGGCCTTCTCCTGAGCCTACTGCTTGCGACTGGTCCTCTCCCAGACGTACAACATCTCGATCAGCGATCTCAGGGAATTCTGCATACCCTGCAGCCCCATGCATGGTTTGCCATCTCTTACGAGATGTCCGAAATCTCTCCGAGATCTCTGTCTCTCCAAAGGTTGCGAGAAACGAAACCCACGAGATCGAGATCTTCTCTCCCCCACCCCCCGGTTTCCTCCTCCCTGTCTCTCTCTACCTCGCCCCCCTTGAGCTCTCTCTCTCTTGAGTCTCTCTCTCTCTCCCCCGGACTCTCTGTCTCTCCCTCTGTGATACTCTCCCTCATACTCGCTTACCCTCTCTCTCTCTCATCTCTCTCTCCCCTCATCTCCCCATTCTCTCCCTTTGAGAGAGAGGGAGACAAAGAAGGGGGAAGACAGAGATACATGTACCATTTTTGATGATTTTTGATATATTCTTCAGTTTGTAATTCATGTACCATTTTATGTATATATTAACATTGGTACCTCTGAATGAATTTGTTATTGTTATCATTACTCTTTATTTTGTAAAATTGAGTTGTGAATTATAAAAATATGTTTGTGAAATTGAGTGATTAGTAGAAAAAAAGGATTTTCTTAGAAATAGGCCATACATGTGAATTTTTTTTTTGAAATCACCGAAACCCAATCTCTCGAGAATTTTTCGAGATCTCTCCAAAATCTCTTCTCTCTGACCCCCCCGAGACGAAGCCAAGACCCGATATGACAAACCATGGCCCCATGTTGTATGCCACCTACTGCTCATAGCTCTCCCTCATGACTGGAAAGGAGAAAGCCCAATAGTTGTCCAAGATGGCTTACAGATCCTGGAAGTTAGTGGTCCAAGGGAAGAGCCCATGTATGGCAACTACCTTCATTGCGGAAGGAGTGGAGCAGGCAGAAGGCCAGCCCCAACATTCGAAGATGATTTCGGAGCCATTGAAGCAATAGTAGGCAATGGAGGAGGGGCCCACACTTTGGTGGGAGTCCCCGCGGGAGCCGGAAGCTTTGCTACTCCCTCCTGCAAGGACAAATGAGGGGAATGAGGACCTTTGCAAAGGCATAAAATATGGCAAAAAGATGAAAGGCGAGAAGGGTCTCACCAGGCGTGCCAGTCTCTTTACACGTGAAATTTTCGGACATCCATGTCGCCGGATGGATATGCGTATATTTTTTGGTATATTTGCTAATTCCATACTTTTGGATTTATCAGATAAATTAAGATTTGTGTACTAGACCCTTTCCCACCGACCGGAGTCGGTGTTAATTTACATCAGAACAAGTCTGAACACCTTTGATTAACTATCAAATATTTATTTTGCCCTTGCGATATCAACATAATATTAGAGGTTTACCGTTGAGGGGAGCTTTGCGCCTTAAAGCAAGGGTATACTTGCAATTTTGTTCTAAAGTAAGGGCTTATTATTTTTTCTTATGGGCAAGGGCTACTTTGTAATTTACCCTTGACTCGGGGTTTCTTATGCAATTTATCCCTTTGACTAAGGTTTACCCTTTTCTAAAGTGTTATGTGTGGCCCTCTCTCTTTTTCTGAATTTCCTGCATTTTCTTGGATTTTTGCGGGCATATACGCAATTTGAAAGAAATGTAGTGTAAAAATGTAATTTTCGAATTTATCCTTAAGCGGGAGAGATTTTCATAAGTTGGGGAGTGTTCCATTTGAATGGGAGCACCGTTCCCTTTAATTTCAATATTTCCTCCCAACCCTCGTATAGATGGACTTTTATACGATTTCGAAAGAATATAGGGTCGGAACGTATTTTTTGGGCCATATAGGAGCCTTTGCATAATTCTTCAAAATGGAATAAGTATACTTTCATTTCCATCGTTTATTGAACTTTCATGACTTTATACAATGCATATCCATGATACAATATCCTTTTGTGTACAATTGAGGGTGTTTTTGTCAACACATATCCTAAGAGGGTTTTCTTGTAAAACTAGACTTAAATCCAAAAACTTGGACAGCACAGGAAGGGGGTGCAGCCTACCTTCTTGCTTCCTTGCACTTGTGCCTCTTAGAAGCTCTCCAAGTGTTTCTTCTCTTCTCTTCTCTCTCGTTCTTCTCTTCTGTTCTTCTTGCACCCTTTTATAGGTGGTGGAAAGGCTAGGTAATTCCGGTGGAAGCTCCCCCTCCGGTGGAAGGTGAAAGGCCAAGGTGAGACACCACCTCCCCCCTCCTACTCTTCTTCTTCTTCTCTTCTTTCTTTTCCCTTTTTTTTTCTCTTGGGTCTTCGCGCGGAGAAGAGGGCAGACCGGAGGGGGCTCCCTCCGATCCCGGGGTGACCATAGGGCCCTCCCTCCGGTACAACAGGTACCGAAGGGGGGTCCCTCCGGTCCTACTGTGACCGGAGGGGGCCTCCAGTCACTGGGGGACCGGAGCCCCCCCCCCCTCCGATGCGGGATGACCGGAGGGGGGGGCTCCTCCTAGGTAAACAAGAGGGACCCCCCCCTCCGGTTGTAAACCCCCGGAGGGGGTTCCTCTAGTAGGGAGACTAGCGGAGGGGGGTACCTTCGGTGTGGACCCACCGGAGGGACTCCGGTGCGGTTGCAACCGGAGGGGGACCCCTTCAACCCATCTTGCACCCGGGAGAGAGAGGACAAAGGGGAGAGGGGGTCTCCCCACTCTTTTGGTCTTCGGAGGCTATAAAAATCGGGTCTCTTTCAAAAAAAATCATACTTTACTGCTGGAACAGTAGGGCTGCAGCATGTGGGTGACTCTCGTGTCTTACCTTTGGCCCACCTTCTTTACGAGGGCACGTGGTGACGTGGGGAACGATATCCCGACGAGGTGTAAATATTTGATTTCACGCATAAGTGGATTATTCCACTCCGCTCATCAAATGTTAATAAAATTTGTGTGCGTATAAGCACGAAGAAATTCATGGATGGCCCCACCGAGTGGGTTCCTCAAAGACCTCCATGTGACGACGACGATCTAATATCATTTTGTGGCCGTCACAAGGGGATTTTAATTTCTGAAATTTCTGAAAATACTATGATTTCACTTTGAGAACAGTGTGGGGTTCAACATTCAGCTTTCATTTTCTAGAAACCAAACCAAACTGGATAAACTAGTTTCTCTGGGCCAAGGCATTTTCGTCAATTTCATCAAACCTTAAAGCCCACCCTAACACATTCGCTGTCGCTGAGACACGCACCCAGCCCTGCAGCCCTCAACCCCTCGCCCTCGCAGCCTTCATCAACCGCTCGCCAGTCGCCCTCACAGGCACACAGCCTCTCCCTTCTCCTCCTCACCGACCGTCGTCCACCTCCAGTCCAAGGAGGGAAGGATCGCCGCCAGACACCAGCCCACAGCTGCAACCTCTCCCTTCTTCTCCTTGCCAGCCACCGTACACCTCCAGTCCAAGGAGGGAAGAATCCCCGCTGCCGTCGGACGCCAGCCTGCAGCCACAGCCTCTCCCTTCTCCTCCTCGCCGGCCACCGTCCACCTCCAGTCCAAGTAGGCAAGGATCGTCGCCACCGCCGCCGCCGGATGCCAGCCCGCAGCCGCAGCCTCTCCCTTCTCCTCCTTGTCAGCCGACGTCTATCTCCAGTCCAAGGAGGCAAGGATCGCCGCCTCCAGACGCCGTCCACCTCCAATCCAAGGACGTCGGCCCTCTCTGGCAACCTGCAGCTGCAGCCCTACCTTAGTGCCTCTCCCCACTCCTCCTCGCCAGCCGCCATCCACCTTGAAGCAACGATCAGCACCATCGGACGCAGACCCTCTCTGTCTGGTACCAGCTTCTCCCTCTTATCTCTTCCTCTGATGCGTTGATCTCTACCTGCCTGCATTGGCTTCTTGTGTTGCACTACACAAAGGATCTGTGTGTTTCACCGTTGCGGACTCGTCTGTTTGGGGTTGCTCTGCGTGGGTTAATCTGTTTGGGAAGCTCCGACACTATCCAGATGTTGGAATTTAAACTTGTTGGTATGTCCAAATATTGGTAGGTATTGTTAGTTAGGTGTTCTTGTTAGTAAAATCTGTTGTATGTTTTAAGAATTTATTAGAGCCTATTCCTGATTTATCAAAAAACAGTCTACCATGTAGCAACTAGTTCACGGGTCAGCCATTTTTCTTGATTTTGGCATGCTTATGATGGATAAGCTTTGACCTCTCAAAAAGGAAATGATGTTTGAGATGGGATGATGCCAAGATTACATTACTCTGACCAGATTTTTCTGTGAAAAACATCCTGTAAAAAATTGATTGATTAACCTCTTTCTAATGCTATGTACAAAATTGTACTCCCAAGTCCCATCTTATTTTAAATCTTGTACTTGATTTAGAAAAAATGACTGTTCATTCAAATTGATGTGCATTCATGCACAAAACAAGATATTAAGTTGTTCCATACGTTATTTTCATCATTAGTCTTGTCCACCTAAAACTCCAGGACAGGTCTAGATTAACCAGATTTTTCACTTGTTAACTGGATTTTTGCAATAAATTACAAACTTCAATTTACAACAGGTATTAGGCATACTTTCTAAGAAAAACAGGTATTAAGCGTAATGGCTTTTATTCAGATTGGAAGTCATTTATGATGGGTTGGAATGCAAATAAAGAGCTTTCCATATCTTACTCTAATCTATTTTGGAGTCCATTTGTAATTAATATGGCCCAACCAAGGCATGAACCATAAAATTTGGGCCTGAGCCAACTCGAGCCGCATCTTCGGCCCAGGGCCCAGACTATCCCAGCCCTACCCATGTTTAACTTTGGACTGAGCCAATGTACAATTATGGTTCAAACTGAACCAAACCAGATTAATTCAGTTTGATTTGGTTTGGTTTCAAAAGCATTCGGTTCAATTTGGTTCGGGTTGACTCCACAATTCGGTTTGATTTGGTTTGAGAAAATTTATCTTCAAACCAAACCAAACCAAACCATGCTCCCTACACATGACCAATCGTCAATGGAGTGATAACCTAGCTCTTCCAACTTACTTCATATGGCACCAAAATAAGACGTGCTTCCTTGCTTCAATATATAGATATCATGAACAAGGTTGGTGTATGTATACAAGTTATGACTAAACATCTTGTCGAAGATCACCCGCATCTCCCTTGTTGTCTTCTTTCTCAGCATCATTTGTGGAACTTCTCCTGCTGTAGAGTTGATGATCTAACGCATATCAACATTATTTCCCAAGCACTTCCTCAAGTTCTATGGCCTTTATTTCCCATTGATGTAGGCTATTTTCCTCACCCAACAATATACATTTGTGCAGATATTCACCATACTATAAAGTTATCTTCATTTAACCTTGTTAATGTGATTTGACGCGATAAATTTTCACTTTCCATGAACACTGCAGGTCTTCCAGTTGGAGCAGGTAGCTACTGATTGGGAAAGACAACATCTTCGGAAGGAAGGTAACACAGAATGCACACAACAGTAATCAATCAGAAGATAATAGAAGTGACACCCGTGTTTCAGACTAGCCAAGAAGGTCTATTTAGAGGCTTAAACAACCCCCAGGCCCCAGCTTCCAATAGGAGCAGCATACAATGAGCCGCAAAATCAAGGTTCTGGTTCCCCAAAAGGAGGGAGCCAGACACCAAAGAAGATTGAGCCACATCGGTTGATCAATCCACCCAGATTGATCAGCTTTAAGTGCAGTACTTTCTTCTCCTTTTGTTGATGTTGCAGGTCTTGAACTCAAAGACTACTAGACACACCCTATCCCCAATGTTCAATCAATACCTCTCTCCGAACTAAAAGACTTCTAGACACACCCCATCCCCAAAGTTCAGTCAATACCTCTCTCTCTAAAAAACATAATCTAAAACATGGGAAAGACTGAACTACCCTTCACAGCATCTGGTATCCACTAAGAGGAAAATGCCACAGCTACAAAACACAATAAGCCAAATGAACAATTGATCAACCAGGCAATGTTTGATATTAGGAAACAGTAAACACACATAGGTACAAGCCTAGACATTGAACTATGAAAGATCGATTACCAGGTGTCTTGTTTCTCATTTTTCCTTGAAGTTCCTCCTTCCCTGCTTTAATATTTTTCATCTAATTTCATTTTCCTTGCTTTACTCTTTATTTTTTTTCTGGCTTCATGTTTTAGACACTAGATAATTCATGGACATTGTGAAGAATTTCACTACCTTTCTATAAAAACAGAGGAGATATTCAAAGCTGCAATAATTATCATGGAATTAAACTTATGAGTCATACCGTGAAACTTTGGGAAAGAGTAATCAAGAAACGTCTTTGATGTGCGACTACTGTATCATAAAATCAATTTAGTTTCATACCAAATAGATCTACTACAGAAGTCATTTTCTTGTTATAGCAGTTAGTGAAGAAGTATAGAGAGGTGAGGAAAGATTTATATATAATTTTTCTTGATTTGGAGAAGACGTATGATCGAGTACTGAGAGAGCTGATTTTGGTGGGCATTAGAAAAGAAATGAATTTCTTAACGATATGTTAATTTGATTCAGGATATGCATGAAGATGCTATTACTAGTGTGAAAATTATTACTGGAGAGATTTGTGTATTTCTTATTATTATTGGTTTGCATCAAGGTTCGGCATTAAGTCTGTACCTCTTTACTTTTGTTATGGATGAAGTAACAAAACAATTGCATAATGAAAATCCTTGATGTATGCTATTTGCAAATGATATTGTTTTAATTGATGAGAGTATTGATAGTTTAAATTTTAAATTAGAACGTTGGAGACATACATTGAAGTCTAAGGGCCACTTTGATAAAGGGGAGCCCAGTTAGGGTGGGTTACCCAGGCTCGGTGAGGGATAAGCTTGGGTTTTTTGAATCCAATCAAAAGGGTGGAATAAGCCACCCAGGTTGGGTTAGGAGTGGGCCACCCGGGGTGGCGTACCCACCCCTTCATCAAAGTGGCCCTAAAGATTTTAGAATTAGTAGGAGTAAGTCAGAGTTTATGTACTGTAATTTTAATAATGTGAGAGTGACAGAGGAAAACATAGTCTTAATTGATGGACAAAGCATTCTTAAAAGTAGTAGTTTTTGGTACCTAAGGTCTAGTATTCAAGAGAATTGGGAGCTCTATGATGATGTTGCACACAAGATTAAGGCAGGTTGGTTAAACTAAATAAGGGCATTAGGAGTCATTTGTGGTCGTCGTATACCAGTAAAACTTAAAAGAAAGTTTTATAAAATACTTGTGAAACATCTCTTGTTATATGGTACCGAGTGTTGGACAGTAAGAAAGGAACATATTCACAAAATGTGTGTGACGGAGATGAAGATGTTGAGATAGATATGTGATAAAACTAAAAAAGATAAGATTAGAAATGAACATATCCATGAAAATTTGGGTGTAGCTTCAGTTGATGGTAAAATGAGAGAAAATAAACTCAGATGGTTTGGACATATATATATATATCGTAGCTCTAACTTTACGTCAGTTAAAAGATGTGAGCAAATCTTAGTGGATACTAGTAAAAGAGTTCGTGGAGAATCCAAAATGAGATAGTTTGATGTTATTAGAAGGGACATTGACTTCTTAGGTTTAAATTGAATTTAGCACTTGATAGAATTCTTTAAAATGAAACAAGATTCATATAGTCGACCTTAAGTAACGGGATAAAGCTTTGCTGATGCTGATGACGACACAACATAACTATAACAAGAACTTCTTTTGTGCTTGAAATATTTTTTTTTCTTTCTTGGTGACATGATTCGTGAACTATTCATAGATAAAATCTGGCCTCTCAAAACTTCTATGCAGAGCTGAGTAATAACATATATATGCCCCTATGGAGTATCCATCCGCCCTTTCCCACCCCCCACACGCATTCAGAATGGGAATTAGGCATCCATGTAGAAAGTACAGAGTACATGCAGATAAATGCGAGAAACAACTCACTCGCCAAATCTTCTGTTGGAGAAGATTAAGAGCTCTCGGTCTTCCTGACCCACGTCATTCTATCCCCAGCAGGTCTCGACCAGCGCCGAGGACCAAGTGCTCCACTGGTACGGAAGGTCGGATACCCTCCTTTCCTTCCCGCTGTTGGCCTCCGGCGCCTATAGTCAGAACCCTTTCCGCCCCCTATTGCCATTTCATCTCTTTCAGGCCTGATGATGCTCAGATCCTTGAGCTTGCATGCAACGTCCATGCTAGCATTGGTTTCCAATGGATTGGAAAGCTTGGCCCGCCAGCACACCTTCCCCGCGGTCGATTGGAATCCATTTCGTGTAACCCTAGTTCCCTCCTGGCCTCCGCACGACAGTGCCAGGCCAACATTCCCCTGCTTCTCCTCCAACTCCAGCTCTGGAACCCCGCAGCCCCTCTCCGACTGCCCATTCCTCCCCTCCTCCACATCAACAATGGGGCAAGGCTTCACATCCTCCCTCCCCTCTGTTTCGCTCCGACCGTGTGGATCCCCTTCGCCGCCGGTCGCAACCGCACCCTCCGCCGTTGCACCCCCCGCGCCTGATTCCCGGCATTCCGAAGCAGTCGCGTCTCCGCTCCGATTCCGCCGCCGTGGCTCTCCGGTGGTCCGCCCCCTCCAGACCCCGCGCTCGCCCTCCTCCCCTCCCCCTCCAACGCCGGCGTCTCCGCTGCCGCCCTCCGCCCTCGCCTCAGGATCCGCGCCGGGAGATCCTCCGCCGTTCTTCGGGCGCCAGTGCGTCGGACCCCACCTCCACCCCCTGCGCGCAAGCACCAGAACGGCTCGACCTCCAGCCAGCCGCCCGTCCACCTCCCTCTCCTCCTCTCCCTCCACCTTCAACCTCGGAAGCCGCTCTTCCTCCTCTTCTCCCCTCTGCTTCCGGAGCCTCGCTGCCGCCTGCTCTTCTTCCTCCTTCCTCTGCCGCTCCAGCTTGAGCCGCCGCTGCTCCTGGAGCTGCGCCAGCGAGACGTAGTCGCGGGGGAGGGGAGGGCCTGGGCGGGGCGGCGGCTGCGCCATCGCCGGCTCTCCTTCCATGGTGACCCTCCCCGAGCCTCCTTCCTCGAACGAAGCACCACCACCACCACCAACACCAACACCAAACACCTCGTGTGCGAAGGTCGGCCCTCCTATGCTTTTAAGCGTAGACGGAGAGGCCACCCCGACTCCGAGAGAGGGGACGACGGAGAAGTGGAGAAGTCGATTGTTGGTTGCTGTGTCAGCCAACAGCGTAACTACCTGTACTTGCGACTGGACTCGGGAAAGAAAAAGAGGGAAGCCGTTGTTTTCTATTTTAAATTTTGCCCCTACTATATTTTGAGATCCTTTTACAACAGAATGTCTTTCAAAATTATAATTATATGCATATCACCTTTAGAGGGAATAAATATAACTTATATATGAATATCATCTTCATAAGATATCTATATAAATTATAAAGAGGGGGGAACATATTGTCATGATTACTCGTTTAGATCAGGGTTTGTCGACCCGTCCGACCCGGCCGACCCGGTCTCTGCGCGGGACGGGTCGGGTCGGGCGGGTCGCACTGCGACCCGGTCCGCCCCAGTGCCTCTCCCACCTCCGGCGCCCCTCGCCCCCTCCTGCTGCGGCCCTCCGACGCCTCTCCCACCTCCGGCGCCCCCCCGCCCCCCTCCTGCTGCGGCCCCCCACCGCCCCCCTCCTGCTACGGCCCTCCGGCGCCCCCCGCCCCCCTCCTGCTGCGCCCCCCCACCCCCTCTCCCACCTCCGGCGCCCCCCGCCCCCTCCTGTTGCGGCCCCCCACCGCCCCCCTCTCCCACCTCCGGCGGCCGCCACCGCCCCCCCACCTCTCCCACCTCCCCCTACCCCTCCTGCTGCGCCCCCCCACCGCCCCCCTCTCCAACCTCCGGCGGCCACCACCGCCCCCCCACCTCTCCCCCCTCCCCCACCGTCCCCCAACCTCCGGCGGCCCCACCACCGAGATCGCTCCCCCCCGCCCCCACCGCCCCCTCCCTCTCCCACCTCCTGCGGCCCCCCACCACCCCCTCTCCCACCTCCGGCGCCCCCCCGCCCCCTCCTGCTGCGGCCCCCCACCGCCCCCCTCTCCCACCTCCGGCGGCCACCACCGCCCACCCCACCTCTCCCACGGTCCAACCTCCCCCTCCCCCTCCTGCTGCGGCCCCCCACAGCCCCCCTCTCCCACCTCCGGCGGCCACCACCGCCCCCCCACCTCTCCCACCTCCCCCTACCCCTCCTGCTGCTCCCCCCCACCGCCCCCCTCTCCCACCTCCGGCGGCCACCACCGCCCCCCCACCTCTCCCCCCTCCCCCACCGCCCCCCAACCTCCGGCGGCCCCACCACCGAGATCGCTCCCCCCCGCCCCCACCGCTCCCTCCCTCTCCCACCTCCTGCGGCCCCCCACCACCCCCTCTCCCACCTCCGGCGCCCCCCCGCCCCCTCCTGCTGCGGCCCCCCACCGCCCCCCTCTCCCACCTCCAGCGGCCACCACCGTCCACCCCACCTCTCCCACGGTCCAACCTCCCCCTCCCCCTCCTGCTGCGGCCCCCCACCGCCCCCCTCTCCCACCTCCGGCGGCCACCACCGCCCCCCCCCCCACCTCTCCCACGGTCCCACCTCCCCCTCCGGTTGCGGCCCCCCACCGCCTCCTGCTGCGGCCCCCCACCGCCCCCCTCTCCCACCTCCAGCGCCCCGACCCACCCCGACCCGCCCCGACCCGCTCGTACCGAGCCGGGTCCCGCCTCGCACCGCACCGGTACGTGGCGAGACGCACGGGACAGAGCGGGTCGGTCCGTCCCGTCCACGGCCCGTGTGACCCGGCGCCCGCCTGGGTCGGGTCGGGTCGTGCGGGTCAATGCGGGTCGGGGCGGGACGGCAAACCCTGGTTTAGATATATAGTATATGTAGCATTGTAAGCTATGTTAAGGTTTGTCGACCCGTGCGATCTGATCGACTCGGTCTCGGCTTGGATCGGATCCGGTTAGTCCTGTCTCGATCTGATTCGGTCCGTCTCGTTCTAAAAAAAGATTATATATATATATAATAATATAAAAAATAAAAAAAGATATTATATATAAAATAAAGTAAAATACAATATTAAAATAATGTGATGACCCGGTGACGATCCACGACCCGGACGTCTCGATCTCGGCTTGGGTCGGGTCGGGTCGTGCGGGTCGGGACGACCCGCACCGCGTCGGCAAATCCTGAGTTATGTTACTATAAGACTATGAGAGGGACATTTGTGTAACTGAGAAAGATACTTTTGTGTATCTTTCCTAAATAATGAGAGTACTCCTATAATTATAAATCCGTGAAGTATTTTTTTGACAGAGATTGTTTCGTACAGTCAAAGTGACGGTGCGTGGTAAGTAATTCATACATTATACATATTATTTTAAATATTAATTATTTTATTTTATAATAAATTTCTTTTGTAAGTTAATTGGTAGACGGTCTCACGTTTGAATGTGAAATCAAGGTTTATCGACTCGATGATCCGTATCGGATCAGATCTTCCCTGATCCGATACGGTACACTCGAGTCGTAATTGACTCGCTCTAACTCGACGTGTATCATCTCCTCCCTCTCTCTCTCCCTCTCTCTCTCTCACTGTGACTCGACCTGACTCGGGATGATCTGTATTGTATCAAATTTTTCCAGATACGATATAGCACGCCCGAGTTGAACCGAGTCGGACCGAATCCGTAAATCATGTGTGAAATCATACATTTGACATATTTTTATTTTATTTTAAATTTAACTTAGAAAAATTATTTAAAAACGTGACACACGTGAGATTTGAATCGAGAATGTTCCGCTTAAATCTAATATCAACTAATCAAGTAAGATAGAAGATCATTTGAATAGTTTTGTTCTATAATATATATATATATATATATATATATATATTATCGTTTCATATTATATCGTACTAATAAAAGATGAATACAGTCAATACAAAAATATTCCACTTAAATCTAATATCAATTAATAAGTAAGATAGAATATTATTTAAATAATTTTATTCTATAATATATATATATGTATATATAGAATATATATTTTTATAATAATATCGATTCATAATATATCGTATTAATAAAAGATCGATACAGTCGACGTGATCAGATCGACAAATCCCACGTGCAATAGCCATCTCATTTTGTTACGCCATATTTCCATAGAGGGGAAGTAGATTGGTCTCGGCCATCGAAAGGAATTTAATTGACCCCTTCGGGATGTAGTAGATGGATGCGGCCGGCCGTTCCACCGATCCCAATCCCAATCCCGTAACCCAATATTGATGATTGTTGGACTGAATAATTTATGACGACCTTTTATTGGGTAGTCAGTGATTTTGTGCATTCGAAGGGCTCATTAAAATAATAATACATAGGGGTTTTGTCGGTATATTCTATCCTGTTGAATATTTATTTAACTTTTACCCTTACAATCACTATATTAGCCGAGAGAGAGAGAGAGAGAGAGAGAGAGAGGGAGAGAGAGCTTATGAATTAATTTGTCTTAGATTTGAGTCTCACATATTGGGGGTTAGCGAAATATGGAGAAAAGGAAAAAAGATATGAAATCCACATCAATCACCTTTTTTCCTTTTCTACCACGGCATGGACCACGCAGATGATGCAGTGTCACATGCAATCCTTGGATAGCGGCAACGAGGAGGGCCCCTTTGATAATAAGGTGGGATAACTTATTCACGGTCTAGGGACGCTAATAAATCATAACCCACCGCACCCCAATTATGCATTTATGAGTTATGCATTTATGCAAGAGAGGGAGAGAGGTGTAGGCCCCACTTTTCTCTCTCATCGGTTAGTTATTCATAAATCAAAGAGTCCCCAAGGGCTAGTTTATTTTTCAGATAATATAACATATTCAGGGGGGGAGAGCTCGAATACGCCGTCCGGAGCCAGTTAGAGGGGCATGTGTGTGAGGAGAAAAGATGGGATTCCACCTTTTCTCTCTCATCAGGTGACTATTCCGCATCTGATATCCGGTAAACAAACTAGCCCTAATTAAAAGAAGAAAGAGCCGTCCAGGTGATTGACCTTTGTTATTAAGAGATGAAGCATAGCATTGGTATATTCTCATCTTCACATTTGTTCAACTAGAAAATCTAACTGGGGAATTCAATCTGAAAAGGTGAATATATTTTCTCACATATGTAAATGGCACTTCGCAATATGAAAAATCATGAAAGTAATATCAGATAACAGAAAGCTGGGATGAGCGAAAGTTCGTACTTTTAAGAACTTCCAGATCTCACACACCACAGCTGTCGGAACAGGGAAAAGAATCTCTTACTGCAGCTCAGGCAGGTCCACGGCTCAGGAATTCTTGGCAATATAACTGATAAAAGGATTTTGTCAAAAAGAACAGGATACAAAGTGACAAAAGATTTTACATAATTGACAACCTTGAATTTCAACAAGGGCAAAAAAAAAATCGACACTCTACTATCCACCTTGACAATGTTCCAGTTCAATATATGTAATGTTCCAGTTCATCAATCATCAATGGGATGGCAAGGGATGCACAAACACCATCTGTAACCAATAAAGAGAAGAACACTCACACGGGAAAGACAGTCAGCATGGTGCCAACCGATCCGCCGCAACTCTATACAAATCGGCCACTGCATCTTTCACAAAAACCTTTTGATTCAACATAAACATAATTTTCCAGGATTGGTTGATGCATGGTTCCTCTTCTTCTGCACGGCATATGGGAAGCACTACTTAAAATGAATATAAACAGAACTGTAGTGTTGGTGCAATATCAGCCGGGCAGCAGCTGTGCTTGCTCCTGTGGCTTGCAAAATCGCATACCAACACAAAGAGGCATCTTGTGCAGTCCATGGATGTTGTGTTTCAGCAATTACTAGAAGAGTTCCTCTGAGTTGAACTTGTTCCAGGCTTCCTGTTTGAAATTTGAGAACCAAAAGGATGTGGTTGAGTAAATGAAATTAACAATGTTAAACTATTAAAAGCACATCTTTCAAAGCAGACAGATCCACTCAAGCAAGATGGAATTCCACCATCGCCATCCAGGGAAGAGATCATGTCCTGGTTAAAACTTTTGAGCAAAATGCCCTCGTAAGTCATCTTAGTGCCAATATTATTCTATAGAGGTCTTTCTCTCTCCAATGAGAAACTAAACAGGTGTTGGACCCATTCTTTTTCTCGAATTAATCGAGACTAACAAAATATAAATTAACCCCATGGGGGCTTAAAAAATGACACAAAGCCAAGGTCGTCGTGATAGGGGTCGAATGTGAGTCCCAGAAACCCCCGCCGTATTTAAGACAAAAAATAATACAATGTCATAGCAAGCGAGCAATCAAAGCAACATTCTGCCGCACTTACGAAGTGGCCGAGCGAGGAGCGGAAACAATCCCCGAAGAGCGGAGCCTTCCCCGACATGGGCAGCATGCAAGGAGCGAAGCACGAAGAAGTCCCGAAGGCGTCGCTTTCTCCTCCACGTGGTCAAAGCACAAGAAGCATAAAAAAAATAAGAAAATGGGGGGCGTTTTTTAGGGTCGCCCCCCTTTCTCCCCCCTCCCAATCATCCCAGACCAGGTAGGTCCCATACTCCTATCCGGACCAGGTAGGCCCTCCGCGGAGCCTACCCGGTTCAAGTAGCCTTTGCGGAACCTACCCGGTCCGAGTAGGTGTCCCGTGAAGCCTATCCGGTCCGGGTGCCCCCTTCACGGTAACTACCCGATCCAAGTAGGTGATTTGCGGCACCTACCCGGTCGGGGTAGGGTCTCCCCTATCCTAACCTTATAAATACTCCCTAGGATCCTAAGGGACGGGAGGAAGAGATGCAACAAGCTCATTCGAAGGCCTACTTGGAGCACGAGATCAACCCTTGGAGCGTTCGAAGACTTCGCTTTGTTTTGTGCTTTGAAGTGAAGGTATGTTATGAAAATGCCCTTGCGATGGCAGTAAAGTAATTTGACCTCCACTTATGTAATTTCTTTGTAATTTCATGGGAAAAATCATGTAATTTTCTGAATTAATCAAAAATTATGAAAATAACCCTGAATTTACAAGAAAACCCCAAAAAAGTTGTGGAATTGTGGAAATGTCCTTCAACTTCTATAAATTACATATGTGTCCTGTATTTTTTACAAGAAACTCTTGTAAAAGGTTACAATTCGTCGAAAACTCTTGTAAAGTCCTGTATTGCTCAAAGCACTCTATATTTTATAGAAATGTCTAGGGTTTATAAAAATGCCCTAAGTTTTATATAATCATGTAAATACCCCTACAATTTATGAGAGTCATGTGTATGCATCCCGCCTCATGGAAATGTGTTCAAGGCCCTCATCCAAAGTCACCGACAATGATCACCTCAGCGATCCAACGGTTCAGTGGAGATGAAGCTCAAAACCAAGCTCCCGCCAATGACCCGATGGACCAATGAAGATAAGTCCCAGGGCGATCAGTCGAGACGAGTTGATGCAATCAAACCCCTAGCCAATACCAAACTACAAATAAACCCTAGCCAATATCAAAGTGCAAATAAACCCTAGCCAATACCAAACTGCAAATATACGCCTACCCAATCATAGTTGAGCCCTCGAACATTGCCAAATTGTGAGATGACCCTCCATTCACCTCCAATTAATGAAACCACCCCAACCCTTGAAGGCTGGCCCTCGCCTGAACCAAATTACCTTTAAAGGTGCATGCTGCTATAACTGTCGCAGCACCCTTAATATCGTCGCCAATATTGTGAAGGTTGATGAGTTCTTTGGCAGTTAGGTTTTTGGACTTTATGCCGATGTAAATAAACACCGATTGCAATCGATCGGGAAATGTCCAGCACCAGAACACTAAATCGTCTGATAAACCCAAACCCGCAGAATTAACAATACGCATGCTATTTAAATAGCTAATAAAAGTGCATGCTTGTTCAATAAATGAACCCTCACCTCGCCCAAAATCCACATTTAATTCCGCGTGTTAAACAACGGGCGAGCACATTTTTCAGGAAATTAGTAAGGTGAGCACCATCCACTCTCCCTCGCACCTTTCTTTCTATTCAACACAGAAGACTTTCTTCCCCTTCCAATAATGAAAAACCTTTTGAAGTATTGGTTTTCTGTATGAAGTATCAACCAAGCATCATTTATTTATACTCTGCAGATGAGTCCACAAAATGCATACACATCACCTGGCCAGATGGGGAGGATGATGGAAGGAGAAAAATAAAGATTTACAAAAATAACTCATGTACATGAGAGTATGCATCTACTTTGCGTGCACCACCCTCCAAGACTTGCTATACCTTTATACCAAGATCATAGGACTACATCAGTATGAAACTTTCCATGGAAGCACAATTTTTAATAACCTATGTTTATCAAAATAAAGTACAAGTGATTGAATAGAAAGAAATTTGTGGCAATTATAAAAAAGGAGAGTCAGGAAAAAAAATCAATCCAATATGAGTTACCTTAAGGAGGTCAAACACCTTTTCAGCAATATATTTTTGTTGCACTGTTCCATTTACTACTTTATCAGGATGGACACACAGTGTTGCTTTCCTATAAACCTTTTTCACAGATGCAGCAATAATTAGATCAGTTAAAGAAACCGGTTGCCAACCACTGTCAGGCCACAGCACCTGCAGAACAATCCCAAAGAAGAAATCAGCAAGACTTTTAAGATATAATATGTTGATTAATGAGATCAAGGGAGGGGGGAAAACCACTATTGATGACAGAAAATTGAAATAATCGGATGAGGTCAGAAATTCTTTCATCTAGAGTAGGTAGAACACCTCCAAGACAACAGAAGATTCAAATATATATATATATATATATATATATATATATATATATATATATATTGAAAAGTTTTTCATCAACTATAATGAAACCAGTGTCTTCCCAACCCCCTCCCTTGATTGCCAAAAGAAATGGTTGCCAGTCCAAAGAGGTCTAACCAGCAGGACAGTATATAATTTTTAAAGTAGGATACTTTTTTTTGGAAAGTGGGTAGTACCACTAATGTATAAAATGAAAGAGAATGTACAAGTATAAGAAAAGGCTGTGAAAGCCCCAAAAGGCCAAACCCCAACAACCTATACATCAAAGAGCCACACCCAGAAAGTGTGAAAAACCTAATCCCGCAAAGAATCAAAATGAGCCGAAGTAAGGGAATTCATATTACATAGAGTAGCAACACATTCCCTCACACGGTTACAAACAAAAGAAACCACAGAGTCCACAGCCCAAAACTCCCATCTAAAGATCTGACTATTGCGCTCCCCCCACAACATCCACAGGGTGGCGTGAAGAATAAGTCACCACACAGTCTTGTCGCTCTTGATGGGCCAAGGCTTGTCCCAATGCTCAAACAAGTGGCGAACCTCAACATGCTGGACAAAGGTATAGCCGGTCCTCCTGATAAGCTCTCTCCGCATCTCCTGCAAGTAGGGGCAACTTACAAAGAAGTGGTCCATGGTCTCGTCGACCTCACCGCAAAGACAGCAAGAAAGTTGGATGTCCAGAAAGAAGCGATGCAACCTGTCTCGAGTCGGTAGTCTGCCATATGAGATCCTCCAAACCAGAACTTTCACCTTAATCGGGCTCTTTGGCCACCACACTTGATCATGAAGGTTGTGCCGAACACCTCCATTCGAGATGACACCATAGGCAGATATAACAAAGTAGGCGTCGTCTTGCTCCCACCTCCAAACCCATTCATCCTCTGAATCAGGCTGGGGATGGAAGGGTAGTAGGAGGGCTAAAAGATCCTCTAACTGGAGCATCTCCTCCTGTCTAAGAGCCCTCCTGAAAGTCGGGGCACAAGCTCCTCCGAAAAGAGAGTGGTCGAAAGCTTGGGAGACAGATCCCAAGGGGTCTGCAGTAGCCGCAAAGAGGGGAGGGAACAACGCCTGCAGAGGCGCCTCCCCACACCATCTGTCCTTCCAGAACATATTATGGTCGCCTTTCCCCAAACGAACACAGACACCAGAAGCAAGAAAATCCCTGCAAGAGAGTATATACCTCCAAAGAGGGGAGGTCATGTGTGGCGGTGTCGGAGCCAAGTCCCAGACTCTCCTCCTGTCAAAGTATCTCTGCCTAATGAGCTGTGTCCATAGCCCCTCCTCTCCATGGCCCAACCTCCACAACCCCTTACACAAGAGAGCCAAGTTGAAGCCTTTAACATTCTTGAGCCCAAGGCCTCCTTGTGTCTTGTTAGTAGCCAGTCTGCCCCATGCAATGCCATGCCAGTCCCTACATCTCTCCCCACTCCCGTGCCAGAAGAACCTACACTGAATGGAATCAATCTTCCTCACCACTGTCTTAGGGATCCGAAACATAGATAGGACGTAAGTAGAGAGACTATCCAAGTCCGACCTGCACAGTACCAAACTGCCCCCATAGGATAAAGCTCTCACCTTCCAACCAACCAACCTGGACTTATATCTCTGAATGATAGGAAACCAATCTGTACACCGAAGGGAGCCCAGGGTAAGAGGGAGACCCAAATAGGAGATAGAGAACTCACCAATCCTATAGCCCAGCAAGCAAGCCGCCCTCGAGATGACCTTGTCCTGCAAGTTCAGTCCTACAAGAAGACTTTAGTAGAAGTTAACTTTGAGACCAGAGACCTCCAACAACTCCAGTAAGAGTCTAGCCATGTAGAACTACTGCTCACCCTCTGCCAAGAACAAGATGGTGTCATCTACATACTGTAAGTGAGAAATAGGAGCACCTCTGCCTGGTTAAAAACCTTTGATCAAACCAGTCACCTCAGCCCTTTGCCACACCCTGCTCAGGATACTAGACACGAACAAAAAAGAGGGAGGACAAAGGATCCCCCTGGTGAAGTCCCCGACCGCTATGGAACGAAAGGGACGGCTTCCCATTAATTAGAACCGCAAAAAAGGACAAAGAAATACAAGTCCTGACCCATCCAATCCACCTCTCGCCGAATCCCATCCTCTCCATCACATCAAAGAGGCATTGGCAATTCATCCTGTCATAGGCTTTTTCAAAATCCAACTTGAGGACCACCCCTGATTTCTTTTGGTTCTTCAAGGCAAAAATACACGTGCCACAAGAAAGTTGTCCAAAATATGTCTCCCTCTAATAAAGGCCCCTTGAAAGTGACTGACCAGCCTATCCACAACTATGGCCAGCCTCCCAACCAACACCTTGGTAATGATTTTATAAGTGCCATTCAGTAAGCTGATAGACCTGTAAGTCCCGAAATTCTTGAGCACCACCCTTCTTAGGGATAAGCACCAAGAGAGTTTTATTAATATCCCCCAAGTGCGCTCTCCCCTCCTGAAACTCCCTCACAACAGCAGTCAATAGGTCTCCCCTAATGATCTCCCAACATCTCTGAAAAAAGGCAAGCGGGAAACCATCTGGCCCAGAAGCTCTATCACCTGCACGAGAGAACACTGCCTGGTGGACCTCCTCAGAAAAAGGGAGGAATACAGCCTCCCTCTCCTCCAAAGAAAAGGCTAGGGAGCAAGTCATCTGCAATGCTCGGCCTACAAAACTCATCCTCGGAGAACAGTGCAAATAGTAGAGTCTCGCCTACTCCCCGATGTCCTCCTCAGTAAAGAAAGATAGGTCCTCCACCTTGATGCAAGAGATGGTATTGGCCCTCCTCCCTGAAGCCAAGCGCTGAAAGTAGGTTGTGTTCCTGCCACCCTCTTTAAGCCATCTATCTCTCGATCTCTGTCACCAGTAGATCTCTTTGTAGAGGATCTCATCAAACTACTGCCTCAAGGAATCTCTAAGGGCCCCTTTGATAACAGGGTGGGATGGCTTATTCGCGCCCAAGGGCACGAATAAGCCATCCCACCCCGGTTAAGCATTTATGTGTGCGAGGGAGAGAGGTGTGAGCCCCACCTTTCTCTCTCATATGTTAGTTATTCCACCCTATCCTACTCCTAAATCAAAGAGGCCCTAAGTGACTTTTCCTCATCATCCACAAGATCCGCCTCCTCCAAACAGTCCAAACCTTCTAGCTACTGTAAAATCTTGTCCTTGACTGCCCTCCCTGGGAGGGATTTGTTAACTCCCCAAGTGTGAAGAACCTTTGCCGTGTGCTTCAATCTTCTAACCAAAGTGCTCACAGCAGAGGAACCCGCAGCCTGAGCAGACCACGCTACTGAAATAGTGTCCATAAAGTCAGCTTCTCTAAACCAAAACTGTTTAAACCTGAAGTGGTGACTCCTATCATGCAACTTGCTCGTCTTCAAGAGGATGGACTTGTGGTTAGAAACAGATGTCGCCAAAGGTATCACCCGCACATGAGGGAAGTGATCCTCCCAATCAACAGAAACCAAGAATCTATCTAACCTAAAGCAAGAAGCCTCTGCTCTCAAGTTGGACCAGGTGAAGGAGCCATAAGCCATGCCAAGATCCGCTAGAGCTGCCTCCTGGATGAAGTCTGAGAAGTCCTCCATGTCCCCACTAAAGATGTCACCCCATGTCCTCTCCCAAGAGGCCGCCGCCGCATTAAAGTCACCTCCAACACACCACGGACGACCTGAAGCAAAGTGATGCCAAATCAAGTCACCCCATAGCTGCCTCTTCTCGTCCCTGGGTTGGGGGACATACACCCCGCTGAAGTCCCAAGAAAAGCCGTCCCCAATGTTCCTGAAATGCAAAGAGATGGCCCATCTGTTGACCTCCCTATCCCGCACCACTTCCTCCACCACATACGGGTTCCGAAGGATCAAAATACCCTCAGATCTATCCACTGTCGGTGAGGCGACCCCCTTGGAGAGACGGGTCCCTCCAATATCCCTTACAAGAGCCTCCCCATCCCCCTCGCACTTCGTCTCCTAAATACAAAGAATATCAACCTTTCCCCTCCTAATCAACTCTCTCACCGCCCTCCTCTTCTCACCTCCACCCAACCCCCTCTTATTCCATGAAACAATCCTCATTGATCAATAGAGGTTCCCCCCTCCACCCCTTCCTCCTCATCAACCCTGCACCCCCTCAATTGAGACCAGTCCCCTCCCCGGATGTTCGCCCCCCATCTTTTGTTGAGGCAAGAAAACAAAAATGGCTATGGAACACCATCTCTTCCATTGTTTCAAGAGACAGAGATCTCAATGTCTGGTCTCCCCGGGCATTTGACAGGGTCAAATACACTGGTGATGCCTACCTCACTTTAGACTAAAGAAATAGAACCCGAACATGATACGTGATTAAATTTTTACTCATTCCCATAGTCTGATAAAAAATCCCATTTCTTCTTGTGGTCCTATCCTTCCCATACTTACATAACTATCTGCATAAATAGCCTTCATTAGTTTCCTCTTTGTAGAGAATCCAAAATCCTCCAGCCTTTATGGGCCGCCTTTTTTGCCAGAAACAGTCAAGGGCACATCCCTAACACCCGACGAGTATAGAAATAGTAGAATTAGAGACCAGGATTTCTCCCTGAGCTGCATGTCCATGCAGTCTCACTACCTCTATGGCAAACTGACAATTAAAGTTTACATCTGCCATCAATTACTAAAGATTTATGTCAGTTTCTTGGTCATGCAATCCCCTTTCATACCATGATCCAAAATTTCTTGATTACCTGTCATATACTTGAAATTTCAGAAAAGTTGTCACCCACAATTGACCATTCCTGAAGCAAATCAACTGTTTCTAACAAGAATTGACCCAATGAAGTAACTCGGATGCTTTAGCACAAAAGTTGCCATTTACAAAAGGGTTGGACTAGACTAATCACGGTGGAGTATATTCCACATACTTGTAATTAACAGAACTTGAGATGCATCCATCAAAGATCCTCAATGCCCCTTTTATTCTCCATTAGGCAAAAGGGTAACCCCAACAGATAGCACCGTGAAATAAATAAGGGTTTTTTGCTACCCCCGAAATCCCCCATTTTTGCATATATACCCCCCGATTCACATGAATTGGCAAAAATACCCCTGAAAACATCCAAATAGTTGCATTTATACACTTTTGGTCCTTGCACTGTCAACTTTGAATGAATATTTCCAAATAGATATTATGGAAACTGTTAATAGATGCAAAAACCCAAAAATACCCTCAAGACCATGTGGTCTCATCAAACTCCTATAAAACTTAAGGGTAGATTCATCATTTCAACATTTAAACTGTACTCAGGTTACAGTGAGCGTATAATCACAACCCTTTGGATATATTCAGGGGTGCCTTTAACAATTCATGCAAATCAGGGGAATTCATGCAAAAACAGAAGATTATAGGAGCATATACGTTAAAAAAACAATAAATAAGCTGGGGAAGAAGGGGGAGAGAGGAGACTGCTGCTGCCACAGCTACCATCCAAAAGACAGGTTGCATTTGCAAAATCTCTAAAAATCCTTGTAAAATACTCCTCCATTTAGAAGGACTTCAGTAATTTTACGAACGTTTGGTGCCTTTGCCAAGTCTGACGACCTCTATGGAGGAAAAAACCGCACTCTACGGAGAAGAAACTTTCTTCCTTTCTTGTGAAGTGCAAGGACAAACACCTTAGGTAAGGTCATTTACAACCTTTCGTAATATTCTCCCATCCCATCATTACAACAATACCCTTGCCCTCCTTTGCAACCATGATAGTCATATTGACTTCAAATCAAAAAACGTTCCAAATCATGACAGCTATGCTTTGCACTCTCCTGAAGTAGTTCCCATGTCATACTTGCAACAATATTCTTTGCAAACATATAAATGATTGTTGTTAATTATACTTTAATTTGACCATTGATTAGTAATAAATAATTTATCAATTTTACTACATAGTTGTAATAAATCCATTTTGGTCAAAATCTATTCAGGAATACTTTTAAGGGTAGTCTCTATCTTATGGTCCCAAAAGAACTCACCTTAATATAAGAGGTACTTCTTGAAGCTACTTCTGTTTGGAGACACTTCTATAAGTACTTCATTCAAAATTACCAAATGGAGTCACAGTTGCTGCTGCTTTAAACAGGCATGAGTTATTCCTATTACTCTGTTTATCCACAATTTTTCTTCTCTTCTTTCTGTCCTGGCCTATTCCATCTTTTCATCTGCCTTTTATTCCCCTCTTTTCTTCATATTGGATTGCCCGAGATTGGCCAGGCCAACTCCTGATCTAGATTAAGTCAGGTCATCACCAAGCAGACCCCAATTTCATTTTGGTTTTCAAACTTGATACTCGACAATGAAAATACATGAAAATTAACCATTTTCACCGTTTCCCTCTTTCCAAATCCTAAATCCAAACAAGTCCAAGGATCAGCTTGTTCTTACAGCCAACAACTTGAGACAAGTTCTTTTTTCTGAAAAAAAAAGGTGGACTACCACGTCAACTTTATGAAGAGATATATGCACAATCTGTAACCATGCACCTATTCCAGACGTCTGCAAAGTGGATAATATGTTACTCTCCATCTGGATACAATAGTTTACTACAGAAAAAAAAGAGTGGACTACAACATCAACTTTGTGAAGAGATATATTCACAATCTGTAACCATGCACCTATTCCACACGTCTGCAAAGTGGATGAAGAAGATACCATGGATGTAGAGGAGAAAAAATATAAAATATGTTACTCTCCATCTGCATACAATAGTTTACTACAGAAAAAGTCTCAAACAATATTCTGAAGACTATACACGAGTTGTGCTGGTGGTTTGGTGCTTTGTCATACAGCCATATGGAGACAGCTCGAGTGCTGGTTGTGCTGCTTTTAATGTGGAATGGAACAAAAATAAATCAAGAAAGGAAAAAAGGAAACCACAAAGTTCCTTGCAGGATCTGATCGGGCAGCCATCATGCATGGGATAACCCACCTTGGCCACTAGGCCAGGGGTAAGAAAAGAATCTGAAGACCAGCAGAGTATTTCATGTTGCACTATACCTTTAATACTCTTCCTAATTATTTTGCTGAGCGTGCATATATACACAGATAAATAGTATTATGGTAGATAACAGAAAGGAAGACATCAACAAAAGAGAGTTGATGATGAAGGGGGAAACGGCAGTAGTGTGTAACCAGCCTCTTGACCGCCATTGGAAACATCATAACCAGATCAGAACCTGCTGGAACCAGTCTGGTTTTATGGGATTAGCTCAGGACCACTGGAACCAACATGAACCAATCAAAATCGATCTGAACCAGCTGCAACCAAGCTAAAACCAATTGGAACCAGATACAACTGAGCAGAACAAAGCGAAAGATGGCAAAAAGAGGACTTTTCTCATCTTCTTCAAATATTATTAATATGCTTTGATGGATCAGCCAGAACCAACAGTAAACACATACAACAGGTTGGCTACCAATCTGAACTGGAAATGGAACCCAAGAGGTCAGGACTGGTCAAATTTCAAAACACAGTTTTAATTCCTTGTACGATGTAGCATCCATTAAGAGCAGCAGCAGTATCAAAAGAACAGAATTCCAGCGAGTGGCGGGTGGTTCAGTTGAGCACATTATGGGCGAAGAAAGTAAAAGTTTCTGTTCGAACTTTAAAGCCAGAAAATCATAGCAATGAGGGGTATGTTTGCAGGTGCTTTCCCTCCCTGGGATTACCCATATGCAAATCAGGGATATCCTCAACATCCAAAAGGACAGCTCCAGAAATGTCCCCACCCCTGAAGCAAGGGACCATCAAAGGCACACCCAGGTTCACCCAAAATATTCAAATATGCCACAACCATAAGCATGCAGAAATTGCAGAGGCACACCTCAAAGGGATCTTGCTGAGAAGAATAGGTCATATACAAAAACACACCTGAGTATTTTATGCTGCCAGAGAATATTTTCAAGCCAGGGTTAATCTTATGCAGAACATAAGAGATAAGAAAGGTAGTAGAAACCATCAAATGCTTGTAGGGAAGGAAGTGTGAAAGAAAATAACCAAAACAGAGAAAATGTAAAGACGAAATTTAAGAATCTTTTGGAACATATTGACAGTATAAAAGAGAGAAACCCTAGGAATAAAGCTAAAAGAACAAAGGTAAAGAATGTGCAATGCATGGTAGGAGACATCAGAAATAAGATATTTGACATTTTCATGGAATTATCACCCAGTGAACGATCAGAAACAGAAAAGTCACTGAAGAACAGTATAATACACAGAACAACATACGAAGTGAATTTAGATCCGGGTAAGGTGAACCCGATCCAAACACAAGGGTGACCCCAGTTCTGGCCTGGGATCATCTAGGGGGAACTCAGCATATAATTAAATAAACAAATGGCCAGAGTCAATCAAGACCAGACAAGATTGATGTGGGACAAATACAGAGCGATGACTGCACGGAAGGCGAGGCACTGCCAGAAACTCACAGTGCCACTGTGCGACAGCACCAGGCTGGGATGCTGAGGGTCCACACTGCTACAGTAAACACGGTTGATGCTCGTGGACAGGCGGAAGACGGCCGGCGGGTCCTGCAAGTGTTCGGGACCGGTGCAGGGTGGCAGCCACCCACGAGTTGGCCTCCCTATGCTACAGCGATGTCGCTGTCCAGGGAGAGAGAACAACCGCCCACGAGTGGGGGGCATTTGTGGACGTCGAAAAATGTCGATGAGGATCATACGGCATGCACGTCTCGACACTCGAGAGCAAGCCGAAGATGGAAATGCCGAATAAACCTCATGCCTCGCCCGATCAGGACGAGAACTTGCTTAGTGGTCCGCTACCCGTTAAGGAAGCCCCCCAGGCGGAAGATACGGCTACAACTCTCCGACCGGCCATGCCGAGAGCTGAATCAGAGAAAAGTCGGGAACTCCGGCATAGTCTCGGCATGCACTGAAAGTCACGCAAAGTCTGGGACCGAGCCCCAGAGGCTGCAAACGGAATATTATGGAGGCCATACATTGCAACTAGAACATTCTGGGAATGCCAACATTCGAATAAATGACTGCGACTTCGAAAAAAATCCATTTGATGCTTAAAACGACGTGGAAGGGCCTTAAACCGGCGCGCCCCTTCAACATCCTAATCCGGCGCCCCTAAAACCGGCGTGCCCCATTTCCCATTTGCCCTTGTTGTTACCTTAATACGGCGCGCTACCTTTGCTAGGCATACCCGGCGCGCCCCTTGCAAAGCTCTAAAACCGAAGGGCCCGTCATGCCATTTTTAAAGCTTTGTTCTTCAAACACTTATCCGGCGTGGCCCTTTGAAGGTTATTAATCCGGCGCGGTCACTATTCCCCCGCGCCGTTTTACCTCCGAGACATCCCATCCTACATCCGATCCCCTATTTTCGGGTGTAAACAGAAAGAACTTACCTGAAGTGGGTGAGCAACCTGCTCCTGACCGACGTGCAACTGCCTGAGCCCCTCCAGCTCCCAGGAATGGAGGGCTTCGAGCTCCGCACCGAACGTCGCTTCCCCTTCGGTCACCGTCGACCAATCCGGTGGAGGCAACTTCCCTACTCTATTGCTTCCCCTACCCGCAGGCCACTCAAGATCTTCGAGCAGGAGAAGGTGAAGAAGAAAAAGAAGGGAGGACCGCTCCCATCCTTACTCTTATAAAAAGGGAGGCACACTCCACCGGAAAAAGAGAGAGAGGCCGGTTCGCTCGGCTGAAGGCTGGCTGAGAGAAGAGAGGAAGGAGTCCCCGTCCCCCTGCGCCGGCAAGGTGAAGAAGAAGAGAGAGAGTGTGTGAGAGAAGAAAGGTGAGTTCGGAGGGGGGGAAGCTTGTGCTCTTTCCCCCTCCCCCACCGATGTATCTTTCTCTTTTCTCCGATGTATTTTCCCTCGCTCTGGGGTAGATCCCCTTCTGTATTTAACCTCCCTTCCTTCGTGGATGAACAGAAAGAAAGAAAGGCTTTTGCACTACATGTTATTGTTTTTGTTTGTTAGCCTCTGCCTTCCCTCTCTCATCTCCTGCTCATCCAGGGTCCTTGAAGCCTTCCTCTCCATGGTATGGCCTTCTAAGGAACCCGTCGAAGGTATGCACACTCATAGCCTCTTATGGCGTACATCCGTCCCGCTTACGAGATCATCACCCGTAAGCTGCTGGAGCTCTTGAAGGCTAGTCCTCGAGCCTCCACAAGCGCTTACGGGTTGACGGAGGCCTCACTCCGAGTTTTGAGGTTCACCCCGGAGCAATCCGTTTGGTGTTCCTCCTTTTTTTCTGGCAAGACCTTAGTCCGGGGGAGATGCTGCCCAAATTTTGTCGGACGAAGAACACATAAGAACAGACGAACAAGCTAAGCTCTCTGGGAGTAAGAACAGCGTATGTTTGAAGCCCCTGAATCAACCTGAATCTCTGAGTTCCTGCATAATAAACCCTTCAAGTAAAACATCCAAATACACATACTCGTTCACCTCAACAAATGATCAGAAGCACTCTATTGATTTAAAGTGTCAACCGAACAAACAATCCATCCATTTGATCAATCTGCAGGTTGAAGAAACGAGAAAAGAATCAAAGAGAATGAAAGTCTACCTCATAGAAGCTATTCCGACGCGCTCTTAATCCGGCGCGGTACCCCCTCCCCCCCCCCCCCCCCCCCCCCGCGCCGGTTTAACCCCACACCCAAAACCATCTTCAACTTCCTGAAATGAACAGTGCGCGCCCCTATTACTGTTTGAGCCTCAATCCGGCGCGCCCTCCTGTTCTTGGCTAATCCGGCGCCCCCCCCCCCCCCACCTTGCTCCCTTATCCGGCGCGCCCCTCTTCTTGCACCCATTAAATCGGCGCACCCCTCTCTCTCCTTGGCATCCCCTTTAACCGGCGCGCCCTTCTTCCCCTTGGGATCCCATTAAACCGGCGCGCCCCTTTGCTTCCTTAAACCGGCGTGCCTTCCATAAAAAAGAAATCTAATTAACCAAACAAATAAAAAGGGATAGGAAACCAATAATCAAAAGTTGCCCCTGTTATAACTAAAAATTTTGTTCCAGGGGCTCCGCCCCCGGAGACCCCCGCAAGGGGCGCTGCCCCCTTGACCCCCGCGACCTGACCGCGCAGGTCGATCCGCGTGCGGGGGCGTATGTTGGCGAGTTCGGGCTTCACACTTAACGATCCGCTCCCCCGGACTGTGCGTGAAGAGAAAAGCAATGATGCCCCGTGGTATCGGACGTGGACCTCGGAATCCCCGACATGGTCACGATCCGGGCACATCTTGGGCCGATAGTTCATCAGCTTGACCCACTTCTTCCGGGATCCGATCTCGCATCCACATTAAACTTGCCGTACCTACGGCAGACATCCGTACGATTTTATCGTCGTCTTCGACGCTACTAATGCGGACTTCCGTCCGAACACGAAATGGTCCGTGAGTGACCAACATATACGTATCTATGAACATTTTACGCCCCAACGCGGGTTTGTTTAAACGTGATCCGAGATCTTTGTCCTCGCTTTATTACCATGAATTTCAGGCCGTAGGGCCCTTATTCTCGGCAATCAATCAAGGGCGTTCCCCCGTATGGGGGATGTAAATAACGTCGTGGCCTTTATGGCATGGCGGGTTTTGGTCCCGACACGAACCACACAATCGTCTGATTAGTCAAATCGAGCGCACAATAAATCGTCACTTTGTGACTGGTACGCCCTCGCACTAAATAAACGAATTAACCCGATCAACAAACGAACTGATTCTTTTCGAATTTTAGTGCGTCCACAGGCGTCGGCAGGGCTGTCCGGGTGGTTGGAGCGGGAGCTCCCAACCCCATCAGTGGCGGGCGTGAGGACCGGCAACACCCGCCCTGGCAGAGGTCGCACGTGCATGGGGGCTTTGCAGGGGGGTGGGGGGGGTTCGGCTGCCACTAGCGCCGGAGCAGGTGAGAGCACGGGGCTCCGCAGGCAGGCCGCTGCCCAATCGCAACAGAGGAAGGAGTAAGAGGTTGGGTGACGGGGGCCGACGACAAGGGGGAGAATGTTGGCGGCACAGGGGGGGTTCTGACTAGGGTTTACAGGAGACAAAGGGGGACGAGGGTGGAGTGATGGCGGTTGGGGAAGAGGGTGACAGGAGGGAGATGGGGGACGGGAAACGGTGCTGGCGGCCGCGACGGGAGGAGGAAGAAGGAGACGAAGCAGGAAGGGGGGTATGCGGGCCTCTCGCCCTCCCTCTCGCAAGGATCTCTCTCTCTCTCTCTCAAAGGAACACACGATGGCATCCAGAGAAAATTTCTTCCATTCCATCCTCCTTCAAAAATTAGGGTGTATAAATTTTGTCATGGAACCAAGGCCCCATGACAAAATTGACCCCGAACCATGGTATGCCATCTCGCGAGATCTCGGCGATATCTCTGTCTCGGCGCGTTCGCGAGGCACGAGACTGTCCCGAGTAGGCGCATCTCGGCGAGGGGTAGCTGTCTTGGGAAAATAGTGAATTCTTGAAGAATTTTTTAAATTTTATAAGGTATAATTTTAGATTTGTGTAACTTTTGATGCATATTGAGTGGTTAGTATAAAAGAATTAGGATTTTCGTAGAAATAGGCTATATATATGAAAAATGTTCCGAAATCCCTGAACCCGATCTCCCGAGATTTTTATGAGATCTCTTCTCTCCAACCCCCCCGAGACGAAGCCGAGATCCGATATGGCAAACCATGCCCCGAACAAAAGCGAAATTACACAAATGACCATGCATAATGAAAAGGCCCGAACATGGGAGGTCCATTAAGCTTCAAACCTTAAAAAAATCCAAAATAAAGATTATCGACTTTTTTTATTCTAAAGCCAGACCTAAATAAAAATTAAAAAAACATAATAAAATAACAAGACTCGACTAACTCGCCGATGGCCTTCCTTCACGTCATCGTTGTGAAGTCCATCGGTAAGGCTCCGATGCCAATCTTGCTCCAGCATTAACATCCTACATCAGACTGAAATCCAGCCCCCTTTGATTCCTAGTTCCCCTTTTTGTTGAAAAAAAGATTCAACAATAGACAAGACAATCCTTTGGAATATAAAAAATTGTTCAAGTCTAAGCTAAAAAACGGCAGAAGAAAATATAACTAATATGATGAGAAAAATTCCTCACTAGGTGGGAGAAATGGAAAAAGGGACCGAAAGTACACATTGCAGACAAAATTAAGTGTTTCATGTCCAAACTGGGTTTAAACAGACAACAGAAAAGAAGTAACTTGTGAAAAAGAAGGATTTGAAATCAACAATATCTGGTCTGTGGTGATGAGGAGAAGAGCAGTAATCGCCTTTTCTTTCGAATACATGCAATGGAGGCTTAAAAAGGGATATACATGCAATGGAGGCTTGAAAAGGGATAACTGGTTCCAGAAGTGTCTCCAAATGAAGCAAATAATAGACTATGGAACGTTTCTACATAATGAGAACAGATTGAGGAGGAAATCCTTTAAGAAGGAGCTCACTAGGACACCTGATTGGCATTATGGAACTCAGAAATAAGACGTCATTTGTCTATGCACTTTCCAAAAAGGAAGACGTATGACTATGGCCAAACCGAAACTGAGGGCATGGAGAGTTCATCATTGGCAACCATGAGCTTTTGGCCAAGGCATATCAAGGGTGTGAACACAAACACTTTTCAGTCTATGTCTTATGAAGATGTGAAATAGATACTCTTTCCTCGGAGAGAAGTGGCAAACTTGGAGGAAGTTCTAGGTGAAGAGAAGCAGTTCAGTTAAATAAAACACTTTTGTCGTTCACCCAACAAGCCATATGCACAAGGCATGTCTTCAAGATTTTATGTTTTTTTCTGTTTCAGCTAGCATCATCCCTTATATATGATGGATAAAATCCCACCTTATGTCAGAAAAAAACATCATGATGGGACATGATAGATGCATGAAAGAAGAAAATAAAATTCAAATAAATGAAAATTTTCACAGAGAACACACAAATGGAGATGAAGAGACTCAGCCATAGATTAATATAACTTCCAGTCGATGCACAAAATAATGCATTATTGACGCATCAACTCACATATTGCAGTGTTGATAACAAAGCTCGCAAGTTGCCTTCTTTTCCTGCGGCCCAGCGCCTGATCTCCATGTTCAGTGTGTCAGCAATCCTCTGAAAGAAGAAGAAAATTGAAGTATAATTAATTTAAATGAAAAATGAAAGAAGAGAAAACAACATGGCATTTAAACCAAAGAAATAAAAGAAAAAACAGAAAAACAATAAAATTATGCTTATATGCGTAAGCATCAAACTATCATATGTATGGGTGGCACATGCAGCAAGAGATAGATAAGAAAATTTACATCTCTTTCAGCTTGCTCCCTTTGCATTTGCATCTCACGCTCATTTTTCTCAGCCAAGGCTTTTACCTGAAGATTAAAAATAATAATGGAAAAAGTATAATAAACTGAGTAAACACCATCTTATAGCAATTGATTAGCAGTATTGCAGCAAACAAGATTGTTAAGATGTTTATATATTTCCCAAAGAATAAAGGACGGTAATATGCAACAACTTCAAAAAACATACCGCACGCTCGCGTGCCCGTTGTTCCCGTTCTAATCTTGCTCTTCGCCTTTCTTCAGGTTCCCCTTCAACTTCTTGGAATTCATCATATGATGAAGCTGCTTTGAGATGAATTGTTGTTAATTAGCGAAGGGGGCAAAAAATGTCTACATAAAACTAACAACTTGGACAAAATCTTTTTGCTGCATAAAGAAAATTACTTCTGAAAACAGATGTCAGGTCATCCATAATATTTGTTGTCGATGACGGCCTTTTCATGTTGGATGTGGAAACAGAAGATGTCCTCCGATTTACATCTGAATTTCCCTTGTTTTGGAACCGAGCATCAAAGGCAGATTCCTGAAAACAACAGATGATAGGCCAGGTTAGGCACAAAATTCAGAGGCTTCAGAACCTAAGTCTAAGCATTAAGGCACTTGCCGAGGAGGTTGCTCTTTCCTTTGGTGCACTGTTTGCTCGAACACCCATACCAAAAAATGAGTTAGGATCATTTTCATTCCTTTGCTGCTTCTCCTTTGCCATGGCAGCAGCTCGTTCTAGAGCTTCTGCAGCAGCTCGTTCACGAGCTTCTGCAGTAGCCCTTTCAACAGCAGCCCGTTGTGCTCTAGCCCGTGCTTCAGCTGCAGCTCTCTCAACAGCAGCCCTTTCAGCTTTTTCTCTGGCCTCCATAGCAGCTTTCTCCCTTGCAGTTCTTTCCCTTGCTGCTCTCTCCCTTGCTTCTGCCTCTGCTCTTTCCCTTTCTGTAGCCAACTTTTCAGCTCTCTCTCTTGCCTCAGCAGCAGCCCTCTCACGTGCTTCAGCATGTGCCCTCTGAACCGCAGCTCGCTCTGATTGTTCACGTGCAGCCTTCTCAGCTTTTTGACGAGCTTCAGCAACTGCTCTTTCTCGTGCTTCCCTAGTAGCCCTCTCAACTGCTTGCCTGGCCTTTTCTCTTTCCCTTTCCCTCTCAAGTTCCAGCTCCCTCATCTTCTCAAGTCTCCTTTGTTCCTTCTCCTCTCTTTCCCTCTGTTCTCTTTCACGATCCAGCCTTTCTTTGTCTTTCTCATGCTCATCTCTTGCATGTTGCAGAATTTCCCTGTCCTTGGAAGATTTCAGATCCTTTTCTCTTTCCCTTACTTCCCTGGCATGCTTAAATTTTGCTTCAGCTCTGTCCATAGCCTGCTTCATGGCAGCTGCAGATGCTGCAGCAGTTAAATTTGCCTCATTCTCTTCTTCACCAGGTTGTGCTTCATTAGCATAGCCTTGAGGCCAGCCCATGGCAAATTCTTCAAGTTCATCTAAGGAAGACACGGCAGACTTCGTTGGCACATCATTACGCGAATTTTGAAATAGATAACTTTCAGTTGGTTGTGAGAAAGAAGATTCAGTAACCTTTCTTCTGTTATTCAAACCAGCTGATAAACTTTTACCTTGACCTGCAAATGGTGCTTGTTTACTTCTGAAGGCAGGGGGAGGAGGGGGCCTTGATGGAGGCGGAGCACTTGTAGGTTGTGTGAAAAAAGGAATTTCAGAAACAGTGAGCCATACATCATCATCCACCACAGGCTGTTCATCAGGCTTTTGGGTAGCATTGACCACGGAACTTGCATCATGTGGACCGACATTCGCATCTAGACCATTTCTGTGAACAGATTTAAATGAATCTGAAGATTTAGTGGGATTCTCAAATAGAGTTTGATGTGATTTGTCATCTTGCAGAGTGCTTGGAAAGACGTTATCACTATCAGTGGGTTCAATTGAAGGTTTCCCTGCAGACACCTTCCCAGCATTTTCTAGAGGGCTTGTGCCCTTGTTATCCTCGATATCAGATGAAAATGACGGCATTGGTTTCAGAAAACCATCAAATCCATTAATATCATCGAAAACTCCAGCCTTATCAGAAGAGACATCAGACTTCAAGTTTCCAGAAGGTTTATTGACATCTTCTAAGGGATCAGTGAAGAAGCCTGAAGATGAATATGCTTTTGCAGATGTTGATTCAAGAACTACAAAAGGATCTTCATCACCAATGAACGTGGATTTAGTCGAAGAAACAGATGATTGTTGTTGTTTCCTCTCTGACCGTCCACTGCCAAAGCAATGTAATGTTATACAGATATTTCAGGAAAGTTAGGTTATAAAGATAACAATACAGACAAGCATTAGATGTAAGTGGGAGTCACATAAAGCAATAGCATCAAATAACACCAACATTAAAAAGAAGAAATGCACCTGGGAATTTCCAAGCACACCAACAATTACTAGCTACAGATACCAACAATCTGGACACCATGTACACATGATTGGTGAATGACAAAACACTGCACCCAGGAGACTAGATCGTTGTCATCACCATGGTCATCATAAAGCATCATCCCATACACTTGGGACATGGAAGCCCAAGTTCCAAAGAACTGGACAGAGTTTCATAGCCAGCTGTCAGCCTCAAGTCAATTACTACATATATTTTAACAAATCCTGACAAACATCTATTAAGCAGGCAGGGGTGGTCTGGTCTATCCACTTTCCGGGTGGGAGGGGGGAAGGCATGGAAAGAGTGCCCTCAAGAGGTAGCATTCAGAAATCCTAGCTAATGCAAGTTAATCTCATTGATAATTAATGATGCATTGGAAATTAAATATATGCAGCAAAGAAAGTTAGATCATCAGTCAACCATGAATCATGATAAGTAATAGGAGAAAATGCATTACAAATAGCAAAATGTTGACAAAAATTGGACAAACATACAAAATGAATATCCTGCATAACAACAGCTGCCAAAGTATGACACTAAACATGACAGCAATGGAAGAGTTGGCATGGTACGTAGATAGAAATATGCAGCATCAGGAGTGGCAATATTGAAAGTAGATACCGCTGAAGGATGAACATATCAATAGTGCAAGGCAAGCAAAGAAGTGCATACATATTTACAGGTTGTAGATAAAAAGAAGGGAGATGGCGACTCCCGGGGGAGGCTCCGGTGTCACATCCAGTGCCAACCAAGTGCCTTTGGGAGGCCAAGCACCCCATCTGCCAGCATCCAGTCTTTCTGACGGCCGTAGGACAGGGATTTCAGACAGCCGGCAAACCTGGTTTTCTTTTTGGGCATCCGGGGACCAGGGCCTGTCTGCCACCGATGCCTTCAGAGGGGGCATACGGTCTCCAGATGCAGAGGCAAGGTGAAATGCCTGGCGTGTGAAGAAGAGGGGCATGTGCGAAGGTTTTGCAAGGGTGTGAGGAGGAAGGATGATGTCGGAGGGAGACCTCTATCATATGCGTAGGTGGTGTCCAAGACACCGGCTCCCGGTTGCAGCTCTCCCAGTCTCCGGCTGCCACGCTAGTAACTGTTCCTTCCTTACTGTTGGAATGTGTCTTCCCAGGATGCAGTGGCTGGACAGATGCCTCTGGGTCTTGTCTTTGGAGGGAAAGCCAGACAAAGCCATGGTCGTTTCTGTCCTCACCCCGGAGGGAGCAGAAGGGGAGTGTAGGGTGCACCGTGTGGCTGACCAGGGTTTCCTGGCGGTTTGTGGCTCAGAAGAGGAGGCCTGCCGTCTGGAGGCCCAAGAGCTTTTCCTGGGAGCTGGGTGCTTGTTGAGGGTGGCCAGCTGGGAGCTGCTGCAGAGGACTTTCCCTGATCCGAGAGTTGTTTCCGCCGAGGTCACACTATTGGGCATCCCCATCATTCTCTGTGACAGAATAGGGATTCAACACCTGGTTGCCAGTTTTGGGTCCCTGAAGGATGTGGAGGAACTCCGACTCTTAGCCTTGTCATTGATGGTTACAGTGGTGGCAGCAGTGAGGGCTTGCAGCCTGATGGCAGTCCCGGCAGTGCTGCAGGTGGAGCTGGCTAGGCGATTGTTTTTGGTCAGGGTCAAGGGGATCGCCCATCCTCTACGCAACAGTGTTCCCAATGCCAGTTGAGTGTAAGGAGGAAATTCCAGATCTTACTATTTAGTATCCAAACAGGGAGGGGGCCCAGTCCCATCTCAAAGGGGTTGGCCGACCAGTGTGCGGGGTCCAGTTTCTCTGGGACTGCACCACTTGCTCCCTGCTCCACGAGCAGTGGATAGGGATGAGGGTTCAGAGGCAAAAAAGATGAGAAGTAGGAGGGGAGCGAAGGTCCAGACAATGTCACAGAGGAGGATTAAGGGGAAGACGAGTCGGAGTTGTCACCATTGAGCAAAAATTATATCTTGGAATGTAAGGGGTTGTATTCGGGGGGAAGGGACGAAAAGAAGGGTTTTGACGGAGCTTGTGAGACAATGCAAATCGAACGTGTTGTGCATTCAGGAGACTAAATGTGAAGAGGATATAATGCACATTATGAAGAAGATTGGAGGTAGGAGGCTCAAGAAAGGTGTGCTCCCTAGTGGTTGGGAGGTCGGGGGTAATTTTCATCCTTTGGAATGAATTTGTTGTTGAGAAGGTTGAAGTCTCTAGGAAAGTAGACAGGTTTGCTGCCACTCTCACCTTCCGATCTTTGGCAGATGGCTTACTTTGGAACTTTACACGGGTGTATGGACAATAAGGGAGAAAGGAGAAGTGAGAACTGTGGGAGCATCTGCTGGAGAATAATAGGTCGGGGAGACCTTGGTGCGAAAGCTCTGATCTAGGGATTAAATTGAAGGACTTCCAGGAGCTTATTCATGAAGCAGCTTTGATTGACATTCCAACCCCTAACGCTCTTTTTACTTGGTCTAATTTCAGGGAATCCCCCTTCTTTTCTCAGTTGGACAGGCTCCTAGTTTCAGTGGAGTGTGAGGCTCAGTTCCCTGTAGTGGAGGCATCTTGCCTGTTCCATCCAGTGTCAGACCATAAGCCTATCCTCCTCAAGACTTCCCAGCCTAGGAGGAGGGATAGATTTCACCTAGAAAGGTACTAGATGAGGGAGGAAGACTTTCTCAAAGTGGTGTCAAGGGTCTGGTCGCCTCAAGTCATGGGTACCAATGTTATAACTCAGGTGGGTCTCAAGCTGAAGTTGTTGGCCAAGGAGTTGGCCGTGTGAGGCAACCCTGAAACCTTGCAGAGCAAGACTGCCAAGGACAATATTCTGTAACACATTGAGGAGTTGGATGCATTAGAGGAAGTACGGCTGTTAGATGAAGAGGACAGAGTACAGGGAGAAGTTGAAGGCCAACTTTGGGGAGATTCTGATTAATGAAGAGACCTATTGGTGCCAAAGGTCCTGGGAGAAGTGGGTCAAGGAAGGAGATAGAAATACTACATATATCCAGAAGCTAGCTTTAAGAATGAGAAAGAACACTATTAAATGAATCCGTGATGGTGACTGGATTCTCACTACAGAGAGTGATATCCAGCAACATGTTAGAGCATTCTATGTTGGTTGTTATTTAGATGAGATTAGAAGGAGGCCGGAGTCTTGCCAGATCTCTTACCTGAAATTTCTCTGGAAGAAGAGAGGGACTTGTCGCCCTTTCTCAAAGGATGAGATTAGAGGGGCTGTCTTTGCTCTACCAGAAGATAAGGCCCCAGGTATTGATGGTTTCCTCTCTTTTTCTATCAACACTGTTGAAACATCGTCAAACAGGATATTTGTCGAGCCATCCTTGAGTTCCAGAAAGGGAGAGCTCACTTGGGGGCCATCAATAGAATTATAGAACCCTCTTGGTGCTTATTCCCAAGAAAGAGGGAGCAGATAAACTTCATGACTATAGGCCCATTAGCCTTCTTAATGGGATGTACAAGATTTCACTAAGCTTCTTGCCATGAGACTTTAGAAGGTGGCTCATAGCATTCTGAGTGGTAACCAAAGGACATTTATTAAGGGGAGGCATATCCGCGATCATTTCATGGTGGCGCATGAATGTATTGACTCTGTCAAAATCCAAAGGAAGCATGGTTTGACCATCAAACTGGACTTTGAGAAAACCTATGACCGCGTCAACTGGGGCTGTTTGCTTCAGCTGCTTACTCACATGGGTTTTGGGGATTCTTGGGTGAGATGGATCTCCTCTTGTATCTCTTCAGCCAGATTTGCACAGTGCTAGTGAATGGGAAGTCTTCCCCCTTTTTCCACAGCAGGCATGGTCTCAAACAGGGGGTCCCAATGACACCCCTCTTGTGTGTATTGGTGGCACATCTACTGAGTTGCTTGTGGAGTAGGGCAGAGGAGGTGGGTCTTATCTCAAGCTTCTCAGTGCATAGGGACGAGAGACACATCTCACATTTGCAGTATGCTAATGACATTATTCTTTTTGTGGCCCCTGATCTTGGCCAAGTTGTAGTGATCAGGATGTCACTTAAGATCTTGGAAGATATCAATGGACTGAAGGTTAACTTTGAGAAAAGCCTCCTTGTGGGCCTCAACATGGATCAGGGCCGCCTATGCCGTTTTGCTTCTCTTCTGGGTTGTAGAGTGGAGTAATTCCCCATCACTTACCTTGGACTGCCCCTGACTCCTGGACCCATCCACTGCCCTGATTGGGATAAGATAGTGCAGAGGTTTGATACCAGACTAGCAAGCTGGAAGGGGAGACGTCTTTTCTATGGTGGGAGGTTGGTGCTCTGCAGGTTCGAGTTGGACAGCCTTGCCATCTCTTACCTTTACCTCTTCATATCCCCTTGTCGGTCTCTAAGAAACTAGAGGCTATCCATTGCAGATTCTTTTGGGATGGGATGGGCAAGAAGACTAGGGGATAGCATGATGTCAGCTAGCAAAGAATTTGTATGGATAAAGAGGCTGGAGGTCTGGGTATTAAGAATATCAAGGCCTTCAATCTTGCTCTTCTGGGCAAATGGTTGTGGCATTTAGGTGGCACAGACAGGAGACTTTGGTCAGAGGTTATCCTGAGTAAATACTTCAGGCATAGAAACTGGTCAAATTTCATTCCAAATGCCTCCTATAACCCTTTTCTGTATAGAAAGGAATTTTGCTAGCGTCCGATCTGATGAAAACTGGTACCTAGTGGCATCTGGGCAATGATCGTTCTTGCCGCTTTTAGCTGTATAGATGGTGCAATAGAAGCATTTTGGGGGAAAGGTTTCCTGCTCTCTTGGACATTGCATCAGAACGGTCAATGGTAGTTGCATAGTGTTGGGTCTCTAGAGGATGGCTCTCGTCTTTCAAACAAAATATTTCTGATGAGGAGTTCTCATCCCACTTAGGGCTGCTCCAACGTTTGGAAGGTTTTGCACCTAATTCCTGAGCACGGGATACTCAAGTATGGATTTGGGATAAAGGGTAACACCTTCTCTGTCTGGTCAGCATACACTCGGCTCCAAGATGTGGGGCTGTGGTTCCCTTTCTTTAGATACGTATGAACGACAAAGAGCCTGCTGAAGGTCCAGCTGCTGACATGGCGTATTTCTCATGGCAGTCTCCTGACTTGTGATAGGCTGAGCTCCTTCATGTAAGACTTGGTCACCACTTGTAACCTCTGTGGGGCAGCTGATGACACTATGGATCATCTTTTTGTGTTTTGCCCCTTCTCCTCCGAAGTTTGGGGAAAAGTGATGGAGAGTATCGATATTGTCATCTGCCAGCCACTCTGGATCCGGGAGTTGTTGTTGGGGTGGCGCAGGCCATTGACAGCTAAAGGGGCTCAGCAAAGCTAGTAGCTCATCCTTCATGCTACGTTGTGGTCTCTTTGGATTGAATGGAATGCCAGGGTCTTTAAGAGGGAAGCTAGGCCCCCGGGCAGTGTGGTGTCTTCTATTTGTGAGAGGGTGAGGAAGTGGGGGGGGGGGGGGGTGTCTTGTAATCTTAACGGGACCTTGTCTCCCCTGCTGTTGATTTTGGATGGGTAGGCCTGTTTAACACCTCCTTGGTGTCTTTTGTATAGAGTCCTTTTTTTTAAAGTTTACACTGTCATGCTTGTACATTTTTCTTCTCTTTTAATACAAAATGTGGTACCACCCACTTTCAAAAAAAAAGATAAAAAAGAAGGGGTGAAGCTCACCTGCATTAACAATAGAGGAGCAGAGGAACATGCAGCATATGGACTATGGGTAAATGAAATGAGACATCACAAAAATGACAACCCCGCCCCTAAACAACACAGACGCAAAACTTTCCCCATCTGATTCTCTTCCTCTATCTTCCTGAATCTCTCAGTATGCCAAGTCAAATTAATGATAGTCAAGTTTATTGAGCATCCGCCAACATCAATTACCATGTACAAGCAAAAACATTTGGCCATACTTATCCATGGGAAGCCCCCATTAACCGCGAGCCCACGCCTTGCTGTGGTGGTCTCACCACCTCCCCATCCTCAGGCCCTTCCATCTGCCTAAACCACCAAAGAACATTAAACTCAACACTATCCTCCCATAGAAAGCATACAAGAGGATGAGAGGAAAGGGGGAGAATCAAATCAGCAAGGTGATGATGTGCACCAATTGAACAGACCAGTGGTAGGATAGAACAAAGAGCAAATCAGTAAACTACTACTGTCGCAGTGAATAACAGGCATTCAAGGAAACAGAAAGCTGGGTCATTTATCAAGCTGACATGAAAACAAGTGTGATATTGAAGACATAGATTAGCAGGTAACATAGCCACCAATTGCTATTTATCTGTTATTCATCAATGCAAACAACAGGTTCATAAGCGTCTCTTCATATCCATCTTGGGCAGAAGACCCATGAAGGGTAACTCTACTTCCATCAGCAAGCAACCAGCAACATTGGATTGGAGGCAACGGGGACTGGGGTTGTTGTGAGTTGCTGTGTTCTATGTCCATACAGTCAAGGTGCATACTTTATGCCTTTCAATGTATCATTACATTGACATGTATTTTATCATTTTATGTAGATGTACGTATGATCCCACTTGAACTAAGGTTGGTGGAAAAGAACTTATGGTCAATTTGAATCATCAATTCAACTGAGGAATTAGAGGTAAGGGTTGACGAAAGCAATGAAGGAAAAGCGGTAAAGTTATACCTTAACTGTTTTCAGAGCCACTCACATAAGAAGCCTTTCTCACTGCAAAGATTTCCTTTCCTTAATCTCACACTATCCGCTTCCTATTATAAATTTGCTTTCTATTGCACCAAGTCCTCAAGTATAACTGCCCAAGAAGCAAAATGCCCATTATTTTTTTTTGAAAGTGAAAATGCCATTATTAATATGTTAGTTTTTCACCATAATGAGAATATGCCTTTTTTCTAACTTTCTTCACGTTAGATGCTTCAATTCTGACCACTGGATCACATCATTATATGTCACTTTCTTAAAAGCCAGATATTACTTGACTATGAAGGACACTTCTTAAATTCAAATAAATGACTCCTCCGCCACCCTCTTTTTGGATATCCTTTTTGCTTACACCCACTACTTGCAGCCTCCCCCCTCCTCTAATCCTGAAATTCTGATTTGAGCTTAAGCACCGAAAACATTGGGCCCACGCAACAATTTCAGCTGAGCATGCAAACAAACAGCACAAATAGTGTTTTGTCATCGAGAAAAGTGGAGGGCGGTGATCATTTATTCAGGAGCACAAGGACTTGTTAGATGAACTGACACCTAAGGTCTTCGCAATGGCTGGCTAGTGGATGGAGAAAAATGACATCAAACGTCAAAATTTCCCTTGTAAAGGAGTTCTATAGTTTTCTTGAACGGTACCATCTCCGTGAAACTTCTCATTCAAGTAAATCCTTTCAGAGTCCATGTAGTCAATCCCCCTCGCATCTTGCAACGGGTCCACCAAGCAAAGAAACATGACAGTATCGATAACAAACTAGCTCAGCGCTAGCCAAATTGCACGAGCGCTCTGAACATGAGTAAAAAAGGGCAACTTGCAGAGGTATGTAATGGCAAAGAGACACCTACCTCTTCTGCTTGGGAGGGCTGCTCCCGAACCCCGGTATCAGTTCATCAAAGCCAGGCATGCCCTGCTCTTGAGATCTGCTCTGATCGCTCGAATGCTTCTTCGGCACCCCACTGAGGCCAGCAAAAAGATCGTCCTCATAAGATGGAGGAGAATGCTTGGAGGAGGCACTTCCAGATCTCTTCTCATCACCATAACCCCTACCTCCGCCGAGGCTGGCCAGGAGGTCATCGTCGTAGGGAGGGGAAGCACGGTTGGAAGCAGCCTCAGACGCCTTGCTGCCACCCGACCTCCCAAAGGTGGACAAGAGATCGCCATCGCCGTACGTCGTGGACGCGTTGCCGGGGGGGGCTCCGGGCCTCCCATTGTCTCCCGCCCCCCTCGACGCCGGCCGGGAGCCGCCGAGGCTGGCCAGGAGATCGTCCTCGTACACAGGAGAGGCGAACACATCGTTGTGCGCCGCGGCGGAGGCCGAGGAGCTCTTCTTCATGCCGGGGACCCCGCTGAAGATGTCACCGCCGTCGTCGTCATACACCGGCTTGTCGAAGACAGGCATGGACGAGGAGGAGAAGTCAGCGTCCACCGAGGGCGACGTCCCCGTTTTGGCCGCCCCCATGGAGAAGAACGGGTCGGAGGCGAAGGAGGCGCCGGCGGATGCGTACTTGGGAGGAGGCGGGGCGGCCCCGCCGCCGAAGAAGATGTCATCGCCGTCGACGCGGCGGCCGCTGCTCCGCTGGTCACCGCCGAGGAGATCGCCGGGGAAGCCCGAGCCGCCGGCAGTGGCGGATCCGAACCCGGAGGCCGATCCGAAGGCGCTCCTCTTGGAGACGGACATGGGGGCCGCCTTGCCCTGGGGGCGGAGACCGAAGTCCCTGGAGAGGATTCCGGGGAACTCGTCCATCCTGGCCTTCCAGAGCGGTCACCTCCTCCTCGGGGAGGGGACGGCGATGAAGGCGACGGAGGAGACGGCGGCGCCGGTGGTGGTGACCGGGAGGGGTGGAGGAGATCCGGAGAGCGGAGGAAGAGAAGGAGGGGTGGAGGGGAGGAGTGTTGCGACCTGAACGGGTTGAATTATGTGCTTCTCATTTTTCTCTCCTCTCTTCTTCCTGTTTTTTATGTCCGTTAGACCCATTTAAGTTTCGTAACTTGTCAGTAGCCCTCGGACTAGATCTTAATTGACTTTAACATCCGGCACGAGGAAGCCAGACCATCCTTCTTCCTGTAGAGATAGACTAGGAATCTGATTTCGATTGACCGGGAATCTGATTGTTTGTGACTTCCATTTGGTGACTTGAGATTTATTGCGGAGCATCTCGGAATTGGATTGAAGGAAGAGATTATGGTGGTTGAAAGTTTTTGAAATAAGAGGAGATAGTCCCGTACCCATATGGCATGATAAGTATGAGATGAAGATATTATTTACAAATCAACAATTGGAATCGCCACCATTAAGATTGATCGCGGAGGGTGTGGCAGAACTCCCTAAAAGAGCGGTAGTCCCTGGGAAAGTGGAGGTAGATCTGGATAGACTTGGCATATTATAAACACCGTTCGTGGTCATCTAGGTGGTGGAACTACCACCATGCGGAGATGGATCAATAGCATTGGTCACCGCCAATGGTGAAGTTGCCATCGACCATCTCCTCAATCTCCATCCTTAGCTTCATCTCTTCCGCATCCATGGAATTGAACCGCAACACCGTGGAGTTCATGAAAGGGGTAGATGACATGGAGTCCTCGCAAACTTGTGAAGGAGGTAGAAGTTTTTGGGGCAGACCTAGAGCTAAGAGTAGTCAAGGAAGCCGGCTCAACCAGAAGAACCATCAGCGGGAGAGGGAAAGGAGGGGGAGGGCATGACCCCCACAATTGCCGTCAGGCTCCCACCAACCGTGGGGGCCCTCCTCACCATTGCTACCCTCGTTGTCGTTGCCAGAGCTCACTACAAATGACACCGCCTATCACGTCCTGATTGTAGAATATTCGAACACGACAGTTGTATCAAGTAATCAGAGCAAGCACTATAATACATTAACATTCTATAAGAGAGACGACTCTAAATATGCCCAAATGGGTAAAGTCGATATTTTATTATAAATCTCCAAAATTACTGAGTTTATTACAATTGACCTCTCGATGACTCAAATTCTAACTCTAAAGAAATAGAAAAAATATATAGACTCTTTCATTCTATATTAGACTATTAAACAGAAAAAACTTATAAGAATGTCGATACGCTCGATCACTCTTAGTCCTTCCTATCTGAGTAGATTTTATCTTCAGAATTATTTAAAAAATATCAAATTAACACTGAGTGAGGAAAAGCTCATTAGGAATTATATCTCTTGACCAGACAAATATAACTGATTAACATCTTAACAATATAGCAGAGGTACTAAATGATAAAACGGTGCAAATACATAAAATAAATCTATAGAACAATAATCAAATATGACATGATGGTCTAATCAGTAAGTATAGAGAATTCAATCTGATAAAATTTAGAGAACATGACATAAATTTCTACCAAAATAATAGATTTCTACCTGAATAATTCAAGGAATAACATAAAATTTAATTTCAAAGGAATATAACTTGGATATCAATTCAAAGGAATATAGTACGAGAGAATTTTAAAGGTGACCAATACAAGTTCAAGAGGTTGCTCCCACTATATAGCATTTTCCACTATTGCGAACTCAAGAGGTAGCTCTCATAGCGTAGCACTTTGTCCGCACGGCACTTAGTTCTTATTAGTGAACCAATAACAAGAGATAAACATATGTCCGCACGCTAAAACATGGGTTGCATCGCATCTTTACAGTCAGAAGTGGATTAAAGGTAATTGGACGAATGTGGTCGATCGTAGGGCCGCGTTTAGAAAGAATTAGGTAGAACATGATCGGTCTCATGGCCCTGTTCATAAGAAGTTGGGCAAAACGCGGTCTATCGTGATGTTGCGTCTAGACATACATGAGGATGAATGCGATCTCTGGTAGTGTCGCGTTCAAAAGAGACTTTGTAGAACTGTGTCCCAAACAGGGAACGCGTTTCAAATTGTCAGTCAAATCACATCTTCAAGAGTAATACGTGATTCAAAAGTGTATCAAAGTTTTTATGGTACAACTAGTTCGGCGCCCATGTGGGAATCTATGACTCGCGAAGACTTGCGAAGGTCTTAGTGAAGAAATTATAACCCCATAAGAGGAATACTCGACGGAGGGTTTTAACTTCATCAATAAGGTGTTAGTGAGAAACGTAGTTGATTGAATCGCATCACAGCAAGATGATGTGATTCCAAATAAAACATCGATCCAAGAACATCATGTATCTATATTGCCGACCAAATCAAGTGAAATATTTAAAAGTAGAGGCTACGCATGAGGAGTAAAATCTCTAGCAAAAGGAACATAGACAAATTGGCAAGATTAAGATCTAAACTTTGTAAATATGAAAGGATCCAATAGAAGAGGAAATCAAGACATGATGTAAAGTTGAGGACATACAGACAGAATCGATCATGCATGTATAGAATTTAGAAAGACTAGAATTCATTTTATAAGGAATTCAATATGATTTTAAGAGTTTATTTCTTATTCAAGCTTATTTCAGACGGTATGGTTAAGGGCAAATCATGATTTTAAAACAAAGTTAAGAAATTTAAATATCACGTTTAAGATTGAAAAATCATCATTAATTAGGTCAGATCATGGCCATCTCAGGCATCGCATTCTGGGCAAGAACAAAAGATCGCAGTCGTATTAGAGGACGTGATCTAGGCGAGAAATAGAGGGGCGCGGTCTATCAGGAGGTCGCATTCAAAATGCGGTCTCTGCGTCGAATGCATTCTCAGTCTGAAAGTAGAAACTTGTAAACATTGTCGAAACTTCGATATCTCACAATTTTGAACACCAAATTGATAACGATTTCAAGATATTTCAAAACAAAACATGTATGAAATCAAAGTATACTTTTGACTAAACAAATCATGGGATTTGATTAAGTTTAGCCCGTGAGAAAACCTACCTATTTGAAAGTTAAAAGAAGAAGAAGAATAGGCGACGAACTCGAAGAAATTGCACGATTCTCCCCACGAATGAATCTCGATTCACGCCTAGCAACCTTCATGCAAATGATTAGGGTTGACTGGGAGGGGATTATGAGGTATTTATAGACCCAAACCTCTCCTAGAGTCTTAATTAGACTTTCTTCTTAAGAGAAAAATCTAACTCCGATTTTCATGAATTATTACCCAAATATCTATCGTCACCTCTCTCAAAACCCTAATTAGATGAGGGCTAACCTATTGGGGTTGGTTCTTACCATTTAGACCTAACTAGTTTTAGGGTTTAGCCCATTTATGGCCCATTTAGCCTGATTAGATTTAAGATTTTACATAGTATAGGGTTTTGCTCATTTTAGGGCCTATTTTACAATTTTAACATCAACCCAAACTAATTTTATCTTAGTTAATTTAAAGTATTATGCCAATTATTGTGAATATTAATTTTAGTTAACATTGAATTTATTTGATGCCTCACATAATGATATTTTACTTTACCCTTATATTATTTAATCACAAAGAATTTTATTTATTATTTATTCTCTCATCATCCATTATCATATTTGATTTTTTATCATATCATTTTCTTTTTTTCTCATTTACACATATATATTGATTATTATCAGTTTACATTTATTAATTTAGCCGGGTCACTACATCCTCCCCCACTTAAAAGAATTTGGTCCTCCAAATTAACATGATACTCTTACTTAAATAGAAAGAGAGTACTAAAGCACCAATAACTCTGGATACTTCTTCTTAATTTGCATCTTTTAATTCTCAAGTAGCTTCCTCTAAATTCAAAACCTTTAATTATCTTTAGTGAGTGATACCTTCAATAAAACATGATCTTCAATAAGAAATTATAGATCTCTCCTTGGTTAATCTAGTCAAAGTCACAACGATCCTAGAGAAATCTTTTAAAAACTTATGAGAATGTCCAACCAATTCTAGAAAGCTCTTAAAATCACATCACATCCTTCCATTGAGCATGTTTAGTTGTCATCTCAACAGCAATCTAACTCCTATAAAATAACTTTTAAAGTCAATTATTTTATTCCTTCTAGAATTATGTATATTTTAACACTTCGCAAAGGCCACCTCTCCCGTCAGGCGTCCAATAATCACTCTCAGCCAGTTGAGTAGCCCTAGTGTTATGCCTTCTGATAGAGGTGTTCTTGGCGCTTTCAACATTCCCCATAGTTCAGAGGTAGCAAGATATGACGACAGTGACTATAGTGGTGGCAGAGAGGAGGAGGGATCCCTCAAAGCTTTATCTATCCTCTCGCTCTCGAATGATGAGAAGTATAGGCATGCTCTTTTGGGGATAGAAGCGGGGATGCATGCGGACATGCAGAAGAGGCTTTCGACGGAGAGACCCCAAGAAACGAGGTCCAGAGAGTCCATCAGGCTAGCATGAGATAGGCCAGCAGGAGAGCAGGGATTCTTCTAGTGGGGGTGGCGGCCAGCACATTACCTCGCTCTGCCTCCCCTACCTTTTGCACCAGAGACAGTGGGAGAGGATCTCCCATTACCGCATCCAGATTCCTTCTGTTCAGCTTGAGGGTGACCTATCGGCGAATGTGAGAATTGTTGAGGAATCACATCAGGAGGTGGGGTGTTCGAATGGGAAAAGAGAAGGGGGTCTTGACAAAGAGTAAGTGAAGGAAATTTTAGATAGGGTGGAGAGTTTCACGGGAAAGCATGCCACAGAGGTGTCTAGTGTGATCAGAGTGTCCACGGTAAGTGTTGATAAGGATGTGAGATCTATTTTTTTTTTACATAATCCAAAGGAGATGGCAAGCAGATATAACTAGGAAGGCTAAGACGGGATGAACAAATAAAAGAGGGGATGTGGAGAGAGAAGAGGAAAGAAAGGAACTAACAAATAGCTAGGAGAAGAGAGAAGGGTTGAGCTAATAGTTTGGGAGAAGGGTGGTCAACACTACTCATGGAGGGGTGGGGGGTGAGAGTGATTATGTGGTCTACACTACTCGAGTAAAAGAACGTAACATGGATCTTGTTGGTACTTCACAATACCTCGTGTCAAAAGTTTCTCATGAGGGAGATCCTTCGTGAACATGAACTCTAGCGAAAGTAGCCCTCCTAGGGATACACTTCCCTTACAATTTTTTCGTTAGCAAACATGTTCAAATCAATGACAAATATCACAAGTTTCATTGAGGGCAACTAGTATCTATTCCATTTTTTTTTGAATGTGAACTAGTATCTATTCCATTTTATCAAAGAATGAACACAATTTGCATTAATTTGATGAGCATTTCACTTAATTGGTCAACAAACTTTTCTTTTTCATTCCAAATTTTTACACGGATCATTTATCTACATGGGTCATTTTCCTACCGGAGGTTGGCCGGTGATCCTTGGGACCTATGACGTTTATTTGAAGACAATGTTTGGTTGAAACTTTAAAAGGGGGAGAGCTGCTTGGGCGACAGATGTAATAATGTACTAAGGTAGGCCACAGGAAATGAGTTTGGATGTACGCACACCTTGAGTGTGTAATGATTTTAAAATGTTTTTATTTTTTTAAAAAAATTGAAGTGACTCCTAAGATATTTTAACTTAGACGTGTAAGTTACGTCACTATCTGATTATTTAAAAATTTTAAATAAAATAAATTAATTTTTAAAAGAATAGATCTAATATTATTCATTTGATTTGATTTTTTTTATTTTGTTGAATAATTCAATGGTGACGCAACTTACACTTCAAATCAAGATAGTTTGAGACCCAATTCAAAAAAAAAATTAAAAAATATATATAATTTAAAGACATTGTACGCTCAAGATGTGTACCACACCTGGGTGTGCAGTGAGTCTTACTCTCGTGAAAAATCAGTTTTTGATTCACATCCTCCGTTGTTGGATCAACTTGCTAATTCTAAGATCTCGTAGATCAAAAAAAGAAGGAAAAAAAATTTCGAACGCTGGGAGAGCCAAGTTGAGCGTCTACAAGGAGCACCGTAAAGCTTAATTGACAAAATTTTTGGGAGGGTCCGGTCCAAAATTAATGTGTTGCTGAATAGTTGTCCACTGGACGCTGAACACCCGTATATCCTGGTAGAGGATTACAGTCTATATAACCCCTATTTAATAGAGAGATATCCCTTGTTTATCTCAAAGATAAATCACATTTTATTTTTTTAATTTGATAATATAATAAAGTTAATTCGATTACAATGAGAGATAACCACCGTATTTCTCGATTAAATTGACCTAATAAAATTGGTGAAACAATTCATCTCCCTGTTTAACCCGTTATCTATCAAAATAAATGAAACTATAACTCCTGAATAAATTAACTCACGAGAGATAACTCGCTATTTATCTATCCCTCTGTCGATGAGAAGCTATAAGATTTCAAACTCTCAATCAAGTTGGGTGAAGACACTGAAGGGCTCCCTCGTAGCATTTTTTTTTAAAGCAGAAAATGAGGGTGTGGAGGGATCAGTTAGCCGGTAGGCAGGTCCACATCTCTCTGTGTTGCTTAAAGTTAGATAAACAAATTTTACTGGCCTTAAAACTATCGTAATCAAACGAGTAATATTTTATGCGACATCCCGATTAATTATACATCAGAATGAAATGTTGTAAATGTAACACTTTTTATTATTATTTTTATATATTTTTGAGTGACCCTTATGCCAATCTAATTTGACGTGTCTATCACGTCACCAAATGACATGACATGAAAGTCACAAAAAAAAAATATCCCCATGAATAATAAAAATGACTCAATTTCACTATTCACATGACCAATATTTTATTTTTACGTGACCCTCACGCCAAGTTATCTGATGACGTAACCGATATATCAAATTAACTTGACGTGGAAGTCACTCAAAAAAAAATTCTAATTACAACACTCCTGCGTGTAATTAACCGGGTGTTACACTATGCATTACTCTTATCGAAGTGCTGTCCTCGGCGGGGGAACCAGTTTCTTCCGACAGTCAAAGTCTAAATCCCATCAGGCAAAGAAAAGACAGCAACAGTGAACCAAGTACTGGTTTCTTTCATAGGAAAAGAATGGCAATCATGACTTTAGAGTCTCGGTCTCTTGTTGAGACAAACTATGCAGCAAGCATTGCTTCATTGTCATTTGAGTCCCTTGTAGCATGAAGATGTATGAAGAACAAAGAAAAACAAACTAGAAGAAATCAAACGAAATAGCGATTATGATAACTACTGATGCTGGTAGACAAAGATACAAGATGAAACGAGAAGAAATAGAAATGGCAATCAAGTGAAAATAATAAATTTATGCTTTCTACTACTAGACTGTGCACAACCCTTGTTTCAAGTGGGACTCGCTTCCTATGAAATTGAGGGACCCCCAATCCACTTGGGCCACCGCCATGTTTTCTTAGGTCCACACCTCCGGGCATCCCAGACATGTCCATCTGGAACCTCCTTGATTGATAAAAGCTTCCCCATGCATAATTCCACATTAGCTTAGCTGACCATCCATTGAGGTCTAAGCAAACATTGAGCAATGAAAAGTTCCTGGCAATCTGTTGGGCTGGGTCAAACCCCCCATTCAATATCATGGTGTTATGGAAGAAGCTGATCTTCTGCACAATCAACTTTATAACATTATTTCAAAATATTCAGCATGCAGAAAAGATGCTACGTTGATATTGTCACCTCCAATCAAATGGGCATCCTAGATTGTAACATTGTTGGCAGTACAAAACTTCAAATGGACTCCAGTGTTTCTCATGATTGAGAGCTCATCCAAAGTACTTCATTTTGATCTTGATTTCACATTCACTAGCTCTTTTCTTCTGCTTTTCTTGGCTGAAGAAAGGAAACGGACAGAGTAAAGTATTAGATAACCTTTCCACAGTCAGGTTGCCATATCAAATGTACAATGTCGGGACTAAAGCTCTAAATTTGAATGTTACACCCGATGCACTGAATGGTTCCTAACAATGGTGTTTTCATGAAAATTATGATCGCTGAAGCTGAAGTTTAAAGAACAAAGTGAGTAATAACGTATCAACAAGTAATAGATGCCGCTTTTGCTAACTGCATGAAACCTATGTCATAAGCATGCAAGCAAGGAAAAATAACACCTCAAAAACTAGGCAAAAAATAATAAGTTCAATCAGAAATTGATAACTTGATTCCAAATCTTCCAATTTAACTTGGGGGAAAAAATCTGAAGAAGAAACCAAACACAAAGGAAAAAATTCACTGAAGTAAGCACATTATTTTAAGCAAATTGAGAATTTGATTTTTTTTCCTTCGAGTAAGAAGGAACCTTGAGTGACCTGGAGGTCACGGGTTCGAATCAGGAAATAGCCTCTCGATTTTTAGGGGTAAGGCTGCATACATCATCCCTCCCTAGACCCCGTGTGGCGGGAGCCTCGTGCACTGGGTACGCCCTTTAGTGAGAAGGAACCTTAACAAAGACTGGCACTCCACAAATTCATATGCATCCAACAGAAACTCTAATAGTTTCAAGCATGAATGAGGATAACTACGATAGTTATCTCAACGGCCATTGTGTCTGAAAAGTATCCAGGCATCATCCAAAACCTAGATGCAAAAGCCTAACCAGATGACCACGGGAATAACTCATGATCTCTAGGAGATGATGGCCTGAGTACCTACTTTTCATCCTTAAATGTATCACATAGTGCTAGTGCTGCTTTGACTATCTCTTCCAAATGTCAGCATTGCACAGCGGTAATGCTGCTTTGGATATCATTTACTAATATCAGTACATGTAGTATCTAGGAGTGTCAAAAATAAAAATATTATACTAGTCTAATCACCAATGTGCCTGAAAAGGATCAGGGCATGAAACACAAAATCACAAGTCTAAACACATTGAATGACAGGTAATAGCCGATGTCCTAACAAGAAGAAGAACAGGTCATGTTAGTTATAGTTGTTGGATCAGCATTGACATGGAAAGCTTTGGAATATTAAGGTTGTGTTTGATAATCCTGAAGTCTTAATTCTGAAATTTGTGAATCAGGGATTAAATCTGCCTTAGGTAACAAAAGTTCTGTCTACTGAATGAAGTAGATTGTTTGATAACTACAAAGATAATATCTGAGGACTTGACACATATGGTTCCACCACTCATAAGTAATGATCTTCCCGTCAATTTTCATGTCCCTTTGAAGTAATCATTGTCAATTTTCGTGTCTCTCTAGATTGGTTACTGTTTTATAAGTTCCATCATTGTTGCACAAAAGAAAAAAAAGAGGGGTTGATTATGTGAATAATCTCTCTCTCTGGGTGGTATAGCATAATGAGATGACCTTTCAGTAGCAACAGGGACAGTTGACTGAGTTCCTTTTGTACAGGGTTTCTGGGCTTGTGCTGTCACTCTTGTACAACCCTTTTTGCTCTTTAATACAATTGTGGTACTACCCACTTCTCACTAAGGAAAAGTCAAAAGAAGATTGATATAGACCTAAGTAGGATTAGAACAAAGCTAAAGATAGAATTCTATCCCTCTTCATCTAGACAAATTCCAAAGTCCAGGGGAAACTTTGAGATCTGTTCCCCGGTTGCATGGGCTTAAACTGCATGACTAAGAGTGTTGTTTTCTACCACCCAACTAGCCTCATGGGACTTCAGGAGATCTTCTCAGTGGAATGTTATTTTGGCCAGGTACACGGCACCACCCAGTAGCTTGATTCAGACAGGCAGCCATCACAAAACTTTGCCAAATCATGATATCCTCTGTTGCATCTAACTGACTACAGGTAGATGGGTAAGGCTTATGATGATGATGGTATTTTATTGCCCAAGCAGGATGTTGTTGGGTAAGCATATTGGTTTCCACGGGAGGGGATGCCCAGGATACATGACCTTCGTATTGACTAGTAAGAGGCGCTTGCCCCACTCTCATTTGAGGCACAATCTAATTAAAATCTGTTGGCATTTCATCTGTGTGGAATTGGATAATGACTTGAAAAGTGTGCCCTCAGTGTATCTAACAAGCAAGAGGCAATAGGTTTCCTTGGGACATTGGCACCCAGCCAGATATCTGGTTAGTTTCTTCTTGTTTCCTAAACACCTGAAGATAAATGAACATCTACATATTTGCAGTTAACTTTCCACATAACCAACCATTCAACAAGTAAATTCCCATGCAAAAATATAGTATTTGAGAAATTTTTGGCTTCCACCAGCCTTCACTTATAGTAAAACTAAAGGATGCAATCTGCAGTAATGTTAGCCACCACCCTCATCTCCAGACATCAATAAAATGGATCCAAAACATGTAAAAATTGCATGAACTTCCACAAAAGATGTACAAATTCCTTCCATTGTTCTATCTGGGGCTGCAACAAGTTTAGAATCAAATGTGCCCCCAAAACATCCCTATACATCCCTTTACAAAAGATATACATTGTAAATGCCTATTTTTTCACTTAATATATACAGTGGTAGCGTCCACTTTCAAAAAAAAAGGTCAGAATCAAATGTGGAATCAACATATTCCAATTCCAATAAGAAAATTGAGGTTCTGATTCTGATAAGAAAATCAAGGTTCTGATTCTGATTAAGTTGGAACATACTATTTCTAATTCTGTTCCATTCCAATTTTGAAACAGAACTGCTTCTGATGAGTATTGGAATGCTAACTCTCTTTGAAATATTACATTTAGACATTGTATTTTATCATGGAAGGCAGGATCAGATTGGGTATGCCCAATCCCAATCCTGATTGGGTAGGTTCGGCCAAATCAACCAATCCACAAAAAGGCCAAAAAAGTATTTACACAAATAAAAGGGGTTTTGTTGAACAAAAAGTATATTTATAAAGTTAAGAAGTAGTTACACAAATATAAAACTATGTAAGACATTTTATAAACTTCATTACTCTTTTTAATCAAACCCGAATCATGTGAATCGGCTGGTCCACACGCAATATAACTGGTTTTGGTCCGAGTTGGGTGATTCAGACCAAGTCAGAGTAATTTTAACTTTTTTGTTTTTTAAATATTTTATAATTCGGATCAGTTTGGGGGGGGGGGGGGGGTAATTGGATCAGCCATTGCAGATTCCAAATTGAATCAGCCGGTCCTAATTCGGATCAGCCAATTCTGCGTTCCATGTATTTTATACATTATTCAAACTTTAAACTCTCTTTAAAATACCAAAAATATCCAATGGCCATCTTCTTGAGTTGTCAAAATATTTAGGACTAACTTCAACTAAGAGAATGTACACTTTAAAAGGATTCGATAAATGAAAAATTAGTAGAACCATGAATCAGAAATAGGATACAGAAAATGTAGTTTCTGATTCTGATAGTTTACCGGTAACGTTTTATGCATCCAAAACCTATAAAAGTAATCAGAATTGAGTCAGAATTTTGGATTCCATTTACAGCTTTAGTTCCATCAAAGAGAAACAAAGGTATGCCTGAAATTTCTTTGTGAAGTCTAGAAAAGTAACTTAATTCAAAACCTCAAAGCATGAAGATCAACCATATCCTCTGGGCTCTCTCTCTTGCCCCCCGTCACTGCCTCATCGCTTGCAATGACATCCCTAACAGTGCACAGCACAGATCATCATCATCATCATCATCAATGCCTTATCCCATTATTTGGGGTCGGCCACATGAATCTTGTTCCGCCAAATTTTTTTATTAAGTGTCACATTCGTATTTAAACCCAAAAAGTCAATGTCCCTTCTAATAACATCTCATCATCTCATTTTACGCCTTCCACGAGCTCTTTTACTAGCATCCATTAAGATTTGGTCACATCTTTTAACGGGCGCTGAGTTAGGGCGACAATGTATATGTCCAAACCATCTGAGCCTATTTTCCCTTATTTTACCATCAATTGGAGCTAAGACCCAAGTCCTTATAGATGCGTTCATCCCTAATCTTATCTTTCTTAATTTTAGCACACGTCTATCCCAGTATCCTCATCTCCGCCACACACATTTTGTGAATGTGTTCATTTTGTACTGCCCAGTAATTGATACCATATAACAAAACAGGTCTCACAGCCATTCTATAAAACTTATCTTTAAGCTTCACAAGTATACGTCGATTACAAAAGACTCCTGACTTGCTGCTCCATTTAAACCAACTTGCCTTAATCTTGTGTGCAACATCATCATAGATCTCCCATTTTCTTGAATAATAGTAAGGAAGGCATAATCGGGGATCGGGATCGGATCAACTGGTCCTAGAACAATCCAGATCGATGGGATCGGCATGTCCAAAAAAAAAAACTTCCAAAGAATGTGAAAAATTGGAAAAACTGTTCTAGCATAGATATCAAATTTAATGTGAGATAGTTGGCATATGCTCATCGTTTTATGAAATAGGTGACATACTCAAATGATGCAAATTAATCAAAACAGAAAAAAAAAGAGGGGGGCATGGTGGGATGATAAACAATGTTAGGGGACCACAAATTAAGCAAAACTGGAAAAAAAAAACCACCCCTAAGCCTAATTCGGAGGAGAGAGAAAGTCCTAGAGAGAGAGTGCTAGAGAGAAGGGGGACCATGGTGGGGTGATAAACAATGTTAGGGGACCACAAATTAATCAAAATAGAAAAAAAAGCACCCCCTAAGTCTAATTCCGAGGAGAGAGGAAATACTTCTAGAGAGAGAAAGAGACTTACCTTTAAAGATCTCTTGGAGCAAATGGTCCTAGATGAGCTTAGAAGCAATCTTCCAACACCAACCACCCTTGATCAATGATCTTCCTTTAGCAATGAGCCTAGAGAGAGAGAGAGAGAGAGAGAGAGAGAGAGAGAGGTGTGAAGGAGACTTGGAAAGCAAGAAGACTGGGAAAGTGAAAGAGAAGAGAAGAAAGTGAAAGGGTGTGTGTGAGAGAGTGAAATTTCCGTAAAAAAGTCCCAAGGACCAAAGACCTTTGGTTGGCCTTCCCCCCAAGGACTTTTATTTGAAATTCAAATGGGGGACTAGGGGCAGGATTGCCCAGAATCGGCTGGGATCGGGTGATCCGATCCCATCTGGCCAATCCCGGAACGATCCCGCCGATCTCAATGAAAGATCGGGACAAGCCGACTCGGGATCGGGCTGGTTCACCGAAAAACTGATCAGGTCGGGCGATCCGGCCCAATCCGATCCAATCTGATTTGGCGAACCTTGAATAATAGACCTTAAGTACCGAAAATGACTACTTTTCGGAAAGCTTTCTCAGTGCACAGTACAGATACACCAACTATATGACCCCGCTAATCTCCTCCCGTGTTCCTCTCCACCTATCTGATCTCTTTGCAATGATCCCGACAATGCTAACTACTAAGCTTCTGTCCATAGCTAGGACATTTCATAGGCCAAAGAGCTCCTGTTTTAGGACAAATGAGCTGGGGTTGGCTTCGTAGATTGACACCCACTCAGGACCATGCCAAATTTAAGCAGACTATGCCAGTCCTGGCCCAGGTTCAGACTGGCCTCACCATTGGATCCCATTTGCAAAGTTCTAAACAACTTACAAAACTCAAGCGCGAACGTGGTGAAGAAGCCAGACACTCCATATAAGGTTCTCTTCACTCCAACATTATCTAAAGGCCTTTAAAAAATTTCCGGAGTAGCTCAAACATGTTGCCCTCTTATATAGATTATGCCATCTCAAATCTTTCAAATAGACGTTCATGCCCCATATATTAGCCAACAGATCTCATCCCACCCCAAAAGCACCCATCAGCAAGCACCAAGCATGCAAAAATCAGTTCGTCCATTGCATCATAGACCCGCAAATCCCTCAACAACTTATTCTTACATACCAAGTAAACTTCAATAGAATCTTTCTCAATCCTCACCTATAACCTATTCCTTTCCATACAAACCTTTTCCACAATCACATCAAATGTTTAGGTGGTTTGGATTTCTTCATTCAATAAGCAAAATAACTTAGAAGGAGACACAACTTGGTTGACCCAGCAAAACTCAATGCATCCACTCTACCATTATTTTTCAAGTGAGGAACTCCAACTCATCTAAATGAGGTCCACATGACCATTGGATGAACACCAAAGCAGCACACACATAGGCTCACAATACATCCATCAAATTGTACCACTTTTTGAACACAAGTGAATGGGATCAAGTCCTTCAAGGTAGGAGAGTTGCATAAGCACTTCACGGACAACCGTGAGGTGAAGGTATCAACTCCCACTGTGAACATAAATACAGGGAGTGTCCTAACCCAGGGTTCACGAGGGTTATGACCTTATGGAGTTCGCTGGGCTGAGGGAAGGCCAGCTGTCCAAGAGATGTTTGGCCAGCCCACCACCCATGACTTGGGCTACCAGTAATTTGGGCTTGATTCTGGGTGGGTGGTTATTATTGGTATTCAGTGGGAAAAGGAAAGAGTGAAAATTGCTGAAAAGGGGGAAAAACGTTCAAAATATCTAATAAGGGTACTCTTAAGTTAAAATATCTAAAAAGGACACTCGAACTTCATATGTATAAGAAACAAATTACCAATAATGCCCTCACCTATTCAGAAAAGAATTTTCTTAATCTAAAGCTATATGATTTATGACTTTTACATCTTTTCAATAAAAAATATGCACATCCCTTTTTTCATTTTAATATAATAGTGGCATCACCCACTTTCAAAAAACACCTTTCAATACAAATAATTAAAATGTGATATGACTTACCATCATGTCTCCTATTCTAGTTTAGTCCCTCCAACCCACGTTGAAAATCGACAAGATAGTGAAAATATCACAATATAAATAAATACATTGAAATATAAAATATTCTACTTATGAAAATAGCATATTTCATTTAATCACCTTCCCTTATGTTTAATGATGTCAATAAGTCAACTTTATACTTTGATCTTAATTAATATAATAATCATGTTTTTTTACTTTATTTTATGTATGTTAAAAATCATATTACATTTAGCTCAGAAAAAAATATATTTTGTAACACAACAGAGGGCATTTTTGGTCTCATTCTAGAAAAAAATACGACTTTTCCCCTTTAGGATATAAACTTTAGGAAGAATGTCCTTTTTAGATATTTTAAACTTAGTGTGCCCAATTTTTGTTGCCCTCTTTAGTGATTTCCCCCCCAAAAAAGTCAATGGGATCAAATCCGCTACCTGAGCCAAATGAACCCTGCACATTTTCTCTGACTTGCAAAAACCATAATGTAAAAAAAAAACATTTCACCACATTTTTTTATTTTGCAACCAAAATCTTACGTACAGTGAGTTCAATTTCTCATTGCTGTTATGATGCTCATAGCTTGTCTGATTTATTTTTAGGCCTGAAAGACTTTCAAATTTTAGCATAGTAGATGTCATGTTCTCAAATTCCTCAGAAAACAAAATTGTGTCTACACATCGCAGGGAGAAGACACTTCCTCTTAACTATCAAGCATAGGCACCAACAATTTACCTTCATTCTCAAATTGCTTATCAGGTTCTGCTGAAATTCAATCTGCCCTAGTGAGGTCTTACTAAATCTCCAATTAATCAAGGACCATCTCATTTAGGAAAAGGTGGGAACCACCTCCGTACTGCATTCAAATATAATCTTGTCGATGCAAAGGAGGGTGCACACCTGCTAACCAGGTAGAGAGCTATAGACCATAAAAAGGTTCCAAATCAAACTGAATGCACAAAGGTGAGACTTAAGATGATTAATCCCACTGAAATCATGCAGGCTTAAAACAAACCATGGACTGAGATTTGAAAACAAAAAAAAGTGCTCTCAAATTTTATTTAAATGACTAGCATGTTGCAAGAATTTTTATTTTTGCCACGGCATTGAAATTTGATTTTCAATTGGCAGAATTTCAATGAGTTATTGCTGATTGAAAATTGTAAACAGAGTGCCAGAGTTTTTTGCATTACATTATCTTTTTGTTTGGAACAACACATTAATAAAAACCTTAGCTGTCTAGAAATCACCATAACAAGGAATAAATTTGTGTCAGTCTCTGCACATCCAAGATGAGATACCCATTTCCAAATGCTCATTTCCATTTTGAATTTTTTTCTTACTATTCACAAAAATCAATCTCAACAGTCTGGTGAAAGCACACAAAAATAAACTTCTTAGGCTGTCACGACTTCATTTCAAGCCATATAACCTATGCAGTAATTTGAGACACTGATTACCCCTGATTTAGCATTAACTCACACACCATAGCAGCAAGCCAGAACCTGTGTCCAAAACCACACAGGCTTTCTTTTTGTTCTTTCATCACTTGTCAACATTATATGGCTAGATGACAGGAATGCTCCGAGATGTTGTTGACTAATTTATTCAATCAATTGGCAGGTAACAACACTTAAAATTATGAGATCATTGAGAACCTAGCGGTGTGTATGCATAAGGATCACATTTTATGAACTTAGTTTCAAGGAATGATGAACAAATGTCAAAGTGAAAATCTATGACATCTGACTAAAAGTATGGGTTCAGATATCAGGAAAGATCTAACGTGGTTTTCCTTCAAATTTGGGAAATTTGACAAAAACCAAGGAATCAGATTAGGTGTATTCTTATCTAGTATGGATCTCATTATGGACTCTCCTCTTGGGATGAAGAATCTAGGTACTCGCATATTCATCGGTAAGGATTACAAGCATTCCAAGTGTCATGACTTGATCCAACCCGTGTTAGGTATTGCCTACTTTGGACGACGTCCACATGGTTTTGTCCCCAAAAGGCGCCTTATAAGTTATGGATCCCAGCCTACATATATAGCCCAATAACTTTTTTCGATATGGGACTAATCTGGTTCATTCTTGCCTCAACCCAATACATAGTGGTAGCTCCACTCCGTGTCGACTACAAACTAGCACTCTACGGATGGATAATCCTTTCCTACACATAGCCCTCTCCTCCTACATAGCTAGCAACTGGGTGACTACAAAACCACTAGCTTCCGCCTGATTCATCCCCGAACCAACCCACATCATACCATGCAGGTCCTGCTCTGATACCACAATGTCACGACTCGATCCAACCCTTGTGCGGTATTGTTTGCTTTGGGCCGAGTTGATACAGTTTTGTCCCCAGTAGGTTTCGCCTCCTATATGGCTCGCGACTAGGTCACCGCACCAAGTATACCTAAGATGAGTTGAATTCTAGACCTTTTAAACATATATTCTGTCCCAAACAAACTTTTTTTAGGGAACAAGCAAATGACATGACTTGCTAAAAAATTAAATTAGGATCCGACGGACGTTTCCAATGAACATATGCAGTACATCAACCATTCCAACAAGGTGATAGAGCTGTTAATTGCAAAATTAAGTCTTGAAACATAGCTGATAAAGCCTCTCCACACACAAGAAAAACCAAAAAAATAGGTTCAAAAGTATCATGGTGCATCTCCTGTCAAGATAGAATCCCTTCCATTTCTTTATGCTTTACAGTGTCTTGGGTTCTATCATTTTGCCAATCTTGGTGTACATGATCCAGTCTTCTAAAAGCTTGATATTAGTCTTCAGAATGTCAAACTACGACAATCATCTTACAACTCATTTCTCCCCAAATATCCCCAGGTGAAACCGTACTCCCCTATTCTTATCTATCTTAAAAGACATTGTGTGCCCCAGCCATTAGACTCACTAATTCATCCAAGTTCCCACCAGTTTTTATGCAAGATTTGTCACTAATGTTCCATATAAAATCTATTATCCCGCATTTAACAAACAAATGGTAAATTGTTTCTTTAGCAACCGCATGGAAGCAACAAGCTTCATTAATACAAGATTATCTACCGTTCAATCATCCCACATTTACCAAATAAATGGTCAGTTGTTTTTTTAGCAACTGCATGGAAGCAAAAGGCTTCACTAATACCAGATTATCTACCATTCTATTGTCCCACATTTAACAAACAAATGGTCAACTTTTTCTTTACCAACTGTATGGAAGCAACAAGATTCATTAATACCAGCTACCAAAATCCTTGTTCGACCATATGCAGGTAATATTCCCAGAGATGCCTACCAAACGAATATCTTCATTCTCTTAGGAATTTTGACCTTCCTCCTTGGTTGCCTCTACAATATCCTAAATTCACCATCGTGAAATGCCTTGGTGAATGACGTGACTGAAAAGCTACCTATCATATCCTTCCTTCAGCTTCCCTTATTATCGATACCCATCACTGGAGCAAGTTTATCAACTGTTTCGGACGATTGTGATTCCTCTAGCCCTGATTTTTTGGTGCCCAAATCATTCGATTTGAAGAGTGGGAGATATTTATCCTTTTTTTCGTTAGGTAATTCACACAGTTGTGAAAGGATCAACAGCAGAGGATACGAACATGAAGGGTCCTGTCAACATCTGTTCCATTTCCCATCTCCAAGCTAAAGTAAAACCAATTGCTCCAAGAAATCCATATTTTTGTAGATATTTCTCCATTCCCATGACAAGGCTGATGGACTGGATGAATCAGATGATGCATTTTGTTTGTGAGAGGATGACGGATCAGGCAAAGGAAGGGAGTAATCAAAATGTACTTTGTTCTGCTTTGATTCAAAATTTAGAGTCAGTGGGCAACACCATGTTGGCAGTAACGTATTCATAGAGAGGTCCACTTTGATTTTTTGGAAGGCTTCTCAGGAAAGTACAGACATTTATATGTGTATTCTGAGAGTTTCTTTGGGGAAAATTGTAAACTAGTATATCCGGTTTTCCTTTGATGAATATGTGAAAAAAGAAAAGGAAAAATAATGGACAGGATGGTCTCAAATACCATTTGCTGCCATTTCTTAATATTAATCATAGTTGTCAAGGCGAACACCTAGGCGCCCAGGCGCTCTTGAACTGGCTAGGCGGTGCAGTGCCTTGTTGACACTGGAAAAGGCGAGCTAGGCGGTCGCCAAGGCGGGCGCCAAGGCGGGCCAACCCACCTGTCATCTTCCCTGTGGATTAACATCAAATAAGTCATTCTTAAGGATGGCACCTGTCATCTTCCCATTGGATTCAATCTACAAACATGTATGCATATCATTGCTCTGAAATAAAAGAATAATGATTCTACCAATGTGGATATAAAGGCCGGGAAGGTGAAACAGTTTAGCTTGTGACATGATGAGCTTCCATCTGAGATATCTAATGGTTCACATATATAAGACATTGTTGATAGAAATTACTCAACAAAGCAAGGACAATGTGTGATAAACTTCAGGTTGGAAGCAAGGATGAAAGGATTGGGATCCCCCTCCCCCCAACACCCCCCCCCCCAAAAAAAAAGATTGGCCGAAACGTATCAGTTTCGGCCGGTACCGATCCGAAACCCGACCTGCTCACTGTAGCAGGTCCGACACCTAAAAAAAATATTTTTTAATGGTTTCGGACAAAACCATTAAGGATTTCGGCCGAAAATGATCTGTTTCGATCCGAAACCATACGGTTTCGGCCGAAACTAGACATGTTCACTATTTTTTTTAGTTTTTTGAATGGTTTCAATCGTTTTCGGCCGAAACCAAAACCGATATCGAAACCGGTACGTATCGGTTTCGGTACCGGCCGAAACCGGTACCGAAACCGATACTGCCTTCCTTGGCCAAAATTGGTCAGGTTAGGATACAGGATCCTAGCTGAAACAGGCTGGCATCGACTTGCCCAAATTGTAGGCCCTTTTCTTGAAAAAAAAAATCACAACATTTTTAGCATGAAATTAATATGTTTGATATAATGATCATTTTATCACTCGCCCATCATCATGACCACCGGATAGAGAAAAGTTATCTAACTCTATGAATCTCTCTAAATCTTTGTGGGTGGGAAGCTAAACTTGAGGATGCCTCCTTGTGTATCTAAACATGTGTACAAATGCGGATATGTATATAACATTAAAACTATATAGTCAGAGACCAGAGGCAACCAAGGGGTCGTCTCATGCCTCAAATGTCTAGATGATGGCCCAGGCGTCTGAGGCGATAATTTGTTAAAATAATATATATAATTCAGAAATATAAATATATGTCTAAATATCACAAAAAATGCATACATAAAATCAATAAACTTCCTAAATTCATTCATTCCTAAAATCAAGCAATGAAGAAATTGTTGTAAAATACAAAAAAATGTGACTGAAGCCTTTTTTTTCACCTTCTGTCTCATTGTACCTTCTCTCCTTTATATATTGTTGGATAGGCGACGCCTAAGCGGACGCCTTGTCGCCTAAGCGTTTAGGGACCCCGTGAACGCCTTGGGTCGCCTTGTCGCCTTGACAACTATGATATTAATTCATCACAATCTGTTTATCTAAGGTATCCTCATCCCCTAAACTCCAAAGCCACTTGACAACCAAACTTTTATGAAGCAGCAATGCTAACGAGAACAATTTCACTATAGAAAAATTACATGTATACCCCTAAAATCTTTTTAAATTACCTCTATACCCCTACCTTTATGGTATTTACTCCAATATCCCTCAAATCTCTTAACCCGAGTTGTCATGCCCTCGAGTTACATCCCATGTTAACGACAACAACACACACATGTGAGATTACCAATTTCCCCCTAGTTTTGTTGGAAGAATAGAGAGAGAGAGAATGGCGGGAACTTGGGAGACAGAGAGAGAGAGAGGGGGGCAGGTCAAAGGTTGTGGCGGAGGCAGTGGTGGTCGGCGGTGGTACATCTCTAGGTGGGGGGGCCGCCAAGGGTTTGGGGGGGGGAGTCGCTCGTCGGTTGAGCTGACAAGGGGAGCCCTGTAGGAAGGGGTCTCTTGGACCAACCTCTCCGACGTCGCGCTCGTACTCCACGTCTGCCGCCGAGACCAGCATCACATCCTCCGCCGATACCTCGACCATGTCAAGTCTGTCACAGAGAAGGTTGAGTGCCGCCACCGGGAGCTCCGCCTCTACAGGAACTACGTCAGGGGAGGAGGTCGGCAATGGATGTTCGTCCCCTTCACCCACCTAGCGACGCTGGACCCACTCGCCATCGATCCCGACCTCAAGGGCTGCGTTCGCTCCAACCTCAAGTCCTTCTTGAGGAGCTGAGCGCACTGCCACTGCCTACGCCATGTCTGAAAGTGGAGCTACTTCCTCTACGGTCCCACAAGCACCAGTAAGTCCAGCTTCGCCGTTGCCATGGCCAGGTTCCTCTACTTCGGTGTGTACGACCTTGACCTGGACGCTGACGGCGGCGGCTCCGACCTCAATGCCCTCCTTGTACGGACGACTCCACTGTTGATGATTATAGTGGACAACCCCGCGGCCATTGCGACCTACCAGTCGCTCTCTCTCTCTTCCTTCTTCCCTTTCTTGCTTCCTTTCTTGGGCTCTTCTTCATTAGAGTAAAAAAGAGAAGAGGCTCATGGATCCCAACCCCAAGACCTTCCTCATCCTCTCCTACGTCACGTCTCGCCTCCACCTGGCCCCCCGCCTTGGCGCTGGGAGCCTCCTTGCTAATGACATCAAGCAGCCGCTGACGCCCATGCGGCCTGTCGGCGACCAGGTCAAGCTGGTGAAGCGGATTCCCCGCCTCAGTAACCCTGAGCTTATAACCGCCTTGGCACAAGCCATCTCTTACGTCTCCAAGACCCGATTTGTACTGTGGAGACACACGGCGGGTACCCCAACCACGAGGTTGTGGACATCGCCTGGGCACGGATTGCCAAGATCGATGCCACGCTGGTGGCGGAGCGTCAGGTGAGGTCGGGCTGTGGTTAAACCCACCAGAGAAAGAGAGAGAGAGTTGACCAAAGGGTAAGTCGGTTCCCTCGTCTTAACTCACCTTGAGTTACCAATCGTGAGAGATTGTTGATGGCAGGGGCACAGCACGGCCCTCAAAGATTTGAGGGTATTCGGGTATATACCATAAAGGTAGGGGTATAGGGGTAATTTTAAAAGATTTCAAGGGTATATAGATAATTTTCCCTTCACTTTTTCCTTTCTATAAAGATTTGAGGGCATTCTTCACTTTTAGTTCTTACCTTAACTAGAAATACCCCTCACAAGACCAAAAGTTGTTTCACACCTACTAACAGTGAAGAATGCAACAATGCTCTACTCTAGACAACTTGAATCCAACAAGAAAATAAAAAAAAATGTCTTAACTGCCACGCAATTCACACAAAATGGTTGACAAACCGCCCAGAAGAGAAGAAATAACCAAGATGAAGGTTAAAGCACAGAATAGGAGACAGATCGCTCAGCTAACTGCATGGATTCGTTCAATTGACAAACGAGAAATAAATGGCAAATAAATTTGGTAACAAAGGCAAGTGACCTTATCTATGTTGGATACCAATTCACCAAATTCTTTAAGTCCAAATCTGTAGTACCATACTGGATGTGAAAAAATTAAAAACGGTGCCCCGTTCTTCCCTCTCATCCCCATTAACTCTGTATGAAGGGCAAATATATGAAAAAAAAGGAAAGAGGTGAAGACAAGACAGGGGTTGGTTAATTCAGCATAAAAACAAGAAGCAGCACTAACTCACATTTGTCCTGGAAAATAATTAGAATATCTACTCAGGCTTAAACACAGGATGGCAACTGCCAGCCTCGCAGAACATCTGCAATGTCATTCGGGCATGTGGCCCTTCTCATCAGGTAACAGGGAGGCTTCCTGTTAACCAATCCCTCATCAACCCACGAAACAAAACAGATGACCGGATGTGCCGAAATGGCATGCACCAGGTGGCACTGCAGGGAATCATGCCAGCACTCATGCGCACATAGGGTGAAAGCATGGCCCTGGCTAGCATCCCCTTCTATCTGTTGCATCTGTGCCCCATGAAATTGGGGCCACAGAAGCAGTGCAATACTGGCCTACTCTTATTTTATTTTAACCATTGGAAATGCGTCTGTGAGATTTAACAGTTACAAAAAGAGTAAGAAATGCTCTCTCTCTCTCTCTCTCTCTCGCACGCTGCCTTCTACAAGTATATATGCTCCTGGATACTAGAGGTCCGAGATGCCCTTTTCCGCCTTTTTCCAGAAAAATCCTCTTCCTTCACTTTCAATGACTGATCACTAAATATTATTCCATCAACAAGAAAAGCAATAAGGCCCTGTATTAGTACAGCCATAAAAGAGGGAATAAGGATATGCAACACCTTGTCTCTGGTTGGTAATGTTGTTGAGGGTGGATTAGGATAGGATTAAAAGTGCCATTTTAATCCAATAAACTAGGAATAACATGACACAACCTATTCAAGGTTTTTATTTGGAATGAATTATTCCATGTTTTTGGCAAAGTGGGTCATGATCTTGCCCTCTGCTCTTTTCTTTCTATTGACCTCCCTATTGCAAGCTCCTATGATTATCAATGCCAATGCCCCTAGGGCAAGCATCGGCAACCCATGAGTAAACACCTCAGCACTTGATCCCTATCAATCTATAGTCATCAGCAGCTGCTGGTCTCACCATCGCCCCCCCTCCCTCTACCCACCTTTTTTTGAAAGTGGATGGTACCACTGTATGTAAAGAATGAAAGAAAAAAAGGGATATACAAGTGTGGGAAATAAGCGCTCAAAATATCCCAATACAAAACGTGCATCCATAGACTGTAACCCCCCCGCACCATGGTTGGCGGTTTCGGCCGAAACCGATACGTTTCGGCCGAAACGTATCGGTTTCGGCCATACCCGATACGAAAACCACTCGGATCACTGTAGCAAACCGAAACTAAGTTAGTTTATCGGTTTCGGGTGAAACCGATGTGGGTTTCGGGCGAAACCGGATGGTTTCGGCCCGAAACCGGACGGTTTCGGCCGAAACTCACGTGAACTGCCCTTTAGGGAGTGAACTTGGTCACCTTTTCGGGAAGTTTCGGCCGAAACCCCTCCCCTCCTTGCTGTGCCTGTCCGTGGAGCTGCTGCTGCTGGCGGAGGCCGCAGGCTGCCGCTGCTGCTGCTGCCTGCCTCCCCTGCTGCTGCTGCTGCCGCCTGCCAGCTGCTGTGCGCCTGTGCGGCCTGTGGACTGTGGAGGGCCTGGAGGCAGCCGTTGCCGGCTGCTGCTGCTGCTGCTGCTGCTGTGCTAGTGGGGCCGGTTTTGCCCAAGGCCAAGGCCGCTTGGGGTTGGGGGGCTGCTGCTGTGCCTGTTTAGGCCTTTAGGGGGCAGGGGGCTGTCCACACTCCACACTCCACAGCGACCGTCCGACTGCCACTGCGGAGGTAAATTTTGTGGAGATAAATTTAGGGTTTTTTATGTTTTGTGTTTTTTTGGTTGAGTTGTTGAAAAAAATTTTGTTGTAGGTTAAATGTTGTGTTGTAGGTTAATTTAAAACCATGATTAAGTTTTTAACACTTCTAATTAAACCCTAATTAGAAGTTTATATTTGGGGCTTTTCTTTAATTAGGTTTAGTAAGGGTCAATTAGGGCTCAATTAAGTTTCATTGACTAATTTGAAGCGGGAGCATGCTGGTAATTAATTAATTCGAAGGGTGATTAAGGGTTAATTGCTAATTAAGGGTTAATTAGTTCATAAAAATTGGGGCTTTTGTCTAAATCGGTTTGCTTAGGCTCAATTGAAGCTCAATTAAGCTTCATTGAAGATTTTGGGGTGGGATCATGCTGGTAATTGATTTTTTCCAAAGGTGATTAAGGGGTAAATGATAATTAAGGGTTAATTAGTTTATAAAATTTGGGGCTTTTGTCTAAGTCGGTTTGCTTAGGCTAAATTGAAGCTTAATTAAGCTTCATTGAATAATTTGGGGTGGGATCATGCTCGTAATTAATATTTTTGAAGGGTGATTAAGGGTTACTTGCTAATTAAGGGTTAAATTTTTAATTGTACTTATACCTTTTTGTGTGTCACTGTCTTAATGCAGCATCATGCCTAGACGTCAGCAAACACAGGAGCAGCAAGGGCAGGAGGATCCGGGGTGGGCCCACATGTCCTTAGTTGATGCTAAGAGAAGGAAGGTTAAATGTAATTATTGTGCTAGGGAGATGTATGGCGGAATTACCAGAGGCAAGCAACATTTGGCAGGGGTACGAGGAGAGGTGAGACAATGTGACAACTGTCCACGAGAGGTGCGAGAGGAGATGCGCCAGTGCCTTTTGGGGAAAAAGGAGAGGGTGCAACAAAGGGCTGAGGATGAGGAGGAAATTGCTGAGGAGATTTCTGGCAGAAGGGTTAGGAGGGATGATGATGAGGAAGGCACTGAAGATTCTGATCCGGAGCTGACTGAAGCAAGGGAGCGTGAAGAAGCCGCTCGAAGGAAAGGAAAGGCACCCATGGGTTCAGGAGGGACCTACTCCAGTACAGGCTGTACAGCTGCACGACGTCCTGATGTTGCTGCCCCGCCCCCGCAGACGCAGAGAGCAGGCCCCATAGACAGTTATCTCCACAGAAGGTCCCAGGCTACACAACCTAAGATCAAAAGTGCATTAAGAGGGGTCAAAAAATCTGCAGAAGTTGCAGGGCATGCATTTAAAAGCATATGTAAATGGTTTTTTCATGCAGGTGTCCCTGCACATGCTGCTGAAAGTGAATATTTTCAACCTATGTTGGATGCCATAGCAGATGCTGGCCCTGGCTTGAAGGCGCCGTCACGTCGGGACATATACGGGCGTGGGCTTGAGGCAGAGGTTCAGGAGCTCCATGACTGGGTTCAAAGCTTCAAGCAAATATGGATGGAGAGAGGATGCACTATTATGTGTGATGGTTGGACTGGTACCACGAAAAAGTCCATGATTAACTTTTTGGTGTATTGCATCGAAGGTACAGTATTTGTAAAATCTGTAGATGCATCAAATTTTGAAAAAACTGCCAATTATTTGTTTCATTTGATGGACAACATGGTAGACGAAATTGGTGAAGAAAATGTTGTACAAGTTGTGACTGATAATGAAGCCAGTTATAAGGCTGCAGGGAGGAAATTGATGCATAAGCGCAGGCATTTATATTGGCTCCCATGCGCAGCACATTGTCTTGATCTCATACTTGAAGACATAGGGAAGGACAAACATGTGAAGAAGACGGTTGAAAGGGCACAAAAGATTACCCAGTATATTTATGGCCATCCTAGGATATTGAACATGTTCAGGGAGCATGCAAGTGGGGGACGGGATATCATCCGTGCAGGGCCAACTAGATTTGCTTCAAATTTCATTTCTTTGGAGTCTCTGCATAGGTATACTGTTGAACTCAATTATTACTTCTTTATCCTTATAGTTATGATCCGTATTTGATTCAAATTTTATTTCTTTGCACAGGTATAAGAATGAGTTGAAAGCTTTCATGTACCACCATGCCCTGCGGGAATACATCGACAAGGGCAATGTTGATGCTCAGATGGATTATTTGGATGTCTGTCAAATCGTGGACGACAACAAATTCTGGGGCAGAGTAACACGATACATGAAAGTAGTCACCCCCCTCGTGAAGGTCCTAAGATTGGTGGATGGCGATGACAAGAATGATATGGGATATCTGTATGAGGCCATGGACCGTGCGAAATTGGAGTTGCAGGAGTCCCTTCCCAAAGAACATGCAAAGTGGTGGAAGATTATTGACCATAGATGGGACACCACATTACACCACGACTTGCATGCAGCTGGTGAGTGATTATTTGTATTCATATATTATTGACCATACATTAACTATATACAAATGCAGGTTATTTTCTGAACCCTCGATTAATGTACAATGCCAATGCACATGTTGATGCCGAGGTGCTTCAAGGCACTTTAAAAGTCATTGGTCGTTTATCGAGGACACAAGATAAGAGGCTTCAGGCGGAAGTAGAGGTTGGCCTGTTTGATTTCATGAATAAGAGGTATAGAATTTACTTACGTAGTAATGCTAATCTATTATGTAATTTTTGTAGATGAACTCCTATAGAATGAGAAGTGGGACGTATTCTGACTCCCAATTGCAATACGCAGTGGGAAGAGTGAGCCCAGGTATACTTCATCTTTGTGCTTTCTTTGCAATTACATCTTCCTTAATTAATTTTTATTTACATCTTATATTTATTTGTTTATGGTTGGTTGGTGTAACAGCTGACTGGTGGATCATGGTGAACAATAGAGAATTGGGCAGTTCTGCATTGGCTTGGATTGCAATCAGGGTGTTGAGTCAAACCACATCAGCAAGCCAATGTGAAAGAAATTGGAGCACGTTCAGCCTTATACACTCAAAGGTTCGCAATCGGCTAAAGGCTGATCGGTTAGAGAAATTAGTGTACTGCCACTACAATATGAGGTTGAGAATAAAGAATATGAGGTTGAGACAACAGCTGCGAGACAAACGCGTCGCCGAGGATGCCGCCGCAGAGATTGATGTGGATGCCTTATTTGATGATGATAATCCCTTGCAGTCTTGGGTGGAGACACGAGAGCAGGTTGATGAGCCCGTTTTTGATGTTGATGATAGAAGATGGGCAGAGGGCATACTTGATGAAGATGAGGCAAGAGATCCCGAATTAAGAAGCAAATCAAAGAGGGCCAGAGATACTCATGCGCACCAGTCTAGGGTGGTTGATGACACTGAGGAGCAGTTCGAGTTTGAACCAGCTAGACACTCAGATACAGATAGCAGGCCAGTCACTCCTAGAATGTCCTTAAGAAGAAGTACATCAGTGCATGGGCAAACTGAGAGGACAAATGCTGCTGCTCGAGAGGACCCGGTAATTGAGCAGTTGAAGCAGATATATGTGAGGCACACGCCAAGGGATAAATGACTCATGTCAAAGATCACTGAAAAATTGACACCACAAGAGAAAAAAGCATCCCCGAAGGCTAAAAGGCGACTGGTTTCTTATGGTTCTGATGATGATGATGATGATCATCCCGGAGGTGCTGCAGGTGGTACTAGTGCTGCAGGTGCTGCAGGTGGTACAGGTGCTGCAGGTGCTGCAGGTGGTACTACTGGATACAGTCAAGGTCAGCAAGGATATGGTTCACCAGGTTACGAAGGTGGCCAACAGCAAGCAGCTATTTATGGGTCGTGGAATTATGAACCATCATTTCAGTTCCATCCATATCCGACCAGTTCCTCTTCTCTTCCTCAAGATTCCTATGTTGATACTGGATTCGAATCAAGCCAACCAAACACTCCAAGAGGGATCCAAAGAGGGATGCAGGACTTGGCTACCTCATTGTTTGGTTATAGTGAATATAGACCATACATGCAACCTGGTTATGGGTATCGACATCAAGGGCCAGACGATGAGGGAGAAGGTTCTTCTAGTAATTATTATCCATATTAGGTAAGAATCAATGAATTTTTGTAACATTCATTTTGTCTAATTTGGTTTATTGTACTGCTTGTATTAATGTACAATGGAATATTAGTTTAACTTTCACATGTTCAATGTTTGAAGTTCGATGCGTAGTTGTCTACTTCAAGGTTATTGCACTAACTTATACAGTCAATCGTATAGGAGAAAAATGACAAGACAACAGTCAATCCTATACTACAAGGTTGGGACCCACTTCTAGTAATGCTTTTTCAGGAACTAGGTAACTTATTCATGCTCAACAGAAAATCGTATAGGAGAAAAATGACAAGACAACTGTCGATCCTGAAAAATGTATTAATCAAGCTAGCCTTTGAAGAATGTATAGACTTTGAAGAATGTATAGACTTTGATGAATGTATAGACTTGATGGATGTATAGACTTGCTATGAAGATGCATGGAGAATGTATAGACTTTGAAGAATGTATAGACTTGATGGATGTATAGACTTGATGTATAGACTTGCTGATGTATAGACTTGCTATGAAGATGCATGGAGAATGTATAGACTTTGAAGAATGTATTGGTCCAAGAGTGTATAGACTTGCTATGAAGATGCATGGAGAATGTATAGACTTTGAAGAATGTATAGACTTTGATGAATGTATAGACTTGATGGATGATAGACTTGCTATGAAGATGCATTGAGAATGTATAGACTTTGAAGAATGTATAGACTTTGATGAATGTATAGACTTGATGGATGTATAGACTTGATGGATGTATAGACTTGCTGATGTATAGACTTGCTATGAAGATGCATGGAGAATGTATAGACTTTGATGAATGTATAGACTTGCTGGATGTATAGACTTGCTGGATGTATGTATAGACTTGCTGGTGGATGTATAGACTTGCTCAGTTATCAGCTAATGGATGTATAGACTTGCTAGCATGCACCGACTTACAGAAGACATTATTTCATCATCAATGCACAAGAACAAGGGGCACACACAACAACAACAATTCACACTATCATCATCATTCTTATGTGGTGACTCATTAAGTTGCTATTATCAAAACATCAACACACTATCATCAAAAAATGTACAATGGAATATTAGTTTAACTTTCACATGTTCAATGCGTAATTGTCTACTTCAAGGTTATTGCACTAACTTATACACTCAAATACATGTGTATTGTTTTTCATGATTTTGAGTGATTATTTAATTTTTTTATGATTTTTTCAGATTTTTTAGAATTAATATGTTTTTTTTTAACCTTTAATTGGGTTTCGGCCGGTTTCGGCCGAAACCGAAACCGATACCGAGTCGTATCGGTTTCGGACCCGGCCGAAACCGAGTCCGAAACCGAGTTTGCCATCCCTGCCCCGCACCCCCTTGGTGACATCAAAAAGAAGAATAGTCTGTCCTATACCCACATGCACCCAAAAAAGAAAAAACAGAAAGGGGAAAAAACATTATAGCCCTCTTCCAGGCATAGAAGGTAAACCTGGACTAGCCACCTGGACGATCCAAAGTAACTAAGCCGATCCATTAAAAAGACTTTAAACATAAATATAAAGGGGTTTTAAATAATTAAAAAGAATACTTATAAATTTAAAAGTATTTTATCAAACCCTAATAAGTCAACATCGGTCGATCCACCTGCAATTTTTTTAAAAAAAATGGTTGATACCATCATTGTATTAAATGAAAAGAAGGGATATACAAGTATAATTAGCGTGTTCCCAAAAGATCCCTGTACAACCAAAAAGTCCACACCAAGGCTATGTGACCCACACTAACCCCCCCAAGAAAACAAAAAGAGAGGAGTTTTGTGAGTCCACTCTACATAGATGTTCAGCCCACTCTTTCACTCTCTCACAAAGCGAAGAAACAACCTTATCCCCGGCTCTAGCTTTTCTCCTAGAAATTTTGTTGTTTCTTTCTCCCCATAAGGCCCATAGGGTGACATGAAGAATGAGCCACCATATTCGGTTGTCACCCTTAAGATTCCACTTTCTATGTCAACCACCAATCAATTGTTGAACACTTCATCGAGGGCTGATAGCACATTAAATTCTGCTGACAATCTTCATCCATATCTCTTGGGAATATGAGCATCCTGTGAAGAGGTGATTTAAAGTTTCCTCCTCGTCTTCACGCAAGCAACAAAGTGTGGGTAAGTCCTTGTTGAGGCCAAAAATTGATCAAAAAAAACTAATAAGGAATAAAAGAATATATATTTTTATAGAGGCTGCCCCCATTTAAATACTCACCTAGGGGAGTTGGACCGGGTACAACCCCCCCCCCCCCCATGGGGTTTTGGTCCGGTTCCAACCCCCCATGGGGGATTTGGTCCGGGTCCAACACCCCCCCCCCCATGGGGGGTTTGATCCGGGTCCAACACTCACATGGAGGTTTTGGCCCGGTTCCAACCCCCCATGGGGGTTTTTGGTCTAGGTCCAATCCACCAAACTCCATGAGGGCTCCTCCGACCAGATGAAGGGTTGCTTGGCCTAATTAGGGTTTAAATGGGTGTTCTACCCTGGTTAACAAGTAGTGTAAAAAGAAAAATCTTCCAAGCAATTCTCAAATCAACAATAGCAGCCATGATGGAAGACACACTAGTTGCAATGGCAGCACAATGACAACAAGATCAGTTGTAACAGCAGCACACAATAATGGTAACAGCAAGACACAATTGCTGCAATAGCCGCAAACCAAATTAGTAGCTGCCACAGCATCATATAACAGCTGCAACAACAGCCTTGGATAGCTGCAACAGTAGCACATAACCGCTGCAACAGCAGCAAACAAATTTGATAGCTGCAACAGCGGCAGCACAATAGCAGCAGCTAACAGGGCAGCAGCCCATCAAACAAGTTTAGAGGCAGCATCAGCAGCTAACAGAGCAGCAGCTAATAGAGCAGGAGCCTTTTTCCATATAGGGGTTTTAAGACCGGGTCCACCCCCAAAAAGGGGGTTTGCCCCGGTTCCAACCCCCCATAGGGAAGTTTTCCCCGGGTCGGTCCACCCCCCTGGGGTTGGTCCAACACTTATAAAAAGGGGGGAGAATGAAAAAGAAAAGAAAAAAAAACTTATGGAAATACTTGGGACTAGATTAAGGGACTGTACTTACAATCTTTGGCCTTAAAGGGGTACTTTACCCTAATTAATGGGTGATACAAAATATCCCTCAATCAGAGGCCAACCAGATTTAGTCCTTGGAAATTCCCCAATCAATAGCAATTTAATGATAACCAGCAACAATAACAGCAGTAGCAGCTAACAGCAACAACAATAGCAGTCACAACACAGTCAAGTAAGACCTGTCAATACTAATCTGGGTATCTTTGGTCAGCAATAGAAGCAACATCAGCCTTTTGCCAGTCAATCTTTGCCTCAAAACCAATAGCTTTCTAACCAGATCCTACATTCACCCCAATCTCAACTTCAGCAACAAGCTCTCTCAATACCAAATGCCCAAATTCAGCAGAACTTGTTTATACCTAACCAAAATACATCCCCATCAGTAGCATCTTTGCCCCAAAATTTGCAGCTTCAACAGCAGTTGGAGCAACAACAGTCGCTCTCACAAAAGCAGCAGCAACAGCAGCTAACAGGGGCAGTAGCTGCAGCTAACAGGGGCAGTAACAACAAACACAACAACAAGCAACACAACAACTGCAACAGCAATATCAATGCAAACACAACAACAAACACAACAACAACAGCTGCAGCAGCAGCAAATAAGATTAACAGCAGCAACAACAATAGCAGCCCTTATTTAAAGGAACATCAACCAAATTTGAAGCAAAAAGAGTAGCAGCAGCCTGGATCCACCCCCATATGGGGGTTTGGACCGGGTCCACCCCCACATGGGGGTTTTGCCCCAGGTCCAAACCCCATATGGAGGTTTTGGACCGGGTCCACCCCTTCCCATATGGGGGTTTTGGCCGGATCCACCCCTCCCCATGGTGGGTTTGGCCTAGTTCCAACCTCTCTCTATGGGTTTTGGCCCGGGGAGAACTCCTCAACCTGGGGGTTTAGTCCGGATCAAGCCTTAAATCCCTCATTTTGACCCGGATGAAGGGTGTGACCGCCGGGACTCCCTCGGGGCTCTATAAATATCCCAGTGGGGCCCCCATTTGGACACACGAAGAACAGAGGAAAAGCGCAGGAGCGAAGGACAAGTGCTTGTGCTTGTGCTTGTGCGTCTAAAGGCCCATCCTCTGGATTGTGTTTGTGTTGTGTTTGTGCTCACAGTGAGGGTATGTTATAAAACTGTCCCTCCTCGAGTCCGCAGGTGTTGTGGTTAATATAATCTCACTACAAATGTTTTGGGGAAAAGAATGTGAAAAGAATATGATTCTCTGAAATAATCAAGAATCCCATAAACATCCCAACTCTTACAAAAAGGGTCTACATAAATGCCCTTAGTGGTGATGCCCCCTTGTGCCACTCCTTGGAGAGGGATTATAAGCTAAACTCCCCTACAAGGGGCATTGCCCCCTCGACCCCCGTGACCTGACCCGGCAGGTCGATCCCCGGCGTTGCGCTGATAGACGCATGAAGCTAGACTCCCAACCCATGACCTGCCAGTTCCAAATTGCGAAGATACCCCAGATGGGTCGAAAATTGCTAAAATACCCTGAAAGGGTCTAAACTGCCCAGAATACCCTGAAAGGGTCGGAGATTGCCAAAAAACTATCAAAATACCATGGATGGGTCGAAAACTGCCAAAATACCCTGGTGGGGTCAAAAACTGCCAAAATACCCTAGATGGGTCAAAAACTGCCAACATACACTGGATGTATCGGCCAACCCACTAATCCCAAAAAATAGATAAATCTCTCTTACATTCCCTGAAGGGTGTATTGGGGTCGAAAACTGTCAAAATAACCTAGAAGGTTCAAAACTGCCTAAATACAGAAACTATAAAAGTACCCCTGAAGGGTCATAAACTATAGACATACACAGAAAATAGTCCAAATTGCAGAGATACCCAAGATGGGTCATAAACTATAAATACACCCCAAAAAAAAGGAGTTTGATATCTAAGAAACTCAAATTCAACGACCTGTTCTAGTGGTGGGATGTAGGCCAAATGTAAATCAAATGACCCGACTATGTAATCGGGAATTCATGTACTTTATAAAGATGAATTCAAAGAATGAAATGTTTAGTTTTCTCCTACAAATGTGTATCTCTAATGGGTGGTCTCTTTGATCGAATCTATTAGCTGAAACCCCCAATGTAAATATAAATAAGAAAAAGAAGGGGTTCTATCTTGTAAAGATATGCAGAGCACGAGTTTGGAACAATCATAACAAATTGGAAAATACGTAAAAATATGATTAAGTAGAGTCAGATACCTCATTGCAGGTAATTAGTCAAAGATATCTTCATTCCTACGAAGTAAAAGGGCTACTTTTATCATTTAACAACTCCTATTCAACTTCTTATTCATACTTTACCAAACTGTAAGACTTGTTCGTTTCACATTAAATTCTTGGAACCATGCTTATAACAAATGTGTGATGGAATAAGCATAAAGACAGCTATGGACATGAGATAAGTACACTTATTCCTCTTTTTCTTATCCCAATTCTCACCGAGCAGCGTTTGGTTATGTAATCAGCAAAAGAGGAGTAATAAACAACAAAAGAAAAAATATTTAAACATGCGAAAGGGTGAGATAACCCCAGCAGTCAACAGAAATCACGGCGAAGCAGAACACTGGATGATCCAAAAAGGCGCCACAGTTCTTACCTCACATCCACATCAAATGCTCGTTCAAATGCCTAATAGAGAGAGAGAGGGGGTGGTGGGGGGGAAGAAAAAGAAACGGCGAGACGAAAGGAAAAAGGGGGGCACCAATGAGAAATGGGTCAGCCAGCCTGAAGTAGAATGACAAACAGGAGGAATAAATAGTTCACCTTGGTGCCGGGGAAGGTCATATGGAGCTCCTCCCCGGGGATGAGGACGGGCCAGCGCTCGCCGGCCTCGCGGAACATCTGCTCCGTCTCCAGCATGCGGCCCCGGTCGAGGATGCGCTCGCGGAGGGACTGGGCGGAGGTGGCGGTGGCATCGACAACCTCCTCGACGCCGTTGACGTAGGTGATGGTGATCTGTGGGGGGTGGTCGTCGGTGCGGCGCTTCACCACGACCTGGCATCCCCCCGGGGAGGCCTCCTTGTGCCGCGCCGCGTTGCACTGTGCCAGGAACTCCATGCAGCACGCCGTCCGCGGGTCCAGCGCGTTGAACTCGATCCGCACCCTCGACAGGAACTTCAACATCCTCTCTCTCTCTCTCTCTCTCTCTGCGACTGCCGTCGTTCCGCGGCCTCTCTGTGCTCAGTTTCTCAGCTCCTTGCTTCCACGGATCGATGCCTTCGCTTTGCTCCGTGGCACGGGCCAGGGCTGTCAGTGGGCTGCCCGGGCGCCTTTGGGCCGAACTGAAGTGGTCGGGCCCGGCCCTCAAACTCCATCTCTTCCCTTCCCAATAAGAGTCTTATAAGAGAAATACTTGCTACACACCCTGTGTTATTACACACTAAAATTATCCTTTTTCGTATGACCATACATGTTTGTCCTACTATGATAAATGATGAGTAATGCTTAGTGTAACACCCCTGATAATTACACCTCGGAATGTTGCACATGCAACACTTTATATACATATTTTTAAATTTTTTTTGAGTGGCCCCCACGTCTAATTAGGTTGGTGTGTGGGTCACGTCACCGGATGACGTGACGAGAGGGCCAATTAAATGAAGAACTCCAACCTTATGAATAGTAAAATTAAGTCAATTTCACTATTCAAAGAGGGACAAATTTAGATTCAATTGGCTCTCACGTCACGTAATCCGGTGACGTGACCGACATACCAACTTAATTAGATGTGGCCCATGTGGGAGTCACTCAAAAAAAAATTTTGAAAAAAATAGTGCATGTTACATGTGCAACACCCCTGGGTGTAATTACCCGAGATGTTGCACTAAGCATTACTCATAAATGATATATGGGGACTTATAAGCCTCAGTTATCGATTCTTTTTTTATTCCTTCGTCGTGAGGAACACATAATCTCCCTCCTACTCCAATAGCACCATCTGCACTTTGAGTAAACTCTGACTTTCCAATCAATTCTAGCATATGTTGGTCTACTCTCTAGGTTTCTATAATCTTATCCATCATCTTGGATTGAATAGCTATCCTAGTAGTAAATGACCTTTCTCTTCGACAAAGCCGGGAGCACTGAACCACTTTTGTGATCATCTTCCATTCCTGGTGCAACTCCATGGCCATAAGCTTTGTTTCTACTCAAGACATCATCAACTACATTTGTCTTTCAAGGATGGTGATTCAACGACATGTCATAATCTTCCATGAATTCAATCCATCTTCTCTGCTTCAAATTCTGTTTCTATAAGAAAATGTATTTGAGACCTTGATGATCAGTGAATACTTCAAATTACTCTCCATATAAATAATGTCTCCAAATTCTTAAGGTACGAACTATTGTTGTAAGTTCCAAATTATTCATGGAATAGTTCACTTTATGAGACTTTAGTTGTCTACGTGCATAGGTTATCACCTTCCCATGATACATCAACACATAACTTAAATCTTTCTTGGATGTATCTGTATATACTACAAAGCTATTCGAACCTGAAGGCAAAGTAAGAAATGGTGTTGTAATTAATCTATGTTTCGACTCTTGGAAAGTCTTCTCAAGTACTTCTGACCATTTATGTACTCTTTTCTTTGTCAACTTAGTTATAAAAGTAACAATGAAAAAAAAACCTTATATGAATCTTCTAACTAGATTGTAGGTCCCAAAATTTTTTGAATCTCACCGACATTCTCCAACCTCTTCTAATATAACACTACCTCTTCCTTGACTAGATCCACGGACACTCCATCTTTTGATATCACATGGCTAAGGAATTGCATTATGTACAACCAAAATTCACACTTTGTTAAACTTTGCATACAATTGTTGTCTTCTTAATATCTCTAACATGATTATGAGATGTTTTTAATGAGCTTCCTTTTTGGGTGAGTATACAAATAAATCATCAATAAAATATCACTACAAAATGATCCATGTATGGCTGACAAATTATGTTGATCGAGTCCATTGCTATGTAAATAAGGATTGCACATTTTAACTCACGTGCATGAGGTCTAGATTGTAGACTCGGCAAGTGGAAGTCGATCCCACGAGAATTTGGTAGAACTCAATCTTAAAATTAAATTTTATTTTCTATTAGTCGCACAAAATTTAGAGAGATGCTGATGCTTTTCAGATGAATAAAATTGAATATAAAGAAACAAAACAAATAAAATGAAATTTAATTAGGGGGATGATAAAGACTAGGGTGTATGGATTCCACAAATAACATATGTATGCAGTAAATAAAATTTCTCCTCAAAACTCTTTCCCAACGATCGTCTGAATTAGAGATAACTCAATATATCTAATTCAGAAAATTTGATGTTTAATTCAGTGGAAGAATAAAATAAATATATAATTTCTTTCACTTAAAATGAATTAAGAGTAATAATTATTTGTCAGATACAAACATATATCATCAAAGATTTTCATCCAAAAATGATATATCTAGTCAAATCATGAACAGTCAAAAACTTAATTGTAAAAAAATTTAATATGAAAGCCTTGACTTAACAAATCAATTGAAGTGAAATTAATCTTCGTTAAAATTACCACATAGGAAATATGTAGATGAGAAGATAAGTACTACACAATACATGTCACTCTCTCTTCCTCCTCGACCTTAGTTGAGAGGTTTTAGCTGATTGTAGAATCAAGAACAAGATATAATAGAATTAAAATTTTCCTTAAAAACATCAAAGACTTACAAGGATTCGAAGGTTCGGGTTACCCCTCTTCTCCCCAACCTTCTGTTTTTATTTTGAGAAAAAATTTGTGCAACACTCTGAGTAATTACCCCTAGACTGTTACATGCGCAACACTTGATTTTTTTTTAAATTTTTTTGAGTGACCCCCACCTTAAGTTGTATGGGCGTTGATGCCACATCACCAGATGACATGGCGTGAGGGCCACGTAAAAAAATAGGGCCATGATGATGTGGCATCAGGGAAGGTGCGTGTGCTTAGGACATTGGTTTATGAGTAGAGAAAAGAAAGGGATGAGGGAGAGATTGGTGGAGTGAGAGAAACATCTGGTATTTAATGTGGAGAAATAAGGGGAAGAGATAAGAAATGGTTCATTAGTGGAGCAAGGATGTGGGGAGGAGGAAGGGTAATTATTTTACACATAAAATACCCTTCTATTATGTTGACATTTATTTAACAACCATGTGCCCTTGATTCAATTAATTCAGCCTCTCATGTGTTGGCCCGCCATCTTTGCATATATGTCGGTGGAGAGGTTCCATCGATAGCGGAGCAGCCAAGGGCTGCGCGCCGAGCGCTCCCCCGTCCCGTCGCGAGCTCCCTCGCGGAACCGTTGGGAGGGGGGGAGCTCCCGCCGGAGACTCCCCCCCCTCCCCCTTCTCCTCTTCCGGAGGCTTCACATCCGGTTCGTCTCTCCGGGGGCGTTCACCGGGCTTTTGTCAGGTAGATTCCCAAACCCTACCTGGAATCTCAGGGAGATCGGAGCTCCTCCGACCTTCTCTGGCTCTCTCCCTCCTCCCTTTTGCCCTTCTTCCCCCCCCCCCCCCCCCCCGCGCTTGCCCTCCGGCCTCCCTCCCCTGCCTTCCTTCTCCTTCCCTTCCACCTTCCCTTGCTGTTTCTTCCCCCTCCCCTCCGGCGCCTTCCTCGGTGTTCTCCGTCCTCATTCCCCCTTCCTCCCCCCCCTCCCGGGTCTTTCCTCTTCGCCGACGTCCCCCCATTCCGTCCCTCCTCCCTTCGCATCCCCCCCTCTGTGGTGATCCCCCTCCTCTGGCCACCTTCTGCCTCCCCCTTCCTCAATCTTAACCCCCTCCCCGGCGTTCCCCCTCCCTTCCCCTTCACTCCCACCTGTCCCCTCCTCCGGCCGCCTTCTGCCTTCCCTTCTGCCCTCCCCCCCCTCCCAGCCGACCCACTGCCTACCCCTGCCCCGGGGCCCGTTCGCCTCCCTCGGGCCCCCCTCCTTTGCCGCCCTTTCCCCCTCCCTCTCCCGCCGTTTCCAGCTGCCCCCCCCCCACCTTCGCTGCCCTCCCTTCGCCCTCTCCCTCTCTTCCCCTCCGGCGTCCCCCCTTCTAGCTTCCCCTCTCCCTTCCCCCCCCTCCTCCGGCGTTCTTCCCTTTCTCCCTCTTCCAAACCCTTTTGTCCCCCCCCCGGGCCTTCGGCTCGCGTGTGGTTCTCCGGTCGAAGAAGGTGGCCAGCTGGTCGCTCTTGCAGGTGACGGTTACTCCTCGGTTCTTTCAGAGCTCGGAGATGCTGTGCTTCTTCCAAGCACCCCTCGGTTGCTTGTCTCCCGGGTCTCTTTTACTCACCGCCATAGGTGTATGCGGTCTGGACGCCTTGTGCTCCTCGAGGATGTTATCTTTCGCCTTCGACTCGTCAGCTGCCCCATCATCGTCAGGAGTGCCCCGCCCTCGGGCTGTTGTTGTTGTCTCTCTGTTCTCTTCTTTTGTGGCCCGTTGGGCAGTTGTCTTCATAGGTCAGAGAGGGTTGTGTACGTGGTTTGGTCTTTGTCCCCCTTGTCTCTTGCTGCTTATGTGATATGAATGTAGTCTCTTGATTCCAAAAAAAAAAAAAAATCTTTGCATATATGTCTCTGATCATTGGTCTATTGAATTTGATTCCTCGATCATGGATCATGCATCTCGGACACAACTTTTGGATTACAGACGAGCCTCGGTTTGGATCACGATGATTGAAGAAGTAATTTTCCAGCTTCTGAGAATCGTTCAATTGGAGTTCCTACAATGACAAGTGTACGAGTTGTTTTAATTTAAAGTCATTCGCGTAGAAGAAAGCAGGTTGAAGAGGGTAGTCGAATGATATTTAGTCGTAAGGTCACTTTGCTAATCGAGCCCGATTAACGTGATTATCTGTGAGGAGAGAGCGGGGCCCATCGCTCTCTCTCTCTCTCATCCGCCGGGTTAACGCTAACCGGATGTCAAAGTGGCCCTTGCTGTATTAGGTCAGTTTATTGTTTTGAATGTTCTTCATTCGCAAGGGCTACTTTGACTAAATGGTGTCAGGCTGAGGATAGAAAAGTGGTTTCTCTTGAGTTTATTCTGACCGTCCAATGTTCAAACTTAGTTGCTAATGATTTTTCCAGTTGAAGGATTTTAGCAAGGGATTAATATTGGATTAAGACATTGGTTGAATGAAGCAATTGAATAGATACTATGACTGAGTGTATTAACTTAAATGCACAACCTTTATGATGTTCAAATGCTTTCCATTTCTATGGTTGTAGTTTGTCATTAAGTGTAGGAGTGATTTTACTTTCTTTTTCATCAACATTTTAGTACTCCTGCTAATTTTCTGATGATAATATTTTTGCATAAATTATGTTATCATTCAAAATACACTAAATCTGATCGTTTATGTGCAGGAGTTCAACATCTTGACTTATTCTATATATTTAAGACATGCCAAAGTTCAAAATTATTATATGATTTGTGAATTTATTACTCAGTAGGTATGCCATTGATTTTGATGCCTACCGAGTCTTATGACTCACACATGCGATTACCCCCTTCTTGTTTTCAAGAGCTAGTGAATAATGGGGTTTAGCTCCTACAAGAAGTAGATTAGAGATGTGATCGAGGGAGAACATTTTGGAGTCTACTGCGTATAAGATAGAGTAAGTTTAGTTCTCTTTGTGTATGAAATGTAAACGCTATTTTTGAGCTAAGAGATGTACAATATTATATATGATGTGAATTATGTGTGTTTATGCTGTGAAAGTAATATTTAGTATGACTAAGATATGTAGAAGATCAGCTACCTTTAAGACTACAAAGAGCTTAGACAAAAATAAGGTCAATTGAAGTAGGCGCTATTTCAATATCTTGTTGAGATAGTTGAAAGATAGTTAGTCGCATAGACGAACCTCTGCTTATCTCAGGAAAACGACAAAAGATAGACCTCCTCTATAAACAAAGAGTTAAACGATCTATCACATATCTCAAGAAAAAAAATATGAAATACTCTAAGTATAGCATGCTCTAATGTCGAACAAAGACATAGGTGAAACTTCGCCTATTAGGCAGAAATGACAAACTGTCTCACCTCAATCTCTGAAACTGAGACATGTGTCCTTATCTAATTAAAAGATAAATTATTTTCTACAAATTGCCTAAAGAATAAACATATAAAATATGACTCTGGCTAATAAAATATTTTAAAAAATTAAAAGAAATAATTTTCCATATTTTATGGGTATGGTCTTATATATATAATTATATAGACTATCTTGACTAGCCCATATTTTGCATTTAATGCCAATATCCGTTGAGATATGTCAATAAGAACAGTATTGTATAGGATACGACTCCATTAAATACTTAAGTGGACATTACAAACGCACTTAGTATTGAACTATAGTATAACATATATACTCTCCATTACGTGTTAGTCAAACATGCTGAATAAAAGTACATGTCATGTCTCTTTTCATCTGAATTTCTCTCCTTATCTCACATTGTATTCAAAATCTGCTTGGAAAATATTTATTTAGCAATATGTAGGTTACACAATTGAGGGAAGACAAAGATTTCAGCATGGCACAATTCAACTCAGATATCTTACTCCGCCCAGGAGAACAAGAACAAAATTTAAGGTGGAAGCTATCTCAACAGTTAGAAGATCAAGACCTAGGAGTCACAACAAATCTTTTAAAGCTTAGCACCAAAGATCCGACCATTAGACGAATTTGTGTCTAACTGATACATCACCTTCATCCTATAAATAAGGTGAAGATTGTAGTAAGAAGGAGCAGATTGAAAGATTAAAACGAATGAAACAGAGTGAGAAATAGTTGATTACACTCTCAAAGCACCCTCTTGCATTCAAGTGATCTCTGCATCAAGCTTCTAGTGCATCCACAACGAGAAGAACTTCAATGCGTTCAACATTTATCCTTGAGATTTTGTACCTTCAATAAGCATTCAAGAGGGGGTATTGTGTTGTAATGATATTCTTATTCCCCTCATCTTTTATTTTCATTCTAATTATTTACTTTGTTTTAGTTTTGTATCACTGTCAGAAGGACGGTGGATGAAAAGAGCATTCGTTGTTCTGAGTTGCTAGCACTGCGGGTGACTGGTTGTTCGGTCCACTGATACCCGTGAAATCAACTAAGTGACTAGGACCTAGAAGGCTAGCTGGTGTGAAATCATCAGAAAAAACCAAGTCACAGGGTAGTGGTTGTTGGTTGCTGAGACCTGACCAAAATCAGTAAGGGAGCTGGCCCTTAAGAATCAATTTGTGTAACTTTGGTTAGAAGGTTAGTGAAAAATCTCGGGCGAGTTGCAAGGGGAATGGATGTAAGGAACCAAGAGGCTGACCAAACCAATATAAATCTTTTGTCCCGTGTGATATGCTTGCTTATTCTTACATTTACTTTCCATTGTGTATGTATTTAAATTGCGAAGAAATTTTTTTATACGCTATCATATCTCAAGGCAGAACTATTCACCCCCCTCTATGGTTTGCCCGGCTACTAGTAGATAAGACTAGGGGTTGCTTTTCCCACTCAGTCAATTTTCGACGTTGAGGTTATACTGCTTTCATCCCCGACTGGTGTCTCCTCTAGACGCTGGGCCTTTAGAGCTCATGTTGATTTCAACTTCTTTGTGGCTAGTTGTTAACAGGCTTTGGACCATCTTATGGGGTTTCCTTTTCTCGGGCTCTATGCTTCCAAATGTATCCTTTGTGAATTAGGGCTTCGATTTCATTTTTGCGAATTAGGGCTTCGATTTCATCCCATAGTTGGCGACATTCTACTGTGTCATGGCTATGGTCACAATAACTTCCTTTTGTCTTAGCATTTTGGATTGTACTTCAGAGGTGGCGACTAGTGGAGGAACTCTTTGTTATGAATTTCTTGAAGAATTTGATAGACAAGAGTTGAGAGTGGCATTTACTTATCGAATCTGGGTGCCAGTTCCTTCCTCTCTTTCTCTCGCCTATCACACTTGCTGCTGGGGTGGGGTGGTTGGTCAGTAGGGCGCTTTCTGTCTCCATCTTATTCTCTGACTGCTCTACAAGTAATCACCACCTCATCGCACCCTACGTGTGGCAGGGCTATAGAAAGAAAGTTTGAGAGAGTGGCTGAAGGATGTAAGACCAAGTCCCATTGTAGAGTTGTGTCCTTTATGCCCTGAGTCAGAGTGGTGACGGTGGAAGCAACATCAAGGTGTAGGATACACACTGCTTCAACATTGAATCGACCAACATAATCACGCAGTGGCTCGCCACGAGCCTGCTTCAGTGCTAGTAATCTGGCAATGGTCTTGGGCCTTCTTTCTCCAACAAAATTTTCTTTGAAAAGTTAGCCAAATTGACCGAAGCTGGTTATAGTTCTAGGGTTAAGGGCTTGGAATCACATTTGTGCACTCTCCATTAATGTGGTAGCGAAGGCATGACATTTGAGAGCATCAAAGACTCCTTGCAATGTCATGAGGGCCTCAAAGTTGTTGTAATGGTCAGTTGGGTCTCCCAAACCATCATAAGGTTTTACAGAAGGTATCTGGAGCTATGTTGGAAGGGGAACTACTATAATGTCCTTGCTGAATGGTGAGTACACATCATCATCATCATTTGTATGCGTGGCTCCTTTCTCACCTAGGAGGGTATTGATGCGTCGTTCATGTTCTTCAAAACACTGTTGGAATTCATCTAGGTGCGCTTCTACCCTGGGATGTATCTAGGTCGCAGATGGACAAAATACCTATCCGGCGGAGCATGGAGGCGGTGCGTGATCCCGAGGAGCATACCTTCTTACAAAAAAGAGTAGAAGACGCTTCTACTTTAGCATAGGAAGGTTGTTGTAGTGCAGGACTCATTCACTTCACCGATATATCAGTGTTCCTTGCATGATGATGTGCTCACCAATGTTTCGGCCACCACATAGGAACGCTCTTTTGCCAGAGGAAGCAACAGTGGGGGAGCACTAGGGACACCACTCCTTAGGTTGTCGTCTCCCTATCAAATCAAGAAGGTAGTCATTCTTGTGGTTAAGACCATCTAGTGGATCCCTACTACTTCCATGTTGAGAGGGAGCACCAAAATTAGGTGATACAGAGAGGTGGGAAAAAGCAGAGGCTTGGTTCGCTTTATTATCTTATGATTCCTCCCTTATCACTCTCTTTCCTCTCGCTACTTGATAAAGGGGTTCTCTTCTTGCTCTCTTACTGGCGTTTGTCTGGTAAGACATGGCTTCTTATTTGCGTTTCCCATAGACGGCACCACAATGTGGAGGTGTGGATCTTGCAGCTTCTCCTAGCCGTTGAATGGTCAAGAGATTTTGTTTAAGGGAAATATAGTTCATCTCAGCTGAAGGACCTGTCACTAGAGAAAAAAAATTAGGGGGGCCTCGAGAGTCTTTCTCGAGAAATACCTTCTAATGCTTAAGTCAGGATGAGATATTTTCCCAAGGAAATAGAGTGTGTATAGGTGGATTTTCTGAGGTCATACCTAGGTTAAGGTGAAGGGGTCACCTTTTTATAGTTGATGAATGGTCGGTGATCTCGATTATTGCATCTGAAAAATCTGGGAATCTTGGCACGTGTCTAATGACTCACCTTGTTAGTGCTTTTATATGGTGGGATGCACCACGTAAGGAGATTTGTTATGCCTTAACCTTGGTAACATGCGACATTATGCCATTATTACAAGGGGTCGGTGGATATTGACACGTCCTTAATACATGCCTTTCCCTTTGCTTTGCTGGCACTCATAAATAATATCTTATCCATGTGGGCAGATCAGGGGACCCTTGACTTGATAGCTTGTGCACACTTGCTATGATGCTGAAACGATCTTTGTAATCTGCGAGTTCTTCCGACAGTATACAATGTCATCATTTCACTTTCTTCCATGATTGCACGTTGAATAGTGGTCTGCCTTCATAGAGGTCAAAAAACGTGATAGAAGATGTTGCACATACATTATCATATTTTCGGTGTTCATTAAAGTGTAATTCTTTCGGTTGACTAGGATTTTCCTGGGGTAAAAATCCCTTGGAAGACCCAGGGCTGAGCTTAAGATTTTGAAGGCTAGAGATCAGGGTAAGGCCCTCCATTAATCGAGCTAAGGCTCGACTGATCAGAAATTGGGCTAAGCCTCTCCACCAATCGAGTTAAAGTGCGATAGACCGAAAATCGGGCTAAGGCCCTGCGGTAATCAGGCTAAGACACGATAGACCATAAGTCGGGTTAAGCCCCTTTGGCAATCGGGATAAGGTGCGATAGATCATAAATCATGCTAAGATTCTCCCTCAAGATCCGAGTTAATAATTTTCTTCCTAGGATGGGTTTGGGGCTGAGTTAATACTCGGGCCTCCTACTGATCAGGATCAAGTTGACTTTTCGGGCCCCTTGAAAGAGCTCGGAGCTTAGTTACCATTCAAGTCTTCTAAGTTAGAGTTTGCGGGTACCACGTCATTTGCTCAATGGTTTTCCTCTTGACTTGACACATGACGAAAGGGCTAGATTGGTACATGCCATTGCGGGACTCTGACAATACTTATTACATTTTAAGGGGGTCTTAAAAGAGCTACGTAACCTTAACATATTGCGCTAGAATTTTTGCACGCTAGGTTGGGCCGTGTGCTTAGGTTGGGCCACATCAGTGGACTTCATTTCAGTGGAGGAGAAAATCTCTCTACAATATGTAACTGTGATGTGTTTTGAACTTGTGGTTAGTGATGTATCTTTTTTTGGGGGGGGAGGGTGTGAAAAGTGGTGCATCACTTGACTCATCCGTGTAAGGTGAAATAGGAAAAGTCAACTTCCAACGATCAATTCTCGTCCGTGACAGAGTGGACACCCTCTTTCTTTATAATAGGGAGGTTCAAAGTTTAATATCGAACTTTCCCTCCCCCGTTATAAAAAAACAAACTTACTAAAAAAAAAAGTCAAACGAGCAATTGTTATCAAAAATAAAATACAAAAGGACTTCAGTCGACGAACAAAGAAAAATGATCCGACTTCTAAAAAGGAAACTACCGGACAAAGGGCACCTGCATAAGCCGGCCGGAAGGGCGGCTGCAAATGGGTAAAAAGCCCGTACCGGGGGGTAGCGGACAAATTGTACCTGCACGACTCGTAAGCGAACCGGACGGGGCCGCGGAAAACGGGAGTGCCCTCCCTCCTCCTACTTCCCTCTCCAACATCCCTTCGCAGCATTTCCTCAGTAACCTGCAATGCACGGCGCCGCTCCCATCCGCTTCCGCCCCTCCCCCACGCCCGCCGCTGCCAGCTTCCCTCCCCGCCACGCCCCCCAGGCGCCCACGGCCCTGTGCCTCCCCCTTAGCCGCCGCCTGCCGCCCGCCACCGCCGCCCCCACCATCCGCGCCGTCGACGCCGCCCAGCCCTTCGACTACGAGGCCAAGGCGTCCACTCGTCTCGAGCAGTCCTCCCGCCTCAAGGTCGCCGTGGTGGGCTTCGGCAACTTCGGCCAGTTCCTCTCCAGCACCTTCGTCCGGCAGGGCCACGCCGTGCTCGCGCATTCGCGCTCCGACTACTCCGACGCCGCCCGCTCCCTAGGCTGCGCCTTCTTCCCCGACCCCCACGACCTCTGCGAGGCCCACCCCGACGTCGTCCTCATCTGCACCTCCATCCTCTCCGTCCGGGCCGTCCTCGCCTCCCTCCCCCTACACCGCCTCCGCCGCTCCACCCTGTTCGCCGACGTCCTATCCGTCAAGGAGTTCCCCCGCACCCTCCTGCTGCAGACCCTCCCCCCGGACTTCGACATTGTCTGCACCCACCCGATGTTCGGCCCGGAGAGCGGCAAGGACGGCTGGGCGGGGCTGCCCTTCGTGTACGAGAAGGTGCGGGTCGGCCCCGGTGAGGACCGGGAGCGGCGGTGCGAGAAATTCCTGGATATCTTCGCCAAGGAGGAGTGCCGGATGGTGGAGATGTCGTGCGCCGACCACGACCGGTACGCTGCCGAGACCCAGTTCGTGACGCACACTGTGGGGAGGATGCTGGCGAAGCTGGAGCTGGAGTCGCGGCCCATCAACACCAAGGGATACGAGACGCTGCTGCAGCTGGTGGAGAACACCTGCAAGGACAGCTTCGACCTGTACAACGGGTTGTTCATGTACAACAAGAATTCCACGGAGCTGCTCGACCGGATGGAGGTCGCGTTCGATTCGTTGAAGAAGGAACTGTTCGGGCAGCTGCACAATATACTGAGGAAGCAGCTGTTCGACAACGGCGGCCCAACCTCCTGATTCTTTGAGATGAGAAAAGGGTCATCTTTTTGCTGCCCCCTGTAGATGTGCCGACTGCTGTTGTTGCTATGAGCTTCTGTATGGATGGTCGTTTTTTCTCTATTTTCCCGTGGCCCATGTTGTAGTTTCTTTGGCAAGTTGAGGCGGTACATGTTGCGGATCCAATGTCTTAGAGACTGCATTTGTTTCTCTAAGAGCTAGAAAGGGGTTTTGCCCTCGCCAATTGATTTGTTTGTTATCATCAACTCTTGCAGTAGTTAATGAGATCCTGATCATGAATTCCGAGTGTCAAATGTTTCTCACGTTCTTGGTCCGTCTATTAAACTAGTTATAATTTTTTACTTGCCTCATCCTGGTGATAGACCTGCACTTGGCAGTGAAAACACAACTCATCGAAGGACCTGCATACAACAATGGAAATGGAAAGAGCATGTGATGGGCTTCTGAGCTAACCCTCTGCAAGATCCCTGAAGGTAATGCCTTTTCTGAGACCCCACTCACATTCATAATGATTGAGGGGCATGATCTGCCAATCTCTCCAAGTGGTAGGTTGGGAGGTCGTGCCGCACAACATGGCATGGTGGTGTGCTTTCTGATCATAGGGTTTTAGAATACAACAGAGGAAATCTTCGAATGAAGATGCAATGGCTCTCAGCTTGGTGGTATGCTGGCAAATGAAATGTCTATCTTCTTCAAAAAATGGCTCAAAAAATTCATTAAATTCTTTCTTTCTTTGCCCTCATTCTCATCTGTTTTCTGAACCAACAAGTACAAGATGTCATCTCATCACTTAGCATAACTAGGCCATTGACATTCTGTGGTAGTAGGAATGCTACATTGCCACTCTTTCTACCACACCCACCCTTTGTCACCTTTCTTTTTTGACTGTTCTGCTTGTCTTGGAATCACTAAACTTAAGTTTGGTGTTTTCTATGTATTGGTTGTCTGATCTTAAGATCGGATGGCCAAGATGAGAATGGCAAAAGGTGTGGCAAAAAGGGTGGAACAATAGCATTTCTCTCTGTATTCTGTAGTATATGTATGGAGTAGTGTCTACAATTCTATCAAAATTTTGATGATATTTTGTGATGTCCATCTAGTAACCTATCGGTGACCCCTGCTGCTGCCAATGTGAGTAAATTATTAACTCCAGTTACATTTTTCAGGTGGGATGGGGTTTGCCAATGCACAACTGCTGCTTAACAGAATTCTGTTTTGAGATTAACACACTGATGGATCTCCAAGAATCAACATTTTACTAGAATAGAATCCAAGTAAAACTTTGTGCTTAAATTGGAGTCCATCTACAGATTTTTTTTGATTATCTACCCAATTATTGATGTCATTTGTTCTTCCTGTTCATTTATTCATTTTTTATATGCAAGTAGACAGTTCCTAATGAATTTTTAATCATGGACTCATTGTTTTAAATATATTACCAGTAACATTGATGTCATTCTTGTTGATAAGCTAATTAATGTTCTTTTGTGTTTTTTCCTTCTAAATTCTTTTTGAATGGATGAGACATGAACATGTTATTACTCTTGTTCCTGTCTTTCTAAAGGAACAGAAGCTTGGGTTTTCATTTGTGTTTGTGCCATTACCTTCTGTAGAGGCCTAAGAAGGGGGCTCAAAAGATCCCATATTGAAAACTACAAAGATGGGCGTGTGCTTATAAGCAAGACCCAAGTCTTCTCATTTGCGGGTCCTTTTACCAGCAAAAAAGGACAAAACCCTAGTCGCCCCCGGGCGTAGCGGGGACAATACCTCAAAGGAGACATCACAAATTTGTACGTCTTCATTGACGCCGTCTGTGGGAACCCCGACCCACTAAACACAAAGTCCACCTTTGCTGGGGGGGCTAGTGTAGAGGCCTAAGAAGGGGGTTCAAAAGATCTCATATTGAAAACTACAAAGATGGGCATGTGCTTATAAATAAGACCCAAGTCTTCTCCTTTGAGGGTCCTTTTACCAGCAAAAAAGGACAAAACCCTAGCCGCCCCCGGGCGTAGCGGGGACAATACCTCAAAGGAGTCATCCCAAATTTGTACGTCTTCACCTTCTCTTCCCCTCTAACTTTCACTTAATTGCATTGCGTGGATAGAGATAAAATCAATATGCTCCTTTTTCTTTCTTTAGCTTCCTCCCCTTTTTGTACCCCAGTGAGGAATCTCTCCGGGCGACACTTAGTATATAGGTCTTGTGCTCGAATAAATGAATTTATGCAAACTTACATGGAAAGAGCATGTCTGGATTCCTGTATAAGCTCTGCCTTGAACTTCCAGCTATTGAAGCCAGGAATCTTGTGAAGTCAAGAAGGCAACAATGATGGTGCAGTCTGGTCTTTATTTTTAAAGATGTATATCGGACATCTTTTCCCCAAGCACCAGGGCTCTTGCTGATTGCCTAGAAGTACCACCGTAATGCATATGTTCTTAAACTCAAGATTAATACCTTAGTGTTTTGTTTCCAATTCTGCTTTCTTGCCTGATTCTTTTTCTTGAGAAGTGGGCAGTACTACTATTGTATTAAATAAAAGAAGGGATTTACAAGTGTATACTTTCAGCCCCCAAAAGGATCCCTATACAAAAGTCACTGCCAAGAGGGCAGATCTCTACCTGTTCCCCAACAAAGGAAAAACAGAGGAGTTGTGGGACTCCACTTTACAAAGGAGTTTGGCCCACTCACTTATTCCCTCACAAACAAAAGAAATGACCCTCTCCTCCACTTTAGCTTCCCCTCTGAAAATTCTGCTGTTCCTTTCGCTCCATAGAGCCCTCAAGGTCGCGTGAAGGATGAGCCATCAGATGATCTTTTCCCCTTTGAGGACCCAACTCTTGTGCCAATTGAGGTGTAGCTACTGCACACTCTTAGACTGGCCCAAGGAGAGGTGGATCTTGCTACCGATCCGGGTCCAAACCTTTTGAGAATAGGAACATCCCGTAAAGAGATGGTCGAGGTCCTCCTTTACCTCTCCAGACAAGCAACACAAAGTAATAATGTCTTGACAAAAAGGTGCAATCCTATCACAAGTGGGCAGTCGGCCATGAGAAATCCGCCATATCAACAGCTTAACCTTCAAAGGGCTCTTGGTGTTCCAAACCTGTGGGGAAAAGGGGTGCCGCACACCCCCATCTGAGATAAGAGGGTATGCCGACCTGACTGAGAAATCTTCCTCCTTATCCCATCTTCACACCCACTTGTCAGCTCTATTGTCCACCAGCCTAAAGTGAGTGAGCAAAGAAAGCAAGCTCCCCAATTAATCATGAAAGTAGGCGACCAGGTACCTCCAGATAGCTGGCTATCAGAAGAATGCTCCATGGAAACCAAGGGTGTAGCAACAATAACAAAGAGCCTAGGATACGCCTCCTCGAGTGTTAAGCCTTTACACCACCTGTCGTTTCAGAACTGGCTTCTCTACCCATTATCCAGACTGACACGAACACTGGATTTGATGCAATCACTATAATGGATGATGCCTCTCTAAGTCGGAGAGACATTGTGCAAAGAAGGCGGTGTCAAATCTCACACTCTAGACCTGCTATAATATCTCTGCTTGATAATTTGTAGCCATAGGTCACTGTCTTTCACTCCAAGCCTCCACAACCACTTACAAAGAAGTGTTAAGTTGAAATCTATGATGTTCTTGAAACCCACTCCTTCTTTGCTTCTGTAAACTCTACCCCAAGAGATGTCATGCCAACCCCTCCCACTTTTTCCGCTGTTGTGATAGAAGAATCTAGCTTGAATTTTCTTCACAATTTTGGGCATCTTGAAGATAGAGAGTAAGTAGAAAGGAAGGGTGTCCAGCACCAATTTACATAAGACTACTTTCTCCCCCATAGGAGAGGAGCTTTGCCTTCCATCCGGTGAGCCTGGACTCATACCTCTAAACTATCACCTGCCAATTTCTATAGTGGAGAGGGGGCAAAGAAAGGCCTAGACAAGAGAGAGGAAAGCCTCCTATTTGACAGCCCAGAATAAATGCTGCTCTCCTAAGTGGCCTCTCTTCCATATTGACCCCAGATAAAATACGTATGCTATAATTCACCTTCAGCCTACTAACCTCTTGCAATATCTCAAGCATCAGCCTGACATCAAAGAACTGTCTCTCCTCGTTAGCTAGGAACAGAATGGTACCATCAACATACTGTAGGTGACTAATGCTCAAACTGTGATACCCGGCGTGGAAGTTTCTAACAATACCTGTCCCCTTACCCTCAACCATATCTTGTTCAAAATTTGTGGAAGAAGAACAAATAAGAGAGGTGACAGAGGGTCTCCCCAGTGGAGCCCTCTGCCACTAAGAAAAGGAGTGGGCTGCCCGTTCACAACTGCAAAGGAGGTTGAAAGATCTCATCTTGGCTAAAATCTGAAGGAGGCAATCCTAATTAACTCTGTCATAAGTCTTCTTAAAGCCCAACTTCAAGCACCCCTGTCTTCCTATGTGTCTCCATAGCATGCGCCAATTCATGCGTCACTAGGAAGTTCTCCTGAATGTGTCTTCCTTTAATAAAAGCACATTGATGACCACTAACCACTCTCCCAATCACTCTATCCAGTATTCTTGCTAGCAACTTAGTGATGATTTTGTATGTACTATTCAGCAAACTAATGAGTTTGAAATCCCCAAAATCCTGAGCCCTTGTTTCTTAGGGATAAGGACCAAGAGGGTTTTATTGATACCCCTCAAGTGGGCCTTACCCTCGTGGAACTCCCCTAATACCTGAATGAGATCCTCCTTGACAATATCTCAACATTTCTGAAAGAAAACCATAGAGAAGCCATCTGCATCTGGAGCTTTGTTACCTGCAAGGGAAAAAATAGGCTGTCTGATCTCCGCCTCTAAGAACAGGCTAGAGAGGGCCTCACACTCAGCCATAAAGAGCTGGGGAAGTAAATCATCAGCAATGTTGGGACAATCCCTTTGCTCTTCTGTAAAAAGCTTGGAATAAAACTCCATAGCACTCCTTCTGATGTACTTCTGCCTCTAAAAAATCTGTTTATCAACCTTGATGGAAGTTTTGTGATTGATTCTCCTTATCCCTAGAGCGATCCTCTAAAATACTTCGTGTCCCTATCCCTTTCTTTGATCCATTCTCCCTTGACCTTTACTTCCAATAAATTTCCTCCCTACCAAGGATCTTTTCAAATTCGGCCTTCAAGGTGTCCCTACACAATATGTCAGAGTCATCTAACAAACCTACCTCTTCCAAACAATCAAAGCCTGCCAACTATTAAAGGATCATATCCTTAGCCATCTTCTAGGAAGGGCTTTGTCAGCACCCCACCTTTTAAGAACATGTGTCAAGTGCTTCAGTTTACCAACCAGAGTAGCCATAAAAGAACTTACATGCCTCCGCTCACTCTAAGCCCTCCTGACAGTGTCCATGAAGTCTTCCTTCCTGAACCAAAACTTCTCAAATCTAAACACTTGTCTTCTTATTGGGTTGTGGTTGGTTTTCAAAAAGATACGTTTGTGGTTCGACGTCAGTCTAGCTAAACAGGAGGCTTGCACATGAGGGAAGTGATCTTCCCACTCAACCAATAACAGGAACCTGTCAAGCCTTGAATAAGTTGGTGAAGTCCTCAAGTTGGACCAAGTGAACTGAGTATTCGCTAGTCCAATGTCGATGAGTGCTGCCTCCTCTATGAAGTTATAGAAATCCTCCATCTCTCCTATGTGGGGGTTGGCCCCCGTCCTCTCTGAAGTAGCCGTTGCTACATTGAAGTTGCCCCCCACACACCAAGGCCGTGCAGACGTATGATGATAACTGAGCAATTCCTCCCAAAGAGTTCTCTTCCCCTCTCTAGATTGGGGGTCATAAACTCTCGAGAAGTCTCAAGAGAAGTCATCATTTACTTAACGAAAGTGTAAGGAGATGGCCCCCCTACCAATACGTCTATCCATCTCCACTTCCTTTACCTCAAAAGGGTTCCACAAGATCATGATGCCTCATGATCTCCCCTCAGTTAGGAAGGCCACCCCCTTCAAGAGCCTGCCACTCCCAATCTCTCTCATGAACCCCTCCTCATTGCCTTCACATTTAGTCTCTCGGAGGCACAGGATGTCAACCTTGCATCTCCTAACAAACTCCTTCACCGTCCTCTTCTCATGCCCCTTAACACCCTAACATTTTAAGAAAGAATCTTTATAAGACTGTGTCCCCATCTCCCGCCTGCTCCTCCCCCTCCTCACACTCCACATTATCCCTCACTGCCCTCTTTTGAGATTTCCCCATCTTCGCCTCCCTCGCCAAAGTGATATGCGACCTTTTCTGGACCCTGATGAACAACTCTCTGATATCCTTATCTACCCTCTCGAACGAGACCCCCATCTTGTCCACCAACTCCCTTATGCATAAAATGAATTATTCCAACCCCATTTGAATTCTTTTGAATCCTATTTGCACTTTTTTAAAGTTTTTGGGAATAAGACCACAGAAAAACCAAGGATTAGCTCTTCTTGCTGTTAATGGGAATAATAGCTTATTCCCGTTTCTTTTTGAAACACCAATCATAAACAAGTAACGTCCCTTTGTCACGCACATACTGTTCTCCATCAACTGAGTTAAAACTTGTCATTCTGCCTTATCCTAATATATTACCAAACACTCATCTCATTCACAAAGGCATCCCTATCCCAAGTGCCTATCACCATCCCTGAACTAACATTCAAATAAAAATTGGATTGTTTGTGAAAGATGAGTTACACTTATTTTATTCCTCTTTTATGTTATCCTAATGACAAACATGGGCCTAGGATCTGCAATGGAACTTGGTGTAGGATTAATATGGTACATGCCTTTGTGATGTGCACACATGAAGTCACATATCACTGCATATCTTGTTAAACGAATTAGGTCGAACATTCTAAATGCCATAGTCACGAACTCAGCTGCCTATGTTATCTTGGTGGCAAAATATGAAAGCCTCAAGTCAGAATCAATATTTCATACTGACTTGAATCAAGTATTATTGCTGGCTGCTTGTGTTTCTGAAGAATCTGAAAGTGCCTCCATCAAATGCTCTACAGTAGGACTCCTCAAGAAAATGACAAAACCATCTTGAACAAGTTTCCTAAGCACAGGAATTAGTGGCAGTACATAACCTGCTGCAATTGCTTTCTTTGAACCACCAAAACATGATTATTTTCCCACCAGCTCAGGAGAAAAAGTCATATATTGTTATACTTGTGTAGAAGTGAAATTCACAGCTGAATCCAGGATATTGTGGAACCAATGTTCTTTATTATCTCTTATCAAGGTTTCTTAAGTGATGCCTTTGACCTTGAACTGCAGTTGCCATAAGCATACAATATCTTTATGCCCATTGTCAGGTGTTTGCATCACATGTTTCTAGATGAACATACTACATGGTGGCGGCAATATTTCATTACATCATGCTAACCATTCCGAGTTGTGAGCAGCAACATTGATAGAACAGCATTCCCTTTTGCTGATGATCAGATTACAGTTTTAAACCTTTTCTCTGTTAATGCTGCTGCCTTCTAATCACACACTGAACATTTTACGGCCTTATCACAGCAGATGAGCTGAACCTATGCTCAGTGTCCTCATGAAGCTGAAATAAGCCAGGCAAAGTCTAAATCTTACTGATTTCAACATGTCAATTAAATTATACAATTTAGGCATTGAATGTCATTTGCATATTGAGCTATCTCATCTTTAGTCGATCAGATGCCTTCATGGCCCCAACTCACCAGTTGGTGATGCTGATGCATTCGGTGGACAAACTAAGGCCCTCAACTGATGGAAAAGAGAAAAAAAAAATCCAATATAGTTAATGCACCAGCAGCTTGAAGGATTGATGTGGGTTTAGAAGAAAATGCTGTCAAACAGGCAGCTGGCATTGGTCCCCACACTGGTGGATGACAGATCTTATATTTCCACACTTTGTTTCCTTGTGATAAACAAATTTATGCCCTACATAATTTGGCATTTTCCACAATATGATTTTTTCTGTTACAATCATCACTCATTATCTCCACAAGTTCCCCCTTCCACTAAAATTTCAAACAAGTTTATCTAATCCTTTTTCTCGAGTGCAAGTCATAGTCCAAGTATAAGCTCACACACACACACACACACACACACACACATATTTAGGATATATATATCCAAAAAGGGTAACACATAAATGCAAAAGTAAAACTAAAATATTAGGATTGGAGCACTCTAATCCAAACGTCGGACAATGTTTGCTCGGTAGCTCGACTCCCACCCCTCCATTTAAGTCTTGCAACCCTGCTACCCGAGGTCTGTTTGATTTAAGAATAGGATAGCACTAAGATAGCTAATATATGAGAGAGAAAGGTGGGGCCCACATCTTTCTGTTCGCACACAAAAAAACTAAACCAAGGTGGGATGGTTTATTCGCGTTCTTGGGTGTGAATAAGTCATCCCACCCTGTTATCAAAGAGTCCCTCTTTGATTCTGGGACAGGGTGGGGGGTCTAGTATGCTACACGACCTACTCGACCTCGGTTGGGTGCCCTCTATGTCTAATGAAGAGTGGGGCATAGTTTTCTCTCTCATCAGTTAGGTATTCTCCCTTATCCTATTTTGAAATCAAAGAGACCCGTCATGTTTGTTTGTGGAATAAGGTGTTGGTAACCGGGATACCAACATCTTATTCCGCCTATTTGGTTTGTTTGTGCGGATTTAATATTTCAATTTGTATCTCAGTTAAGGTTTAATATCTGGGTTAAACCTGATCTAGCAAAATAGAAATGTTTGTCTGTGCGGATCTAATATTTTCCTATAATTGTTACAAGGTCTTGTATTTTATAGAAATGTCCAGGGTTTAAAAAACATCCTAATTTTTTGTAAATTGTGTAAATATCCCTTCTACATGCAAATGTTTTGTACAAATGTCCCTGTCTCATGGAGATGAATTTAAGGCCTTCATCCAATAGTTCGATAGTGATCTTCTGGACGATCTAGCAGTTCGGTTGTGATGAAGCCCAAAACCAACTCTCCAATGGCAATCTGACGGTCTGATGAAGATCAATCGATCGGAGTAAAAAGTCAATGTGAAATTGCAATTAAACCTAGTCAATACCAAACTACGGCTAAATCTTAGCTAGTATCAAATTGCAACTAAATTTTGGCCGGTATTAAAATGTAACTAAATCTTAACCAGTACAAAATTGCAAATAGACCTTCTTTAGTACAAAACTACAAATAAACACTCACCGATAACAAATTACAATCAAATCCCTTAACAATATCAAATTGTGAGACCAAATCAGGGTTTGCCGACCCGGTGTGGATCGTCCCGACCCGCACGACCCGACCCAGACTGTGGGCGAGACGCTCGGGTCGTGAGTCGTCACCGGGTTGTCTCATTATTTTAATATTATATTATATTATATTATATATATAATATCTTTATTATATATATATATAATATAATATATCAAATCCCTGTCAATGGATCGGATCCGGGTCGGATCTTGTCTGACCCGAATCCGAATCCAATAACTTAAGATCCGAATCAAACCCGAATCCAAAATAAAAAGGACATTTCGGATTCGGATCTAATTCGAATCCGAACTTATATTTTCGGATTCGGATCTACCCGAAAATCCATGTGTACACTTTTTTATATTGAATGCCAAGAGAAATCTATACAGAAAGATCCATTTTAGGAACATTTTCGGATCCATTTTCGGATCCACATTAAGTTATTTGGGCGTCCCAGCCATGTCTTCAACACCATGTTCTGCAGAGCTCGTGCATACGAGAATGAAACGTGCCACGGGTTGGGAGATTGATTCATTGCGTTCAGATTCAGCGTTGCTTCTACTTCTGACTGTCCACCCGACAAGAACTGCAGTGTGATCAAAGAAAGTCAGTGCTACAATGAAATTCTCCTGCCGAATCTAAAATTCAATATTCTCTACTATCCAATAGAGTAATTTTCTTTGATGTAAAACCGGTGCTACCATTAACAGGAATCACTACACACGGCAAGGCATCTAAACCATGTCACATTCCTCCACTATTCATTCCAGCTGCCACTAGATGAGCAGTGTACGTCATCTTTAATATAGTGGGAACTGAGAATAGCTGATCTGTCTATAATTTAACTAGTTTGAGGAAAATTGAGAAATTAGATATTTAAGCAAACTATGCAAAATGCACACACAATTTAAGCTTGACGAAAATTAGGAGATTAAATATTTGAGAAGACTACAAACAATTTGTAGTGTACAATGCATGGATCTAACAGCACGTTTACATTTAGTTGAGATAATTCAAGAGATGATATTGTTGCCGAAAGAATGGTTAGGAACATACCATGATCCCAAGGACGGAAGGAGGGACTCTCCTTTTTAGCACTGTGAGAGTGTACTTGGCTATTGTCTCTGGGGAAGCCTTCTCCTTGTGTTCAGCTCCAGGGGTCACCATGCTGGGCTTAAGTAGGATGCCCTCAAACAGCACATTGTTTTGTGCCAAGTAGAAAAAGACCTCTGCCCATACAGTTTCCGCCACCTCAAGGGTCCTCTCAATTGTGTGGTCTCCATCAAGAAGAATCTCTGGTTCCACTATTGGAACAAGGCCATTGTCCTTCAAATTCCATCATAACCGAATATTAGTCCACAGATGCCAATTATGTCCATCAAGCAGAATGCTAAGGAATAATAACATAAAATCTGTCTCTGGACCAAATAGTTCAATATAAAGCGGGGATGGTAGTCTATTTGTGAGCAGCACTTAATTATAATAGAGTTTTCAGAGTGTGCTATGTTATGTAGTCCGAGGCGTGAGGCGACCGAGGCGACCAAGGGGTCGCCTCATGCCTCAAATGCCTAGGCGATGGCCTAGGCGTTTGAGGCGTTTTATTAAAAATATATATATACAATTCAAAAAATATAAATATATGTCTAAATATCAAAGAAAATACATACATACAATCAAGATTTTCAATAAAATTAACAATAATTAATATTTGAGGCAAAAATACATACATACAAATAAGATAAGATTTGAACAACGGAGGTTTAAATCAAGATTGGACCAAAAGAAGAAGAAGACTGAGAGTGAGGCGTTTGAGGCGAAAGCGAGGCGGTTTGGGACCGCCTCACCGCCTCAAACGCCTAGGCGAGCGCCTAGGCGCGCCTCTGACTACATAGGTGCTATGTGAATTGTCCATATAAAAAGTGGCACAAATATCAGGTTCAGAAGAAATTCTACAGCAAGGAATCCAAGTATACAGATTATGCATTGCTAGCGAAAATTTATCGATGTGCTGCAGCAAAGCATGATACAATCTACTCTACTAAATGTCAGAATACTTGATAATGTTATGATCTGTGCTGGGTATCTTACATTGGTGAATTAAGGATTTTGATCATGCCTCTATGTTCTTTCGATATAAATGAAGAGACAGCATGTAACTGCATGGGCTTTAGAATTGAGTTTTCCTAGAACCATCTTACAGGTGATTTATCGAGAAACCATAGCCACGTATCATTCTTACCAATGTTCGAGATGATATAATAGTATGTTAGATATCAATATGTAACACATTGACGAGAACCAGATGATACATTGTGAGACTAGTATATCCATTTCTTTTTGCCATAAAGAAGAGGGTCCAAAGAGTACCCTTAAACATATCAAAACTACAAAAAAGAACACACTATCATTCCTCATTTCCTATGATCTTAAAGAAAGATAACAGATTTGCAATCACACTAATTCATAACCCTGTCAATGGATCGGATCCGGGTCGGATCCGTTACGATCCGAATCCGGATCCGATCTCTTTAGAGTCGGATCTGACCTGAACCTGAAATGAAATGATATTTCGGATTCGGATCTTACCCGAATCCTAATATGTATTTTTCAGGTTCAGGTCATTTTACTCTTCAGTCACCATGTAACAGGTCATTTTACTTCTGAAAACATAAATTTCAATTGCTATTGCATCTCAAAACAAATCAAACACTTCCATGCTTCTCCCCATCAGCTAGGTGAACAAATTTCAGCAATTCTGTTGGACTATTTGGTAAAGAGACAAAATGCTAAACATGATCAGTGAAGATAGGGTGCAGGATCTGATGCTGCTCATAGCTATCTGGCAAATGGCCATAGCCAGTAGGTGTGTAAGTTTCCTTCCACCTGAGCAGACATCGGGCAATTCCTCTTCCAATGAACAGGGATTCTGGACCTTCACTTTCAAAGTGCAGTGTTGGGGTGTGGCTGGAACCTGTTTCAGAGAAGATGTGGAAGACTCTGCTTGGAGCAAATCCAAAGATATCCTCGAGAAACCAAGCCGAAAGCCTAGAGGGAGGCTGATCGCCACAGCGATGCAGTCTTGCAATTCCAAACAAAGTTCCTCAATAAACCAATTACAAGCTTCTCTCTGACACCTGTTTCAACAATTTCATTATTTTCTTTCTTCTAACTAAATTCAGATCTAGCACCAAAACCAAATGAGGAAAGAAAATCTTCTTTCAGCAAGATATGGGACATCCTTCATATTCAATCAATCTATCTATCTAATCCTGTTCAGGAAATAAATCCTCTTTTTTGCCTCCTGAAACCCCCCATCATCACATAAAAGGAAAAAAAGAAAAGAAAGAAGATAAATCACAACGTTCTAAGATTACATATGATAAAGTCTAACTTTCCAATCAAAAGGTTTCAGAAAATAAATCTTCCTTTTTTCTGCCTCCTCAAATAGGAGACGATATATCTGAACGCAAAATCGACCCTGAAATCCTAAAAACAATCCGAAGTCCCTACAACAATTTAAGAAATAGCAGACACTCCCAATCGAACACAATTCCCTGAACTCCAAGCAACTCTCAGAAAAAGCGACCAACTTTAGGATTGAGCAAAGGACGCCGACTCTTGAATCTCCACATCGTTGTCAGCCTAGACATGCCCACAAAGAAAAACGAAAAAAATCACAAGCACCAAAGAAAGTGGGAAGAATAGCGAGTATCCGATCAAAATCAACAAAAAGAAACATACTTTCACCTCTAGATCCATACTTTCTAATCCAAAAGGTACAGAAACACATTGACAAAAGCGAAAGACAACTATAGGGTTTAAATCAGGACAACCATATTCTTCAACCAAGCTTCACAGAATTTTGTGGTCCCAAAAGTAGAAAACTAGCTCATCTTTTACCCGGAAAACGACAAATAGGTGAACGGAAAAGCAAAATTATATGAAAACCAAAAGAAATGTTGAAGAGGTGCTGCTAAGCGGAAACCATGGAAGATCGAAGAAAAACCTCGTCTTTATATTGAATACATCTAGAAAACTAGGATTTTGCCATCGGATTACACAACAGAAAAATGAAAAAAATAATAATAATAAAGAGGAAAAAGAAATCACTGTTGGAAATCCAATAGATCAGCAAGAGTAAATCCCTGGAACCTAACACCCCGTCGGATTCCACCACCACTACATCCACTTGAAATCCATTAGGAGAAATCGAAACAAGCGAATGATCTGAAGGTTGGGGGGTGAGAAGAAGAAGAGAGCAAAAAGTGGAAACCTTGTAAGGCTGAGAGCCGTCCGGCGTCGCCCCCCTCTCCTCACTGTTGCCCACGATCCGCCACGTCCCCGCCCCCGTCCGCGCCCTAGACTGCCTCGAGGACACCGGCACCCTCGCCCCCGCCGAGCCGCACCTCTGTCGCGTCTGCGGCCGCCGCTTCTTCCAACGCTCCCGGCTCGTCAACCACTTCCGGCCGCGCGGGAGGTGCTTGTCCCGAGGGTCGGGTACGGCCTCGCAGAGGAGATGCGGCGTGCCGGGGTGCTGGTCCGGGAGACTCCCGACCTGCCGGAGGCCGCCGACCGCGCGCTGTGGGAGCACATGGTCGAGGCGATGGACCGGGGCTTGGTGGGTTGCTTGGTGCTGGTATCCGACGACTCGGGCTTCGCGGGGATCCTGAGGGAGGTGAGGATGAGGTGCCTGACGACGGTGGTCGTGGGGGACGAGAAGGGGGACGGTGAGCTCAAGAGGCTGGAGGACGCGGGGTTCTCGTGGCAGGAGGTGGCGTCGGGGAAGGCGAGTCGCCGCCAAGATCGCAAGGAAGAAACCCTAGAGGTGACTCTCAAGGAAAGGGTTGGGACTGGAGGGATCGCGATGGCAGGCTGGCAGCATGGGAGACAACCGCCCCGAAATGAAAGAGACATGGCGCCCCGATTTCTGATCTGAATTCAAAGATTTCGGATCAGAAATGAGTCGCCCCGGTTATATTGAAAATGTATCTCATTTTGAATCCTAATCCGATCTGAATCCGAAAAAACTTTCGGATTCGGATCGGGTTTCGGATCTTTATGATCCATTGACAAGGCTATATATATATATATATAAAGTCTTTTTTTTAGAGCGAGATGGATCGAGACGGGACCGACCCGACTTGACCCAGGCTATGATCGGGACGGACGGGTCAGTCAACACGACAAATTCTAGGCCAAACCTCCACCAACACCCAAACACTAGTTTAAATTGCAAACTTACCACTGATCTTATAGGCACACCCTAAGTCCCTAACCTGGGCCAAATGACATCTATACCCCGACTATTGTATAAACACTCTCATTCCCTCAAATGTCTTGATATTGCGGCTGCAAATACACTCTCAATATCACAACAGATATTATAGAGGTTGATATTTTCTTTGGTAGTTAAACAAAAGTGTTCAAACTTTACGTCGATACAAATTAACACTGATTTCGATAAGAGAAAAAAAGTCGAGTATACGATCCCTAATCATCTGATAAACTTAACTCGTGGGATGAACAATGCACATGTCATTCAAATGTCTAACAAATGTGCACACTCGTCCAATCAATGTACTTCAATTAATTAACTTTTCTCAATATCCAAACCATGTATATTAATTTACTTCCCCAGTTAATTCCCACATGTGAAACACTATCTTTTTGCCCCTTTTATCTTGTTATTCTTATAACAGCACGAAAACAGTTAACTCGAGGTTAAATCTGGCTAACCCTCTACCAAATCGATGCTAGGAAACCCGTGTTAGCGTTAAACATGTACTTTGACCTAGTCATTTCTGAGACATTGAATATATTTATTTTTTTCACAAATCTGAGATATTTAAAATATCGTTATTTTGTCACAAATTTAAAATATTTAATTTGTGAGAAAAGGACATTTTCCCAACAACCTACATCCCAGTGAACGGGATTGCACTTAAGGCTTGTTTGTTTTGTCGTAAAATATTTTAAAACTCCGTGATTATTTTATTTTACACGATTTTATGGATATTTATCTGATTGTAAAATAGTGTACCTTGGATTATGTGGATCCACGTGGCACTAAGATTATCTTGTTTTAATTTGCAATCTATTTGAAGCAGAAATTTAAAACCGGAGAAGGAATGAGTTAAAATCGTGACAGACCAACAAAATATCTTATTTGATCTTACAGTCATCCAAACAAAATACTTTCGAGTTTAAAATTAAACTCGATAAAAAATATCAATTTTAAAACTAGGGATTCTAAAATCGGAGAATTACGTGGAAACAAACAACACCTTAATGCTACGTGGGTCCAAATAGTTACATTTCCACCGTTTTACGATCAAGCAAACAACCGGAAAGCCTAGTAAAATAACTGCTAAGTTTTGAAAATGTTTTATAATGAACCAAATCTCAGACATCTTTGCTTGGATGAAGTAGGGGGAGCCAAGGGCGAAGGACTTCTGTGGGATACCATCAGAATGGCACAGTCGCTTCATTACCAACGTTATGCAGGATAAGAGAGGCACCCACAATGAAAATGACTTTTCACAGTTGACCAGGAAGGGCCGGACGTCCTTTGGGCTGCTCGACCTCGATGCAGATTGGATGACATAAAGCCATTGATTGCCTCATGTCACCAAACCATCCAAATAACAAAATAAACACTGGAAACAAGGGGCGAAGAAGAGACTAACTCGAAGAGCAGCAACAACAAACAACTCTCCAATTTCATCTATCAAAAAAAGGACTTAAAAAGGATTTTTTTTAAAAAAGGAGGTACAGAGCCGGCTGATCCCCGCCACTGTTCGAAACTCTCCGTTCAGATGAGATTATCACCAATTTTATCATCATCATCATCATCATCAACTAGCAGATAAAAAGACTTGCTCCACCCCACGGTCATCCTCCCTGGTGAGGCGGCGGGACTGGTGGGCTAATCTGACAAAAACTAGGGGCAAAGAGCTAAACACAACAGAACATGAAGAGAAGTTGGGCCGCGGGGTGAGGGGGGGGGGGAAGACACGTGGGTGGTATATGAAAATGTTAAGACAGGTTTATCAGGAAGAGATATCTCGGTGCAGGAAGATGCGTCATAAACCTCCTTTTCTCTCATTCTCCTTTTCTGCGCACAATTTGCTTCACAAGAACTTGAAGATAAGGCCTCCATGAGTGGCAAAGAAGGGGGCAAACACAAGTGACTCGACGGCCATGAGCTTAATCAAGATGTTGAGTGACGGCCCAGACGTGTCCTTCAGTGGATCTCCGATGGTGTCACCGATCACAGCAGCCTTGTGTGGGTCAGAACCTTTGGGGCCCAGAGACCTTGCGTGCTCTGAAGCGCCAGCCTGATTCATCAAAAGCAAATAATAATAATAATAATGTTTAGACAAATTCGAGCGGTTGCACAGAAGGTGAAAAACCATCATGTCTCTCATGAGAATCAGAGATGACAAGCCAAACAGATTCGGGAGGTTGCAGAGCGCAGGAGCCCATCTTGTCTCATGAGAGTCGGGAAGGAGAAGGCAAACACAAGAAAACATACTACCACTAGGAGAGGATGGAAAAAAAGGCAAAAAAATGTTTATTCTCCATCAACTAAAGAGGGGATGCAAGATCGGTTGTACGCATCGGATTGATATTTAGCACAGATGCAAATGGAAACAAACCACAGATTGGGCACATGCCATCACGATGGGATCAAATTGGCCGTCCTAATAAAATGGGTCTAACATAATAGAGATAATAACAGTGATTGATGGAACTCCTGATACTGTAGTTCGAAGAGTCATCGGAAAGCAACGCAACACACCAACTGTACCTTGTACTAGTAAGTAGACATCAAAACCTCGGATCAGGTTTAATCTAAAATGGTATCATGTCTTCCAATCAGTTAAAAAAACAAAAAAAAAAATGTTGCCCATGTTTTTTTTTTGGTGCAGATCTTTAAGTTGTGTCATACAAGCCATCAAATAAATGAAAGCAACAGAATGGAAGACAGCAGAGAATAATGTGAAATTACCTCGATGTACTTCTTGGCATTATCCCATGCACCACCGGTGTTTGATGCCGAGATAGCAATCTTAAAAAAATGAAAAAGAAAATATCATTGATGGACATCAAAATATTCCGTAAGCACATGCCCATATTGAACATACAAGGCAAAAATAAATTTTTTGCTCTAATTTCACTCCAATTAACTAGCACTTGCCTGAACCCCAGAAACAAGAGCACCGGCGAGAACACCTGACAGAGTTTCTACGCCGAACAAGGTACCAACAATGAGAGGTGTGAGCATGACAAGAGCACCCGGGGGAATCATTTCTTTGATAGAGGCATCAGTTGAGATCTTAACACAGGTAGCATAGTCAGGTTTTGCAGTTCCCTCCATTATCCCAGGAATGGTGTTGAACTGCCTACGGACCTCCTCCACCATCTTTAGTGCTGCACTACCGACACTCTTCATGGTCATGGCAGAAAACCAGTAAGGAAGCATGGCACCCACGATCAATCCAATGAAGACCTTTGGTGTAAGGACATCCACTGTGGATATAGCAGCTCGACTCACAAATGCACCGAAAAGAGCCAGTGAGACCAGGGCAGCCGAACCAATGGCAAAACCCTACAAAGGACGTAGTGAGTTGACATCTCAGAAGAACAAGAACACGAGAATTGCATTTGTGGAACAAAAACAAAAGGGAGACAGAAAAAAGATAAGAAGGATGCTTTGCATATTGGGCATCAACGTATGTATAGGATTGTGAATCCATGACACTCCCAATGCAAGAAAAATTTGACAGCAAAGCAAGTTTGTTACATTTTCAGTACCTTTCCAATGGCAGCTGTTGTGTTCCCTGCAGCATCAAGGGCATCAGTTCTCTCACGAATTCTGTGGCTCATGCCAGCCATCTCAGCAATGCCTCCAGCATTGTCACTGATGGGGCCATATGCATCTATAGCCAGTCCAGTAGCAATGGTGCTCAGCATTCCAAGTGCAGCTACAGCAATACCATACATAGCTGCAAGGCTAAAACTAACAAAGATGCTGACAGCAATAGCAAAAATTGGAATGATGACTGATTTGTAACCTAGAGCTAGCCCAAAAATGACATTAGTGGCAGCTCCAGTCCGACAAGAATCAGCAACATCTTGCACAGGGCTGCAGAAAGAACAGGAAATCCTACGTCAGCCTAGAAAAAAGTATGCAGTCGTTACTAGCAGAAAGGCCAAACATTACAACACTAGGAGGGTTACAAATGAAGTACCTGTAAGCATTACTTGTGAAATATTCAGTCACGAATCCAATGACAAGGCCAGCCCACAGACCAATAGCAACACAGAAGAACAACTCCCTGTCAACAAAATTCAACATTAGATAACATGCCAACAGACTAACCTCCTGTACTCCAAAGCAGAAAATATAGACAGAAGTCCTACCAGTTCTTGACATTCTTTTGTACCCCAAAGCTGAAGATAGTGAAGGTTGATGGAAGAGCAATCCAACTAATGATGGCAATGCCAACAGTCATAAGAGCAGTGGAGATTATAAGTTGCCGCTTCAGTGCAGGCTCAATCTCTTTCACAGACTTAATCTCAAAAAGGTCAGTTGCGAAAAGTGTAGTAATCAAACAAACAATGATGCCCATGGAGCTGATGAGCAGGGGATAGCACATTGCTGTGAAATTGTGGTCGATTCCAAAAGAAGAAATTGAGGCAACAACTAATGCTGCACATGATGACTCTGCATATGAACCAAACAGATCAGACCCCATCCCAGCAATATCACCAACATTGTCACCAACATTGTCAGCGATCACCTGTCAAAGAAATGCCACTTAGAAAAGAATTCAAAGGTGCTGTGAGAGGTGTTTAACTTCAAATGACATTGTTTTCCATCAGCTTGTTAAGCAAATACTCTTCAAATAACGTAGTTGTCACCATAAGCATCTAACTGTTAGCTCCATGTGGTCAGCTAACACAAATCTTGCCCATCATCAGGTCCTAATAATCTATTAATGTCTGTCAAGTTCCCAAATCAATAGGAAGGTAAGGAATGATTAGAGAACCTTGGAACTAATTCATACACAACAGGCTACTTGCAATTCCTTAGATTGCAGATAACTTATTGACGCCCATTCCAGGGCAACTTAAAGTGCATGTACGTATAGCTCCATGCACAATGACTTTAGCACCCACACTCCTCATAGAGCTCCCTCTTCTGATAGTATGCTACTGAACTGCAGTAGCCTATTTTTGCTGTACTAACAAGACCTATCAATGATGACAAATGAAATCTACCAGAAAAAAATGCAATTAGTGGGGGAATAACTGTTATTTCAATAAGATTATGACACAACAATCAAATTAAAGTAAAAGGGGCATAGTTCCTTACAGCTGGATTTCTTGGATCATCCTCTGGAATATTCCTCTCAACTTTGCCCACAAGATCAGCACCAACATCAGCAGCTTTGGTATAGATACCTCCACCAACTCTACCAAAGAGAGCCATGGAAGACCCACCAAGCCCATAACCAGTAATAGACTCAAAAAGGCCTTCCCAATCATCTCCATAGTACAATTTGAATAAGTTGATGGCAATGTATAGCACCAAGAGCCCATTCGCAGCGAGCAAAAAGCCCATCACTGCACCAGAGCGGAAAGCAGTAATGAAAGCCTTGCCAACACCTTTTCTTGCCTCTAAGGTTGTTCTTGCATTTGCATAAGTAGCTATTTTCATCCCAAGGAAGCCAGAAACCAAAGAGGTCACTGCACCAAGCAAGAAAGATAGAGTGCTAAAGATTGCATTAGCAAGAGCTGGTTTGCAGGTCTTATCCTTGCTATAGGTGCAGGGCTGGCTCTTAGTGCTGAAGCCCTCCACAGATCCAAGGAAGAGGAAAATCAGGATCGCAAAGGCTACCATGAAGATTCCAACATACTGATATTCAGTGAGAAGGAATGAGGTGGCCCCTGTTACATACATTAACACGTTGAATGTTAGAGATTGCAATCACCGGGAAAATCAGCATGAATTATATATTCCTTTAAAAAAGCCTTTTTACAAGATTAACTCATACATAGTGTTGCATCTCAAATATTTTGAAGAATTGACTTCAACATTCTCAATATAAACTATTGATTACGGTTTACTATGAAGCAATGGGAAGAAAACAAAATTGCTATTATAGAATGCTTTTAATGACCCTGGACATTCAATGATCACCTCCACAAATTAATGAGAATCTCATCCTCCCAGCTCAAGAGAATAAGTGAAACAGGAATTATCATTCAGAAAAGAATACTGCTTGCCCTTAACTTTCATGCAGTTACTATCTGAAAGACGAAACAAAGATTGATAAAGAAAGTCCCCCACCAGTGGTGGAGTGGACACCCTCCCCCTTTGCAGGGGGGGTCCCAGGTTCAATACTTCCCCCCTCCCCGTCAAAAACAAAAAAAAAACAAAACTTACCTACCAAAAAAAAAAGATTGATTAAGAAAAACCCACCTGGAAACATTCGGCCAAAAACAAAAAAGAAAAAAGAGAAGAAGAAAAAAAGTAGTGCACATCAGTGGATTAACAAGCGCCATTTCAGTTAACAGTAGTTCGCAGAGAAAACATGAAAACAAGTGTCGATAAATTGAACCACACTGACTTTGAAATCCATGAGAAATGCTGCAAGAGAACTAGATGGCATAATAAGAATGAAAATGCAAGGTCAAATGAAAGTATGAAACAAGAAAGTTTTTTCCTCTTCACATATGAAAACAGACCACCACCACCCCCAAATAAAAAACTAACATCACTGATGCATCCAAAATCCGTTAATTCTTTTTTTTGTTTTTAGTGAAAGTGGCTAGGACTACAATTTTATTAAACAAAAAAATAAAGAGGGGAGGTACAAGCATAGTGTCAATAAGGATCTAAAAACCCTGTTACCTACCCAACCAGGCCAAAACGAAATAATGTTGGCTGTCCACTCTATACAAACTTCTGGTCCACACCCTCACTTTTTCAGAATTGAAGGACCACCCTATCTTCAGACTCACTCTGTCCTTCAAAAATTGGGATGTTTCTTTCCCCACATTAGGTGAAAAAAACTACATGTAAGATTAGCCACCACACCTTAGGGCGCATTTGAGAACCCACCTAGCTTCACCAATGTCAGCATAATCTCCTCACCATACAAAGCTCTTCACACATCAAGGATTTGTCATAATTAAAAATCCAAGCGCCTTTACACTTGCTTCTGCAGATTCATGGGCACAACAATGTTTTGTTCCTACAACCTCTCTCATCAGGATTTTTTCCCAGCTCAAAAGCCTAGACAACTGCTGGGCATTTATTAAAACTTAAACCCTGTCGGGGATTCCAATGATTGGAATCCCCGCTGGGTTTGTTCTCAAATGCGCCCTTACACTCCTCGAGATTCCCGTCAGGCCAATATACTCTCGAGTCTTGAGAGGTGTTGTATAAGATCTAAAATTATTTTATTGACATATTTCTGAGAATTCTAATAGATACAATTATCAATGACTTTAAAATTAGCAACCAGACTTTACATTCCTCTTTGAGATTCCCCTCAGGCCAATATACTCTTGAGAGGTGTTTTATGTGATCCATACTCATATCATTGACTTATTTCTCAGAATTCTACTAGATCCAAATATTAATGACCTCCAAATTAGCCACCAGAAAGCTGCATGTAAAATTAGCCACCAGACTTCACACTCCTTGAGTTTCCGGTGAGGCCAAATATACCATTGAGAGGTGTTTTACAGAATCCATACTTATTTCATTAATTGATATTTGACTTCTGAGAATTCTAAGGCATCCAAATATTAGTGAGTTTAAAGTCCTAGCACAGCATAGCTCATTATCTAGCATATATATCACAAACACGTTACTCCTGACAATGCCATTTATAATGGGATGTCACTGTCACTGGTAGGCCACGATATCATCGGACCACGCATAAAACCAACACCAGCGAGTGCTGACCGTCCAAAAGAGTGCTCACTACCTTACTGTCACCTACACTATATAAATAAACTATTTGCACGTCTACGGTGTGTGCCAACTTGCTCAGGGGGCATGCCTGCGTGCCCATGTGCTGCGGTGCAGGAGTCCCAAAATTTTCCAAAATGGGAAAGCAGAAACTGTTAATCACAAGAACTGACATAGAGAGAGCCGCGGATAAAATTGAGGATGGAGAATCCAACAGAATGAAGAGCAAAAAACACCTCTCATTGCCATAGCATTTACTGCCACTCCACCTCATAATCGAACCTCAGTTCATTAAAATAAAAGCAGACGCAGAGAATCCTAGCGAATCTGATAAAGGAATAATCTTACAGATCCCATGGACTTGTAGATCCCTTCTGCGCTCCTCAACGTAAGCTCAAAGACGCTTCACCTCCAGGAACCAGCTTCTAAACCATGAAGCGGAAGAAGAAGAAGAAGAAAAGGGAAAGAAATGCCGAGAGAAAACTCCACGGAATCGACAAAATCCAACCAACTACGGAAAAGGAATGCGAAAACTAGACTCCTGCGACACGAGATCTGAAGCGAAACTTGGCAGATCCAAACACGGAAACCCCAGATCCAGCGGGAAACACAACATCAGCTACATACAAAGTAACTCAAACCTCCGTTAATCCATCATAATACAAAGAACAGAGGCGAACAAAGGGGAGTAGAGTGGGACGGAGATGGACCTTCGGAGATGGCGCTCTGGATGTCGGCGCACTTGACGACGACGTTGTGCTCGTTGAGGCCTTCCTCCTCCTCGATGAGGAAGTCGGCGTAGCCGTTCTTGTTGCTGGTGGCGCCGGAGGGCTGCGCGGCGCCGGGGGTCATCTTGACCTTGGAGACGAGCACCCACTGGACGAGGGCGAAGGCGATCCCCACCACGGCGGCGACGGGGATCAGGACCTCCGTAAGGAGATCGGAGAGTATCGCCGCTCCCATTGCTAGGTCTGGGCGGCGGCGGCGGCGGAGGGAAGAGGGAAAGCCGCCTACTAGGGATTCCGGTTTGGGTGGGGGGGCGGGGTAGAGGAAGGAGTTCCGCACAAGCCACTCTAACGAGTTCTTCGACAGCTAGCGTGGGGGGTTTTATAGTGGCACGAGAGCCCTCTGTTTCGAGGGTTATGGAGAAGGAGAGGAGGGGCCCGGGGCGTTTGCGCCTTGCATTGCATAGTTTATAGACTGTTTAGTGTCATATTTACGTCAACACCCCTCACAAACTGAAACAACTACGGATAACTCCCTATAATAATTCTATTTGCTTAGTAACTCACCCTTACGTAAAGTCCATTTCCTTCTCAATCCTCTGCCCTGATTTAAGAAACAACCGGTGCAAACTATATTACAGGATCTTCTTATACATGAGGATCATTGTCAAATGTTGGCATTGTGACTCACACGCTCCGAGTTGGAAGCTTCCTCATCGAACAAATTTATGAGCAGAGTTTGATATCTTGGAATGATCCATCTCGACTCGCACGACCCGACCTGACTCGGGCAGTGAGTGAAACGCCCGAGTCATAAGTCGTTACGGGACACTCTATTATTTTAATATTATATTATATATATAATATTTTTTTATTTTTTCCATTATTATATATATTATATATATATATAGTCTTTTATTTTAACACAGAGTGAGATAGACTGAGACGGAGCGAGATGGGATCGATCTGACCTGTCCTAGGCCGTGATCGAGATAGACCTGTCGATCGAGACGACAAACCCTACTTATGAGAAGTCACACGATAGTTCTACATTTATTTATATAGAAGTTTTTACCAGATATGAATGACTTTTCTCCTTTTTGCTATTTAAAATTTTTTTAGGGTGTTTCAAGTAAAAAAACTGGCAATCAGTGATGACTGATGACGGCGGTCAAAAAGATTTACCATAATTATTTGACTGTTTACACCGTTATTCCAAGTTCCAACCCCTCCGCCCCAATCTAATAATAATAATTACCATAAATGTCTTTTCTCGCTTCCCCCTCTCTCCTTTTATTTTCTTTTTTTTTTACTTTTTTTGGTTGGGTGGCGGGAGGGTGGCGTCGGAGGTGGTGGGGGGGGGGGGGTGGTTATCTCTGGGCATATTCGGATAAGTCTGCCGCGTCTGTTGAACGCAAGCCCTCCATCTGACGCCTGTTCTCTCTGCCCTCCCCAAAAGTTGTGTCCGAGCCTCACCCGTTGGACGGACGCGATTGGATAAGATTTGGTTTCAACGGTCCTGATCCAACGGTTTCGGATGGCGTACCGCTCCTCATCGGCTGCCGTGCTACCTGCGCACACCCGCCGCGGATAACGTTCGTGTCGTATCCTCTCAATTTTCGAAATTTTCGCACTCATCTTTTTGGCCTCTGTCGCGGGCGAGTTTTCCGGTCACCGACGGTAAGCGCATCCCCGGGACGAAGCTGTTTGGGACCCGGACGAGAAGAAGGAAGGGTCGCCGACGTTGCCGTGTTGTGCGCACCGCCCCCCCCTCGCAACCTTTGCAGGTGTGAGGTTTCTGTGAGCAACGGTGGAAGGCCACCAATCCTATTCAAGGAACAGAGAGAGCTGTTGGGTAAAGGCTGAGAGGGGGAAGTCTGGATTAATCCGGAGACTTGCGAACATGAACTATAGCTCTCACTGTTATTTGGTTTTGTAAAAATGGGATTTCCTTTCTCTTTTGAATATACTAACCATTTTATAGTTCTATTTTGTCCTTTATTTCGGGTTTGTACGATTGCTTGCACCGCCGCCTGTCCGCCTGCACCGTTGCCTGGACACTCCCATGTGTCACTGTGCTCGACAGCTCCAACCCCCCCCCCCCCCCCCCCCCCCGCCTTGGCTAGACTCGTAATTCCGCTTTATCTGAGATTTATCTCAAGATTATCTTTATTTTAACTCAAACTTAAATCATTTTGATTTGACGGGAGAAAATTTACATATTCCACTTAAAATTAACTTAACATGACTTAAGTTGGATTAACATATCTCACCTCCACAGGTGAGATAATTTAATCCCGTGCCATACCAAAAGAAAAGTATATAAAAGTAGATAAAGTAACTCCACTTAAATTTAATCGGACTATCTTTAATCTCCAAACGAAGCGGTGCTTAACCTCGCTTTGTTTTGGGATTAAAGATAGGCCGATTAAATTTAAGTAGATTTACTTTATCTACTTTTATATTTTTCTATCTTGACATGACACTGGATTAAAGTATCCCACATGTGGAGGTGGGATAAGTTGATCCGACTTAAGTCAGATTAAGTTAATTTTAAATAGATTATCTAAATCTACTCTCGCCAAAGTAAAATGACTTAAGTTTGAGTTAAAATGAGGATACTCTTGAGATAAGTCCCAAACAAAGCGGAGCTTAACGTTGAATTGGCATGAGTCGAACGGCCCACACGTACCAGATCAATCCCACAAAGAACCAATCCGATATGTAGCGGGAAGTATGGTCCTGTGTGGTCCACTCACATCCGGTGACGTGTCATGTGCCGTATGTCTCACCCGCCACTTGACATGGTTCGATACGTGCGGTTCGCTACGCACCGAATCGATTTGTAAAACTCTAGTTGTGCGTATCACCCCTCTCCCAATCCACGTGGGTGTGAGATTTATGTGAACAACGGCGAAAGTCCACCAACCCTATTCAACGAATTCAACCCGAGGGTTTTAACTGGTCACGTACTCAATTCTTGAGGAGTGCGTGACTCTGAGATATCTGAGTGTGTCATATTTTTTGTCAACAATAAAAATGAAAAGAACTGTTGGGTAAAAGCTGAGAGGGGGAAGTTTGGATAAATCAGGAGACTTATGAACATGAACTATAGCTCTAGCTGTTATTTGGTTTTGTTAAAATGGGATTTCTTCTCTCTTTTTAATCTATTAACCCTTTCACAGTTCTCTTTTGTCCTTCATTCCTGGTTGCTATGATTGCTTGCACTTCACTTGCAGGGGCCATCTCTTCTGCTATTCCTCTGGGCTTGGGGAAGGGGAGAGGGTAACTGACGGACATATAGGCCTCAGGGTGGGGTGGAAGCTTGCAGGGTTGGCTTGTACGTGGAGTGAGATTGTGAAGGAGTGTCAATTGTGCTTGCGATTGACACATGCAACTCTTATGTCCAGCCAGATTAATGTATTTGATTAAATGCAAAGTTGATTGATTGCAATTACGTCCATGCTCTTGATTCATTGCAACGTTATTTTTCATATGTGATGGGATGCATTATGAGATTTGAAAATAGTTGGCTTTTCCAAAATCAACGCACTTTTTTTGAAAAATAATTTTCTACCCCTTTTGATAAAAATCAATAGAAATCATATTTTTTCTCAAATTTTAAAAACATTCAAACTCTGTTTTTCTTAAAGTTTGTTAAAATCTAGTTGCTTTCTTTAAAAATCAAATGGTTTTTCCCATGATCTCTGAAAAATTATGTTTTTAATATAAAAAAACTAAGTTTTTTTTTTCAAAATTAAAATTGTTCACGAGTAAAAATGAGTAAGAATTGGGTGACAAACTGAACGAGTCTAATTAGATATGTGATACCGTGAGATCTAATATTGGTTGAACGAGTAAGAGTTACTCAACTATCTGACCACTACCATGTCCCCATTCAAAAAGAGTACAATTGCACAACATCGTCGGGATCAAGAGATCTATAGACAATGGCTCAACAAGGATTATAACACAAGATTTACTTTATTAAGCACCATGCAAGATGATCTGATCGGTGAATTTGAAAAATATCAAACTACCAAATTAAGAAATGTGAAAACAATTGAAATTCTCCTTTAGTGGGACTTCCATCAGGAGGCTCGGGACCTTGGCATTGAAGTTTGAAACCTATCCAAAGGATCCGTGCCACATAATGATGAAACATTTAAGGGTGATTTCTATTATGATTTTTGACTTGAATGTCATCGGAAGTATTAATCTCGTTGATGAATAGCAGGTGCAAGCTATTATAAGATTATTGCCATGAAGTGAATTCTAACTCATAATGAGAACACCAAGATTTCTTTTTTTTAATATTTCTCATCATGGAGAGTTGAGACTAAGCATGAAGAAACTTTGCATGCTATTCCCCACAACACCAGGAGAGGTCAACAATAAAGAAAGAAAGGTCCGGGGAGAAAACATGAGGGGCATGGCAAGGCATTGGATTCTCAAGGCATGTCTACTTCCAAACGCCATAGAGCATGTACGGTGGTAGGAAGGACAAAGCCAAAATGAAGTGTTATAACTGTAGAAAGAAGTGGGTGGATGAAGATAGAAGGTCGGTGGAGTACTAAGTTGGTGACCTTGTGATGGTGAAGGTGATCCTTGCACAACACAAGTTCACTCGTAAGGTGCACAAAGACCTTGTTCGAAGATATGAAGGCCCGTTCTTCATCACTGAAAGAGTAGGCAGGGTGTCGTACAAGGTGGAGCTGCCCCCGTGATTCCATATCCATCTAACATTCCAAGCGAGCTGTCTCAAGTCCTTCCACGTCAATTGTCATCACTTGTCACGCGGTTTATATATCGATGAAGCCTCCTCTAGTCATCTCGGCCATTAAGAAGCGGGTTGACAGCATCCTTGTAGAGCGGAAATGATGCCCCCCAAGTGGCGTGAAGCGAATGGAGTACCTCGTCTTGTGGAAGGGATTGCCAAATTCTAAAGCCAATTAAGAGTCTGAAATTGAACTACATCAAGATGAAGACATATATAGTTCGGGCATTCAAGCGATAGTCGATAAGGGCGTCAACATCTTCAAGCGAGGGAGCCTGTCACAGTCGTCATGTCAAACGATGTCCGCATAGCCCCGGCTCCTGACCCTTTCTTTCTTCTTTGTGTAACTACGGTAAATCTGAGGTTCTAGGCTTTTTGGCCCTCTCCACGAGATATTTTATGTTCGGGGATGACTGAGGCCTAGATCTTCTTAGGCCCTCTTTGTTTCTCGATTAAGATAGGAATACACTACATGATGAGAGAGAATAGCGGCTGGGGCCCACACCCTCCCTCACACTCATCCACCTTGTTTGACCTCGGGCACCGTGTGACGTCCGCATTCGAATAACAAGGAGGCCCTTAAAGTATTGTAAGAGTAGAAGAACTTGAACTCGATCAAGTGGGGCCACACCGATTGACCGTGTATTGATGTCTATTTTCATCTAAATCTATTGTCGTGAGTCGTCCACCTTCTTGTACATATTTTTAAAGTAATATAAATCATCCTTAGTCATTGACTAACTCCGGTGGTTATTCGTGTAGATTACTTGTCTTGTGTCGCACTGTACATATTATAAATTGCACGTCGATCGGCTAACCCGTGTGTGAGACGCACGCGGGAGCCACACGGCCCAACAAGTTACTGCCGTGACATTCATTCCGCACCAAGATGGAGGTATCACGTATGGCAGCTTGGCATATGAACACTGTGTCGTTGACAACACGTATGACGATACGAGGTGATGTGAACGTGAGGATAATCTGGATGACAACGTGCATGGATAGGTTGCACCCTCACCCTTCCGACGAATTCATGACTCAACCAACCGAAATGTTCCCACCTCCTGCAGGTTCCATCATATTCTATTAGAACTATGAAACTCCAGCACTTTGGTAATATAGATATCATTTAAGAATAAGGTTATATAATGGTGTCACATTTTCACCATTTTTTGTCACTATCTTTTTGACCGTATGATCACGAGATCGTACAGTCAAATTAAATAATTTAAGTTTAATTCCCCCAAGTTCAAAAGTGTTTAAACTAAGCTCATTTTTCTTATCATTTAAATTTTAAAATAAATGGTAAAAATAATATAACCAAAATTATTATAAGAGTATGATACTCTACTATGTCTCTCTTTCTCTCTCTCTCTCTCTCTATATATATATAGTAGTGACTACGGAAGAGTGATGCCACCAGTTTTAAAATTATATCATTCGATTTCAATTTTTTGATTCACATCGTTAAATCTTTCTCTCGTATCATATATATATATATATATATAATTACAAATGAAAAATCTTTCAAATCTGCTATTAAAATTTTTTATATAGAACTATATAGTTTTTAATATTCGAGTAATTTATTAATTGCAGCAAAGATTCAACGATGTAAATTAAAAAATTAGAATTGAATCATGTTGAGGAGGGCCTATCTCCCCAGCCTAATAACGCCATCCTCCGGTCCATCACAGGAGTCTGACTCTCCAGACCCACTACGTTGCCTGAGCGGCTCAGTACGCCCCTTGTCCCGATGCAGGCCCAGTGCAGGGATCGTACTCACGTGCGCCTTCTCTACCAGTGGCCACGGGACACGGTAGCTGTTGTGCATTAATGACGAACAACGCTCCAGTCCGGCGACGAGATCAGGATGCCGCCTGCATCACTCCCCCTGTCAGCTAGAGCAGACTCACGCCCTCTCCGGTAAGGCCCGTCTCATTAATGATCGGCGTCTCTGTCACATTAATGACAGAGCTACCTCCTGGCGGGAGACGACGAGTCAACGCCCACGCCTCGCCCTCATCAGGTACGCGGGTTGGACGGCTCACGTCTCCCTCGATCACGGTAACCTAACACTAGTCAACTCTTCCGGCGATAATATAAGTAGGATCTTGACCCAACAGTCAAGAGGTACGTAAAAAAAAATCTTCCCCAGAGTTTTTCCATTCTCAGTCTCTCCCTCTCCCAAACACTCTTCTCTCTCTCCAACGTTGCTTGATTTGATTGTCATAAGATTGTCTCCTGCGATAACTCTCGTGGCTCCTTATGATTTTTTATCGGTGATTATAAATTCCTCTCAGATGAGACTCCCTAATCTTAAATAAATAAATCAATGGGGATGTAAATCAAGAAGTGGATGATCATTTTTATACCGCTACGAATATAATTTTGAAATCGATGACACGACTCTTTTGTTAAATTAGACGACGGTCCGTCGTCCAGATATCTACAGGCGTTCATTACTTAGAAGCTTCTGCCTCCTCTGCCATCAATAATCATCGGAATCTTCGTGCCTACCCCCAACATCAAGCATGTCCGTTCGCTTTTTATCTCCGCTGCCATCAGTGATCATCTTTTTGTTGTCTCTGAGCTCATGGGCTCGATGGGATGCTACGCGCGGCGGGTTGTGATTCTTGTGACAGCGATAGGTCATACATGCTTACGTTGGTTGGATTTGCCCGCAAAATATTCGCCCGATTGCGTGGGAGGCAAGGCAAGGTGTCAACCGTGGGGCTGATTCTCTTCTGTGTGTGTGTGTGTGGATTTCACCTCTAAGCTTTAGATTCTTTGAATGTCACTGGTGTTGAATCCTGGTTGGTTTCTCAGTTGTAGTTTAATGATCTCTTTGAAATCGAGTTAGGGTAATGTACTCGCGTTTTCGAGTGCGAATACGTTGCCCGACCCATAGTATCACATGTGTGTGAGTAGTAAGATTTGTTGTCCCGAGCGTCTCGGTCATCACGGTCACAACGTGGAACGGGACGAGACGGTATCATCTCGATCTATCTCGGTGTATCCCGTAAAATGTTAAAATAAAAAAACTATTTATATATATAATATATATAATATAATAAAATTCTTAGTTCACTTGATTAAGTGATTTGTATACTTTGTTTAAGATCTCTTGGGTTTAAATCTATTGAACCCCCTTAAGATGAATTTTTAGAAATCAAAATAACACATGTAATCGGTGAGTTTTGAATCTAAATTGACGAAGACACTTAACCATCTTACATATATAATATTTTATATTTAAAATATAATATTAAATATATTAAACGACTCGATCACGAATCACGACCCGTGCGTCCCGCCCCCGTGCTAGGACAGGTCGGGTCGTGCGGGTCGGGCGATCTCGGACCGGTATTGCAAACCCGGGTGAGAAGTATAGTACGTTGAAACTTATTTTCTCTCTCTCTTCTGTTTAGTAACTCTACTAGAATATCAAACATGGTCTGGGGGCCACTTTGATGTAGAAATAAATCCGATTAAGATAACTAATTGGGGTGAGATGGGTTGTTCTTGTTTAATTCTTTTTTCCATAAATGTGGTCGATTAAGGATAAAAGTTAGATTTTGTGAATTCATAAAAAGAAAAAGAATAAATTAATCGAGTTAGTTAAAGGTGGGCCACCCAGAGTTGGCATACTCGTTGCTACCTTCATCCCGAAATCAACCTAGGGAACATCCTTTTGTCATCCACCCTTTGTTTAAAGGAACATAAATGTTCATGATATTTGAAGTTTCTCATATAAGTCACCGTTTAAAATTAAAATTACATATTTATCACTCACAGACTTATATTATTATTTATATTATCAAAAATATAACAGTATAGTCCCTTGGCACCATTTTTTTGCACGTACAAGTATCACTTAAATGCGTGCAAAAACACAATTTTGTTTGCATGCCATTTCCGGTTTTAGAATCCCCGGTTCATGAATATAAATCGGTGTATTTATCTAGTTTTAAAATAAAGAGCATTTCGTTTGGATGACCTTAAAATAAAACAAGATATTTTGTTTATTTGCTGGATCTTAGTTATTTTTTTTATAATTTTGATTTTCGATGGACGTGGACTGTAATCTTAAGCAAAAGAACCCACTTAATTTTATTAGGGCTTCTTTATTTTTCCGGTGAGGGTAAGGTATTCGAGTCTAGGGGCTCCAATATCTTTTCTGGAGTCGGGTAAGGAGGTTGTGTGTGAGATGTGAGAGTGGGGCCCGTCATTTCTCTTTCATGGGTTAATAAATCTTAACCGGTCTTATTCTAATATCAAAGCGGCCCGACACCATTTTTCAATCAAACAAACAACTAAAAAATATTATAAAATAAAACAACTACAAAGTTTCAAGATGTTTTACATTGAAACAAATAGATCCAATGGTCTTCTTACATACTATTGATATTTTAATGACATGCATGCAAATGTAAACGTCAGAATGATAAATTTATAATTGTTCCGTTCTACCAGTGATTTATAAGTAAAAAATTCACAATATCTTCTAACATTGTAGAGGAATATTTTGAGAATATTGTATTACAAATTGACGTAAAGAATGATCTCAGAGTCACTTTGATACCAAGTTTAGATAAGTTAACCTGGATGGATCCTGATTAAGTCAGAGTAATTAATGGGTTGGTAACTTGTTCTAACTAGAGTCGGATAGAATATTCTTTTAAACCCTCTTTATTTTTCGGGTGAGATACCGTGTTCGACCCTCCGAGATCGAACACGGTATCCGTGGTCGGTTAATATCTATGTATGTGAGGGGAGAATGTGAGCCCCCCCCCCCCCCCCCCACAAATCTTCTCTCATCTATTTATAAATCGCTCCACAGTTTTGATAATGAATCGAGCCGTGAGAGAGTGGAACGGGTTAACTTCGAGTTAAGAGTCATATCTAACTTTAATTACGATAATTTTGTTATCAAATTAGAATAAAAATGAATAGACAGAATAAATTCATATCTAACTTTAATTACGATAATTTTGTTATCAAATTAGAATAAAAATGAATAGACAGAATAACTGATCGTAATCAGCGTTGTTATCATCTTATTTTGTACCACCGTCACCGCGGCTACTCCTATCACAGCACGACAACGACGGAGCATTTCGTGATAAAGAATAAAGTAGCGCTCACGTGAGAGCTAATAAAATCTCATAAATTCCTCTGTGTTAATCGGGTGGAAACACGTCATTTACTTGCACCACCAACACGACTCCTGCTCCTGTCTAATTTAATCTCCTGACGTCATCATCCATCTTATCCTCTAATAATCTAACCTTAATTAATTAATTATGTCCGGTAAAACTTTTGGACGGGGTGAGCTGGCGGATTCGATGCTGGGTGGCCCACCGTAGAGCCACGTCGCAGCGGACACCCAACTTTAGAAAAAAAAAAGAGAGCACCTACCGAAAAGAAAAAAAAAGAGAAGAGTTCTACGCATCTGACTTCAGCTTTTAGATGACTCATTCATGGGAGGATTAAAGATAATCTTAGTGACATCCACGTTGTCATTTAACTAGAATTCTAACTTTTGACGGCATTCATTGTGAGGAATCAAACAAAATTATCTTAATGGCGCACGGATCTTACACGTATTACCAAGAATGGTAGTGGTGTCAGGACTCAGACGACTCCTCTGTGAAAGGTTAGCCAGGATAACCCCGCCTCGAAGGCCTCAGGTTGGGGGGGGGGGGGGGGGACATGGCTGCCCGCCTGCCCCTACACTCCATGGCAGCTCTTCCACCCTGCATCTTCGTCTTCGCCCAAGCAACGCCCTGCTGTTTGCACCAACGGGCCTCCATCGTGCCCATATTTACCCTACACGACACAGCAATCTCTAGGCCTCCTACGGTGCCCTAGCGCCCGCTGGCCTCCACCGTGGCCACCTCTGGCATCTCCGGTCTCAACCACCTCCGTCGATCGTATTTGTTTTGATTTTTAGAGTGCGTTTGGTTCGGATTAATTAGGTGGGATTATTTGAAAAATTCATATATATTACATGTGCAAGGATGTCAGGGATGTTTGAGAACAAAAATTTCACGTCTCTCTCTCGCTTCAGTCCTCACTTTGGGCACATTGAAAGCAATAAATGTTCGTGGCATTAATAAAAATGTTGGTGAGGTTAAAAATGTTGGTAGGATTTTATGCGATGCTTAAATAATAAGTTTGGGATTTAAATAGACTAATTAAATAATTGATGGGTTTAAAATGAGTTTTTAATAGTTAAATAATCTTGAAATCCACCCACAAACTCTTCCCTGTACGATTCTTGAGATTTTGAGATGCCCTATTTGATGTGTCTATCTCTCTCCTAATAAGAAAATATGTGGAGCATGAAAATCGAAACACTTATATAACATTTGATTGGAATTGAGATTTTGCAGGAGATTCTAATAATTAGAATTATGTCTGGTGAGAGATTCAAGAGCGCAGAAAATTGGGATTCGACATTACTTGTTTTGAGAGATCTTGAGTGTTGAGTAAGGTAGATACTAAATGTCCGAGGTATATGTCAAAATTGTTTAAGTGATCCGTTAGTTTAGGTGATGATTTAATGAAACACTTCTTAGATGCTCGAGGAATCTCGCGAAAGTCGCATGCTCCATTTTATGTACGAATGAAAACTCTCGAAGGGAGCCACGTTGGGCTCCCTCTCTGCTGTCGACTCACCCTCTCCATCACTACATGCCGGTTCCCTCTCGCGATATAATGCACGTGTGTGTAGAGGAAGAGATGTTAGGGAGATAAGTAAGTGCATGGGTGTTCGCGTGTGTGAGAGAGAGAAATAAGAAGAGAGAGCAGTGCGAGAGTCTGAGGTAGTCCCTTCTCCCTCCCTTTCTCTCTCTCATTCTCTCTTCACGTTCTCCGTCGTCACGAGTCAGATGAGGAAAATGAAGATGGCGTGTCAACGAGCAGATCACACGCTACATGATAGTCATAGAATAGTTGTATTCCCATGTCAGCCTCGGCTACGACTCTAGAGGACCATCACTGTGGCATCCTTGGATTTGGAGCATGGATTTTTAGGATAGACTTTGATAGCCGACCAGTAACTCGATCCAAACTGGTACGTGAGCCTTCCGCTTCCGCTCATATCAGAGTCAGCCCAATGTTCTCCATGCTCCATGTCCCATAGATGTCGACCATGACCTTTCGGAGACATGGTGGAGAGAGTAAGTCTCACTTTGGTTTGGAGTTATCCATATGTTAACCCATAGTTAATTCTATATTAAGCCCTTTTATGCTTTGATTGAGGAACATGGGTAATCTACTTTATACGTGGACTAACCCATGGTTAGCCATGGGTTTAGAAACCCACCTCCACAGGTTGGTTTTCTCCCTATCCCACCGTTAAATACACTTCCTTCTCTCTCTCCTCTCATTAAATGCAACACACTCTCTCTCTTCCACATGCTCTCTATCTCACTCTCTCCTTCTCTCTCTCTTATTTCTCAATTAAAATATATTTAACAATTAATTATTATCACTTTTGTTTTCTTTAAATTTTTAGCTAATAATATTAAAGATAATTTTTATCAAAAATTTTATTATTGTAACGATATATTTAGCATATAAAATATATAAAAATAATATAATATAAAATTTATTATTTGATAAGCAGTAACATAAACCGTATTTAATGTCATTTTTAATTTTTAAATGTAAATTAGTGAAATTATTGATGGTATGTATCAAACAAAATTTATTTTCATAGTATATTATATTTATAGAATATATTAAAATTATTTAAAATTAAGATAAAATAAAATTTCATAACGGTGAATAGTAACACAAAACTCGTAATTAATGTCATTTTTAACTTTTAAATTTTAATTACTGATATTATTGAAGTTATTTATCAAATACAATTTATTTTCATGATATATTATATTCATATAATATATTAAAAATTTAAGATACAATAAAAAATTTTAAAGATGAACAGTAACATAAACCTATAATTAATGTTATTTTTGACTTTTAAATTTCCATTAGTGATATTATTGATGTTACTTATCAAAATAAATTTATTTTTAGGATATATTCAATTTATAGTATATATTAAAAATAATTTTAAATTATAAAAAAATAAAAAAAAATTAATTAAAATATATAGTTAAACTCGTAATTAATACATATTTGTGAGAGAGAGAGAGAGAGAGAGAGTAGAAGAGAGATATATTAAAAAAATCATGAAGGAGGGGCAATTATGGTTTAAAGAGTTAACCCACTTGTTATTAAATCACACGGGAATAAAAGTAGATTAACACACTTTTTTATTTTCAAGTTAACTATGTTTCTATCCAATCAAAATCAAGTTAATCTAAGACTAAGTTAAGTAAATTTTCTTAACCCACAAAATACATGACCCCTTTCCAAAGTGAGACTAACGGAATGCAGCAAGTTCACGTTCAACAGATAGAGCACGACCTCCTCGTCAGAGTGCTATATATATCTTCTTCTTCCTTGATCAGTGCCACGGAGATGAATCAAGAAAGGGGAGAAGGGGAGAGAGATCAATGGAGGGCTGTTGCTCGCTTTGCTCCCTCTTCATTTGCTCTCTCACGCACACTATGAATTAGGGTTTTTGGTTGACCATCCTAAATGGGCCCAGCCCATTAAACACTGACAGCATCCATTTGTCTTTTTTCTTCAAAAGAAAGTGATAACTTCCTTGTCCCTTTGCATTTGCGTGCGATTCTATCAGGGGTGGGGGCAGGAGCAGCTACCACTCCTTCCTGCCCATGACCCGACTGAACGTGTTGGAGCGTTCGGTGAGATATACCGACGGCGACACATCACATCACCATCCTGGTACAAGTTGGTTTGGAGGGCGAATCATGCAGTGGGGTTACTGTCAGTGCCAAGGATCATTAGGTACTCAACAGGGAGGCACTGTGATGAACAGGGTGATTCGATGGCATTTGTTTTGACGTTTAGTTCCGTTTTATTTGACACTTATTCCAAGAGTATTTCTATTTTAATCTAAACTTGAGTCATTTTATTTTGACGGGAGCAAATTTAGATAATTACTTAAAAATAATTTTATCTGACTTAAATCGCATTAATCTATCCCACCTCCACATGTGGAATAATTTAATCCAGCGTCATGTCAAAGTAAACAAGTATAAAAGTGAATAAAGTAAATCTACTTAAATTTAATCAGACTATCTTTAATCTCAAAATAAAATGGGGCTTAGAATGTATTTAATTTAGATTAATTAGGTGAAATTATTTTAAAAAATCATATACATTATATGTGTTAGGATGGCATTTTTAGAATAAAAATATCACGTCCCTTTCCCCCTCCAACCCTCACTTTGGACACATTGAAAGTAATAAATGTTTGTGTCATTAATTAAAATGTTGGTGAGGTTAAAAGTGTTGATATAATTTTATATGATACTTAAATGGTAGGTTTAGAGTTTAAATAGATTAATTAAATAGTTGATGGGTTTAAAATAAGTATTTAATAGGTAAATAATCTCGAAATCCACTCACAAATGATTCTTGAGATTTTGAGATGTCCTTTTTGATGTGTCTATCTCTCTCCTAATAAGAAAATATGTGGAGCATAAAAATCGGAGTACTTATATAACATTTAGTTGGGATTGAGATTTTACCGGAGATCTCAATTATTGGAATCTCCTATTCATCTCAATCAAACGGTCCCTTAAGAGGTGACGTTTGATAGCAGAATTCGCAACTTCAAAAGTAAAAATAATTGGTTCATAATCACATCAAATTTTTCTCAGGATTATTATTTTATTTTAGAGAGATATAATAATAAAAAAATCATCTTGTAAAAAAGTCTAAAAACTCATATAAAAGAATTTATTCTCTTTCTCTTCTCTAGAGAGTTTTCTAAAAACATCAAAACTCACGAACATTTCCAAACACGTGGTCAGAGAATATAATTGGGTGCCAAACGCCTGGAATCCAGAGAAAAGGGGAGGGGGAAAAAAGGACTAATAATTAGAAGGGGAGATCCCGGGCATGGGAATCGGATGCTTGTTGAGGAAGAAGATCTTGACAGCAGGCATCTCTAGCTAGGTATATGAATCATTTAGGTATGGATAAAACGATATGTTCTTAGATGATTGCCTAGATGAAAAAGATTCCTACCTTACTACGTACTTTTCCTTGAAACCGGGAGAAGAGTAATGTTTAGTGCGCACTCGGATGTAATTAGAGTAATGTTTAGTGCCCGTTCGGGTGTAATTATATATTCGAGATGTACACCGAGTAATTAATTTTTTTTATTTTTTTAATGTGGGATTTAATTCACATTAGTTTTTTTCCGTACGAAGCACACCTCGATCTAACACTCTAAAAAATTCAAAATAAAAAATCCGATTGTTAAACGATTGGGTCTAACACTATTTATTTGATACGAATTTTTTAAATTTTTTTTTAAATTGTCAGATGAAGGTTGTGTTTTAACGACAATTAAGCGTGACTTGAGACTCACCTTACTTAAATTTTTTTTTTACAAAAATATTTACTCAGTACACATCTGAGTTGAAAATTAACCCCATTATGTACTAACCATTTCTCTAATAAGGGGAAAGTGGGGGAAGGGAAACTCTATCCTCTTCCCCGTGTCATTCCCTGGCTTCCATTCATGCATGGGAGGATGAGTATTGTTTACTACACATCTTTCCTTCTCTCTGGGTCATTTTAATTTATTTGTTACATCTCATTCTTAAAAAATTATTTACACATGATTGAATGATCATATGATATTTGAAAATAATTAAGCCTTCTAGAATTGGACCCTCCATGGGAAATATTAGTTCAAACTGGGTGGTCTAATCATTACCCAGGAAAGAGCGTTACGTTGAAAGGGATGCGGTAACAAGAATGTGTGTAGAGGGAGCTTGCAGCCTTTCACCATAGGGAACAAATTGTTAATAAATCCCAAAATCAAGAGACCCCATGTTCTTATCCTTTGCAGGATATGTATGTTGATGTCTCACCTCACCTCCACATCGTATTTGTTTTTAGGGGATGTTCAGTATCACTTTTTAAAATAGATTTCAATCGTCAGAAGGTTGAGAGTGAGAACATGGACAGATAATTGCATATACTGCACTATTTTAAAATTTAATGTTCAAAATTTTCTCCTTGCATTTTCAAGAGGCACAAAATGATAATTTTTCTCTCCCCACCAAAAATTATTTTTGAGTGGATTTTGAAAAAAAATAAGTTAATTCTCAATGATTAAATGAGGTCCATATATTTTCACGATCTCCACGTCAAAATCTTTCTATTCTCCGTCATCTTATCAAATGTGTCTTTAGGAACATTTCAATTTTCTCTTTTCTCAAAAATCAATTACTATACATGATAGGAGACACCTCGTAACTTACCGTACAAGACAAACCTCCACTGGTCCACAGCTATCATTACAAAACAAAATTCATGTTTGATCAAGAGTCAGTTCCCACCACAAATAATTAAGACTTGGGGGGGGGGGAGGGGGGTAGTTCACTTTCAATCGACGTCAAGAGGGGAGAATGCTCCAACCATGGCTTCAAGGCAGTTTGGAAGTGGTCTCTGCAGGTCTGTACCTGGGGGGTCACTTGTGATCTCTCTCTCCCATAACTGTGCTTGTAGCTCACCACCACAGGAATTGAGTGGCAAAGGGTAGAGATGAAGAAAGATGGATTCTGTCTTGTAGTCTCCAATAAGATGCACGGTTGTTGGACCAGAAATGACAAGAAGGTGCCTGTGTGTGTGTGTGGGTTAGAAAGAGAGAGAGAGAGAGAGAGGGTGCCTGTGTGTGTGTCTGTGTGAGAGTGAGAGAGAGAGAGAGAGAGGGTGCCTGTGTGTGTGAGAGAGAGTGAGTGAGAGAGAGAGAGAGAGAGAGAATATTAACACAGGCCAGGCTATTATCAGTCACCTGCATGCCATCTCTTTCTAGCCAACTGTCATAATCCATGAGGGAGCTCTGCGCCACCCATCTTGCATATATCTCATCTGATCCCCTGACATTCTCAACCAGGGGGGCTAATTAACAGCAGACCAGATCTACCCTTAAACAGCTCTGTAGTTTCTATCAATACAACATATCATTCTACCTTAAAATTACCTTAAAAGTCTTAATCCTGTACAAAATGTGGGCACTTATGAAACACATTCATTGCAGTAGCAAGTGTATATATAATATTATTTTTATGGAGGTCGTTGACAACTAGCTAGGTGACAAGAATTAACACCATGCAAATTTGAAACCCTCCCCCGCCGCGACCAACACCACGCAAAAAAAAAAAAGAAAAACCATGTATGTAAATTCGAATATCCCTGTTCACTCGTGAAGGATGAAGAAGGACTTCGTCACACGGACACACTGCCGGCGAGGAGATTCAAACTCCCCGGATTTTCCATGCACTCGCTGTGGCACATCACGTTATCCGATTTCACTCTCTGCTGAGTGTTGTTAGAGATACCTATCTATCTATCTATAACTATATATAGAGAGATATAGGGATATAGATACATGGTACCGGTCTTCCGTTGCCACCGATGACAACGGATCCCTCCTGAATCTCTCTTCATTCCGTTGCCACAGGTGACAACTGATCCCTCCTCATATACGGATCTCTCCTCATATATATATATATACTCTAAGATGAGTGTTGTTATATATATATATATATATATATATATATATATATATATATATTGGTAGGGCTCTTCGGTTGTCACCGGTGACAACGGATCCCTCCTCATATACGGATCTCTCCTCATTCCATTGTCACCGGTGACAATGGAAGAGCGATGCCATCTGATTCAAAATTATATCATTCACTCTTAATCCACATCGTTAAATCTTCTATACTATCATAAATTTAACTACACATGAAAAATTATTCAAATCTGATAGCAAAAACATAGATATTATATGATACAAAAAATTGTACCATCTAAGTCGTTCAATTTATGTCTATCTGATGCACAAGAAATAAATGTTAGAATTATATGATTTTTAATGCACACATAATTTACTAATAATAGAGAAGATTTAACAGTGTGAAATAAAAATTTAAGATTGAATCATATGATTTTAAAATTGATGATGCCGCTCTTCTATTGTCACCGGTGACAACGGATCTCTCCTCTATATATATATATATATATATGTGAAAACACGTAAATACAAAACAAAGGTGTGTTACGAAGATTCCTGGCTGACCGTTTTATCTGATCAGCATTATTTGAACAGTGACTTAGTAATTAGTATATCATCTAACAAGGAATTATTTATCCGAGTTCGGATAATATCCGAGTGTCCCGTCGTTAAAAATACAACTTTAACCTCATAAAATATTGAGCTTTTTGATAAAAATATTATTAAATAAAAAATTATTCTTACAAATGTATTAGTAGATATATGACTGTCTAAATGTTGACATATCACTTATTTTGTCAAAAAATTATAAAAAAAATACGTTTAAATATTATTTATATATTATTTGAATTAACTCAGTGATATATTTATTAATATATTTTTAGGAATAAATTTTTTATAAATTGATCTTTAACAAAAAAATTCATGTAAAAATTGCAAAAATATAACTCGTAAATACCGTAAACATATATTATATTCTAGATAAATAAAAATATATAACTCGAATTTGGATAATTAATATCCTATTTTTTAGCGTGTTTCAATAAGTAAGTTGAGAGTACAAAAAATAAACATCAGGATTGGAGGAACTAACCCCTAAGTATCAATAGGTTATGGCGATTGGCGCTGAAGAATTAAATCCGTAAATATTTCCCTATAGTCTCTAGAGTACATCACTTAAAATGCACCTCGCACATTAACGAAGAATAAACTGCATGGATTCATTATTTTCCCCCATCTTCGACTTATACTCGTGAAATCTTCCGTATCCAATGCCATACACCTATATATTATGCCCGTAGATATTCTTTCATGTAATTAACATCGGCCTATTTATGAATAAAAATGGTCAGGAAATGGTACTAAAACAGAAGAAAAAATCTATCGTAGCATGTTTAGTGCACACTCGAGTTAATTACGCATTCAAAGTATATGTCAAGTAATTATTTTTTTTAAAAAATATTTTTATAATGTGAGATTTATATCTCCCTAAATTACCGTATAAGACACAACTCCATCTGACAGTTCAAAAAATCTAAAACAAAAAGAGTCGATTCAAAAAAAAATGAGCCCAACACTATTTATTGAATCTGATTTTTATTTTATAAATATTTTTAAGCCGTCGAATAATGAGAGTCTGTCTTATACAGTAGTGAACTCCACGTCATAATTTTTTTTAAAAAAAAAAATTTACTTAGTGCACACCCTTAAGTGTATTATTAGCCCAAGTGTGCATTAAATATTTTTCTCCCTTATATGTTATTTGGAGACCCATCGTTCAGACATGGGACTCCTCCAGATCTCTGGGCTCCCAAACTTTCTAGTGGTTCTTATCGGCCCAACATTTGGACGGCGACTCAGCCCAATCCAGCCGGCCCAATTTACTCCAGTTATGAAGGAACGGGCTTAGATGCCTTTCCCCCCCTAAAAACAAAACCACCGGCACTAATAGCTAACAATATTTTTTTGGGATTTTTACATAAATACCTCTCTAAATATCGGTTAATGTCAAATATATCCCTCATTTGAGCATATTATCAAAAATATCCTCTATTTAATCTTAAATATTGCAACTATAATCCTGTAGTTTACTGACGTCAACGGAAGACGAATATTCCGTGAAATATCCTATCGATCGTCATTAATTACAGTGAAATGAGAGATATAATTGGCATAATCGATATTTAGAGGGATATTTATGTAAAAAATCTAAATAGTTTTACTGCTTAACTCATGTTTAACTCGAGTTAAATCAACGAAGGTTACGGTAGGGGCATAGTTGCAACATTTAAGATTAAATAGAGGATATTTTTGATAATATGCTCAAATGAGAGATATATTTGGCACAACTGATATTTAGAGGGGTATTTATGTAAAAAATCCTATTTTTTTTCTTAGTAAAAGCTCACATGAGGCTGATTGTTGGTGGAATAGAGAGAGAGAGAGAAGTTAATGACATCTAAGAGGTCATTTGGTACGGGGTTAGAGTGGGGATATCCCCAATCTAATCTCATTCTGTATTTGATCTGGCTAAAAAGGGCGGGGATAAAGAGGGTTACAGAAAATAATGTTAATCCCGATTTTGAGGTTGGAAATGGAGATAAGTCATTCTAACCTTTTGTTGGAATGATTTATCCCTATTTTTCTAACTCCATTTCACCTCTCCTATCTCATTATATACTAATCATACGTGAGAATAAGAATAGGTATAAATTATCTTAGAATGACTTACACCTATTCTCCTTAAAATTTATCTCGCTACCAAACAACACTCTGGAGAGTTTGAAAACTGAGGCTGGACATCGTCATTATTTTGAAAATAATTAAACCTTTTTTTCCAAACGGCATGCCTAAATGTCATGTGAGCTAGCCTTGGCTAAAGTGTACGAATGAGTAATTAACAACCACGTCAAAACTCGAAATGGCCTTAATCTGGCAACAAACAAGAATAGCTTAGAATCGCCACTCTAGCAAACACCTTTAATCACTTAATACATTCCCATTGCATGAATAATTAGTTTGAAAGTATCACGGCATAATGAAGATATATGAACAAAGTTTATTTGGAGTAGTCATCAAGGCTTTTCATCTTATTTATTCAGAATCGATTATAGGAATCTTGCCCGCCATCGATTTTCTGATCTATTTAAAGACATATTCGGAGTCAAATTTAGGGAAAGTCGATCGTGTATTCTTTTCCGACCATGCAAAAATCATCTCATTTTATAAGTATTGCTTGAGTCTTTTAAAATAAGAAAAAAAGTATACATGGTTTGAGAACATGCAAAACCTTATTCTAGGTGAAGTTGAAGTACCCAAAAAAATTCTAAAGATGTGGACATCAATTGAGAATAATATGTCGTTTTAAATAAGATACATAACTTTTCAGTCCCGTTTGAATTTTAAAGCAGGGTTTGTTGTCCCGGTCGAATCGGCCGTCCCGGTCATAACTCTAGACAGTATAGATTGATACGGTTGCATATCGAGACGGTAAATTATAATATATATATATAACGGAATAATATATTTCAAATGAAATTTCATCTCGGTTGGTTAGTTGTTTTGTGATGTAAACAGATGTCTTTGGGTTTGAATCTTAGCTTCTAACATTGTTTTAAATATTTTTTTAAAACTTTTCAAAAAAATTGAATCAAAAACACACCAAGTTTCGAACCCATAGTCTTACGGTTAATTGTGAGTAACCAACCAACTTACAAAATTAATTTATTTTTAAAAAATAACAATATATAAAATGTCTCGGTTGCATCTCACAGATCGATCGTCCCGATCTGTGACTGGGACAGTATCATATCTCGATTTAATAAATCTTGTTTCTAAGTACTAAACGAAAGGGAGAATTATCCCTATAACATCAAAATCATTCGAAATTATCTTTACATGAAATTATCTTTACATCCTTACATTTATCGTATCTGCCGTAACATGTCTGGAATTCTTAAGAAAAAAGTCATTGTGCTCTTTCGTAAGAGTATATGGATAATTTTTTATTTTAAAGATAACGACGGATAGAGGTACAATAGATCTTTTCTTAAGAATTTTAAGAGTAGATAAATACGATAAAGATAGAGGTATAAGAGTAATTTGACAAGAATTTAAAGATATATGAGTAATTTTCATTAAAAGAAATGGTGGTAGGCTGTACACCCCTAAAATCTTTGAGTTATATGCACTCGTGGCCTCTAAATCCATTTGCTTGTGACAAACACTAATTGAGATCAATATGACGTGTGAAGAACAATGAGGTGTTGATTTGCAGATTTGTTGTGACTACCAGGGTTTGTCGACCCGATGCGGGTCGTCTTGACCCGCACGACCTGACCCGACTCAGGTTATGAGCGGGACGCCCGAGTTATGAGTCGTCACCGAGTCACTCCATTAATTTAATATTATATTATATATAATATTCTTTTCTATTTTATTATATTATTTTATATATTATATATATATAACCTTTTTTTATTTTAACATGAAACGAGATAGATCGAGTCGGGACCGACTCGACCCGTCTCAGCCTGTGACCGGGATGGGCGAGTCGGTCGAGACGGCAAACCCTAGTGCCTACATCAAATATTACTTAGTTTTGAATAAAATAAGTGGGCTTGCTTTAAATTTATTTGGCATGGGAATTAAAGAGATACATAAAGTTCATTTAGTTTTTCTTACATATTTAGCAAAATAGATTTTATTTCATGCTGGGATGAATAAAAATCTAATTATAATGATTTCTCCCTACTTTTCCCCTCCATTTTTTGCTGCCCCACTCTTCCCGTGGCCGTGAGGGTAAAACAGGGAGATCACAAATGTACTACTAAATCTGTGATGATGCTTTAAGAAAAGTATCTGATTATGACCTTTTCAGAAATAAAATTAGATTAGAGTATCTTTTTTAGTTATTTTAAATTTTTTTTGATAGGTACTTATATTAAACTTTGTGTGACCTTATTAGAGATTTGTTCACATTTATAGAGAATCAAATCATACAACTGATCGCCTTGCTAATCACACGTGTTCTTCTTCGGGCTTCGCTAGCTGGTTTTCTTAGGTGGCTACGTCGAATGATGTACGAGGGGCAATCCAGTTAGATAAAGTGGGATGCCCTATATTTCATATGCTAGTTTTTTTTTTTTGCTTTCTTTCAAATCGTGTTAGCAAGGGTATGCCTTGAAGTTATCTGTATTGACTTTTATTTAGTAAAATCTAGTCACTCGCATGACTCGACGGAGCGGATCTATGTCACTTCTCTGAAGTGGTGTGTACTTTCTTAACCTATGCTGGGAAATATTTGTTACAAAAAAATATACTAATTGAATAGATGGGTTCGTTCAAATTGAAAGTTATATGGTCTTAACTCATCCGTTAACGTGTCTAGGTCTATTTTGACAACCCTCTTCGTCACCCTTCCATCGTTGCAACACACACTCTCTCTCTCTCTCCTTGACTTTGGCTCCCCATCGCAAAATCTGGATGCATGTTGCTTTCCTGTCGCGTCTGGCACTTCCTACTTATTTTCGAATTTCAACCGCATTAGACAGTAGGCCACGTGCATACGACCGAATGACATGTGGCCTGGCATCCCGCTTTGTCGCCACCTCTGCACATCGCCTGGTGCACATGGCACATCGCTCTACCACCAACCCATGCACGTTGCCCGTCACTCGTCGCCCGACGCTTGATATGTGCACATTTTCTTATGTTTATTTATGTCACACGCATCATTTTTTAGACTTTAATAGAATTAATTATGTAATTTTTATAGTTAATCTCACGCTTACACTAAATTTAGATTCTCATGTGTAAATAATTACATTTAGAGGCATAAAATAATATGTGAGATTTGAGATACATGGAAGAGATAAAAATTACATGATTATATAACTTTGGAAGTTTATATTGATAATATTATTTTATTTGAGAGACTAAAGATTCTAATTTTAATTGTGCATACATCACTGATTGATTGTCGAATCGTCTCAGCCTGACGGGATGTGTTTTGTGAAACATGGCTTCACAAATGGACACGTTTAAGATTGTGGCTGGGGTGGACGACGCGTTCCGTGGGGAATCAACACACTAGGCCCTTTCCACAAGGTCACCAGGCTAAGGGTTTTTCTCATTGTACCTGTCGACCACTTCACTATGTAGATGGAGTCTAGGCCACTCACGCACATCACCGGTCAGAAAGCATGGGGCTTCGTCTACAAATCCATAATCTATAGGTTCAACCTCCCATGAGTCCTGATCATGGACAATGGGAAGTAGTTTGATAGCAAAATCTTCAAAGATAGTTGCACCAACCTGCACATTGACCACCGGCTGATCTCAGTAGCACCACCCCAGAGAAACAGACAAGCAAAGGTCACCAACCGAGCCATCCTGCAAGGTCTGAATAAGAGGCTCGATGACGCTGAGGGAGAAGGGGTGAATGAACTGTCAAACGTCCTATGGTTGTATTGTACGACCCCTGCAACAACACTAGTGAGTCCCCCTTCAATCTATCTTTTAGCACAAGAGCTATTATACCAGTGAAAATCGGGCTCCCTTCGCCACAAGTGTCAGCCTTCGAAGAAGCCCACAATGATCAATTGATCAAAGGAAACTTGGACCTAGTGGGTGAACTTCGTGAGGATGCTCGCATTCAACTAGTCGCTTACCAACATAAGATGACACGAGCTTACAACTAGCAGATTCGCCCGAGATAGTTCCAGGCAACTTGGTGTTGAGGAAAGCTGAAGCATCAACCCCAACTCTTTGTCTCTGGCAAGTTAGCGCCAAATTAGGAGGGATCGTACCAAGTTGCGGAAGCCTTATGCAGGGGGCAGATCGTTGCTGAACACTTGGAGGCATAGACGTTCCCAAAACTTGGAACTTGGACACTCTCTGCACCAAGTACTTGTAGTGAAATAAGCTTGTAACATAGGCCTTCTCTAATAAAAGGCATCCCCTCCACTCCTGCTAGGGAGCACAGGCAATTCATGCCCCCCCTCTTGTCTCCATCCATATACATGGGAAAGTCAGTATTAATAAAATCGCATGTTGCTATCAATATCCAAGTCAACGGAGAGGCGACCCATTGTGCCGCAGCTCTAGCAATCCCACCCTCGTTACTATATTGGCTTTGTCACAAAGTGTCGACCTGATGAGCATTCTCCCTAGTAGCAACATCCTATTCCTGAGCCAAGTCTTCGGTGCTCAGATGCCAAGCAAAGCCTTTGATGCCCAAAGATATCGGGCAAAGCCTTAGATGCCTGCGAATATTCCTGAGCCAAGTCTTAGGCACTTGGATGCTAGGCAAAGCCTTCAGTGCCTGAAGATCCTGAGCAAAGCCCGTGGATGATCCCAAGCCAAGTCTTCGGTGTTTGGATCCTTGGTAAAGCCTTCAACACCTGAAGATCCCGAGCAAAGCTTTAGGTGCCTATGGATACTCCTGAGCCAAACCTTTGGCGCTTGGATGCCAGATAAAGCCTTCTATGCCTGGAGGTCATAGGTAAAGCCTTAGATGCCTATAGATATTCCCGAGCTAAGCCTTCGGTGCTCAGATGCCATGCAAAACCTTTGACGCATGAAGATCCCGAGCCAAGCCTTGGTGCCTGCGGATGTTCTCTAGCCAAGCCTTCGGTACTTGGATGCTAGGCAAAGTCTTCCCGAGCAAAGCCTTAGGTGCCCGCAGATATTCCCAAGCCAAGCCTTCGGCGCTAGGATGCCAGGCAAAGCCTTTGACACTTAAAGATGCCAAGCAAACCCTTAAGTGCCCACAGGTATTCTTGGGCCAAACTTTGGACGCTCGGATACCAGACAAAGCCTTCTGCATCTGAAGATCCCAAGTAAAACCTTGGCACCCATGGATGTTCCCGAGCCAAATCTTTGGTGCTCGGATGCTAGGCAACATCTTTGACACCTGAAGATCCCGGGCAAAGCCTTAGACACTCATAGACATTCTAGAGCCAAGTCTTTGGTGCTTGGATGCATGGTTTGGGTTTTAAAAAATTGAGTTGTTGAAGAACAAGGAATATATCGCAATGCAATATAACAAAATTGATGTGATCGCCAGAGATCGAAGTTCTCAATGATTAAAAATAAGATAATCATCGTGCTAATGAGAGTACCTTGGATATGGGGAGACTTATATGAGGTTTCAATCTTTTCTTCTCTCGATCGGTCGATGGAGAGAGTTCTCTTTGATTACCTTTGCAAAAAAGAAATAAATGAACACCAAATATTGGATTAGAACAACATAAAGTGTAGTATCAATCCTTTGATGAGACACGATGAAAATTTGACTAATACACACCTCCTTGGTATTGTTTTGAAACCCCCTTTGACATAGAGGGTGATTAAATGGTACGATGAATGAGAAAATGTGCAATAGTTGCACTAGAGAAAATTATCAATGAAGAGAAATAATAAAAACAAGTTATGAATAATGCATGCAAGTATAAAGATTAAAGAACAAACAAAATAAGAGAGAAAATAGGGTCAGAAAACCTTATTGTGATGGCAAAAGAGCTTCTCTAAGATCTCCATAGACTCCAAAGACTCGAAGACGCTTCAAAGGTGGTAGATTTTCGGGCTCAAGGGAGGGCCTCTCTTTTCTCCATTTTTTCCGACCTCTCTCTAATTTTCCAACCTTTTTCTAAAGCTTCCAACCTTTTTCCAAGCTTATAGGGATGATATATTTATAGGGCAAATTATTTTTGACCTAAAATTATAAAAAATTAGTAACTAAGATCCTAAGCAACCTAAGAGGAGAAACACTTCCCAAAATCACCTTTCCATGTATTAGGAAACCCTAATTAGGGTAATTAACCAATTGGGCTCGATTTGGGTCTTCTGGGCTACTCATTTAAATCGCGTCAGGTCTACTGGACGCCAATTGAATCACGTCTCATCAAGAAGACGTGAATTAAAGGAGTTAATTAAAGATGAAAATCTAAAGAATATGGCCACAAATAATAAGAAATTTGATTGGCATCTTCCATAGTCGGTGTCGTTTAAACAAATACTTAATTGAATGAAATTTGAAATCGTTAATCGATTAGAATTAAGAAAGTGGATTGCCTCCACTCAGGTAGACGTCTTTCAACAAAATATTAAAAAATTCAAGAAAAATGATAATAATCAATCAAATGATTCAAAAATGAGAACCACTTTGTGACATTATGATATGATATGAAATTTAATTAATGTGATGTTCAAAGTAGCGTGTCTACACCAAATAAAAATTTCAGTGCTTGGACAACGTGCAAAGCTTTAGGCACCCGCAAAAGTTTCCCGAGTGAAACTTTGGCACTCGGATTCTAGGCAAAGTCTTCGATGCCTGAAGATCTCGAGTGAAGCCTTAAGCACATGTAGATTTTTTTGAGCGAAGCCTTTGGCACTCAGATGGCTATGAATGATATTCAGAACCTTTGGCATGCATGGAATGAATAAATGCCTCGAGGAACGACTATAGGAGCTTGGAACACATAGGTAAAAAAGCATAGACAAAATGCTAGGGGTTAGGCGTACGCTGAGAAGGTGCCCTATTGTACACCTTCAGCAAACGAGCAACGAAACGTGGGATAAGAACACCGAAACCAGCCTTGAGACACTCCTCGTATATAATGAAGGAGTCGTCCCGAGCGTCATGCGCCTGGATGTCCAAAGACTCCATGACAATCGCTCGAATATCCCTCGGGAACTCATACAACTCAATCAACTCATTTAAGAAATCCTTAAACAACTTCGGGCTACTTTCCTCTACGTACTTCTCGGATGTAGAAGGAGAGTTGGCCAACCTGTCAGGATCCACGTTGGAAACAACTATGTCACCTGCCCTACATTCTATCACTTCCAGGGATAACGGTCGTGCCGAAGGGCTCGCCCAGTGTCTACCTCCATGACCTCATATGTTCTCCCCTCGAGCACATGGCTTCCTGTGGAAGCCTCTGCATCGTCAACAACAAGTCATCGCCGGCCTTGGGACTGCGATTTTCACCCCATTTGCTCACTGGAGGTAGAAGAGGTAACAGGGAAGGACATGCCACTCACCTCTGAGAACAGATGATCCGACTGACCCTTGGCCAAACAATAATTGACTGGTAGCAAGCTCCTCTTGATCCTCTATTCAGAGCACTCTGATTTCTTCGGTGCAAGGATAAAGGTAGTAGGGTTCACGTCTTTGCCCTGGTATTTCCCTTGTCCCGAATGCAATGGACCGTCGGTTAAAAAAGGCTGCTGTAATAAGTAGAACCCGAATCGAATTGTACATTCCAAACAATGAGCAGTCCCCACCGTATGAAAATCGCCTTCACCTCAAGTGAAGCATTGAAGTGAAGGTTGGGGGACAAGTGATACGGGCGGATCCTTCTCGCCACCGCCACGTAGCCTACTCCCCTTTTTGAAGCGGGCTTTCGCCATATCATGAATTCCAATTGGCATGATGGCGGTGACAACATATCGTAACGTGATGATGCCAGCCGATCGCAGAGGCATCATTAAGAAACCCTCCTCGAAATTGCCTTAACACATAGATATTACGCGTATTACCATGATTTCTTGGACTGCGTTCTCCTACCGCCAATCAGCTTGAGATTCCAACGTAGCATATCTTATTCCCACTATTACACTATACCTCCCCAGAAAAATAGTAATGCTAGAAATCATATTCATCTCTTATAAAAGGTTAGCCACTAGACAATCTCCCAAGATACGCAAAAATTATCCTCTATAGAGCCCTCACTCTCTTCCTTCTTCCTCTCTTCCCTTTTTTATTTTCCTCCTGCCTTCTCTGACTTAAGTACGAGAGGATTTTCCCCGAGAACATCACTCTCCGATGAGAATTTCTTTTTTTATGCAGGAGGACCTAGTTTGACGCTCGGAGGACATCACTTGACACTCAAGACTCCCGTCTTGAGACTCGTCCCTCATTCTTGGCTTTACGGCTCACTACCTTGGTCCTCTTATTTGATCCCTCAAAAGAAATTTAAGTATAGCATGCACAACAATATTCGTCGCTCCATGTTTCAAAAAAAAATAAAAAATAAAAAAATCAATGCACCTCCTCCCAACATTCTGTGCCGTGTGCGAGTGGGGGCCGGCCGGGCCGTGCTTAAGAGAGTGGGGCTGGTTTGCGTTTGGTCGGACCGGTGAAGGCTCGGCCCATTGGCAGGCCGGCTGGGCGATTTGAAAATTGCGGAGTCTGTCTTCACCCTCTCCGCCGGCTGGTGGCACCATCCGCCACGGTCACGGTCATCACCGTCAGCGGCGGCCATTCTTCTCCCTCCATTGGCGAGAGCAGCTCCGCCACTTCTTCTCCTCGTGGGGGCGGGTGTGGGCGGGGGGGCGAGCGTGGAGAAGCAGCAGATGTCGGCGTGGACTGACACGTCGACGGTGGGGGGGCTCGGGAAGAAGCCCCCCAAGCGTGTGGGTGGAATGGCGGAGGCCCTCTCCATAGCCGCCGATCTGGGGTTCTCCATTCCCTCCGCCCAGGTAGGAAGAAAACCTTGTTTCACTTTTTGCGATTGTTCCTCTCCTCGCTTTTATTTATTTATTTATTTATTTGTATTTTTCAATGGTTCTATTAGTGTGAATTATGGTGCATTTGTGGTGCTACTGTTGATCTTTGAAGGGCTTGGTTTGGTTCATCTCTGGGATCTATCTTTTGGTTTCATGGTTTTGGTGATAAATTCAGGGGTTAAGTGGAAAAGGGTTTGTGTTGTATGGGAGATAAGGAGGTTCTGAACCCAGTGAAAGAAATTGATGATGTTGGGGTTCTACTGAGGAATTTAGTGTCTTTGCTAGTGTTTACCCACTGGGGTTACTCATGTGGAAGGTTGGGAAAGGGGCGAAAGAGGGGAGAGATGACAGGATCAAGGATTATGTTAAAATGATACTATTGTTTCCGATAGGTTTTACTCTCAATAATCTTGGAATTGCCAATGCTTTCCCTTGCCTTAGTTATCTTGAGGGGGTCTTCATCATCGGGATTCATTATTCATGTGGGCAGTCAGAGTAGTGATTGAGGCCTAATGTGTTCTTAGTTTTTACTGACACATAAATTTAGTGTTTTGCAAGTTGTACTTTTGCATTGTTGACACTTCTCATTTGGGAGCTACGAAAATTTTGATGAGCCCATGCATGTAAATCTGAGACAGCTATGGTGTAATTATTACCAAAAATTATGTCATCATGCTAACCATAGCTCATGTAGATGCTATGGATAGGAGAAATAACCTAATGTGTTTTTAGTTTTTACTGACACCTAAATTTAGTTTTTTTGCAAGTTGTACTTTTGCATTGTTGACAGTTCTCAATTGGGAGCTACAAAAATTTTCATGTGCCCATGCATGTAAATCTGAGACAGTTATAGTGTATCTATTACAAAAAATTATGTCGTCATGCTAACCGTAGCTGATTTGGATGCTATGAATAGGGAAAATAACATTGCTGCATGCTGTGTTTCCTGTAGAAGAAACACAAGACGAGTTTTTCCAGTAGTAATGGAATAGAATTACAGTTCAGGCTGTTCAGCTGTCAACCTTGACTGTTAATGAGTAAAACTGTGGCATTTATGAATGACATAATGTGGATCAAGGACATCTTCAAGGGTTCTTTTTCCTTCTATACTCTAAGAGTCCTGAGTACTGCTTGCTTTGCTCCATGACATAAGATGCAGTACTAGATGAAAGTATATTGTGATTTCATATCTAATCAGATTTTCCTGTAAACTCACCCTATGAACAAACTGTTGTATGATGGTTGATGGGAGACAAGGTGGAAGGTGATATGGATATGTCTTATGATTTCATACTTCGGTTTTGGTTCTTTATTCCTCCTATGCTGTACTTGTCCCTTTTTTCATTAAAATAGATGACTTATCTATGGTTGAAACTGTAAAGAACTGCTTATGTGGAATCCAGAGCCATGGACTTCTTGCAATTGCATGTCCTTTTTCACATTTTCAATCTGCTAACGTTCAAATTCATGTCTTTCTATAGGAAGATGGGCAAAGTATGACTAATTCATCTACCAGCGACAAGAATGATGATTTGATAAAGGTTTTGAGAGAGCTTACTTCTGCTCAGCGAAACATTGCTACGTTGCAAGTAGAACTTCAAGGAAGGAAGGTTAATTTCATTGCTAATTGTAATTCATTTGCAAGTAGAATACTCATCTACTTCCAGTTTCCACCTAGTCAGTTTTCATTTAATGTCCTCATCTAGTGGTTCATTTGGAAGTATTCTTCTTTTAAAGACTTTGTAATCCTAATTTTCAGGATGATAAGAATGTTGCTCATCTAACCCATGTGAGTGAAATGGAAAAGAAAATCGAGTCTTTGGCAAGAATGACTGCAATTTTGAAAGATGTCATTCAGAATAAGGTAATGCTTTTCCCATGGCCCATAGTTTCATTATTTTTTCTTTTGTCTTTCATCTTATGAAATTTTCACTTTTTCCTCTCGAAGAGTAGAACCACTTCTGCTTTTAGAAGTGAATATCTGAAGTAGCTATCAATGACTAGTTAATCAAGACTTGTTTCTTGATTCAGCCTTGACTTTTCTTTCTTAGTCTTTAGGAATTTAGTTTTCCTTTCTGGGAATGCAACATAATTTTATTGATGCTGGACACAATTAAATTGCTATGTTGAGTCAGAGAAAAGAAGCAAGAAAGCTGGAATTCACCACAAGTTTTCATATCTTGTTTTCTGGTTCATATGATCAGTGGAAATAGGCAAATGCTGTTTCTATATGCTTGGGTAAAACTAGGTGCTTTATTCTTTTGTTTTTGTGTTATGGTGCTTATCCTCTTTTTAGTTTCTTTATGTTTTTGTCAGAAATTAGAGGGTCCTCATCAGAGTGGGGACTTTTTTTTTTTATTGAAAATGGGATGACATAAGTGGGTATTAGATGGGGCCTCATTATTGGCTTTTCCAAAAAAAATTATTGTGCTGTTGATAGAAGAAACTTTGTTATGAATTATAGTAACAGTCAACCTCAATAATATTCCAAGATCTTGTAAGGCGGAGGAAGTGGATCAAGAAATTGAATCTATTGCAAGTACTTAGACTATCATGTGAAAATCTGCATAGATGTTGTGGCTGGATTTCTGATGTGTCTTGGAATCTAGTAATAATCTTTTGGGATTTTTGCATGAAAACCATTGTTAGAGGTGAATTTGCAAAAAAATCATTCCTAGAAATGCATTAGCAGACATATCACTGGGTTAATTCAAATAGTGCATAAATGCCATTTAAGCGTGATTTTTTTGTAAGTTGTTGGTAAAAAGAAGTGATATGCTTGCAAATAAATATGGCATTTTTGCACAATTCAGATTTACACAGTGATATACCTGCTAATGCATTTCTAGGAATGTTTTTTTTTTGCAAATTAACCTCTAACAATGGTTTTCATGCAAAAAATCCTAATCTTTTCATTCTGCTACCTTTGGTGGGGTATGCATGGATTTTTATTGTCTGAGTGGGAGAAACTGGATTCAATCAAGTTCTCTGAGAGAGAAACTCTTAATGTGGGATACTAGCCGGGTCCTTAAGGGTGAATTCATTTAGGAATATGACAAATTTTTACGTTCATTATAGGAAAGGGATTATATATATATATACACACACGTTAAATATTCCATACTCTAAGTGTGCCCCCATTCTCTATGATTTCATACAGTTTTGCTTCCAATAACATTAGACTTGGAGGAATATTTTGTTGCAAACTTAATAGAGGTATAAAATATAACGTTTTGGAGGGGTATATTGGAGAATATGAAAGATGTGTGGGGTCTGTAAGTCAGGATTTCAATTATGTGAGGGAGGTTAAACAAGAGCAGGTTTGTCCTTTTCTTCCCTTAATTCACCCAAGTTTAGGTTAAGATGATTGGTTGATGATGGCAGGTCTGCAAATGATGGAATACAGTTTTTTATGGGGTTATATATGACAATATAAAAAATATGGGGTAGATGTAGAGTATAATTGATTCTGGGGGTAGTATAGGAAATTTAACGAGCCTTAGGAGGAGAATCATATCCCTTTGATCCCTTGCATGGTATAGAGTTTGCAATTATTTCACTAGTTTATGGTTCCTATGTATCTGTTATTTTTAAGAAGCCAAACATTGAGTATCTTGAGAAATACAAGCTAGAACAGGTCAATTAGGCCTTCTTAAGTATATTATGTTTGTATTAGCTTGGATATCTCGCAAATTAGGTTACCAGCTTGATAATGGTTTACATTGCTTAGACTTCTATTCACCCACGTTCATTACAAGACCATTATTCAAAGTGTCGTCTTCATGCAAGAAGGGCTCAAATCCTTTAGGGGACTTGTGGGAGGCTGATGAGACTTGGGCCTTGGAAAACTGGGTGACTTGTAAAAATTGGTGAGTCAGACTGACAACTATGGGCTAACTAGTTTCAAGAGTAAAAGCTCCCTTACGGAAGATTGCTCTTACATCAAATAGCCCGAGAACCTGATTTGACCTGTGCAACTTGAACAAATCTGTTAGACTGTTAGGCCCTCTTTGAAAACGGAGTAAGGAAAACCAGGTTAGCTTAAACTCAGGTAGAGTGTTGTTACTTCTTCACTTTTTTGCTTTGAAAACATTTTGGACATATCCTGGTTAGAGGAGGAATACCTGATTCTGGCTTTTTGCTAGAATTAGTTATTCCAGGAAAACCCGGGTTAAGGGTGGGAAAACCTACCCACCTTGCTAAACTGCATTTTTGCTTATTCGCCGGGTTAAGGCCCCTTATTCCACCCTTATCCCGTTATCAGAGAGGGCTTACTTCTTTAAAAACTTAAAACTTGTTTGGCAATCAAATAAATGTGGGATAGAATATTTGCTGTGCAGGTTATTCTCTACTTGTTTCTTGTTTGGAAAAAATGATTTGGAAAAAGTTTCAACATGGAAGTGTTGACCCATTTTCTTTTATTCAAGGTGAGAACCCCAATAGAACCATAGAAGTCACCTGGTTACTCTGCCCTTTGACTAGTATTCCATCTCCTGAATATTCCGGGTGCCAGAATATTTTTTGACACCCAAGGTGATAACCCCCTATTCCAACCACTTATGTGTTGCCAAACTGAGGCTACAAGAATATCGATTAAGCAATTAGAGCCTACATCACTTTTTCATTGAAGGTCATCTGTTTGTCTTTTGATAGGATCGGATCATTGCACGATTACAGCAACCATATTCTCTGGATTGCATTCCGGTTGAAGCAGAATATCAGGTGAGACATACTCAAGCAAAGTAAATATCTAAAATGAATGTTGATATTTGCTGTTATTAATGATCCTAAATCAGGATACTTGGCTGACAATGTTTCTCATTTGCCATCAATTTGAATGTTTGTCCAAAACAAGGAAACAAAGTTTTCTGCAGCTACTGTTAGTTACCTATAGCACATGGCATTTTGTTGTTCAATAGATAGGGGGGACTAAGAATGCAATCCTTGTAATTAGCTTGTGTGCAGGAGACACTCATGACATGTACCAATAGCTTGGCATAACTACATAAAAGACATAAAGAAATCTTGTGATCTTCCCAATATCTTTTATGGAACCAGCTCCTTTCATGTAAGATTTATCCTCGTCCTCAGTAAATTAATGTGAAACTGGTCATGATCCCTTGATAGAAAGTCACCATACTGCTGTCAAATAGCACACTGCTCTTGATAGTTGCTGTTATTAAGCTCTTGATATTTATGATATTTATCTGTGTGGTATCTATGAGAATCAATGTTGAGGCTTAAGAGTTTTTTATTTAATGTCTTAAAAGGTATATGAAATGTGAAAGAAATCAACTTTGACACTTTTGAAATCTTGAATTGGTTTATTCGATATGAGTACAAGAAGTTGATTTTTTATTGGTGGGAGTATTTATGATTTCCAAGCAATGTCAACTATCTGCTTAATGGGCAGAATAACTAGACTACAAAGAAATCAACTTTCACACTTTTGAAATCTTGAATTGGTTAATTCGATGAGTACAAGAAGTTGATTGTTTATTGGTCGGAGTATTTATGATTTCCAAGCAATCTCAACTATGTGCTTAATGGGCAGAATAACTAGACTACAAAGATTTAAAATAGGTTTTCTTGAATATATACCCCTGTTAAAAGTGAATTTGCATGAAAATCTATCCTGCATTTGCATTTGCTTGTACACCCTTGGTATGCCAATTAAGTGTCATCTATGCCCATGTGGTAAACTTCCATCAGATATTCGAGGAATATTCCATCTCCCACCTTTTTTTTAAAGACAAAAATACCTCTGTGTGTGTGTGTGTCTCTCTCTCTCTCTCTCTCCAGCCGGCTGCTCTGATTACTGCTCCCTCGTGCCTGCTGCTCTGCTCCCTGGCCCTGGCGCCCACCACTCTGGCACCTGTTGCTCTCTCATGGCCACTGGTGCCTGCTGCTCCTCTCTCATGCCTGCAGGCACCTGCTGCTCCCCCTCCTCACACCCGTTGCTCTGGCGCCTGCTGCTATCCTCACTTGCCCCTGCTGGCACCTGCTCTCCTTCCTCATCCCTGCCAGCGCCCGCTGATCCCCTCCCTTGCACCCGCCAGTCCGACGCCCGCTGCTCCCCTCCTCTGCTCCCATGCCCGCTGTTCTCCTCTCTCTTATGCTTGCTGCTCTCCTCCCTCGCACTTGCCAGTGCTCGCTGTTCCTCTCCCTCACGTCCAAGGTTTGCCAGGTCTGTGATCCAGATCTACTCAGAGCAGTCCTGGCATGATATGAGTTGGTCTGACTCTGGCTGTCTAGAACTGACTCGGGCTGACTCGAAAACGAGTCGGGCCAACTCAGCCATCTTGGCCTGGCCTTGAGATGATGTGATACGGATGGTTTGGTCTGAGTGGCACCGATATGGCAAACCATGCTCACCCATATAACCCCCCAACCCTAGACACCGCTCTCCACCTCCCCCCTCTTGTCCCGGCAACTCCTGCCCCTCTGCTGATGCCTTCTCCTCTACTATTCTCCCTCTCCTTCCCTTCTCTCGCTAGATGGACATTTTAGGAATTTTCTAACCTTAGTTATTCACTAACCATAGTTAACTTTGGCTGTCTAATGGAGTGCTAACGGAATGTGATGGCAAGGTTTTGGGTGATATCAAATTCATATATCAAGGGTGTACAAGCAAAAGCAGGATAGATTTTCAAACAAATTCGCTTTTAACAGGGGGTATATATGCAAACCACCCTTTAAAATTAATAATTTTGAGCTTCAACTAGTCTTTGTACAAATTGAAATAGTGATGCTGAAGGATAACATAAGTAGTATGTGTTTGCAAGATAAAAGCTCTACTTCCTGTTGCCTAGACTACACGTGTATTAATATTGTTTCCTTTTACCAATTTTAGAAACAATTCTCAGAGCTATTACTGAAAGCTGCTGGTGACTACGGGGCGTTAACTGCATCAGTTGCTGATTTTCAGTGGAGTCAGAACTTCAAGGAATCGCCGTCAGTATGGGGGGTAAGATTTTTTTAGCATTCACAAGAAAATTAGCCCTCTGATACCATTCTTTTGTTCAGTGAGTTTTTTGTGATGGTCTATATATCTTCTTTCTTACTAGAAATGCCATTTTTAAAGCAGTTCCAAGCACATTTATAGGCAAGTTCTAACTTTGTGGCTTTGTGCCAGTGTCAAATCAAGGGAGACCGGTGGTCTCTCTTCTATGCACAGTATGTTATTCATGATTTAGCAAGGTTTCTCCCTCACTTCTCTGTCCGGGGCAACCTAAAAGAGGAGCGACCTTATCCTTCTTCCTCCTCCTTGGTGTTTCCAAGACTCAGGTCCAAGATGTCTTCTGTTAATTTTGCCAGTGTCGTTTCTAGTGGCACCAACACAAAGGCTATTACTGCAACACCTTTTGTTGTAAGAAGTAAACATCTCCATTTGCAGATTAATCCAGCAAAATTAAATGAAAGAAAATTTCTGGATTGGGGTACGGAGGTGAAACTGTTCCTTTGTGCGAGGAAGATGCTGGGTTATATCAATGAGAAAGTGCAAAAAATTAATTCTGATGATAAGAAGTTTGGAGCGTGGGATTCAGAAAACAACACTATGATGATTTGGTTGGTTCACTGTCTGCCTAAGACTCTAGAAAGTGGATCCCTAGGAAGGAAACTGCAAGAGATATGTGGGTGACTTTAGGGAAGATGTTCAGGAAGCAAAACAATGATGCTTCAGTTTTTAAGATCCGCAACTCCATCCATGAAACGAAGCAAGGAACCAAATCAGTGACTGAATATTCGATACTCTAAAGGATCTATGGAAAGACCTAGACTACTACTTGACTGATGAATGGGAATAAGAGATTCTTGAAGGACATCCAAAAGGAGAGCATTTACAAATTCCTTGTTGGACTGAATATGGAGTATGAGACCTTGAGGTCTCAAATATTGAACACTTCTCCATCCTTCTCTAATGGAAACATATTAGCAAGTATTGTCTGAAGAAGAGTACTGATAGGCCATGGGGGTAACTAGTCAGGAGACTGATGGATAGAGTGTTGGTGAACATTCTGCATTCTTGGCAGCACATGAAAAGAGAGGAAGGGTGGTAGTGGTTCTGGAATATAGAAAGACAAAGGAGAAAAGTGACGTACCCATTGTGGAAGGGAGAACCATAGTTTGGAGAAGTACTGGGATTTGTATTTGGACAAGAGCCCTACCACATTCAAGAAGGGAAAATAATCCAAGAGGTCTGTTGTAGTCACTTGTACTCCTGAAGCTTCAAGGCCTCAGCTTCTGAGGGAGGTTTGTCAGATCCTGGGCTCGCAGGGTTCTCAGCTACCGACATGGCAAATTTCCAGAAGTTCCTGTCCAGGTTGGCACTCCTAACTCTAGAGCACCATCTCCTTCCTCCTTGTCAGGTATCCAGGGGCAGCATTAAGTGTTACCACCCAACGCTAGTCTCATGGGTGATTGATTTTGAGGCTACAGACCATACGACTGGTACCCCAATGCTCTTTTCTTCATACTCTTTGTCATCTGGACAGGAGAAGGTGATAGTCGCTGATGGTTTCCAGTTGAATGTGGTTGGTAAAGGAACTATTCAGTTTAGTGATCAGCTTGTTCTATCTTCCACTCTTAATGTTCCCACACTTAAAATAAACTTACTCTTTGTTAGTAGTTTGGCCAAATCCTTCAAGTGTTCAGTAATATTTTTTCCTGATTAATGTACTTTTCAGGATTTAAGGATGAGACAAACAATTAGGAGTGGTTGTGAAGTGGGGGGACTTTACCAGATGGAATCAAGAGGTGGAGCCGTTTTTTAGTCCACAAGTACAAATGAAGTATCTCCAAAAATGAGGGAAATTTAGTTGTGGTACTATTGTCTTGGTCACTTATCTCTTCAGTTTTTGAGAGTCTTGCTTGCTTCACTATATGAGTCAGTCAATCTTGACAGTCTCAATATTTTATCACATTTATTGATGACTTCTCACATTACACATGGGTGTATCTCATGAAAACAAGGGAAAAAGTTCCCCAGGTAGTGCAAGTTATTTTAGAATATGGTGTAAAATCAGTTTGGAAAGAAAATCAAGGTGCTCAGGTTTGATAATGCAAAAGAATTCTTTACAAGAAACCTGAACATTTTCATGGAGGATGAAGATATCATTCATGTGTATTCATCCCCATATACTCAACAAAATGGGGTAACTGAAAGAAAGAAAAAATAGACTTGCTTGAAATTGCCTAGGACTTCCTATTTCAGCATAATCTGCCCAAAAAAACGTGGGTTAAAGCCGTTCTTACTACTGCATATGTGATTTGGTCGGCTGCCATTTAGACTTCTTAGTTTTAAACCTTTTTTCTCCATCGTTTGTCCTGCCAAATCTTTGTTTCCCTTGCCTCTAAAGGTTTTGGTTGCTTATGTTTCATTCGCAATTTATTTATCCCCTAGCTTCTTTAAGCTGGACCCAAACCCATTCCTAGTGTATTCTTGGGATATTCTCCTACCCCAAAAGGGTACAAGTGTCTTGATCCCAAAACAGGTAGGAAGTATATTATCAAGGATGTTACCTTTTTTGAATCTCAAACTTACTTTCCACCTAGGGTTTTGTGTGAGGGGAGATAAGTACTCTGTATCATCCAACCCCCTCGGCTTGTGATGAAATTACTCCTTCAATTGTTGCCTTTGTTCCTGTTCCTCCTACTGCTCAAAGTGTCATAGTTACAGTTGAAGGACCTGATGAAGGAGAACAAGACACATGTGAAAACATAGAGGTGGTTGAAAAATAAAGGTTTGAGAATAAGTATTATAGAAGAAACTTAAAAAAAAAACTAGAATGCTGTTGAATCGCTCCCCATGGATTGCCATTTCCAAGAGGATGCCACGGAACTTAAGCCTAAATCTCCTCAAGTTGAACCTCACCGAACCTGAACTACAAGTTGATGCTCTTTATCGCCCCATTGCTGAGAGAAAGGAAGTGAGAGAGTGTACTAAACACCCAAGCTCAAAATACCTTTGTTATTCCGACCTCCCACTCAACTATCATGCCTTCATTTCTGCCATATCTTCTCACTTTTTACCTTGTTCTTTTGCCAAAGCTGTGAAGGATCCAAAATGGATGGAAGCCATGAAAGAATAGTTGAGAGCTTTAAAAAACATAGTACCTGGGAATTTTTTGACCTCCCTTAGGGGAAGAAGCTGGTGGGATCTAAATGGGTGTATACCATAGAGTACATGGCTGATAGTTCAGTTGAAAGTCACAAGGCAAGATTGGTTGCTAAAGGTTTCATTTAGACATTTGGAGTGGACTATGAGGAAACATTTGCACCGTGGTAAAATTAAACGCTGTGGGGGCCATCCTCTCTTTAGCAACTCACTTCTCATGGGCATTGCACCAATTGGATGTAAAGATTGCTTTCCTAAATAGAGATTTGGAAGAGGAAGTGTACATACAGCCTCCACCAGGGATTGAAACAAGTGGAAAAATATGTAAGCTGAAGAAATCCCCATATGGGCTGAAGCAATCAATGGCATTGGTTTGAAAGGTTCCTTGTTGCTATGATTTGTTATGGTTTTGTTCAAGGTCATGCGGACCATACCCAATTTACTAAGTGGAAGGATGGGAAAATTGCCATCCTTATTGTGTATGTTGATGAAGTGATCATCAAAGGAGATAACACGCAGGAGATTGACTTGTTGAAGTTGCACCTTGCAAGTGAGTTTGAGATCAAAGACTTGGGACCTCTCAAGTACTTCCTTGGTGTTGAAGTGGTTAGGTCAAGGAAGGGGATGTACATTTGCCAACATAAGTATGCACTAGACTTGCTGCAAGAAACAGGGAAATTTGGTTGCAAAATAGCAGACACTCCTATTGAAGTAAGCCATAGATTGAAGCTAGAAAGTGGTGTTCTCGTTTCGGAAGTTGAGAAGAGAAGATATCAAGGGCTAGTTGGTAAATTGCTGTATCTATCCCTTATTAGACATGATATCTCCTATGCTATTAATGTTGTAAGTCAGTTCATGCATGCTCCTTGCACTGGTCATTTGGGGCTATTGATAAAATTTTAAGGTATGTCAAGTCATTTCCTAGTAAGGGTTTACTATTCGCCAAGATTCACGATGTGAAACGTGAAGCTTATGTTGATGTTGATTGGGCTGGTTGTTAGGATGATAAGAGGTCCACTACAAGTTATTGTACATTTCTTGGTGGGAATCTTGTCACCTGGAGGAGTAAGAAACAGTATGCATGTGTCCGATCTAGCGCAGAGGTAGAGTACTGAGTTATGGCTCAAGGAGTTGCCAGGTTGTTGTGGTTGAAAATTTTGACAAGGGCAATAGTGTAAGGACTGAACTTCTAAGGAAGTTGTATTGTGGCAACAATGATACAATAAGCATAGCAAGTAACCCAGTTCAACATGATTAGATCAAACACATTGAGATTTTTTTTTTGCAATAAAAACCCTTAGCGGTTGACTCAGTTAAGCGCACACCCCTTCAAAGAAGGGATGTGTTACCTGCTCCACCAAGCCGGCACCTCTAAGGCTCTTATTTTATTGATATAAGAAAATGCTGAAGAAGTGTACATGAGATCAGAAGATGAAGGGCTACAGCCGAATGGAAGGGCACCACGTTTTATAAGACAGAGGACCTTTTACAATGATGGGGAGCTGCGCACAAGAAGTCCAACAAGACAATGAATTAAGAAGGCAGGCACAATTCGCCAGCTCATCAGCAACCTGATTTGCCTCCCTAAAAATATGTCAGATTTGGAGCCGCATGTCAGAAGCTAGCCGTAGGATGTCCTGTAATATATATACAGTAGACGCCAAGGACAGGAGATGTTGCCATTGATAATCCCAACTAGGATAGCAGAATCAGACTCAATCTGAAGGTGCACATAAAACACATTGAGATAGATAGACACTTGACTCTGGTGAATTTTGTCTACTTTATGTTCGCTCAGGTGCAACTTGTTGTTGTGTTAACTAAAGGCATCCCAAAATAAGCCTTTTTGTCTATCCTAGGCAAGCTGAAGATGTTGAATATACATGCTCAGCTTGAGGGAGTGTAGAGAGTAGATAGCCCAACAGGGGTAGTTCTGTAAAATATTGTTATGTACGATGCAAATTTGTTATTTCTGCTGTGCTCCCTGGATATAGTTATTATAACTGGGGGTTTATGTACAATTTTGCATTTACCCAAGCCAATATAAGAGGAAGGGGGAGGCTACATATTGTGAGTGTAAATGTAAGACAGCCTAAAGTCTCCACCTAGGGTTTCTGCATCCTCTCTTGTCTCTCTCTTTGTTTCTACACTATCTATACTAGAAATAATGCATCATTGCGAAGAATTAAAGAAACTCTGAACTTACTGCATTAGGAGAAAATCCTCTTTCTTTCTTGGTGAGGTAGATTTGGACATGCTTGATTTGAATCCTGGTCATCGAATCTTTGAGATGTTTTTGTCCTGCTTGAGTTCTATGGCAACAATAGAAATAATTCAATGGGGCTTCATATTACACCAAATTTTGTATTGTTGTTCCATGAAATATAGATGAAAAAGAACTGGTGCATTTGAAAGCTCTATATCTGCTTAATTTTCATGAGTTTTTGGGAACCTTATTTTCAACAAGATATATCTATATAAGTTTCACCGTCACATTTGGATCTGTGTTTAACTGTATTCCATTGCATATGAAGAGATTTCTTTCTAATCTTCAAGATAGTGGCTCACCTAGATCATATCAATGTCATGCTTTTTCCGAAGGAAATGTTGCGCCCAATTCCTGCTGCCCTAGCATCATGCACCCGTTTCTTTGAAGCAATGTCAGCAATGAGGGAGTCGTTTGCAACTCTACAACATCTACGCGTCGGCCGCTCTTCCCTCACAACACCATCCAATGATTCGGCCACAGGAGACTCAAAGTTCATGACACCACCACAGTGGAGAGAAGAAATGAGCTCAGATGACTCTATTCTAGGGAGGTGGAAAATGCACGAAAAGGTGAACCGTGCAGGAGAGGATGTGGATGATGGTGCTAACCAGAGGAGGTTATCGTGGCCTCCGCCCCTTCAGAGGAGCTTGTAACTGGAGAAATTGTGTTAGTTTGTCATCATCTATGAAACTCATGTTGGTTAATGGTTAGGGATGTGTTTTCGAGTTTGACTGTGGGCGAAGCATAGCTCTAAGCACGTTGGAGATGAAGTGAGATCTTCTAGACCAGATGTGAGCCCATGCAAGATTGGACCCTCCTTTTGCTACCTTGTTGTGCAACTCTAGGGCACTGCTTCATGGCGTCTTGGTGGATTTGCCCTACAGGATGCATGGCGGTTTCAGGCTTAGTGTAAACTTCATGAGTGGGTAAACAAAGATGATTACAATTTTTTTTTGTGGGGGTTGGGGGGGGGGAAGTGTTGGGGGGTGGGTGGACCGGTTGATACTAATTTCTTAAATGCTGCATCAATATAATATGGATCAGAAAGGGTTTATATGTACTCTAGCCAGTCTAGAAGCTATGCCTCCTCACAAGACGCCAATGTTAATATGCTCAAGCATGTAGCGAGGCAGTGCATTTGCCCGTGTGAAGGGAGATAGGAGGCATAGTTGTCAAGGACTACATCAGCAGCTCCAACATCAGGGGATCTTTTGGAGCAACAAGAACTGATTTCGATGTATGAATATAGGGGAGGATTGTGGATTTTCTTTTCTTTTCTTTTTTGTTTCATGAATTGTGGGGTTTGTTGTCTCTATCTTTGCATTTGTTTTTTGTATAAACTATCTTAAGGAATTTTGAGAGAGTGTACACCTCTTCAAGGAAGAGGTGAGTTCCCACTCCACTAAAACAGTGTTAGGTAGGTGATTTTAATGATAAGAATGGAATGCTACATGTACATTGGGGCATAACCCTGAAAATACATTATGAAAGATAGAAAGGGGAGCAAAAGAATTGTACACCTCTTCAAGGAAGAGGTGAGTTCCCACTCCACTAAAACAGTCTTAGATAGGTGATTTTAATGACAAGAATGGAATGATACATGTACATTGGGGCATGACCCTGAAAATACATTATCAAAGATAGAAAGGGGAGCAAAAGAAAACAAGGGGCCATGGCCTAATGGAGGGGCATCTTGACTTATCTAACTTGAACACCCCCTTTACATCATGAGGAAGGTTAGTTCAGTCATGTCAAGAAGACAAAGAATAGGAAGCACAAACATAATTAGTTAATCTCTTTATAAACATGCTGAATAGAAACCTGAACAACAACTAGATCCGGTTTATGCTTAAAGAGAAATGTGAGTCTCCATGGACGTGAATAAGAGCATGTAATTCTTTTAGGCCCTGTTTGACATTCGCGTAAGGTAAGATATTCTGAGGGGTTGGATGCAAATGCGCTATCTGTCCCTAGTTACCCATTTTCCTTTGTGTCTAATATATAATGGGACCAGTTGCAAGATGTCGGTAGGGTGGCCGGTGAGACAGTTGGATGGCGTTGGCAGTTGGAGGCTAGCAACGCCTGTAGTGATAACAGCAGGCTGACGTGGGGTGTGCGGGCTAGCTGCGGCAACGACCACACGCATTGTTGAGTAGGAGTGGCAACAGTGGGTGGCCGAGGGCTGCGGTGGTGGCAGCCATTGCACTGGCTGCAGGAGCCAAAGGTAGGGCCCCAGTGGACTGGCAGCAGTGGTCATAGCTGCGACTTGGTGGTGTTGTAGCAGCCGGCGGACAACAGCTCGTGAATGAAGTGCAGCAATGGCAGTCGCAGTGCACTAGGTAGAATGCCTGCGCATGCATCAGGTGGCGGTTCCTTGAGGGCGTCTTTGACAACCGGGTGGTCGGCCGGTTAGCCAACACCGACTAACCGGTGGATCCCACCTCGGCTGGCCCTCCCCCTCACACAAAACCCTTACCCGACCCCGGTTGCCTTAATCGACCCCGAAGGGTCGATTAAGGCACCCCCTTACCCGGTTATCAAATCCCCCCTGAGGGATGTCCGGTGGTGAAAACCATGGGTGCAATGGAGAGGAAGGCTGCAGTGGTAGCTGAGCATGGCGCTCCGACTGGGATTGGTGAGGCGGTGGCAGCATCATTGCTGGGGAGGCGGCGGGACTTTGCCAAAGGGAATGATGTTTACCATAGTGGCAATCGGGTAGGTGGCGGCTGGGTGGGTGTCTTGGCGGCTAGTGTTTTTCCTCTTACCATCATGAGGAAGAAGAAAAAGGGAGGAGAGAGAGAGTCTTGAGCTTCCCTGTGAAATTTTTCAATGGCTACAATGATTTCATATTATGACAACAACATGTGAAGAACATCCTTACACGAGAGGGGCTAGTGTGAAGGCTCTCAACAAGAAGACTGAGAAGTTGGAGAAGTTATCAGTGAAGACGTGATAAGAGATGCGAGATATGACGAACAACACTATATAGTTGTATTTGGCAGATAACACACTTCACGGAGTGATTGACTTGGATGATCTAACGAAGGTCTCAGAGAAGTTGGAGAGTAGGTATAAACCCCAATCATTGAAGAACTGACTGTTCTCAATAAGAAACTGTATGGCCTGATGATGTTAGAGGGAGCATGATTTGAGACACGCTTGGAAGAGTACAATAGGATTCCAATAGGGGTGCTTGTCCTAGATGTGAAGATTGAGGAAGAAGAGAAGATACTTCTCATATTGGCATCATTACCTGCTTCTTATGATCATATCGTGATCACACTATTTTTTGGGAAGGATATTTTTGTAAAGATCTTGCGAGCGGAGTTAGACGTCTTTGGAAAAACATAGCTAAATAGAAAATTAAACTTTTTTGTAACTCGTCGCTTCGTGTCTTATATGTCTTCTTGCTAACCTATGTAGGAAGATTATGGTACTACTCTACAATTCAAGGATCACATCGAAGGGAAGGATCCCTCATGGTGGTTGTGAACCGCATAAGTACTCAGTCTCTAGCGATATCTATACGAGCCTGGATGACAGAGCACTTCCAGTGCTGCAGCCTCGTGCAACCATCCCTGTAGAGTAACACCCTCTCCACTAGTCTCTACACTAGAGAGAAGGGAGAGAAAGAGAGAGGGGTGGCAGCTGGAGTGGGTGAGAGAGAGAGAGGAGAGGGGGTGCCCTCCTTGGGATGTCTTGGCAGCTTGACCCAGGGTTTCTCCCATGCATTTACATATATAGACCCATGTTATTCAACTTTTTATTAAAACCCTCATAAGTTTATAATTGTACATATATTCTCATCATCCAAGGCTCTATTGTGTGTGACCCTGTAGACACAGTGTCAATATGATTTTAACCCCGTTAAGTTAATAACTCTTTAACTTGATCGTGTTAACCCTTTAATATTTAATTAATTATTTAATCATCTCATGACTTAAATAATTAATTCATCATCTCACGATGAATGTTATGATTATTCTTTTATCATGATTTTTGATCATGGAAGATGCCAAGTAACACTCCATGATCCCAGGAGATAAAAGGGTTTCTGAAACTGACTTAGGAACCTTTCTGTACGTAGTTGTCACATAGTTATAATCCTTCGTTCATGTAATACCCTTGATCATAATAAGAATATGGCGCTACTATCAAATCCTTTCCTTTATGACCTAATTATGAACCCAACACTTCCTATAGAAAACTTTGTGTCGCTCTAGAGGGTCAAGTGAGGGTCATTTTAGCCACATGTGAAGGTTGGGGAAGGAGGATCCGAGGAGAGGTGGGTTCTAGAGGGAACATGGGTCGCTCTAAACTCGCACTTGTTAGTATTGTGACTAGGATAAGTCACACTAGACTTCTCTCAAATTTGGTTAATAGTTGACCAGGGATGAATAAGGAATGTTAACAAAAAGCTGGTGGATAGACTATGGTGATATAGTGAGGCTATTAAAATATATAATATAAAAATTAGAATAATAGTTCTACAAATAAACTCTTGAGAAAGATATCTATAAAAATTTAGTTTTTATTTTTGGGTTGGACAATCTCTAATGATTCGTTAGATTCTAGTCTTGAGGTAGCTTCAACTTAAACGGTTTAAGTAGGAACAAAAACGAAGGCAGTGAGTTTGGTACTCCAACCCATTTGGGTCGAGGGATAGGATGTTCGTATTCTTGTGTACACATGGGGTGAATTTGGTGGGGGTCAATGAACACACACACACACACACACACACACACAGAGTTTAGGGTTCATCTCACGTATACGTTCATATGACCCATCTCTTTATCAGATGGTCTAAAAAAAAAAAAAACTCATGTGAATTTATTTTTTAAAATTTTAAGATTGTTAATTTTTTTATATTTTTTGAGGTGTTTGACGGGGGATCAACAGTACAGAGATATAGATGAGATGGACTCTGATCTTACCATATTTTCCACACAAAAAAAAGAGAAAAACTTGGTGCGCACTCAAGATGTGCAATTATTTTCGGTGTGCACCAAGACAAATGCAACTTCCTATGTTCCACATTTCCCCGAAATTGATCTCGAATGAGATTTTCCCGAGCATAAATGCAAGTGGCCATTTGTGTGGTGTTGCGGACTTATAAAGAGACACCATGAAGATATCCGAATTTTCAAAAAACATATCGATGTGTGTGCCTCTTCGATACTAGCCATGTGGCCTGCATCCCACCAAGTCTGATATCCCATTGAGTCGTGAAAATTTAAAGTGCCATTTCCCCCCCCCCCATGTCAGCAAATTAGCGCCATATCCGAGGCTGCAATACGCTCCGACCCTGTGGCATTCCTTACGCCCTATGCAAATCGCCCTGGCTGCCACACCACCCCCAAGCGATCTTTTCCAATTCGTGTCCTTATCATCGCTTCTAGGTGGCCCTGGCCTCTTCCAGGTATGCTAAGGCGTTTTTGCATCCTTCAGAGGATAGCTCTTCCTTGGCCGGTGCGATCCCATTCTTGAGCTTCTACTTCCCGAGCATCCGGCCATGGGTCAAGTCAGTATTCGAGCTCTCTCCGGTGCCCGGGGATCGAGCAAACGTTTGACTCTCGCTTGGGGATCGAGATCGAGTTAATACTCTAGGTTTCTGATAATGGCATGAGAGCCATGGTTTGGGTTAATACATGAGCTCTCTTAGGTTTTCGGGAACTGAGCTAATGCTTGATTCTCGCTCTGGGCTCAAGACTGAGCTTGTACTCTAGGCTTTCTATGATGGCCGGAGGGCCATAGGTAGAGTTAATATACAAGCTCTCTCTAGTGCCTGGGATCGGGCTAATGCTTGATTCTTGCTCAGGACTCGGGACCGAGTTAATATTCTAAGCCATTGCCCGAGGGTCGTGGTGGCTTTACGAGACTTTCCTCCTGATTTGAATTCTGTTGGAGGGGCTCATTCGCTTCGTGAGACGTGCTGGGATTGACAGCATCGGCTTGGTACTTAGGTTCTCTGTAAGTGAGGCGGGTGGTCTTAATGGGCCTTTTAAACGGGTCAACCTTGATAGGCCAACGTCTGAGATTATGGATTGGGCCTCACTATTGGACTTATTTGGGAAGAGGAGAGGAAAATCTCCCTGTACACTATCAGGCCCCTCTGTGTGTGTGTGTGTGTGTGTGTGTTCGCGATGGGAAGAAGCATAAGAGGGAGGGAGAAGGAGGAGGGGGAGTCGTGGTAGCGGTGGACTACAGAGGTGAGGTGAGGTGGGGGTGCAGCAGGTTTCGCCGGTGTGGGGGGGTACGTACCCACGTTGGCCGTGAAGCGGCGTGCGTAACAGAGGCGGCCACGGAAATTGAGGAAGAGGTCGATACACTGCATGGGTCTTGTCGGGGGTGGAGCTTGTAAGGGATGGTGCAGGCCCTGTACTTGTTGGACTCAATAGGGGACGCCGGGGGTGATCTAGGGGGAGCGGGAACGGCGCCGTCGTCGGGTACATGCTCTAGCTCCATTGCATCTCTTCCCGCTAGCTCCCTTTGCCCTTGCCGGCCATGGTGATTCTCTCACGGGCATGCATGCTCCACAGAGACCAGCAGAGGAGGAGGAGGAGGAGGGTGGGGAGAGAGAGCAAAGTGGGCGAGCGAGATGGCGGGGCCGGGAGAGCCAGCGGCGGCTAGTGGTGGCCATGGCAGTGAGGTTGACGGGTGCAGGGGAGGAGGTGGTAAGTAGTGGCACTGAGAGCACAGTGGTGGTAGGGGACGATGGTGGGAGAGTGTTGACCAACGATAAGTTGACCTTGTACTAATGAACATTGACTCGAGGTTAACAATGGTGGGGAGTCGTCGCCCGTAGGGTTAGGGAGCTCAGATTAAGACTTTTGAGGGGGGTACCAGAGTAAATGAGTAGACATAGTTTGCCCGTATCGGTTGCACCAATCATTTATGGGTATGATATTTATCGAGATAAAAAATATGTATTATATTTATTATAAATAAAATAATAATATATCTTGTTAACAATCTCAATTAGTTAATGTGTTTGTTTTTCAAGAGGCTGGTCTTTGGTTTGAATTTTAGAAATATATAAATATATATTTATATATATAAATATTCACCTTGATTATCTAATCTCGTGATTTGATGGCCAAAGTGCAAATATCAGAAAATAAATAAAAAATATCACACCGTAACATTTATTCACTTAACAGGAAGAGGCAAAAGCAAACATAACCTGAACTTGGAAATACAGAATCAGTGACGTGAAGAGAGAGAGAGATGCAGGGACGATAACACAAGAACGTACAGCCCCCCCTTCCCCGTGCATGGATTTGGAGTCCGATCCACACGCAACGTCCGGTGGAAGAATCTCCGTCGCCATTCACAGCGACGCGGACGGCTTCAGGACCTCCATCCCCCCCGGTTGCTATCAGGACGGGGGAAGCACGAAGGAAACAGCCGTGGCGAGGTTGTCTTCCTCCCACGTTACAAAGGCTTCCACCCCCACGGCGTACCCACCACCACCGGGTCCACCGCCACCGTCACCACCTCCGAGGCATATCGATGATCACTATGAATCACTTTCGTAGCGAAATAAGACGGATTAAGATAAGTTATTTACGGGTGAACGAGTCGTTCAAATTTAAAAGTCAAAATATAATCATTCGAGATCAAATAGGGTTAAGGTCTTTGACCTGAAGTTAAATCATTTTATCTCTATCACATGAATATCTTACTCGACGATGGATAGAAAAGATATCAAATTAAAAATATAAAAATTCAAGAATAATTCACCCCAGACTCACTTGAGTTAGTTTATCCTCACCTATTATCAAAATGACTCTATACATAATTGAGTTTGGCAACTCTCACCCCCCCCCCCTCCCAAAAAAAAAAAAAAAACTCATTTCTTTCTTTTGGAAGAGTGCGTCGGACAATGTGAGCACATTAATTTTTACCAAAATCATGCTCGCACATTTTATATTTGAATTGTGATCGTGCATTTCACTCTCAAAAAATTTAAGGACAACACCAATTGTAACATACGGTGGAGATTTGATCACCACTTCTTGACCTAAAAATCACAATCCCTTTATATTTTTACATTACCCCTAGCTTAATAAAAATAAGTAGACTCGGTTTTAAGATCACATTGAAATTTTGATGCAACACGAGTCTATCTTCATTTTTAGAGACTGGTGTCTAGAGTAGAGGTTAAAAGACAAATGCCTAAACAGATAAGTAGTTATTTAATTAGGTATTTATGAAAGCAAGAGAAATCTCCCACTTTATATAAGCGGGTAAGTTTGAAAGTCCAAATATATCACTCGGAGTTGAATAGGGTTAAAATATTTAACTCTAGATTAACTCATTTCGCCTTTTTCGTATAAATATCTTTCCCAAAAATAAATATAATTATAGTTATCAAACTAAAAATATGAAAATTCATAAATAGTCCACTCCCAATTCACTTGCGTTAACTTATCTTAATTTATTATCAAAGTGACCAATTGGATTTGGCACACCCCCCAAATAAAATTAAAAAAAGTGCAGGTAAACAGCGGGTGGTCCAGCCAGCTCTCTCTCTCTCTCTCTCTCTCTCCCCCCCCCCCCCCCCCCCCGGCCTTCATCACATCACATCCCCCCCCCCCCAATCCGATCTAGTGTAGCCCTAGCTGAGGCACTAACCTTTCAGTGCCATGTGAAATTGGGGTCCACGGTTTTTGATGCCTCAAACATCACTTCATGGACAGCTACACTCCACTCACTGTGCTCCGAGGATATAAAGGCCCTACGGATCATCACCGAGCTGCAGAACTGAAGGGAGGCTTAACCCTAGAATATATACTCACTCTAGTCCTGTCGGATCATCAGACTTAAACCAACTGGAGATGAAAAAAGGTTACACATCAGGGTTAGGTGGTGTTGTGTGTCTGTCTTTTAACTAGATAAAATGTGATTCAACAATGAGCTCTGATTTGCTATGCCCTTCTAAAGTCTGAAGTGATTATGATATATATGATACTAGGAGTAAGATTCTCCTATTTAAATATTTTGTGTGTATGTCGAACCATCCTTCCGTTTCTTCTACGACTAGGGTTGTCACTGGGTCAATCGTAAGTCGCGTTTCAGTACAACCAGACTTAAGCCCAAAACATTAATTTTTAAGCCCAAGCTAACTTGGCTCAAACTTAAGTGATAATTTATCTGATCGGGTTAGACTCGACCATTTCACTAAGTTTTAAGGCCCGATTTATCCTCAACTCGATTTATCAAAATTTTAAAATATAATTTTATTTCTAATTTTCACTTTAGTTCTTCTTATCATCAATCTCGCTTATATTCATCACATGCTCTTCAAGAAGCAATATAATTTTCAATTCCCATTGGTTTCATCCAGAGATTTGTTGGATTTTTAATAGGCTAGGTTTTTAGACCCGATAAAAAACTTGGACTGAAAATAGGGTGGCAATTCAACCCAATGTCGGGCTAGGCCTGCTAGCCCGTTCGACTAGTCTGACTCACTGATAACCCTATCTATGACGTAAGTTAGATATCATTGAAGGATGACACTCATTGGTTTCTTTGTTTCTGATGATCACTGGTCAGGCTCAAATTAGGGTGTCCATGTGGTGTTATCCCATTACATGCATAACTCCCACCTTCTCATGCAGTTGGAGAGGAGGGAGGGAAATTTGCATTCCCCACAACTCTTCAACCCCACTTACGTGGGCGGCATGAGAGAGAACCAGGTGGTTCTCCCTCTCACTCACTCACACTCATGACTCTCATCTCTCTCCCTATGCAACCACCTTCTCTTCAGTTTTCATAAAGGCTCTGTTTGATAACCAGTTAGGGTTAGGTGAACTTGTCACCTGGGAATGGCGTGTTTGAGTTAACCAAGAGATTTGGTTTGATAAGATGGTAGCTTGCTCGATACGGGACATTCAGAAGAAGAACGAGGCAGGCGCCGCCGGCCGCCCTGGATGATAACGAAACCTGTGTCGGACGTAACCGTATGGCCCCCATCCGCCGCCGCCGCCGCCGCCGCCGGATGGTAGGGCTATACCGCCGCAACAATCGCCCTACTCATGGTGAACTCCTCTTCCGTGCAAGCCGATCGGACGCCGTCGCCCACCTTGGATAGCGACTACATCGATGCTCGAGACGTTGTCGGACACCGCCGCATGGCCCACATCTACAGCCTATGTCGGATGCTATGGCTACCTCACCGCATGATCGTCGTTATTCTTGCTCGGTTATGGCATTCAACCATTTCACCTGAATGGGTTGTTCATGGAATAACCGCGAGTAGGGTCAAATAACTCGAACATCTAAACCAAGGAACCAAATTGAATAAAGCCAGGTACGGTGTATTTTGCAAACAAAGAGGGGAGGGCAGCGAGTTCTTCTCTTCGTAGGCTACTACAGGAGATGAATCAATGACGCCACATGGGGATTTGCAGTGTGAACGGGAAGGGGATTCCAGTAGCCTTCTTCAATGACCGACGTGGGACTTTATGAGAAATGGATGACTTTAAATATATTTTCCAGGAAAGTCAAGATCATTGTTGTATCTATAGGTCACAATTAGGGCTGTCAATAGGCTACATCGACCCTACAAGATAGCGCGCCTGGCCCAATTTCGGGTTGGACTGTAAGATCTTTTCTTCCTCGCGAGCTCTTAATCAGGTTAAAAAGTTCGAGCCGACTAGGTCCACGGGCCAGACTCAGGATTTGAGTTCGGTCCGCCGGCCAGCCCGTTCTCTTTTTTTTCTCTCTTTAAAATTTTAAAAATACTTAATTAAAATTATGTTATTTTATTTAATTACATAATTAAAAACTATCTTTTCAAATAAATTAAATAATTCACATCAAAACTCTAATTAACATCAAACAGAAGTCCTTACACGGCCCATCCCAATGCCACCAGATCCTCGACTCACACTTTCCCCCACTGCTCAATGTCACTGGAAGCGAAGTGCCCCTGCCTCCATCTGTCACACCCGCTATAGCTAGCGGAAACACGGAGTGCAACACATGCATACATAATATATCTGAGAGTAGTAGCACCGTGAACATTCCACGACATAAAATCATGCATCACTAACCATGCATTATGAAGATAAAATAAGCACAATCCATAATTAAGTATATAAGTCTCTTGATACATAAGTCCACCTGGGCAACAAAAGCTATCTAAATCTAAATGAAGACTGTCATTGGTCAGCTGACCTCTAGCCACAAGGCCACACTTGGAAACTGAGCAGTAGTAATGGACCATTATAGCTCCTCACAGCTTGACACTAAAAATGGATTACGCAACAAATTAAGTATGATACTCGGTAGAACTCTTGACACCAACATGGCACCCCCTCTTATCCTCTCTCTAGTAGTTGGTCGTCTAGGCTAAGAAAGCACTGTCATCTCCTCCCTCCTCACCTCACCGTCGATGCCCGGGCCTCCCAACGGTCCTGGGATAGTGCGAGATCTGAGCATCTCCGATCGCAATGGAAAAGTCGGATTTAGAGAGACAAATCGCTACAAAACCCGCGGATTGAATCGAACAAGACGGCAGACCTGGATGCATCAAGCAGCAATAACCAATAAATGTATGTTTACTAATACAGCTAGTCATTACAGCCACCACATGGCCAGTGTGGAGCTGTTCATCATACGTCGCAGCCAAGTTGACGGCGGTGCCCAAACCCAATTGATGGGTCCGAATATGGAATACCAGGGAAAGAGGCCGGGTTAACCTGTTGTGATCTGGTCCTCCATGAGAGTGATGCTCATTATTCTTCTTCCCCCAGCCCGGCCCCTTCTTAGATCGATAGTTTCAAATGGTAATAAAATATTTTTCTAAGACTAGTGAAAAATAACCATAGTTAAATTCAAGAGTGGTAACAATAGGTTATCGTCATGGTATTTTTGTAATATTTCATTAAAAATAATAATATGGATGCTAATATTTGCTGCAAAGATGATATTTTTGTCATTTTACTTCTAATCGTGTTTGATAATTCATGTGGTCTTTGATTTTTTTTTAAATCTATTAAAGAGATAAATGTTAGGATGGCGGAGTTTTTGGAGTTTTTGAAATTTGGGCTATTTTATAAGGTGTCTGAGAGTAATTTTTTTCTTAATTTCTCTTTTAAAAATATTTCACTGTGATTTTTATCACAGTTTTTAAATTTATAAAATTTAACTTTTGACATGTTTGATAAAATCTAAATAATATTTAATGGGATATAGGGTTTCCTCATTAGGAGGAGATGGAAGAGAGAGAGATAAGTGATAGTCATGTGTGTGTGAGAGAAAGAGAGAGAGATAGTTATGGGAGAGAGAGTAAGAGGGGTGACGCATGTGTGTAAGAGAGAAAGAGGTGGTTGTGGAAGAGATAGTTCTTTTGAAAAAAAATAAGGAAAGAGTTATTTTTTATTTGAAAAAATTTAATGAAGAGTTAACTCTCTCCTTAAAAATTAGGAGAGATATTCCAAACATGATTTAATCCACTTATTTTTCTCAAAATGAATTTTAAGAGAGAAAAAATCTAAAAAAATATAATCAAACACCCCATTATCCCTCTCTCTTTAGAACTCAAAAGTTAATTAAAAAAAAAAGGTGACGTGACTTAGATACATTTAATTTAGCTCGTGAGAGGTAAGAGTTTTGAGGTCAAAAACTAAAACTCAATATAAATGTCAAACGTGACTTAATAATAGTTCGTATGCAACTCTCGTCGCACCAAATTAAAGCAAAAAAAAAGGAAAAAGAAAAATTTGCCATAGAGTAGGCGCATACAACCATGGATGGGAATCCAAATACAAAGACGGTATGATCATCGGGTCGGGCTCAAAGTAGGGTGGCCATGTGGTGTAGCCCATTACATGCATAACTCCCATATTCTTATGCAGTTGGAGAGGAGTGAGGTTTGGAAGCGAAGTGCCCTTGCCTCCATCTGTCACACACGCTATAACGAAAACACGGAGTGCGACACATACATCCACAATATATTTGAGAGTAGTAACATCGTGAGCATTCCACAGCATAAAACCATATATCACTAACCATGCATTATGAAGAGAAAATAAACACAATCCATAATTAAGTATAGAAGTCTCTTGGTACATAAATCCACCTGGGCAACAAAAGTTATCGAAACGAAGACTATCATTGGTCAGCTGGCCTCTGACCACAAGGCCACACTTGAAAACTGAGCAGTAGTAACAGACCACAGCAGTTTCTCACAGCTCGACACTTAAAACGGATTACACAACAGGTTGAGTATGATACTCAGTAGAACTCGTGACACCAACATGCCACCCGCTCTTATCCTCTCTCTAGTAACTGGTCATCTAGGCTAAGAAAGCACCGTCCTCCCCTCCCTCCTCACCTCACCGTCGATCCCCGAGCCTTCCAACGGTCCCGAGACAGTGCGAGATCCGAGCATCTTCGATCGCAATGGAAAAGTCGGATTTAGAGAGACAAATCACTACAAATCCCGCGGACTGAATCGAACAAGACGGCAGACCTGGATGCATCAAGCAGCAATAACCAATTAAATGTATGTTTACTAATTCAGCTGGTCATTACAGCCACCACGTGGCCGGTGTGGAGCTGTTCATCATACGTCACAACCAAGTTGACGGGGGTGCCCAAACCCAATTGATGGGTCCGAATATGGAATACCAGAGAAAGAGGCCGGGTTAACCTGTTGTGATCTGGTTCTCCATGAGAGTGATGCTTACGAAGACTAGTGATTTTTGCCATAATTTTTAAATTTATAAAGTGTTTGGGAGGGGGGGGGGACTGGGTATTCTAGTGTTTGGGAACGGGGATTTGCAGTGTGAACGGGAAGGGCATTCTAGTAGCCTTCGTAAGCATCTTAAAAATGTTTCACCGTAATTTTTGTCATAATTTTTAAATTTATAAAATTTAACTTTTGACATGTTTGGTAAAATCTCAATAATATTTAAGAAAGTATAGAGTTTCCTCGTTAATTAGGAGGTGATTGAAGAGAGAGAGATAAGATTAATGGTGTGTGTGTGTGAGATATAGAGAGAGAGGTGGTTATGTGGGAGAGAGAAAGAGAGGTGACTTATGTGTGTGAGAGAGAATGAGGTGATTGTGGGAGAGATAATTCTTTTAGAAAAAAAATAAAGAAAGAGTTATTTTTTATTTGATGAAATTTAACGAAGAGTTAACTCTCTCCCTAAAAATTAGGAGAGATGCTCCAAACATGATTTAATCCACTTATTTTTCTCAAAATAAATTTCAAGAGAGAAAATATCTAAACAAATATAACCAAACACGCCGTTATCCCTCTCTCTTCAGAACTCAAAAGTTAATTTTTAAAAAAGGTGACGTGACTTAGATACATTTAATTTAGCTTGTGAGAGATAAGAATTTTGAGGTCAGAAATTAAAATTCAATATAAATGTCAAACGTGACTTAATAATAGTTTATATGTAACTCTCATCGCACCAAATTAAAGAAAAAAAAGAAAAAAAGAAAAGTTTGCCTCACAGTAGACGCAGACAACGTACCATAGATGGGAATCCAAATACAAAGACCGTATGATCTTATGATGAGTCGTCTTACACGGGAGAAGAAGCTCGATAAGATCCTCTCAAGTCATCAATCACAAGAGGAATTAATTTACGTATCATTTGGAATTAGAATCGTTGGGAAGGTTCTTCAATTCAAACCTCTCAGGACAACAGATACATACGAATCAAAGACTTGAATCAGTCGGGTGCTTCCGCATGATGAATTAGTTGAGGCCGATCGGGTTCTTCCTTCTCTAGAAGAGAGGGGAGGGCCAGTAAATGGAAGGGCCCCCGGGCGTTCAGAAAGGAAGTGGGATGAAGCTGGGAGCACATTGTAAGGTCAACGCACCAAGTCAAGATGGGACCAAGGATTAATCTACGGAGCAGTTTCACACGCGAATCAAAGTCGTCCCAATAATTGTGGGGGGGGGGGTCATCAAATGCCTACCACATTTATTGACGTCGGAGAAATTGTTATTCGCCACTCAATTGGCCATTGTTGACGAGTAGTTTGAAAAAAATGAGGAAAACGATGGACACATTATTTCTGCGATCTCAGACAGAAAATGACTTACAGTTAGAAAAGAGAAACACGATGATATCTGATCATATATAAATCTCTACATTTAAGAAGAACTGTAGATGAAAAAGAGCAAAACATGTATGAAAATGTATCAGACATGTATCTACACATGTACGCCGGATTAAGTAGGTTTAGTACGAGATAAAACTTGACTTTGGGTCGATTAAAAAAAGAAGAGGAAGAAGAACGCGAAGAACATCGAAACTCCTCGATTCTCTCCTCGAAGCATCCTCTATTTTTCACGTCCAATCGCCTCCTCCACAATCGATCATGGTTGGCTAAGAGGGGTTTAGGGTCTTATATATAGATCTAAGTCTTCCAAGAGTACTAATAATTAGAGATATTATCCTAAGAGATAAAATGTACTCCTACTTTTTCGATTCTAATCTCTAATTAACACCGTCTCTCTCGATCTAACCTTAATTAAACTAGAGTTTCCCAAGAGGTCGACCCTCTCTCTGGGTGAATTAGAGTGTCTACTCTTTTTTATGACCCATTGAACTTAAGTCTTACTCTATTCAATCTGATTAAAATTAGGGATTGAAGATATTATGATTTTTAAGATTTTTATTCCCCCTTTTAAGACCCAAACTTGGGTTTGAGTTAAGTCATAACCACCACCAAGTTACACCCTCTCTCTCTCTCTCTCTCTCTCTCTCTCTCTCTCTCTCTCTCTCTCTCTCTCAAGTCACCCACCAAGTTACTATATACAATCTCTCTCTTCCTCTCACGTATGCACATAACAAAATACACGTATAGTGAGTCATGCTCAAGTCACCGCCACAGGAACGAACAGAGTAAGAAGGTTTGACCGCTGACTCTCTCGAGGGGACGTCCTGCTCAACGTGCACGGCACACAGGCCACCCTTTCAAGACCTCGGCGAGCTTTGTTAGACCCCGCCATTTGCCGTCACCTTGCCTTAATACAAGTGCTGCCTAATTCGGTAATTCACATATATATATATATATGTCGTTTTCAACAATTACATTAATGAGATGATTCCTCTTCAATTTATTATTTTAGTTCACCTTTAAATATAGCAAATTCAAATTAATTTGATGCTTTATCAAAGCCTAAAAAAAAGACACATGAATAGATTTTAGATGGATGTGCCAACGACAACGAGTCTTCTTCTAATGTATGTTTTTCGTAACATAAATTTAAAACATGCATGCACCGGAGAAGGTGATCCTTTCTGACCACATTAACACAAGGAAGTGTGTTTCTCTCCTTTTCGGCAACATAAACTTGAAACATGCGACTGGGGATGATGCTCCTTCCTCACACACACACATCAACGCGAGTACATTAACTTGGAAATTAAGAGCCTTGCAACTCATCTAATTAATTAATTAACTTATGTGAATCATCGGTCTAGCTTTTACCATTGCATTCCAAACTATATCTACAAAAGGGTAATTAGATATGTATGGTATTTGTGATGGAAACAATCTTTAGGACAGTTTCAAATCGTATATATATATGAAGAGGAATAGCTTATATTTGTCAATGGTTTAAGGGGATTAGCTTATATTTGTCAATGGTAAACTCCTCTTGATTCTTGGCATACCTGGTTTGGTAAAATTCTTAAATCAGCATAGGGAAGACAAGTTGAGATCCACCCGAAAGCAAATGGCTAGTCCTGAAATTCAAAGAGAGAATATAGCGTGGAAAACATGGGGTGCAGATCCATGAAATCTATTGTGTAGGTAGTAAGAGGATTGTGTGCTCCATCACAAGAGAAGATGATGACGATGTGGGGGTGATGAGTTGTGCCGGGGGGCCGGGATGAGCGCCATTGGTACGTGTTAATTTCTTGAGGTTCTTACCTAGTCTTGAATGTGTTTCCTTTGCAAGCACTGTGATGATAATCTTGGAAGATGGAGAAGAGTGAGAGAGGAGAAGATGAAGTCTAGTGTTGAGAGGAAATGTAAATGGAGGAGGAGGAGGAGGGGACAGCTGGGGGCTCGTGGGTATGGGTGGTGTTGTTGTGGAGAAGAGAGGCTTAAATAGAGGCTGGTATGGGATGATTTTGCTAATAATCCGATCCTTAAAAGGCATTTTAACCGAAGACGGAATAACGTCACACATTGCAGCGCATGACATGTTAGGAAAGAGTACGTACGTTACGGTTTGAAGTGAACAAAAGTTAGAAGGTTGAGGCAGAGGAGAGAGGTGGTCTGATCATCACAGTCACACAGCATGCGAGATCCACAGTGCATGCGGCAGAGGGGGGCCGAGGGGGGGGGGGGGGAGAGTAAAAGAAGGCCGGCCACGAGCAAGAGTGCAGTAAGAAGCACCTCCTCCTCCCCCTTCTCTGAGGCCGCACTGCAACTGTAAAACCCGTGGTCCCATATGGGTGTGTGTGTGTGGGTGGGGGGGGGGGGGGTTGCACACCTCGGCAGATTTGAAGGAAGGTTAGGTGAGCCTTCTTCTTCGGAGGAGAGGACAAACAACAATAACAACTCTTACTCCATCAGTCACCGCCTCCATTCAAACCTCCCACCAATCTTCTCTCTTTGATAATCGAGTGGGTTAGAGGGAGAATACGCTGTTCTTCTCCTCCACTCGAATAAGTTGTTCGCCTCTCACCTCTCTAAATAGAAAATCTAAGTTAAGCCTTTTTTTCTAAATCTATTTGACTCCTTAACCGATGTTTTATCAAAATAGATTTACATTGTTATCGACAAAATTGAGCACGGAACCGACGAATGCGCCGTTCAGCTTCGCCTATTCAGTTGTCAAAGCACCCCAGAAGAATGGGTACAACTACAACGCCACACTTGTTTTTGATGCTAAAGCTCTTATATTTTCACGTATTTGGTTGTGATTAGGGTTTGACAGATAGGTATTACCGATCGTACTGATCTTTTAACCATACAAGATGGTCCTATTTAGTGTCGTTATATAATGAGATGAAATAAGACATTTGATATATATATCATAAATAAAATCATTCAAATAGTTTTCTAGTTCAGTTGATGTGCGATTTAAACCTCACGTATTGGGTTCGAGTCCGAAGCGTTTCATATTTTAAAATTTTTTTTTGACTTCGATTCTTAAAGAATTTTGTAAAAAATTGAGAAACAATGCGAGATGCAGGATTCAAACACCAAACATCACCGTACAATGTAACATTTTCAACTTACTGATCTATCCGAGTTTTTTATTATAAATTAAAATATATAATAGTTAAAAATATTAATAAAATATTAATTATATATCGTGCATCGATCGTGTCAATTATCGATGAATATGATCCGACTCGTATACAATACGTGATAACATATTAGATGGATTTATCGAATCTTAGTTGTGATGCGGTGAGACACCAAGGTGCCCAACCACGTGAAGGGTTGCAATCACCTTCTTTAAATTTAACTACTTTTTTTTATTTAAAAAAAGGTGGGTATCTGCATCCATCCTGCGTGCCCCTTCCCCGTCTTTCATTAATTATTAGGTGACTTTAAGATAGTCGACTTTTAGGACATGTTGATTAATCGGGTGAGGTTAACGCACTCGACCTTCTAGTGCGTTAATCGACCTCGGTTAACAATGTTATATGTGAGGAAGAGACGGAACCCACCGCTCTCTCTCTCTCTCTCTTCCACATTATTTTAGAGAATTTTAGGTTAGAACTGGAGACCTCCTCATTGCCACGGAGGTCATGTCCCGCTATGCGGTACATTGGGTGCTCCAAGTTGTGCATGATTTGATTACTATTATACTCTTTATGTCAAACAAAGATATATATGGTAAGAAGAGCTCATTAGGTTTTCCCCTTCTCTTCAAACCTAACTTAAACCACATTGATATTGGCTCTGCCTCCCACTAACTCTCGTCATATATGGGAACTAGGTTCATGAAGACAAAAAAACTATTAAACCCTTTGGAGCATGCATCAACCCTCCTCCTAATTAGGGTTTTGCAAGTTCCAATGTGGGTTTGCTTGCCAGGAAGAAGGGTGGTTGGGAGGAAGGGCTCCTGCGTGGGTTGCCGGCATCACTCCTCATAAAATGGCCTCAATAGTAGATATATAATAACAGACGCGTTGTTGGAGAGAGTAAACAATTGCATGACCAGCAACACAAGGCCATTTGTTTAGGGTTTGGTTAGGGATGTGCACTGCAGCTTGTCCTATGGCACTTTTCCACACCATGGCTAACAAGATCAGAATGAGATCAAAGGACTTGCAATGACAGCTGGAGTGGTGTGCAATGTTTTGGCCTGGGGTCCATCCCCCCTCTCCCCCCACCCTCTTTTACAAGGACCCCCAACTTGGTAGGGGACAGGGGGATAAGAGCCATAGAGTTTGTAGGGACAAGAGGCTGAGAGAGAGAGAGAGAGAGAGAGAGAGAGAGAGAGAGAGAGAGAGAGAGAGAGAGAGAGGATCAAAATTTAAACTTGGGTGGGGGTAATTTGGATGAGAGAGATCAGATTCCCAAGTCAATTTTTCTTGCCCCACAAGTCACAACTCTTTGGAAAGATGTTGCAACTGTAACTATTGTCACTTTCCTTCTCATTTCATAACCAATCTTAAGATAGAGTTTGTTTCGGCTCATTAACGCGGAAATTTTTTAAAAATCTATTTTACATCCATCAAAAACTTGTCATAGATTTTTTTTCTTATTTCAATAATTCTCATTGGACGGTTAGAGGGTATGCAAGGGAGTCATTATGTTTTAGTAAATGGCACACGTTTTTGCCTCGGCAATCACATTGTCTCCCGTGACATCGGTCAAATTATTTGTTCACTCCGACGAAATCTCGCGGTTACGACAAAGATGAGGGATAGACTCGTCATTTACCCTCGATAATCTGCGCCCACCACTCCAAAAACTCTCCTCCACACGATTTGAACATCGTCGACACCGAGATAAAATGAGTCTATCTCTCTTTAGCTCATAGAATCTCTCGTCGCACAAAAATGTAAGTATTTTATTACATTTATTTGGGACGACGAAGATATCATATATTCTAATAATTAAAATCTCGTAATCTCTCCCCATAAGTTAAATCAAATGATGTCTAAGAAAGATGGACAAAAACAAAGCTACAGTCTTGACTCTTTCTCGCTGTGGATAAGGAAATAGAGGTCGCGGATGATGTTTGGGAGGAGGAAGGGGTCGAGAGTTTTGATGACCCGTCTTTTTAGCTCTGGTGTGGCCCTCGAAGCAACCCAAGGGGTTTGCCCGGGACAACACTTTCACTGTGACGTCATAATCAGAGTTAATTAAAAAAAAGATGCGAGGCCTAAAATATCTGATGTATTTATTAGATGAACACTCGTCATTTTCCCCGTTACATACAAATATCTCCCCCTTTTTATGATTATTTTTTTCTTGTTTTCCCTTTTTTCACGCGATGGGTACGACAGGTTGCCGGCCGGTCGCTACCTTCGCGGCGGCCAACCCCCAGCCCCACGGGCCCACCCGTCGTCCCTTCTACGAATATTAAAAAGAAAAATCGGGCAGTTCAAAGTTTGGTGACCGTAAGCCATATCGGCGCCGGTGACCAGACCCCGTCCGCGTCCTCGGCGACCCCCACCCGCGTCCTTCGCGGAGGTATCAATCAGCGTGAAGTAAAAGCGATGGCACGGCGCGTAATTCCCCCGCCCCCTCGGCCCGCGCTTCTTCGCGGAATGGCACGGATCGTAGTTTCCTCGAACTACACGCCTTGTTACGTTATGGGAAAAAAGAGGCTACGTGGTCCTCCAGGCACATTATTCTGCCAACAGTGGGCCCCACTGTGGCTACCGTTACACTTTGGACTTTTTGTTTTCATTTGATCATTACAATTGTCTAACCCAACCAACTAACCAACCTGTGGGTTAGGTTAACCCAACCAGCCGCACCATCTTGGCCCTGGGGTTAGCTCGGTTTTTCTTTATTCCCGCGTTTGTGCTTAATTACATTCATGCCACCACAGCCTTGCCTTTAAATAAGGCCGCCGAGGGAAGCTAGGGTTGGCAAATTAGCGAGCCAAACCCACCAGTGAACGAGAGAGCAGTAGTAAAACCTTGGTTCCACTCCCCCCCCCCCGCCCCGCCAGCAGCCCTCACCGCCACCGGTGGCCATGATGGCAGCGACATCCAGGACCAGATCCAGCGGTCCGATCGTCGGCCGCTCCGTTTCCCCCGGCGGTCACCTCTGCGCCTCGTCGCCGTACGCCCCCCCGCCCTCCTCTTTCTCCTCCGCATCCGCCTTCGCCTCGTCCACGTCCTCGTCCTTCACGGTGGCCAGGTCGACGGCTTCGGCATTCACCTTCCACAGCCATCAGAGGTCGGCCTCGCCGACACGCGTCCACCTGGCCGGGATCTCGTCGTCGGCATCGCCGCCGTCGACGTCGTTCCGGCTCTCCATCTCCGACCGCGCGACGTCCCCCGGGAGGTCACTCTACGTCTCCTCCCGGGACCACCGGATCGTGAAGAAGCCGGTCGGTCCGCCGGCGGCGTCTCAGCGGCGGACGTGCATGTGCTCGCCGACGACCCACCCGGGTTCCTTCCGCTGCGCTCTCCACAAGAACGCCAGGTACCACCCCCACGGCAACGGCGGGAGCGTCACGGCGACCTCGAGGCGGCTCAACATGAGGAGGTCCGCCATGACGAACTCGCTTGTCCGGATCGGGACGGTGGAGGGGTCGGATCTGATCAAGCGTGCCCTCGCCACGCTGATCCGCCCCTCCTCCCACCAGCAGCGCCGGCGTGCGGACTTCCAGCCCCGCCCTAGCCGGCTCTCCATCATGTCCAAGGCCGACGGCTGATCCGACGGCTGCCGGGGCCGCAGATCCCGAAGCAGGTTCGTTAAAGGGATTAGACCATGAAAAAAAGTGCATCGTCTTCCTCCTCTACCAACCTACCAACCTCAAATCTCCCTTCCTCCTCCCCTTCGTTCTGTGTAACCCGCAGCCCTATTTTTTTCCTTCACCCTGCGGTACGGAGGCTTCAGATCTAGTGGAAGAAGAACGGCGGAAGATTCCGGCATCACCGCTACCACGGGGGAGGCGACGCCGCCGTCGACATACGAACAGGATCCCTTAATCTTTTTCTTCTTTTTTGATCTTTTTTTTGTATTGGTGATGAGAGATCGGGAGCCGACAGCAAGTACAGGCGGGATTTGTACATATTCCCATTGTTCTTGATAGTTTCTGGCCGGCGACGGCCGTTTTGAAGAACAGAAGAACCACCGCTTCTGCCGGACATCCGGCGATTAATCGCACAGACATGAACACGGCACAACATTATTAACTGATGGTAACAATTTGCTAATAACATAACATGGCTAACTAAAAATGTGTATATAAACCCCATTCTTGTAAAATTTAACCAGTGTGTATTCTATCATCTGTTTGTTTCGGATGATTGAAATTGTGTGATTGTTCGTTCCTCCGCAGAGAAGCAATCACCCGTTACATCCGGTGCGTGATCTGATCTATTTCCCGTTTCGTCGAGAGACGTTATCTTCGCCGGTGCCGGCGCCATCGTTCGCGTCGAATGCGGTATACGTATTACGTATTTCCCGTTTCCATGGCAGGTAATTTATTTCTTTCATTCCCGATTCATCTATTCTTATTTATTTATTGTTAAATTATAATTAATCTTCCTCTCTGGGTTTGCTTTCATGTTTATGTTTTATAATGTATTTTCCGTATGCAGTTGCTCTGCCGGCGGGGAGAAACTCTTTTCTTGGAGAGAGCAAAAAAGAAAGAAAAAAAAAGAGGACTCTCTTGGGTGCTGCCGTGAGGGCCAAGTAACGAGGTAGACTTTCTGACCGGCGGTGAAATCCAAACCTCTGACCCCGTCGAGGCGTGAGCACTCCGACAAGTGGACCTTGAACAAAATGGAAAAGTCTGAATTCTGAAACACAATAAAAAAAATAGAAAATCATGGTTTCGTAGAAGGCATCAAATATAAAACACAACAAGAGAAAAGTTGATGCTATCATGTTCAAATCAATAAAAAAGCTCAATTAACATAATGTGGAAAGAAAAGGATATCATCGAAATGAAGGAAGGTTGGCGGGAAGCGTGAGATGATGCCTGCCAGCCGTGATGTTCTGGAAAAAGACGCATCCACCTGCCTGCTGGTTCCCAAATGAAATTAATTGTTGGAGGACATTATTAAAAAATGTGGCTCAGTATCCGGTGAAGGCAGAGGAGGGTAAGTTAGCTAAACATTTGATTATTATTTTTTGAAAAAAATAATTTAAAATGAAATTTTAATGGAGAGAAAATATATTTTTATGTTTATCTCTCTTCAGAATACGAAGAGCATATAAATATTAGATTTTAAAATATTATATTAAATATAATTATCTTCTTATGCTACCTATTATGTTGCCCATTTTAAAATTTTTAATTATTTAAATTTATTTAAAAAATAATATCAAACACAACCTTAGATTTGAACACTAAGCTTTTTTAATTATGTGAGATAATGAAAGATTTACTTATAGGATCTATTCGTTAACTGGGCACGATTAGAGCAAGCGATGGAATCCACGTCGCCCGCTCCATGATCGGACGTGCTAACCTAACCATTTAACAAGATAATATTCTGAGGTGGAGGGTTTTGATAATTGTTTAATAAAGAAGGGAAAAGACGATTGATTTTATAAACAGTAGATTGTGGTGGGGGATGGGACAGATGATAACGCCCACCCACTGAGCCAGAAAGGCGAGGCGAGGCGAGGCGAGGCGAGGAGCAGTCTCCGGGAGATCCGAAAGGAAACAAGGCCTGGGCACGCAAAGAAGGGGGGGGGGGGGTGGGCAACGCGTCAGCGTTGGGGCTTCGCGGCGGATGTGGATTTGAGTTTGGCTTCCGGAGGAAGAGAACAAAAAAAGAAAGAAAGAAATTCATAAGAAAGCAGAACCAAGGGATCATTTCTTGTTGGCACGCAACCACTCTCCATGTCTATCCAGCTCTCGAAAGATCTCTTCTGTTCCCCGTGAGTGGTGGTGGGGTGGGGTCGGATTTCACGCCGCAGGGCAGCTCTTTCTCCTATGAAACTATTTATCACATCTCACGAGTCTATGTTACTTGAATTTTTCGATTACACCTCACTCAAACGAATAACTTTTCTGTTACACCTTCGTTCTTTTTTTATTTCATCTTTTTTTATATAATTTCTCTTAAATTTACAAAGGATCTTTTACATATTAATTGTTTTTACATACGAAATTATAGATATATCACTCTTAAAAATATATGCGCAAATTTATGAATGATTTTGACTAAAATTTTTAAAAACATCATTATGATTAGTTAACCTTCGACGTGGACACAAATATTCTACAACGGCCGCTTTGATATTAGAATAAGGTCGAATAGGATAGGAAATCTCACGGGAGAGAAGTGGCTGTCACAGTCTCTTTACTATGGGGGTGGAGTAATATATTCAAGTATCTGAACTCGAATATCTTACCCCCACTCATTTTTTAATAGGGCCTAAAAGTTGGAAGATTCTCGTTAGTTGATCGTTAAAATGACCAAAATATCTCTCTCCTCCCTCACACTATACCACGGCCCTCCCCACCACGCACACACACATAATATAGCTTGCGGGGATGACTGGAGGTCGCACTTGGCTCGGAGTTTTGAAGCTTGAGATGTACCGGCCGGTTGGAGCTACTGTCCCAAAGGTGTGAACAGTTTGGTGTTGTATTTTGGGGTCTATGGACTTTATTCCGGCTTTGTTCGGAGTTGTTGTTTTGGTTGTCCGTGCGGGGTCTTCACGTAATGGTGACACAATTGTATGTTCGTACAGTTTATGAATGGAGATGCTTCCCTAGAGTCAATGGATCGGGCTTTCTCGACAGACTCGTGGGCCTGACTCGATTTCAGGTGAGGCCGCATACATATGTCTGGATGGTTTTATGTCATAGAATATGTATGGTTATGTTATCTAGTGCTAACACTCTCAGCTATGTCGTTCTTGTAAGTGTCACGCCGTGCTATTCACCTTTTCTTATAAAGCGAGGCTTTGTAATTTTGGTATCAGATCTCATCGAGAGTTTTAGCACTTGACATTTCATTGCATTTAACACATTATTAGTACTTAGAGATGTTCGTTGGAGAGGGCCTTATTAATAAGTTTTCCTTGGATTGCAATAAAATGATGGTGAGACTTTGGAAGGGATGGTGGTTCGACCGATTAGTTTGAGAGGTTTCTGGGAGCTTTTGAAAGATGAGCACAGCATGTACAGTAGAGGGTGGTTGATCAGGATGCAAATAGATTAGTTAAGAGTGTCTTTGATGGAGAAGTTTATGAGGATGGGCCCTCCTTCCTTTACGGGGGAGAGCATGCCAGACGTGACTGATCATTGGATTCGAGAGATAGAGAAGAGTTTCACAACCATCTCCTGTCTAGTGGAGGATAAGACTCGCCTGGCAGTGTTTACGTTTCAGGATGCGGAGGATGAGTGGTAGCATTCTCTGTTGAAGACGAAGTTTGATGGTCGCCAGTGTGTGATTTGTTGGGAGGATTTTCTTGTGGTCTTTAAGGAGAAGTACTTTCCAGTGCATAGTCAAGATTAGATGGAGCAGGAATTTCTAAATTTGAGGTAAGGTGGCATGACGGTATTGTAATATGAGACTAGATTTGTAAAGTTGGAGAAGTATGATCTCTGTAAATATGAGGTTAATTAGATGTGCCAACTGCTATCAACAAGGTGCCTCCTAATGTGAGCACACAGGCATCTTCTATGAACAGCTTAATTGGTAGTTGTGAGCAATGTGCCTCCTGTCAGTAATATGCCTCTTGCTGTAAGCACACAAGCATCCACCTGCTGTATGGATGGCATTCCTTTGTAATGAACCCTAGCTAGATCGAAGCAACAGTTTGTCTATTTTGTTGTCTTTTGCAAGGTTGATTGCAACCAAATGACAAATGTCTATTTTGTTGGTTGATGTAAGGTTTACTTGAACTGAAAATAGTAATCTATTTGTTGTATATATGTTGACTTCTGAAGTACTGAGGCCAATAGTTTGGTTATGTTGTATATTATGTGTTGGTTGAAATGTGACATTGATATAAGGTTTGATAATGTGTACAGGGGTGAGACTTTACATGGATGGTTATTGTGTTTTGTGTGTGTTCATTAATATGTTGAAAACGGCTGTATTACAATAGAGATATGTTGAAAGGGGCAGTACAATAGACGTACGTGTGGTGAGAAGGGCAATACATATTAACCAAGGAGGAGGAGCCCCTCATTACGTGATAATCGGACCCCTCGTAAAAACATGACACTTAAACCCTCATGAAAATATGCACAACAAATGTGCACACAACTGCATGCAATGATATGTCTCTTCATGTGTGGTTCTCGTAGATTCTATCTTTTACTCCAATCTCTTGTTTTCTTTTAAATTTCATTGTGCAGAGCTACAATTTGATACTTGAGACTCACCGTATAAGGATGAAAATCATCCATCCAATTAAAATAGTCACAAGTATTTGCAGCCCACTTATAACAAAATTAGTAGTTAGCCAATAGCCATAGAAATTGTGTAAGTCTATTGTCTAAAATTAAGTATAAGTTACCAAAGCCTACTACTAAACCTCTATATGCAGTATCTATAGAATCGTCGTCCTTTACTTCTTTCCATAATAGAGTTAAAAGTTCTCCTAAGATCACAAACAAAAACTCAAGGGAGGTTCAACTTGTCCATGGAGTATATATTCGGCAAGAAATCCCATGGATGAACTCGGACTCATGTTTGGATTTAAAACGAAGAAAGAGAGAATGAGCGAAGAGATCGTTGAAGTGGTGAATCTGGGTGGAAGAGTTGAGTGAACTAACGAGGACGCCAGAATGGTGAATTTGGGAGGCAAAGTTTGGCCGGCTATTTCTCTTTCATCCCAAGCTTCAGTGGTGAACCAAGAAGCTCGCATGGCCAGTGGGGGATCGAGAGGAGGGGGATGGGAGAGTTTAGAAGGAAGAGATCCATCCTCCGTGACCTCCTTTGAAATAAAAGGAGGGTTGAACTAAGGATATTTTTGTCATTCAATATCAAAAGCAATAGAAATATTTAATTTTTTAAAAATATTTATCTTTTTATTGACGAAAGCTAATCATGATGACATTTTACTAACATGTCATCAAAAGTAATAATATGGATGCTAATATATTTTTAGAAGAGGAGGCGGCAAAAAAAAAAAACCTCATATGTGGGCATCCTATCATACTGTACCACCAAGTCACAGGCATATGACCATCCTTGATCACTTTGTCCCAAACAAAGTTTATTTGTATTACAAGAACTTCTCCCTCGATCCAGGAATCTTTCATCTCGTCAAGAAATTCACTCCGTCTTCTTCGTGTATCTTTTCTTAATTAAGGTTGGATGATCCATATTGAATCGGATCTTTTTTTATTCGATACGATATACTCGAGTCATAATTAACTCGACTAGATTAAACGTGTATCATCTCTTCTCTCTCTCTCACTCAACTAGATTTAACGTGCATCATCTTCTCTCTCTCTCTCTCTCTCTCTCACTGTGATTAGACTTGACACGGCCGATCATGAGATGATCCATATTGTATCGGATTTTTTCAGATACATTCGAGTCAGACTTAGTCAGCAAATCGTATTCTTAACGGAACATGTGATAATATCGGGGAGTCGGAGAGAGAGAGGAGAGGGACGGAGTCCCCTTCAAAGACGACACCCTCGGTTCCCTCTGCGTGTTTACTTTTGTAGGGAAGATTACTCAGTCTCTCTGACCTCTCTCTCTCTCTCTCTCGTGTGTGTGCATATTCCTGTCGACGGTCCACCCACGGCAACGACTCGTTATTTAGCTCTGTCGACGTACCACGGGATGCTTTGTCAGCCTTTATCATCGTAATTGAAGCCCCACCGCGAGAGAGAGAGAGAGATACCGAGTTTCTCCATCCATGCTCATGGTGAACTCTCATCACCTCCTTCTGAAAGTCCTCCTTGAAACTTCCCCATGCCATCAAAAGGAGCTCCAGATTCCCTCTCCTCCTTTACAGAGAAGCAGCAGCGAGTCAAACAACTCGGGCCCTTAACATTGAATAGCCTGACGGTCCCCCACATCTCTCTCTCTCTCTCTCTCTCCATTTATGTGTTTGTCTTCTTATGTCTCTTCTTTTCATGCCGTTAGTTTATTACCGACCAGTGCCTTGATGACACACGTTTTTTGAGAATTTTTATAAAAATGTCATATTTTTATATTTATTTTTTTCATATATTATCAAAAATATCCATAACATATTTAATCACTTTAACTCGATTGCCATAAGAATTAAAAGGGTAAACTTCTCTCTCTCTCTCTCTCTCTCTCGACAATAACAAAAGACAACTTGACCACCACCATGACCACGATAACAATAACATGCCGCAATCATCTTATAAACAACATCCACGAGAGAGGGATTGCGGGCGGATATGATGACGAAAGATGCGGTTATTACATCATGTCACATTCATACCACACCATCGCGAAAAGAGGAACCGAAAGTTGAGAAAGGGAGGTGCAGAAAGACGGCGGCACTCGCAGGAATAAAGCTGGAGCTATGACACGATCATGGAAGGGAGAAAGCAAACAGGCGTCGCCCCCCCCCTCCCCCTCCCTTCAAAGAGAGAGAGAGAGAGAGAGAGAGCAAAACGTTACAGCCAGGTGTCTCTGTGTCATCGAACCGTACGCTGGGCGGGCAACCCCTCTCAAGCGGAAGGGAGAGGTAGGGTTTGCAGTTCCTACCGTCCCACCGGTCCTGATAACGGAGTGAGATGGGATGAGATGGTACTGTATCAGTTAGTATTAATTTAAAATAAAGATTTTAATATAAAAATTATAAATAACATTTTATAAATTATCCTTTAAGTCAGTTGGTTAATTAAACGGTGTTATATGTTTATTAAGACGACTTGGGTTCAATTCTTGTCGACGTTAATGTGATTTTAATATTTTTACCATTCAATAGTTTTAAAAAAAGTGTAAAAAAATAAAATTTTAATGTATCCCTTAAGATTCGAACACGGGACGCCCCAATGAGTGCGAAACGGTTTAAACCAACCGAGCTACTAATCAAAATGTGTCATAAAATATAATATATTATATATATCCTCTTTGTAATGTTCCACATATCGATCGTCTGGATCTATGATTGGGACGGTATGAGATAGACGGTTCGAGCCGTCCCAGATCGATTTGTCAAATCTTGGAGAGAGGTTACACGGTCTCCTCCCTCATTATTTGGGAAATTGTAGTAACCCTGATTTTTTTGGGGTCTCTAAATAAGTACACACTCTGGTTAGTTGCTCGTCTTTCCGTGCATTAGTAGGTGCACATGTACGATCATCTCAATAGAGATATTGGGAGGTGTCTTTCGAAACATATTATTATATTCTATCGTCTCTTGATTTCTCTTCCCTAGACCCCCTTAATAGAAAAGAAGAGAGATTTTTACAACTGTACATATTTATATTTATCTTTATATTTTTTCCACCTCATCAAGGATGTCTTTGATATATACATCGTATTGTTGCAGTTATACGTACGTGATTCTAAAATCGTCAATGTCAGGAGAATGTGCAGATAGAAACTTTTTAAATTGATAAAAAATCAAAAATACGCTTACGAGAGAGAGAGAGAGAGAGAGAGAGCCCCCTCCCCCAATCTTTTTTATGTTGAAAGTGGAAGCTAGAGGTGGTTCACAACTAAAGAGATTCAACTATCTCATCTGTAAATCAAAGATGGGTTATCATCCCCCTTCTAAACAGTCAGTATATGAGTTCAATGGCGTCACCTGTTACTTATTTCATTACAGTCAAGAACAGCCAAAACAGACGTAAGGCATGTTTATTTGCGGGTTAAGTTAATGAGATTAACTTAACCGAGGGTTGGGTATTAATCCAACAAAATAGATCATTTTATTTTGACTAATAGATAAGATTACTTAAGATTCTTTCTCAAGAAATGTGAAAATTCTTAACTCCTCTTATTCTACCTTTTTCCTAGAACATTATATCCCACCCTTAACCAAGATACAAGTCCACATATCTTAACCCAAACAGAATACCTTGTCTAAGGGTGGGGATATTATCCATACCCTGCTCTCATCCTTCGAACAAACGGGCCGGAATAACGAGGGTGTCCGAACACCCGTACATGAACATACACCTAATAAGCATCCAAGAAATTAACATTGCGCATGACATCTGCAATCTCTAAATTACAACAAATATATATTACCCATATTATTTTCATTACGTACCGTCGAGAGACCGGCCATGCATGCAGTCGAAGTTTGTGAAGGCGTTGGGGTTTCGATTAACTCCTTTAATTCGCAGCTTCCCCTTTAAATCTGAGCTGTTAGATCAATCTCGAAGCAACAACTAACTTAATTTGGTGGGAGAAATGAGTGGATAAAATTGGCATGTATTCTGTGTAACTAAAATCAACTCCACTCTTAATTGGTTATCCTCTCATTAATAGTAATCAGTGTTTTAAAACACGACTCAACTCGGCCGATCTAACCGATCAACCCACCAATCCGTCTCAAAATTAAACGCTTAAAGTCGTTTAAACATAATCACTACAAAAAAAGAAGAAAAAACAGACTTTCAACTAAATAAGAGCTTAATTTGGCCAAGCACCCCCCCAACCCAGATGAGGGGCATAGCAATAGAAGACCTGAGAAGGGTTAGGGAGAGATTAGAGAAAGGCCTTGCAATATCCAAGAGGATAAACGAGGGAAGACACCGTCTACAAACAAATAAGCATATTTATGGACGGTCACCAAGGAGGCAGAGAAGGGTTTAGTTACGAAGAGGGGTTTAAGCTTTTAAGCTATCCATACTAGTTACCAGCCAGGACCATGAGGAAAACCAAGAGTCATGAGAACAGCAACCCACCAGTACTTGAAGGCTCACCAACACACACGTACGTACCGTACATGCCCCATCATCCACTGCATATCCCCTGTGAAGTGAACACAGAGAGGGAGAGAATGGAGAGTAGGAGACAGCACTAGAATGGACACCCGGGGTGAGAGAAAGGAGCACACAACAACAGCAATCAGGTTGGACCTCACAAACTGCGCATATATAGATAACCATTAACATATATATATTACTTCCAACATCCACCAACCTCATGTCATGTTTCTCATTACATCTGTTTCCTTTCTAAATCCAAACGAGGGAACTGAGAAAGTGAAGATATGGGTGAGAGAGAGAGAGAGAGAGGTGTACGTCCTAAGCAGTGAGGAGCTAGTTGTTGGGGGGGTTGAAGCCAAAGGGTTGTTGGCAGGTGAACAGGTAGAAGGCGACCTTGTTCTTGAGCTTCCTCAGCAGCTGCACCTTGGCGCCACCCCAGCGAAAGATGACCACCACCACCACCACCGCCCTGTGCTTCTTCAAGGAGGCCAGCTTGGTCTTGCCACCCCCATCCCCTTCCTCTCTATCATCACCACCACCGCCATCACCATCATCGTCTGTGTCCTCCCACCGCAGCGGGTAGCTCCTCAGGAAGACCCTCCGGTTGTTGTAGTCCTCCATCCTGAAGCTCCTGGCTCTCGTCCCTTCTTCCTCTTCCATGATTTGGGCCCCCCTCCCCCCCCCCCCTTTGATTGCTCGCGGGTGGTGGCAGTACTCACTACTCAGGAGTACTCAGGAGGCGGAGGAGGAGGAGGAGAGATGCTGAGCTTTTACTGGCAGTACCGGACCTTTTAAAAGCCCTCTCCCTCTACACCCTATTAATTAAATTAAACGTCCTGCCTGCCGAGTATTAATTACTTCGGACAGGGACAGAGATAGGGTTATTGCTGGCGGGTGCCTCCACTGACCTGATGGTGTATGCTCAGCTTCTGGATGTTTTGACTTCCAAGTGTTATACGATGACAACAGTTTAAACGTTTGTCGACTCGGTGATATTTATCTGATCTGATCTTTCATGATCCGATAGATATGTTCGAGTCGCAATTAACTCGATCTTCTCTCTCCCCCTCTCTCTCTCTCTTCCCCTCCTCTCTCTCTCTCTCTCTCTCTCTCATTGTGACTCGATTTGACTCGACCCATCCTGAGAGTGATCTATAATGTATCGAATTTTTTCAAATATGATACGACACACTCGAGTCAGACCGAATCATCAAACCATGATTTAAACACTAACAACCCAAAAATATCTCCCCAACAAAGATCTTAGTGAGCAAAACAAGTAGGTATATGCATATAATGTATTGGTAGATAGGTCGGGTAATTATTTATTTAAAATTTATATTGTATATAAATATATATTTATTTAATCCGATAATTATTTAAATAAAATATCTGACAGATAATTTAAGAAGATATCAGATATTTGATTATTAATCGAATACGAATTCAGATATTAAAACATTCATGTTTAATATTATCTGATCCAATATAAATTCTTAGATAAATATCTAAAAATACATACATTCTAGATATAATTAACTCAAATCTTAATATATTATTTGATTAATTATTTTTTTATTTTTTATCTCAAAATATAATTTAAAAATAAAAACTTCACTCGCACCCATTTGACCAATTATATCTTACTTTTTAAGATGAAATCTAATCTTTTGATAATATCTCTCAAAATAAATATAACTTCCACTCTTTCTTTTTTTTTAAAAAATAATCTACAACGCTCTTACACGGCTCACACGATTCATCTCTAAATAAGTCTAATAATTATTCGTATAAAATTTAAATAGAATTTAAATTCATATTAATCAGATACAAATTTAGATACGACATATCTACTTCATATCCGATCCATTTTGGCTTATTTAAGGATGACTTTGATAATAAGATAAAAAGATTATAGAGTGAGTTATTTTGTTTATCTGTCCTTAAACTCATCCCGAGTAACATATTCTAATCATTTATCAAACTCGTCCTTAAATATCGATTAGGGGTTCCATTTGTGGTCGGTTTGAGATCATTCTCTTTTTCTCCATTTATTTACTACATAGTTGACGGTCAAACTGGCTGGGCTGGTCAAAGCAATCCATGGCGATGCCAGCGTGCGACCACGTGTCCTTTTTTCCTTTTTACTTTATGCCTACACAGGAAGTTGGAAACACTCCGAGATGGGAGCCCTCTTGGGCGGCGAGCAGGGCTGTGAGGATACCCAGGCGCCTGCCCGACCACCAAATTGCCTAGATATGTAATGTTATCAAGGGATATTTATATAAATATTATTATTAAGAATATTTTTAAAAAATTATTCTTATAAATATATTACACATATATCACTGAATTAATTCAAATAATACATAAATATTATTTAAATTTTTAACAAAAAATAACATATCTATAAATAAATATAATATTTTTACATAATTTAAATTTACACATCGATAAAATTTACTAATATATTTTAAAAAAATATTTTTTTTACAAAATCACCTCTAACAATAACTTTTATAAAAAAATTTAATCATTACTATCTTATTTTATTTTAACAATCATAGAATCATCATGTTTACTTAGTTATTATTATAAATAATCTCGTTCCACTATAATACTCAGAAAAATATCTTTGTTTTGTCACCCGATGGTGTTCTGTTCAAATCTTTTATGTAATCCTAATTAGTTTTCAATCAAATCTAAAGAATGGCCGATTAAAATACTTATAATCTTGACTAAACTCTCACTCTCTCTCTCTCTCTTCATGGATCTATGTCTCTCTATATCTCCTTCCCTTTCTTTGGCAGAATGCACCTGTCACGCTCCGTACTCTATACCGTCGAGGTACTGTCCGCTTTGGCCTACTGACCTCACGGTTTTTTCCCTTTTTAACAGTGATAGGAGTTCTTTACAAGAACTGAGCCGATACTTGAAAAGGCGTCTCGATGATATAGAGTACAACTTAGCTATATTTGAGGGTGTTACAATCTACCCCTCTTATATAGGCGACGTCCTCGTCGCTGGGCACATGTAGCACACAATCATGCAATCAAGCCCCCAGACAGGTAGGACTCTAGAGGTGGCCCCTACAGGCTCAAGAGGTGGCTCCCACTATGTAGCACTTTGCTCCATTACGGACTCAAGAGGTGGCTCTCATAGTGTAGCACTTTGCCCTGCATGGGGTATTGTCCGCTTTGGCCTACTGACCTCACGGTTTTATCCCTTTTTAACAGTGATCGGCTCCAGAATGGGAGACTTCCCGGGTAGGTCACCCATCCCAGTACTACTCCCCATTAAGCATGCTCAACTTCGGAGTTCTTTACTAGAACTGAGCCGATACTTGAAAAGGCGCCTCGGTGATATAGAGTACAACTTAGCTATATTTGAGGGTGTTACAGCACCTGTGAAAATAACAGCCTTTATGTAAGGACACTTTCACTTAAAATTTTAATTTTGTGGATGAAAAATAGAAGATATATTCGATGGCCACTAACATCGAGGATAATTTTGCTCTAATATTATTAGTCATAACAATTGCTAAACGAAGATGATGATTTTGGGGTTGCTAAAAATAAGAGGTTTATTTTGATAATTATCTCAATTTTCTTTTCATCTTATGTTGGAAAAATATCTTTTCTCATAAATTTATTATTTTAAATAATAAATATATAAATAATTATTCATCCTAATTTTTTGATTAAATCAATTTACAGATTTAACATAATTGAAGTCTCTGTGAACTTATTAAATCAAGATCAAATAAATATACGTGATAAAATAAAATAAATCGATTCAAATATCACCTAATTAAATAAAAAGATTAAGTAATAATCAATTAATCAGACTTAACATAAATAATATTATATCTAATGATTAAATTAATAAGAAACTAAAATAGACTATCTCCGGTCTAAATAATTCTAAAAATAGACAAAATATTAGATGAAACCGACCATTACTGGCCGCAGCTGGTTCAGCTCCTACAAACTGGATTTTTAAACCTTGCCTGAAGCGAAGGAAACTGAAACCCTCCGGCGTGGTAGATCGGCAGAGAGCAGGCTACAGTGACAACGCCAGGAACAACCCTCAGGAACGTGAGCCAGCCAGGCAGAAACCCATCTCATGGCTGGCCTCGAGGAAGTGCCATTCATAGGAGAGATGGACAAGACGGGGTTCAATCTCAAAGGTAGGCGGACTGGTGGTGGAGAGCATTGCGGCCAAGGGTGGGTTGGGCATCGAGAGCGATAAGGTGGGAGCCTGTGTGGAAAAGGTGCAGGGGGCAACAAGTATATCTGGACATCTATGCATATGCCTACTTGTTTGGCTCACTAAGATCGTCTTTGTTGGGGAGGTGTTTTTGGGTTGCTAGTGTTTAAACTGTTGTCATCGTTAACACTTGAAGTCAAAAACATCCAGAAGCTGAGCATACACCATCAGGTCAGTGGCGGCACCCACCAGCACTACCCCACTTTCTGTCCCTGTCCGAAGTAATACTTGGCAGGCAGACGTTTAATTTAATTAGGGTGCAGAGGGAGAGGGCTTTTAAAAGGTAGGGTACTCCTAGTAAAAGCAAACAGCTCTCCTCCTCCTCCTCCTGAGTAGTACTGCCACCACCCGCGAGCAAGCAAAGGGGGGAGGGGGGCCCAAGCCATGGAAGAGGAAGAAGGGATGAGAGCCAGGAGCTTCAGGATGGAGGACTACAACAACCGGAGGGTCTTCCTGAGGAGTTACCCGCTGCGGTGGGAGGACACAGACGATGATGGTGATGGTGGTGATGATAGAAAGGAAGGGGATGGGGGTGGCAAGACCAAGCTGGCCTCCTTGAAGAAGCACAGGGTGGTGGTCATCTTTCGCTGGGGCTGAAGCTCAAGAACAAGGTCGCCTTCTACCTGTTCACCTGCCAACCCTTTGGCTTCAACCCCCAAAAACAACTAGTCCTCACTGCTTAGGACGTACATCTCTCTCTCTCTCTCTCTCTCTCTCCCTCTCCCATGTCTTCACTTTTTCAGTTCTCACGTTTGGATTTAGAAAGGAAACAGATGTAATGAGAAACATGGCATGAGTTTAGTGGATGTTGGAAGCTATATATATATATATATATATATATGCTTGCCAGCCATTTGCCCAAATACGTACATGGTTAGAGATGGGGGATATGTGGAAGAAGATTATACGGATGCAAATGACTAACAGGTTTGTTCAATATTGAAAGGGGCTTAGCTTAAAAGAACCTAGGAGGCTTTGTTTCTATCATTTTGAGGCTACACCAGCCAGACAGATCTATGCACAAACTGATTCAACTTGTTATCTTGCAAGAATAAAATATGTAGTAAAAAAGATGAATACTGCAGTTTTTCGAACTCAGCGAGGTACCCTGTACATTGGAAGGGGTGAAATAATTTCTCTTCCTGCAAATATACATGGTCACGAAAAGTTGTCCTACATTTTGTTTACGAGGAGGGTTTTTTCGCTCTTACAAGTTTCAGATAAAATGATGATTGGCACATAAGATTTCATGAGAAAGGCAACAGGTTATGCAGATGAACATCCAAAACATCAGAATCAGTTTTCATTCAGAAAATGAGTTTCATTTACATACATTTCATGGATTTACACAGAGACTTTCTCGACAAAGATATTCTTTTTCATATGAGTTCTTCAAATTTACAATGTAGTGGATTACGTTGACCGCCGATACACCATCGATAACACTAAACACTCAAAACACATGAACATCTAAAACACCCACCATTATACAACACAGATCATGTTCTTGGTAATTCATTGACATATACAAACACCCACCATTATACAACACACGTGTGTATATAAACTGTCCATCTTTTAACATAAACATAAATAGGATATGATACTCGTTGATAACAGCAATGTCTTAACAGAACTATATTATATAATCAGATCATGGAAATATCCCAATTACACAAGACATGTAGCATCCTTGCCTCATAAATACAACTCATATCGTGGAACCTCATTTTTTTCACTCTGCAATTAAAATATACAAACTCGGCGACTCTTTAAAATATATAAAAATGGTTTCCCGCATGTTTTTTAGGTACAAGCATTTTTTGCTAGTGCACAAATAGTAAGGGAAGTCAATTGGTTGGACGGCTTGACATGTGGCCATAGCACTTGCATTCCTCTCTATCAATGCATTGTAAAGACCTTGTGGGTGATAAAACTATCCATCCGACAACAAAGTTAAGCAGCAACTGTAAGCACAATTGGAGAACTAGAAAACAAAAACAAGGTAGAATATGCAAAAGAATAAGGCGTTAGAATGGGGAAATCAGTATCCATGAGAAGACACCGAAAGGAAAAAAAATAAAAGACAACAAAAATCAAAAATCAAACAAATGGAGTCCTTTTGTGTGCTTTGTTCGCATGGCAAAAATATGATTGTTTAGGAATGCTCATAAGAAAAATAAAAATATTGTCTATGAGAAATTAATCATAAATATTTATTGCCAACACGATAATTTTGTCACATGAGAGGAGCTCCACTTACAACAATGAAATAGCATGATAGTTTTCTCCCATATCTCCAGCTTCCCAAGCCTCCACTGCTCCTTCCCATCCCTCGCTCTGTCCTCCCACTCTCTCCCTTCCCACACCTTTTAAAAGTGATGCAGCATTGGCACAACCTATCCTTAAAAGCATGTTTGCTGCTACATGTGCTTGGAGGTGGTCTCTAATTAGACCTAGTGTGTCACTGAACCACTATGCACACATCTACACACATTTGTGCCTAGAGTACATGTGTTTTGCAACTAATATATCTCAACCTCACCAGGAAGTGTTTGAAAAAATATATCATATGAAGCCTTTAACCTGAGCACTGTTGAACAAGAAAACTGACTTGCCCAAAAGTCTGCACAAAGACCTTCGTCACATTCCCCCCATGACTCCATCAAAAATTACACTGCAATTCAATCCCCCACCTTTGTGTCCATGATATGCACATGTAACCTCCACGCAGGTGTAAACCACCTTCACACCCCAGGCGCAAAAAGCAACCGGAGAAGCTCATAGTACTTCTAACCTGTGCCATCGATGGGTGGAGGAATCAAAATGCAGCAATGAACATGGCAAGTGGTATGTGAAATTTGCTTATTCCTCGGGCCGATTTCATTGTGCCATTTTATTTTTGTCACTATATTAGTTTCACCAGGTGAAAAGAAATGGAGAACTGACAAATCATCTCCCACTTCCTTCAGCATGAACCAAACAAATACACACCTGACACCATGATCTGATAATCAATTTTCAAACAATGGGGAACAATCATGATACTATAGATGTGGTTTTGCAAGAATGTTCAGATTCTGTTTTGAGGGCTTATTCCAAAGAAATATCAACCTGATCAGATTGCAGACTATAGACCTATCTCCCTTTTAGCTACAAGATCATTATAAGAATATATGTAAGTAAATGACTGCCATTAGTGAAAGCATGGTCCAATTGAGTGCCTAATGATACAAGTGTCCTGGCATTCATTTTAGTTAAACGAATAGGAGTGTGAAAAAGAGATGGAACTGTAAAATATGTAAACTAAAATTAAAAGAAAATATATGTAGAACTTCACAAAATAGAACAATTTATCATGTTTCACACAACGACCTGGTACAGGTCTCTTGTCATACCTTCAGAAGATTTCAAACCTTCGGCCTTGACTCTATCAGAACTTTCCTTCACATCAAAGTTAAGATCTTGAGGCTCCAATAGACACTTGAAGTATGCAATAAAAAAAAGACACCATTTCAGTTAAAATCTCACTCATCATGTAAGTTGAAAACAACATAAAAACTATCCCCCCCCAAAAGCAACCATGCTCAGATAATAATAATAATTATTATTTTAATACTAATAATTAAAATTTCAAATTGATAAACATTATTTTTATAATTAAAGTTACTTTTTACTCTAAAGCTTTTTATTTAAAATTTTTAAATATTTTAATAAATTTTATAAAATAAATCTATCATAATAATATTAATTTTAAATAAAATATATCATTAAAATTATTACTTAAAATTTAAAAATAATAAATATTCTTTTTATAAATAAAATTTAATGTTTGCTTTTAAGTTTGTAATTAACTACGAGTTGAAAAGCCGGCTTAACTTGCTATCAAAGCGGGGCTACAGCTTGTAAACTAAATCAAAACACATTTTTGTGCACCACCATTGTATAGGCCTCTTCCCTTCCCTCTCTCCTCCACCCCCAACACCGGAGAACCCACATCAAAATAGAGTTTTGCATCGACGTCACGTCATCGAAGGAAGATGTCGTCGTCGGTAGAGACAAATAGGGAGGGGAGGGGGAAGGAGGACACCGGTCCCTCAAAGCGGAGGAAGAGGATGCGACTCGACGACGATTTCATTGCGGATCTGGATCTACCTAGGTGTGTCCTTGAGCCCCCCGATTCCTCAAGGGCCCATTTGATAAACGAATAAGCAAGGAATAAGGGGTCTTAACCCGAAGAATAAAAAAAATACAGTTTGATAGGGCGAGTAGATTTTCCCACCCCTAACCCGGATTTTCCTGGAATAATTAGTTCTAGCAAAAAGGTAAAATTAGTTGTTCTACCTTAACCCGGATACGTATCAATATAAAAAACTGAAAAAGTAAGAATAATTTATCTGGATTTAAGTTAATCTGATTTTCTCTATTCTGTTATGATGTTTCTTTTCTATAGGTTTATGATGTTTTTGGGAACTGTCGAGATCTCTAGCGACATCAAGGGGCTCATCTCTATGTTGATGGTCAAGATCAGGGAGAAAGGTGCAGAAGAATTGGCAGAAGAAGAGAGAGGAGATGATCAAATGGTAAATCCTTCACCGATTAACTTGAATACGAATTATATGTGATGGGAAGTTTTTATTTTATGGTGAGATCGAAGAGGGGCCGCTAGGTTTCAACCAGCAAACGGCCAAGGTCAAGGGGTGCGCTCTATTCATCTACCAGACGGTGTAGGCGGCGAGATGTGTGAGCTTCTCTAAAAAAAATTATTCAGAAGATATTTTTATTTTGGGAAAAATTAAAGAAGAGATGAATTACTCCTTAAAAATTAGGAAATGTGTCATCAACCACTTATGTGACTCAAACGTCTCCTTATTTTTTATTTTAATAAAAAAATAACTAAAAAAATGCATCCAAACGCGGAGTAAAACCCTCCCTAACCCACCCCTTCCCTCGCTCCTCCAAGCTTCGCTTCGCCAAAGAGTTTGGCAGAGGAATTTTTCATCTCCGAGCTCTCTCTCAGCCCAAGGGATCGCCCGTCATCGGAGTATGTCATCCGAGACAGTTGGAGGAGAGAGGGGGGAAGACTCCGGTCCGTCGAACCCGAGGAAGAGGATGCGCGTCAACAACTCTGTCTTGCTGTGATGTTTCTTTTATACAAGTTTCTAATATTTCTGGGAACTGTTAAGATCTCCAGCATCCTCGGGGGGATCGACAGTGGGGTGGTGCAGATGAGGAAGGATGCGCTTTCGCAGAAGAAGGGGGAGGAGACAAGTAGACGGTATATCCTTCACCGATTAGCTTGAATGTGAACTATGTGTGAGATGTGCCTTGGTGGTTTTGATGATCATTCTTTTGGTGGCCATCATCGTTTCTGCTATACATCCTCGTTTTCCCTACTAGGTGGTTGTTGTTGTTTACTAAAAGCAAGGACCTGAATTTTCATGTGTTTATCTATGTTCTTTAATATCGGCTTTTGTTTCTTAGATTTCAAAAGAAAATTCGCGGACAAATAAGAGATGGTGTAATTTATATCCAGCAATTTCTTCCCTAGGCTCTCATAACTAGTGCATTTTCATCTTCTTTCCTCTTAGTGCTTCTCAACAACTAATAGTGCTTTCATAACCAGTGTTGCATCAGAGCTCAGGGCTATCGTTGATGCTGCCTAGCCTAAATTCGAGAAAGAGAGGTAAGTATGAAGTGTCGCTATTGGTTTATTGGTGTAAGCCTCGAAGTGTCGACCTTCTTATTAGCATGTACATGGTGGAAAGGCTTAATACTCCAACGCCTATGTTATCGAATCCTTCATGTTATCAACACTCTGTCTGCTAGCCATCTTTACCTTTCATTAGCCATCTCTACTCTAATTGTTCTTCTATTAAACCATCAATTCTCTTGAATTCATGTTTAATGGCAGGGAAGAATTTGTGAAGGCTCTGCTGGAAAACTCTGAACTGGTCTTTGAATTATAATTAAAGTAAATTACTAGAAGTTTCTGTTTAGCTGTCCTACTAACTTGCCCACTTTCAATTTGAAAGATCTCTTAAAGTGACTTTGCAACGTTCCAAACATCCCACGAGAAATTCTATCATGGTAAACTAATATTTAACTTTAATTCCTTGTTGTTACTTTTCTTGGTACTTTCTGTAATTTGAATTATTCTAGACTGTTGGTTTATTTCTATGGAGAGTGAAGCAACTTGTGTTGCGGTATTTACATTTTGCAGCTAATGCACCACTTTAGGAAATAACCACCTACATATACTGTACAGAGAATGTTTTTTTTTGGTTTTGTGGGGGGGGAGAGGAAGGGGTAGGTGGCTAATTTTTTCATGATCTATAAAACCATACACACAGTGAGGTTAGGTGGGAGACTACAAGGTCCTTGTTGTGTCTATTTATCTCTTTGTTTCTTAAATAGTCAAGATTACCCTTGAATTTGCAGACATATTTACCAAATTTACAGTGCAAAAGGCAAAACTTCTGGTGCGACATGAACAACAACGTGAGTAACAGAAGTCTTTGCCTTCGTAGAGGCTTACCCAACTTCTATAGGAAGTCTAGCTCAGGGATCTTCTTTCCTATCCAGGTGAAAATGACAAGACTGCATTAGCTGAATTTGAAAAAGTTTGTGCTACCAAGATAACTGAAGTGGAGGAATATCTGAAGGAGATGCGGTAGGTATATGCCATTGACTTTGATTTTTTTCACCGAACAAGTCAGGGATACTTCTTATTGATATCTTCTTAGTAGTATAGCTGAGTATGAGCATTCTTTTTGTTGTAGCTACATAATTTATTGCTTTCATCGTTACAGGACCGCAGATATTTGGAGATTCTCTTCACAAATCTACTTGCATCTGTGAAAAATCCCTCTAATGCTGATGGCAATGCCGATGCCTGAGTAACCATAGTGAAACATCCCTCTAATTGCCTGAGTAACCCTGATGATTAATTTCTCTTAGACAATATTTTTATTTTTCTCATCACATACATTTCATGGATTTACACAGAGACATTCTCGACAAAGATATTCTTTTTCATATCACGGACCCTGGACTTCGTCAAATTTACAATGTAGTGCATTACATTGACTGCCAATACACACGATCGACAACACTAAACATTCAAAACACAAGAACATCCAAACACCCACCATTATACAACACAGATCATGTTCTTCATAAATCATTAGCATATACAAACACCCACCATTATACAACACATGTATATAAACTGTCCACTTTTTAACATAAAAATAAAGAGGACATGATACTCATTGATAAAAGCAATGTCTTAACAGAGCTATATTATATAATCAGATCAGGGAAATATCCCAATTCCAGAAGACATATAACATCCATATCTTATAAATACAACTTAAATCGTGGAAACTCGTTTTTTTTCACTCTGTAACTAAAATATACAAACTCAGCAACTCTTTAAAATATATAAAATAGTTTCCCGCATGTCTTTTAGGTACAAGCATTTTTTGCTAGTGAACAAGTAGTAAGGGAATTCAATTTGCTAGACGATTTGGCATGTGGCCATGGCACTTGCATTCCTCTCCACTAATGCATTATAAAGACCCTATGGGTGTTAAAACTATCTATCCGACAACAAAATTAAGCAGTAGTTGTAAGCACAATCGGAGAGTTAGAGAACAAAAACAAGGCAGAATATGCAAAAGAATAAGGCGTCAAAATGGGGAAACCAATATCTATGAGAAGACACCAAAGAGAAAAAAATAAAAAACAAGACAAATAAAAAATCAAAAAAATAAAAGAAAAAATGGAGTCCCTTGGAGCAGGATCTAGCTTAAGGTTATCACTTGGAAGAAGGATCTAGCTTATGTAAAAACTGAAAAGGCACATGACTGCTTTCAGTTAAAACATTATTAGATAATCTGTTTTTTGAAGGACTCATCTAGATAGTCTTATGTTGGATTCACAGTTGGGAATTTCAATTTTTTTTAAAAGTAGGTAGTACCAATGTTTGTATAAAATGCAAAAGTGGGTATACAAATGTAGTCAAAAAAACTGCCAAAAAGAGGTCCTGTACAAAAGACCACACCAAGGAGATAAAAGAGGGAAGTTGAGGGCATTGATATTACAAAGCAACTCCGCCCATTCCCTCACTCTAGTACAAACAAAAAAATAAGAGAGTCCTCCACTCTAGCCTCCCTCCTAAAAATCCAGTTGTTCCTTTCATTTCATAAGGACCATAGAGTGGCATGAAGAATGAGCCACCATACAACACAATCACCTCTGAGGGGCCAACTCTTACCCCAGGTCCTAATAAGGTGGTGAATCTCTATGTGCCTGCCAAGTGTACAGCAGACTCTCCTAGCCAACTCTGTCTCACATTATTATATATAGAATATACGGATCATTAGATATTTATTTAAGAGTTCATAGTTGATCAGATAATATCCAACGTGGATATTTCAATATCTGAATTTGTATCCGATTAATAATCAAATATATGATATCCGATTAAATTATCTATCAAATATTTTATTTAAATAACTATTTAATTAAATAAATTTAAATTTAAATTCTATTTAAATTTTAAACGAATAATTATCAAGTATATCTGGACATTTATGCACATGCCTACTTGTTTGGCTCACTAAGATCGTCTTTGTTGGGGAGGTGTTTTTGGGTTGCTAGTGTTTAAACTGTTGTCATCGTTAACACTTGAAGTCAAAAACATCCAGAAGCTGAGCATACACCATCAGGTCAGTGGCGGCACCCACCAGCACTACCCCACTTTCTGTCCCTGTCCGAAGTAATACTTGGCAGGCAGACGTTTAATTTAATTAGGGTGCAGAGGGAGAGGGCTTTTAAAAGGTAGGGTACTCCTAGTAAAAGCAAACAGCTCTCCTACTCCTCCTCCTGAGTACTCCTGAGTAGTACTGCCACCACCCGCGAGCAAGCAAAGGGGGGAGGGGGCCCAAGCCATGGAAGAGGAAGAAGGGATGAGAGCCAGGAGCTTCAAGATGGAGGACTACAACAACCGGAGGGTCTTCCTGAGGAGCTACCCGCTGCGGTGGGAGGACACAGACAATGATGGTGACGGTGGTGGTGGGGGTGATGATAGAAAGGAAGGGGATGGGGGTGGCGAGACCAAGCTGGCCTCCTTGAAGAAGAACAGGGTGGTGGTGGTGGTGGTGGTGGTCATCTTTCGCTGGGGCTGAAGCTCAAGAACAAGGTCGCCTTCTACCTGTTCACCTGCCAACCCTTTGGCTTCAACCCCCCCCCCCCCCCCCCCCCCCCCAACAACTAGCTCCTCACTGCTTAGGACGTGCATCTCTCTCTCTCTCACCCATGTCTTCACTTTTTCAGTTCTCTCGTTTGGATTTAGAAAGGAAACAGATGTAATGAGAAACATGGCATGAGTTTAGTGGATGTTGGAAGCTATATATATATATATATATATCATCATCATCATCATAACATTATCCCAATTAATTGGGGTCGGCTACATGAATCCTGTTCCGCCAAAGATTTCTATCAAGTGCAATATTCATATTTAAACTCAATGAACTAATGTCCTTCCTAATAACATCGCACCATCTCATTTTAGGCCTTCCTCGAGCTCTTTTGCTAGCATCCACTAAGATTTGATCACATCTTTTAACCGGCGCTGAGTTAGGGCGACGAAACACATGACCAAACCACCTGAGTCTATTTTCTCTCATTTTACTATCAATTGGAGCTATCCCTAAGTCCTTACGGATGGGCTCATTCCTAATCTTGTCTTTCTTAGTCTTGCCACACATCCATCTCAACATCCTCATCTCTGCTACACACATTTTGTGGATGTGTTCCTTTCGTACTGCCCAACACTCGGTACCATATAACAGAGCGGGTCTCACAGCCGTTCTATAAAACCTCCCTTTGAGTTTCACAGGCATACGACGATCACAAAGGACACCTGATGCACTTCTCCATCTTAACCAGCCTGCCTTAATCCTATGTGTAACGTCATCATAAATCTCCCCATTCTCTTGTATGATAGACCCTAAGTATCGAAAGCTACTACTCTTCGGAATGTTATGTCCATCAATTAGAACCATGTCTTCCTGAACCACTCTCCCATTACTAAAATTACAGTGCATAAATTCTGACTTGCTCCTACTAATTTTAAAACCTTTAGACTCCAAGGCAAGTCTCCAACGCTCTAACTTAGCATTTAGAGCATCAATACTCTCATCAATTAAAATAATATCGTCTGCAAATAGCATACACCAAGGGATATCCTCATGCAATTGTTTAGTTACTCCATCCATAACTAAGGCAAAGAGATACGGACTTAGTGCAGAACCTTGATGCAAACCTATAGAAACGGGAAATTCACCAGTCTCCCCAGCAATAGTTCGAACACTAGTAATAGCACCGTCGTACATATCCTTAATCAAATCAACATATCCTTGAGAGGTTCCTTTCTTTCTTAATGTCCACCAAATCAATTCTCTCGGTACTCGATCGTACGCCTTCTCTAAATCAAGAAAAACTATATACAAATCTTTTCTCATCTCTCTATACTTCTCCATTAGCTGCCGTAGCAAGAAAATAGCTTCTGTAGTAGATCTATTTGGCATAAAACCAAACTGATTTTCCGACACAGTAGTCATACCACGGAGGCGTTTATCAATTACTCTTTCCCAAAGTTTCATAGTATGACTCATAAGCTTAATTCCACGATAATTATTACAACTTTGAATATCTCCTTTATTTTTATAGAAAGGAACTACAACACTTTTTCTCCAAACTTCTGGCATTCTCCGTTCCTTTAAAATTTTATTAAAAAATTTAGTTAGCCACTGAATACCAATATCTCCTAGGCCTTTCCATACTTCAATAGGTAAGCCATCTAGTCCTAAGGCCTTGCCCACTTTCATTTTCCTTAAAGCATCCTCCACTTCTGACATCTTAATACGTCTGAAATATTGATATTTATCAAATATTGTGGACTCTTGGGTACCTTCTAAAGATAAATCATTGACGGAATCTCCATTAAGTAACTTCTGAAAATAGCTATGCCACCTCCCTTTAATCTCAAGATCCTTAGTTAAAACCCTTTGATCTTCACCTTTAATGCACCGAACATGATCTAAATCTCTAGTTTTCCTTTCTCTTAATTTAGCTAGTTTAAATATGTCCTTTTCACCCTCTCGGGTTCCTAATTTATTATATAAATCTTCAAATGCCTTTGATTTGGCTTCGCTGACTATTTTCTTAGCTCTCTTTTTAGCGATTTTATACGCTTCTAGGGTTTGAGCATTTTTGTTAGCTTGCCAAACTTTAAAGCATTCCTTTTTTACTTTAATGGTATTTTGAATTTCCTCACTCCACCACCAAGTCTCTTTTTCTAAGTTCTTTTTACCTTTAGATTCGCCTAAGAGTTGTTTTGCAACCCTCGTTATACAATTTGTAATATTATTCCACATTACATTAGTTTCTTGTTCTAAATTCCAAATATTTTCCTTTAATAGATGATTTTTAAAAGTTTCTAAACTTTTACCTTTTAAATTCCACCATTTAATCTTGGAATAATTATTTATAATGATCTTTCTTTTGAATTTAGGGATAGTGACATCCATTACTAACAATCTATGTTGAGGGGCTAGACTCTCACCAGGAATAACTTTGCAATCTTTACATAAAACTCTATCGACCTTCCTAATGAGAAAATAGTCAATTTGACTTATATGTGTTCCACTCTTGTATGTTATTAAGTGTTCGTCCCGCTTCTTAAAGAAGGTATTAATAATTGCTAGATCATAGGCCATAGCAAAATCAAGAATAGTGTTACCCATATCATTTCTATTACCAAAACCAAGCCCTCCATGAATCCTCTCATAGCCTCTATTATCTATACCCACATGACCATTAAGATCCCCTCCAATAAAGATTCTCTCTTCACTAGGGATATTTTGGATCAAACTATCAATAGCCTCCCAAAATTGCTTTTTAATGCTCTCTTCTAATCCTACTTGCACCATATGCACTAATTATATTCAAAATATCATCACCTAAGATAAGTTTAATTACCATTAGTCTATCCCCCAATCTATTTACTTCCACAACTCTGTCTTTTAAGTTTTTATCTATTATTATAGCAACACCATTTCTAGAGTTATTATTACCCGTATACCAAATTTTATACCCATCAATGTCTTTAGCTTTATGTCCTTTCCACCTAGTTTCTTGTAGGCAAGCTATGTTAACCCTCCTGTCCTTCATTAATTTAACTAATTCTAAACCCTTACCCGTTAAAGTTCCTATATTCCAAATAACTAGACGGATCCTATGTTTTTAGACTTGCTTCTTTACCCGTGTGCGTCCAACCCCACACGAGAACCCTTGCCTATTTGACACCGCAATCGGGCGCCATTGCGGCGCGTCGCTTACGGGGGACGCCCTAGCTAGTCCTTGCTCACTTGTCATTCCATTCGGGTTCCGATGTAACGCGTCGCTTACGGGGAACGCCCTAACTGGCCCTTGCTCACTTGTCATTCCATCCGGGTTCCGATGTAACGCGTCGCTTACGGGGAACGCCCTAGCATTAGCACATAATGTATTTGGATCAGAATTCATGTTAGAGATGTGACAAAATTTTACTGCTGGTTGTCGACCTAACGCAAACCCTCCTCTTTTCTCACCCGGGCTTGAGACCGACCATGGCAGAGTTATATATATATATATATATATATATATATATATATAATGGATATAATGGATATGATTGCCAGCCATTTGCCCAAATACGTACATGGTTAGAGATAGGGGATATGTGGAAGAAGATTATACGGATGCAAATGACTAACAGGTTGTTTGTTCAATATTGAAAGGGGCTTAGCTTAAAAGAACCTAGGAGGCTTTGTTTCCATCATTTTGAGGCTACATCAGCCAGACAGATTTATGCACAAACCGATTCAACTTGTTATCTTGCAAGAATAAAATATGTAGTAAAAAAGATGAATACTGCAGTTTTTCAAACTCAGTGAGGTATCCTGTACATTGGAAGGGGTGAAATAATTTCTCTTCCTGCAAATATACATGGTCACGAAAAGATGTCCTACATTTTGTTTACGAGGAGGGTTTTTTCGCTCTTACAAGTTTCAGATAAAATGATGATTGGCACATAAGATTTGATGAGAAAGGCAACAGGTTATGCAGATGAACATCCAAAACATCAGAATCAGTTTTCATTCAGAAAATGAGTTTCATTTACATACATTTCATGGATTTACACAGACATTCTCAACAAAGATATTCTTTTTCATATGAGTTCTTCAAATTTACAATGTAGTGGATTACGTTGACCGCCAATACACCATCGACAACACTAAACACTCAAAACACATGAACATCTAAAACACCCACCATTATACAACACAGATCATGTTCTTGGTAATTCATTGACATATACTAACACCCACCATTATACAACACACATGCGTATATAAACTGTCCATCTTTTAACATAAACATAAATAGGACATAATACTCGGTGATAACAACAATGTCTTAACAGAACTATATTATATAATCAGATCATGGAAATATCCCAATTACACAAGACATGTACATGTAGCATCCTTGCCTCATAAATACAACTCATATCGTGGAACCTCATTTTTTTTAACTCTGCAATTAAAATATACAAACTCAGCAACTCTTTAAAATATATAAAAATAGTTTCCCGCATGTTTTTTAGATACAAGCATTTTTTGCTAGTGCACAAATAGTAAGGGAAGTCAATTGGTTGGGCGGTTTGGCATGTGGCCATAGCACTTGCATTCCTCTCTATCAATGCATTGTAAAGACCTTGTGGGTGATAAAACTATCCATCCGACAACAAAGTTAAGCAGCAACTGTAAGCACAATTGGAGAACTAGAAAACAAAAACAAGGTAGAATATGCAAAAGAATAAGGGGTTAGAATGGGGAAATCAGTATCCATGAGAAGACACCGAAAGGAAAAAAAATAAAAGACAAGAAAAATCAAAAATCAAACAAATGGAGTCCTTTTGTGTGCTTTGTTCGCATGGCAAAAATATGATTGTTTAAGGAATGCTCATAAGCAAAATAAAAATATTGTCTAAGAGAAATTAATCAGAAATATTTATTGCCAACACGATAATTTTCTCACATGAGAGTAGCTCCACTTACAACAATGAAATAGCATGATAGTTTTCTCCCATATCTCCAGCTTCCCCAGCCTCCACTGCTCCTTCCCATCCAGGGGCTCTGTCCTCCCACTCTCTACCCCTCTCTCCCTTCCCACACCTTTTAAAAGTGATGCAGCATTGGCACGACCTATCCTTAAAAGCATGTTTGCTGCTACATGTGCTTGGGAGGTGGTCTCTAATTAGACCTAGTGTGTCACTGAACCACTATGCACACATCTACACACATTTGTGCCTAGGGTACATGTGTTTTGCAACTAATATATCTCAACCTCACCAGGAAGTGTTTGAAAAAAAAATATCATATAAAGCCTTTAACCTGAGCACTGTTGAACAAGAAAACTGACTTGCCCAAAAGTCTGCACAAAGATCTTCGTGACAGCCCCCCCATGACTCCATCAAAAATTACAGTGCAATTCAATCCCCCACATTTGTGTCCATGATATGCACATGTAGCCTCCAAGCAGGTGTAAACCACCTTCACACCCCAGGCGCAAAAAGCAACCAGAGAAGCTCATAGTACTTCTAACCTGTGCCATCGATGGGTGGAGGAATCAAAATGTAGCAATGAACATGGCAAGTGGTATGTGAAATTTGCTTATTCCTCAGGCCGATTTCATTGTGCCATTTTATTTTTGTCATTATATTAGTTTCACCGGGGATCGCACGTCATCGGAGTATGTCGTCCGAGACAGTTGGAGGAGAGAGGGGGGAGGACTCCGGTCCGTCGAACCCGAGTAAGAGGATGCGCGTCAACGACTTTGTCGATGCGAATATGGAGAGGTGTGTCCTCGCATAACCTTACCTACTTTGATGTTTCTTTTATACAGGTTTATGATTTTTCTAAGAACTGTTAGGATCTCCAGCATCCTCGGGGGGATCGGCAGTGCGGTGGTGCAGATGAGGAAGGATGCGCTTTCCCAGGAGAAGGGGGATTTTTCACTAGGGTTACTCAGACAATTAGAGGGAATTTTCACTAGGGTTACTCAGGCATCGGCATTGCCATCAACATTAGAGGAATTTTTCACAGATGCATCAAAGCAAGAAGAGGTAGAAGGGATGAGAGCCAGGAGGGGGACCCAGACCATGGAAGAGGAAGGATGCGCTTTCGCAGGAGAAAATCCGTGAAAGACCTCTTCCATGGTCTGGTCCCCCCCCCCTGGCTCTCATCCCTTCTACCTCTTCTTGCTTTGATGCATCTGTGAAAAATCCCTCTAATGATGATGGCAATGCCGATGCCTGAGTAACCCTAGTGAAAAATCCCTTTAATTGCCTGAGTAACCCCAGTGAAAAATCCCCCTTCTCCTGCGAAATCGCATCCTTCCTCATCTGCACCACCGCACTGCCGATCCCCCCGAGGATACTGGAGATCCCAACTGTTCCCAGAAATATCATAAACCTGTATAAAATAAACATCAAAGCAAACAACATAATGCGAGAACACACCTCTCCATATTCGCATAGACAGAGTCGTTGACGCGCATACTCTTCCTCGGGTTCAACAGACCGGAGTCCTCCCCCCTCTCTCCTCCAACTGTCTCAGACGACATACTCCGATGACGGGCGATCCCTTGAGCTGAGAGAGAGCTCGGAGATGGAAAAATCCTCTGCCAAACTCTCAGTTTGTTTGTCATCGATCACCTTGATGGTCACATTGAACCCAAAGCCAGATATGCCTAGTTTCTGAAGAAAGAACTGGATGACCCCAAAGAGATTAGATGCCACTCCCCGGATCATCCACATCCTCTGGTCATTCCACTGCATTCGAATAGTTCCTTGTCCTTTTAGGAACTCTGTAAGATCTTGAATATAGGCAGTCAAGAAGAGGTAGGCATATAGGTAGAACCACATACTTGACACCTGTGGTGACAGTAGTTACAGTGTTAACGATGTTGTCACAAAGAATCATAAGCAAGAGGCATGAAAAGCCATAGTATAGTTAGAAATGGACCTTGGGGAACAAAGGTACTTGATAAACCAGAGCTATTTGTGGCAGAACAGCATAAATTGACATGGGGGCGCACCAACTTGCCCAAAATGCATAACGTGAATGGAGTCGGAGGAGACGAAGACATGCGAACGGCGACCTTACAGGCCGCGAGCCAGTTGTGTATCCTGATGTCGAGGATGTCCCAGTCGAGTTTCTGGACCTGGGTTGGGGTGGTCTTCTCGAATCCGAGCTTGTAGAGGCCTTCATCCACGACGGAGCGGCGAATGGTCTTGTAGATGTTGACGCACTCCTCGTCGTAGTTGCAGGAGATCATGCACTCGGCGATGGAGCGCAGGTCGACCATGGCGAGGGCGGAGACGCACTCCACCTGATCGATGCACTCCTTGGCTGTGCGGATCTCCTAATCATCTAGGTCGGAGATGGAGGAGCGGGAGTTGAGGGAAAGGGAGGAGCGGGTAGAGGTGGAGACGGACTCCGGGTCGAGGCGATCGCGGTTGGCGGAGAGGATTTGGTAGATCGAACTCCTTCGGGAGGCAGCGCATGGTGGCCTGCATGAGGGTCTGGGCACGGACGAGGAGGCCGGAGCTAGAGACGGGGGAGACAGCCATGAAGAAGTGCGTGGCGCGCTGGAGGTCGGTGATGGCGCGGATGAACTGGCGGGCCTCGGCGCTCTCATAGAAGATGGAGGTGATGTTGGCGAAGGCGGAGGCCTCGGGTCCCCACTTGGTGATGATGTCCTCGGCGATGGAGATGTTGTCCTCCATCATGGTGGCCGAGAAGGTGTGGCGTGCGGAGGAGGACGCCGGAAGGCCCTCCTGGTGGGCTGGGGAGGGATGGTAGAAGGGGCTGCGCATTCCTTTCCTCGGCATCTTGTTTGCTGCGGCGGAGCTGCAACGGCGGGGGATGGCGAAAGAAACCCAACCTGTGTGCGGAACACATACGAACCGAACAATCGAACGGATTAACTCTAAACATTTGAACCGGCGGAAAAAAATTCTACAATTCTATTTATAATATATGATATAGATAGATAGATAGATAGATATATTGCTTCCAACATCCACCAACCTCATGTCATGTTTCTCATTACATCTGTTTCCTTTCTAAATCCAAACGAGAGAACTGAGAAAGTGAAGATATGGGTGAGAGAGAGAGAGAGAGAGAGGTGTACGTCCTAAGCAGTGAGGAGCTAGTTGTTGGGGGGTTGATGCCAAAGGGTTGGCAGGCGAACAGGTAGAAGCCGGCCTTGTTCTTGAGCTTCCTCAGCAGCCGCACCTTGGCGCCACCCCAGCGAAAGATGACCACCACCACCACCCCGTGCTTCTTCAAGGAGGCCAGCTTGGTCTTGCCACCCCCATCCCCTTCCTCTCTACCACCACCATCACCATCATCGTCTTTGTCCTCCCACCGCAGCGGGTAGCTCCTCAGGAAGACCCTCCGGTTGTCGTAGTCCTCCATCCTGAAGCTCCTGGCTCTCGTCCCTTCTTCCTCTTCCATGATCTGGGCCCCCCTCCCCCCTTTACTTGATGGAGTACTCAGGAGGAGGAGGACGAGGAGAGCTGCTGAGCTTTTACTAGCAGTACCCTAAGCCCTCTCCCTCTGCACCCTATTAATTAAATTAAACGTCCTGCCTGCCAAGTATTTAATTACTTCGGACAGGGACAGAAAGAGGGGCAGTGCTGGCGGGGTGCCTCCACTGACCTGATGGCGTATGCTCAGCTTCCGGATGTTTTTGACTTCCAAGTGTTAACGATGACATCAGTTTAAACGCTATCAACCCAGAGACACCACCCAACAAAGACGATCTTATTAGTGAGCCAAAGAAGTAGGCATATGCATAAATGTATAGGTATACTTGATAATTATTTATTTAAAATTTAAATCAAATTTGAATTTATATTTAATTAATTAATTATTTAAATAAAATATGTGACGAATAATTTAATCAGATATCATATATTTAATTACTAATTAGATATAAATTCAGATATTAAGATATTCGTATTGAATATTGTCCGGTCGAATATAAACTCTTAAAAAAATAGATCAGGATGCACATATTTTATATAAAATTAACACTCAAATCTTAATACGTTGTTTGATTATTATGTTTTATTTTTTTATCTTAAAATATAATTTAAAAATAAGAATTTTATTTACACTCATTTGATAAATTATCTCTTATTTTTTAATACGAAATTTAATCCTTCGATAACATCTCTTAAAATAAAAATAATTTTCACTCTTTTTTTTTGAAAATAACCTGTTACGCTCTCACACGACTCACACAACTCACCTCTAAATAGATCTAATAATTATCAGTTTCGAATTCGAATCGAATTCAAATTCGTATTAATAAAAAAAATATCTAAATAAAATATCTGATAGATAATTTAATTATTAATCAGATATAAATTTAAATAGCACACTATCCATTCTATATTCGATGCATTTACATGTCTATATATAGGTGACTTATTTAGGAGCGACTTTGATAATGAAATAAAGATAGAATAAGGTGAATTGTTTTATTTATCCGTCCTTGACCTAATTTGATGACAAAGTTAAGTTATTAGATCGATTACAGGGATTAAAGTTATGACTCTTATTTCAGAGTCAACGAGGTCGACTCTTTCACAGGAAATGTGTTAACCGTAAAATAAGAGTAAATTAACAAATTTAAAAAATTTAATTAATAATTCACCCAACTCATCCCGAAAACCATATTCTAATCATTTATTTACTACATAGTTGACGGTCAAACTCGCTTGGCTGGTCAAAGCAATCCATCGCCGTGCCAGCGTGCAACCACGTGTCCTTTTTCGCTTTTTAGTTTATGCCTACACAGTAAGTTGGAAACACTCCGAGATGGGAGGCCTCTCGGGCGGCGAGCAAGGGTGTGAGGATACCCAGGCACCTGCCCGACCACCAAATTGCCTAGATATGTAATGTTATCGAGGGATATTTATATAAATATTAAGAATTTTTATATAAAAATTATTATTAAAGATAAGTTTATCAAAATTATTCGTAAAATATATTAACAGATGTATCATTGAATTAATTTAAATAGTACATGAATACTATTTAAACATATTTTTTCACAAATTCTTGACAAAAAAAATAATATATCATAAATAAATATGACATTTTACATCATTTAAATTTACGTATTGATAAACTTATTAATATATTTTTAAAAATATTTTTTTTACAAATTTATCTCTAACCATAATTTTTATGCAGAAAAATTTAAATATTATTCTCTTTTTTTAACAATCATAGAATCATCATGTTTACTTAGTTATTATTATAAATAATCTCGTTCCACTATAATACTCAGAAAATTATCTTTGTTTTGTCACCCGATGGTGTTCTGTTCAAATCTTTTATGTAATCCTAATTAGTTTTCAATCAAATCTAAAGAATGGCCGATTAAAATATTTATATTCTTGAGTCTTGGCTAAACTCTCTCTCTCTCTCCCTCTCTCTTTTCGTGGACCTATGTCTCTATATCTTGTTCTTCCCTTTCTCTGGCACAATTGTCAAAGCACCCGTGAAAATAACAGCTTTTATGTAAGGATATTTTCATTTAAAATTTTAATTTTGCAGATCAAAAATAGAAGATACATTCAATGGCAGAAAATTGTGCTCTAATATTATTATTCATAACAATAGCTAAACGAAGATGATGATTTTGGGGTTGCTAAAAATAAGAGGTTTATTTTGATAATTATCTCAATTTTCTTTTCATCTTATGTTGGAAAAATATCTTTTCTCATAAATTTATTATTTTAAATAATAAATATATAAATAATTATTCATCCTAATTTTTCGATTAAATCAATTTACAGATTTAACATAATTGAAGTCTCTGTGAACTTATTAAATCAAGATCAAATAAATATACGTGATAAAATAAAATAAATCAATTCAAATATCATCTAATTAAATAAAAAGATTAAGTAATAATCAATTAATCAGACTTAACATAAATAATATTATATCTAATGATTAAATTAATAAGAAACTAAAATAGACTATCTCCGGTCTAAATAATTCTAAAAATAGACAAAAGATTAGATGAAACTGACCATTACTGGCCGCAGCTGGTTCCGCTCCTACAAACTGGATTTTTAAACCTTGCCTGAAGCGAAGGAAACTGAAACCCTCCGGCGTGGTAGATCGGCAGAGAGCAGGCTACAGTGACAACACCAGGAGCAAAGCCTCAGGAACGTGAGCCAGCCAGGCAGAGACCCATCTCATGGCTGGCCTCGAGGAAGTGCCATTCATAGGAGAGATGGACAAGACGGGGTTCAATCTCAAAGGTAGGCAGACTGGTGGTGGAGAGCATTGCGGCCAAGGGTGGGTTGGGCATGGAGAGCGACAAGGTGGGAGCCTGGGTGGAAGGTGTAGGGGCAACAAGGTCAGGATCAGGAGTGGGGGGCAGATGGCAATGGAATCAGAAGCATGGGTGGGAATGGGAGGGATGATGATGGCATCGGAGGTTATAAGGGCTTATGAACGACAGTTGCAGTCAAAGTTCGATGACCCGTATCAGATCGGAGTCTCTCTGATCTAATTCAACACATTGCAGATCATATGCGATTCGGACCAACTCGATCCGAGTCACTTCAATCTTTCTCCCTCTCTTAACTCTTGCAGCCCCCGCCCCCACACCCCCTCCGGCTCTCTCAACCTTCCACCCCTCTTCCCTTCCAACGAGCAACTACCCTTCCCTCCCCTCCCCTCCCCTCTCCTCCCTTTAGTGACCTGCCACCACCGCTACAGTACATAATGGGAAGGAGGAGGCGACTCGATCAAAATTGACGGATCACGGACCGGTTTCTCCCGGATCCGGTGTGGTACGCTGGTGAACCATGGTTGCAGCAAGGATGGGGATGGATGCTGGCTCTAGGGATGGTCCAGAAACTTGGGCGTATGCAGGAGCAGCCAGCATCACCTCTGCCAGAGAATGAGAAGTTGTGATCATATAAGAAAAGATGTTTTGACATCTTTTTATCTAATCCGAATGGATCAAATTCAGCTTTATTTGGTTCTTCAGACATTCCAGTCAATTTTGCATGCCTAAATCCATATGAGCCGGCAACATTCTTAACAGAGCTATGAGCATTGCCTTTTAGCCTATCCATTCGAGGCCAAGCCACCTGACTAGCTTGTCCAGTGAAGTTCCGAGGTGAAAGTTAGTGAAATGTTTCCTCGTGGAATAGTTATTAATAATTTTATATTGCATCTCCCTCTTCAGTATAGATTATCATAAGCAAGGAATGTAGAATCAGATCGCATCAACCGATCCAATCGGTTTTCAATCGATCCGATCTGCTCTCAATCCAAGGACGTGACCGAGGCGGATCGATCTAGATCGGCCAATCCTGTGATCCCCACCCTTAAATTAACCCCCCCCCCCCAAAAAAAAAAAAAAAATGAAACAGCCCAGAACAGGACCGCTCAAGAAGAAGAAGAAGGTGATCGATTTTCAATCAGCCTGATCCAATCCCAACCAAAGGCCGGGACAGGGGTGGATCGGTCCGGATTGGCCGATCCTGCTCGATCCCCAACCTTAAATTAATAAAAAAAAAGTAACCCATAACAAGACCACTCAAATGTCCTCCCACTCGTCTCGTCTGCCTCAGTACCACCAATGCAGTGTGTCGTCCTCCTCGGCCCCTCCTCCTCAGTACCACCAGTACGGTGCATCCTCCACCTCGTCCCATCCTCCTCAGTACCAAGAAGAAGCCCATCCTCCTACTTGTCCCGTCCTCAGTACCACCAGCACAGAAGAAGAAATTGATTTTCGGTCAGTCCGATCCAACCCATCCCGACTCAAGGCCGAGATCAGGGCGGATCGTTCCGGATCAGCCAATCGACTGTGATCCCCACTCTTAAATTTTTAAAAAAAAGAGAAACAGCCCGAAACAATACCGCTCAAGAAGAAGTATCCTCTCCTCATCCCATCCTCCTTGATACCAAGAAGAAGAAGAAGAAGAAGCCGCGCCGCCCTGTCCTCCCCCTTGTCCCTTCCTCATCATCTCCTCCTCACGATCGGTTTGCACCTATAGCAGTGTGAGGGATCGCAAGGAATGGGAGAAGAAGGAAAAAACTCCCAAGACTATTGAAGGAAATAGGTTAATTTTGCATAAAAACCATTATAAAACATAAGCAATCATAAATACCTTGACTAAAAAAATCTGGATCGGACCAAGATCATGAACGGGATCGGGATCGCCCAAACCTACCGATCCATATCAGTTCGGGACAGGGCAATCCGATCCCAATCCCCAATCCTACCGATGAGGATCAGTTCGGACCGGGCGATCCGATCCCAATCCCCAACCCTACCTACCTTGATCATGAATTCTTTCTGTGATGTCCCAATTTGTTGATTATGATACCATAACAAGTAATTAGTATGACATCAGTAACTATTTGTAAACATGCATGCCATAGCCTCATACAAGTCAAAGATCGAAAGATGTAACTATAGCCATATGTGCCCATCTGAAAATGAAATTTAATAATGCTGATCTGTAACTATTCTAAATACTGTCCTTGCTCGTTGGCACATTCATTGCATATCATCACTCAGTCATAAAAGTGCTTCTCCATGACCATGGCACTTCAGTGAGTAACTCCACTTGGATCTCTTCATTTTAGGTTGATCTTCTATCTGCCACTAAGATTAAGGGATGTGCACAAGATCTTGTCTTTGAGATCTACAACCAAAGCCTCATACCCTTTTTTTTTTCCTGGAAGAATTGATTTAGATATTCATATGCTGGATTCCTGTTCAGAAATTCAAAATTTTACATGTACTTCGTTTAATCAAACTGCAAGCTTTCACACCCCCCCCCCCCGCCAAAAAAAAACATGCCCTAGCTTCCCTCTCTATTGAATTCCGTCCATCCTCAAGAATCTCCAATTCACTGATGTCTCTACCATTCTACCAACTCAATAGATGCCTTCCCTCAGTCACGGGTCATCCCAAAGCAACCTCTTATGATATATCAAGGCTCAGCAGCAAGTTGATCGTCTGATCAGTCCTACCTGAATGAAATTTTCTTTGGGAAAAGAAAGCAAGAGGAATGAGCACAACAAACACTGCTACTAGAAAGACCAGCCACTTGCCTTTTGACAAAGCAAAAGGAATGGTCTAGAACAACATTAACCCCGAGCCTATGTTTGGCATTGGGATGGGGCAGGGATAAGGTAGCATTTATAACAACATTTATATCTATGTTTCTTAAGTTCTTCAGGAAAAAATCAAGGAAATGTCAAGGATAATTTATTCTTACTTTTTAATGGGAACAGCTTGTCCCCATTTTCCTTTTTAAACACATTAACAACGACAACAAAAACAAAACAAGGTTCTCAGAGGCCCACTCTCCCTTTGTTAACCCAAATGCTCATCTCATTCATAAATGCATCCCTATCCTCAGTGCCTATCCCCATCCCCAAACTAACACAACAATGAGATTTAGATTATTTGTGAAATGAGTGAGTTACACCCATTCCATTTATGTTACCCCAAATCCCAATCATGGGCTAAAACATTTTGTTCGAGAAATCTACAGCTAAAATGGAAGTACCAGGTGGCATTTGATGAGCTTAGGCACTACATGACAGCATAATAATCGAATTTCTTGCCAGGATTCACATACTCTGTTCACCTATTGTGCCTCTTAAATCCTAGAATGCTTTCACTAGATCTATCACAATCTGCATATGGACAATGCACAGCTGGAGATATCTGTATCACTATTACCATCTTTGTGAAAATCTCGGACTGTTGTATGATTGAGAAAGTATTCAAAGGTGAAATATGTAAAACCATATGAAAGATACTGTTTCAGGAAAATTAGCTAAACGCCTAAATCCTATAAAAACTTATGACCCCCATGAGTTAAGGTCTTAAGTGCATTCTAAAATCCTTTTCAAGTTGAGGCAATTGCATTACCCCTAGTCACTCAAAATGTAAAACATTCAAGGGAGGCCCTCTGAATTGTATGCCTCAACAGAGGTGATCAATGCTACTGACTAGGTGACCCTGAATTTAAGGCATACATTAGACTTATCATTTACCATAATATCATATGTATAGAGATTCAAATTGGGAAGTAGGCAACCGCTTTCTCACATCTCCGACAGCTGAGAGGCCTGATATGTTTCTCTCTCCTTTATTATCTTCATGTTTATCCTCTGGGCAATGATATCTGTGTACAGTACTCCAAAGATGACGGCCACATGATCTTGAATCTCTGTATACACAATTTTTGGGCAAATAGTCACTTGTACCACCTCCTTTTAATCTAATCTTATGCCCCTATATGAAATTGTTTTTCTTCTGATGGCCAGTACGATTTCCTTCCCATTTATATGTGACAACCATGTATCCTTACTTGCATTCATCAGGCACTCTGATAGCAGCAAGAACAGTCCCTGCTCCCCAAGTTACGCCAGATGTGCCACAGGATCAAATTAGTTACACCGCTAATCATCTTCCAGACAAAGAATGCCTGACTGACCAAGCTCTAAACTTTTATATGCTGCCTTCAGTTCGATCAAATTAACATTGGAGTCAGTTGCACTTTCTGCAGCAGTAATTATGATGGGGACATCACCTCCCATGTCCCACGTTCACAGCTCGTCTCCCGTCCCGGTTGCATCCGGCATGGTTTAGTCATTTAATTTTGAGTCCTATGTAATTTTATTTGAGTCATTTGATGTATTTTCCCTTTTATTTGAGTCATGTTCCTAGGTCTTGCATTTATTTTCCTAAGTTTGAATGTCATTAGATTGTGTGATGTGCTATTGGGCCCAATTCTTCGGGCTTAGCCCATGAGCCCCCCCTACCCCTTCGGTTATTTGTTATTGAGTCTTTTGTAAGGGACTTATTGTAAAATGTGGGTTTCTTATATATAGGGCCCCATTTCCTTCATTTGGAGGTAATGAATCAATCAATGAAAAAAATGTCATTTGAGAGTCCAACGCTTAGTTTAGTGGAGTGATTCCAACAATTTTTGGGTGAGAAACCCTAGGGGAGAGATTCCCCACCCATTCCTCTCTTAATCTCCCTCTTTCACCCCTCTTTCTCTCTCCTCTACACCCAAATCCGAAAATCTTCTCTCTCCTCCCTTCCCAACCACCACTCTCCCACCTACCCCCATTAAAGACCACTCCCCTTCCCCACACATCCCATTACTCCACCCCCTAGTCCCAAGAGAGCTTCCACCAATCCTAGCTCCACCTCCCAACCCCCAACTACCCCACCCACTTCCCCAAGCACCCTTCCCACAACCCCAAGCACCCCTATTATGTTCCCCGCACACCTCTTCCCATCCCCCAAGACCAAAATTTAATCCCACCCTTAAACCCATTTTCAAAGACCCTTTCCCTCTCACCCACCTTCCCAAATTCGTAGCTCCTCCTCCCACCACCTGTTAGACCCCCTTCCAGACCCCATTCTTCCCTTCCCCCACCTTAGAACACCCCCTCCTAGACCCCCTCACAGCCCGGGCTTCCCCCACACTCATCCACCCCCATTTCCCCTCCCATATACCCCATTTCCCCCCATCATCTTTAACCTACAGCTCTCAACCGAAGATCTGCAAAAGAGCAGCAGCTTGCAGAGGCGACCACGGCTTCCCCCGGACGTTTCTGAAGGATCAAGAGCCATCATTGGAAGCGGCTGCCTGTCCTCTTCGCAACGAAAGTGGGTTCGTCCTCATCGGAGCTCGGTGCTGCCCGGGAGCCCCGTTCTCCCACGACTGCGCAGGTCGGCCACTGCAGAGTTCCAGAACCGGAGGAAACGCTTCACCGCGACGAGCCCTGAAGGAATCAGGCTTCAGGGTCTTCTGCAAAGTTCTTCCTCGGCCTGTCTAATTTCAGAATCAGGAAACGGAAGTCAACTCAGCATCCGAGAGCAGGAGTTACCAATTTTCTCCCACAATCGCGCGACTCTGCTTTCCACAGTCTGCACCGACCCCTCTTCACTCTTCTGGTTCCACAGATCATCTCCGGCATCTTTTGGGGTCCCCGTTTTGTTTGCTGCAAAGAGGACTCTCCCACGGTTCTAACGGCGCTGACGGCACCTCATTCGGAGTTCAGGAGCGGTCGGGACAGCCTCGTCTTCCTACTGTTGGTGACCTGCTACTGCCAGTCCGAAAATCAGAGGCCTTGTTCGAGCTCTCGCCCCGACCGGCAGCGACTCCAGAAGAAATTAAGAAAATTCTGAGGCAATCCCCTTCCAGCTACGAAGGTTTTCCCTCTAGTCTCGTCATCAACAAAATTCCTGATCAAGATCTACAACAGCAACACCGACCCTCTGTCCCGACTCGCAGACAGCAAGCAGATTCGGCGTCCACCCTTATTCCTCGTTCTTTGCTATAGTTTCCCCACCCCGCTTGGCCGGCTGAAGGTCCCTCCCTGCGTGGAGGTAGTATTGTCTGTAATTTCATTAACCCCCACCCCAAGATCCCCCTCCTACGAGAGGTGTAGTGGTGTACTTTGTTTGGGCAGGTCAAGCGAGACCGCCGCGGCGTGTGGGGATCCACTCGCCTCCCCGCTCGCCCTCGTCTCCGACCGGGACCGGTTTCTTCAAACCGATCGAGTAAGTGCTCAAACCTTCACTCCACTTAGTGCTTATCTTTCAATATTAGTTCTAATTCCGCGGGTTATGCGAGTGAGAGCCCGATCCTCAAGCCCCATTGCCTTGAGTGATCACCGTGGGAAAAGTGCAACCGGTGCCTTCGGCACTTCGTCGGCCCCGTTGAATTGGGCTTCCAAATCCATTGGGAATCAAATCTTGACCTTGCTGGCCCTCTACCAGCAAGGGCCCAACCCCTCAACCTCACCTTGGCATTGCCAAGTTACCCCGGGATTGGGTGAGCGACGAGAGAGCGGTGGCCCAATTCGGCCCATTTGAATGCGATTGTGCTTGCTTGCATTAGGTCCGAGGTTGTGTCACATCAAATTAGAACCTGAGGAGCTGTCCAAACCAGTCTCTTGTCACCGTTTCAGTTCTTTAGGGAGTCATAAACACCACCCTTTCCCCGTTCACTTGAGTCCAAACATCCCAACTTGGCCTCTAAAGTTCTGACATAATTAATGGAACCATTTGCCACATATATTTTTCTCAAAATTATGTATACATATATGGATAAGGTTGTTTTCTATGATGTCCCAAAGTTCTGATGAATTATAAAGCTAAAAACTAAGTCCTTGGTACAAGTCAAACTTTACCAATTATTTATAGCATTAACAAACAGATAAAACATGCATGCCATATTCCAGTCCAAATCAAGCATCCAAGTACCTAAAAGCTATAGCCACATACTTTGTTCCTTTTGGAAAGAAAAAAAAAGGTAAATCCATGACTATTCTAAAAATACAGGTTGACACTTGGAAGTATGATCTAGCTTAGGTTATCACTTGGAAGAAGGATCTAGCTAATGTAAAAACTGAAAAGGCACACCACTTCTTTCAGTTGAAACATTATTAGATAATCTGTTTTTTGAAGGACTCATCTAGATAGTCTTATGTTGGATTCACAGTTGAGAATTTCAATTTTTTTGAAAGTGGGTAGTACCACTGTTTGTATAAAATGAAAAAGTGGGTATACAAATGTAGTCAAAAAAACTGCCAAAAAGAGGTCCTGTATAAAAGACCACACCAAGGCGGTGTGTGACAGGCCAACCAAAAAGAGGGAAGTTGAGGGCATTGATATTATAAAGCAACACCGCCCATTCCCTAAGAGAGTCCTCCACTCTAGCCTCCCTCATACAAATCCAGTTGTTCCTTTCATTTCATAAGAACCATAGAGTGGCATGAAGAGTGAGTCACCATACAACACAATCACCTCTGAGAACTCCTCCCCCAGGTCCTAATAAGGTGGTGAACCTCTATGTGCCTGCCAAGTGTACATCAGGCTCTCATAGCCAACCCGTCTCACACTGCTTGCGAGTAGGAGCACGCAACGAACAAGTGGTCCATAGTCTCATCCTCCAGGCCACACAAGCAACAGGTCAATTGGATCCCCACTATGAAATGACGAAGCCTACCTCGAGTGAGAAGCCTCCCGTGCGAAATCCTCCAAGTCAAAATCTTCACCTTCAATGGACTCCTCGGCTTCTAGAACTGGGGGGCAAGGCTGTGATGACCCGGATTCCGGATACCAGATATACCCGGTAGCACTACCGAATACACCTGATACCACTTGGAACCCGCGAGGCCTCCCAAGAGCGGTAAAGCTCCGAAGGGAAAAAGGATTGTCGTGTAGTACATTGAACTGACAGATGTAACAGCAAGCAATTAAATTTCATTAGATCGGATTGCTAAAGTAGCAGAAATAAAATTACATTTTAATTAACAGATTTTAAACAATTATATACCAAAGTCAAGTCCAAAGCTAAAGACAGCAATCTAGCAGTACAGTCGACAGAAAGAAAAGACGTACCGAGAAGTCGGGGGAAGGCCGACGGAGGTACCAGCTGGCAGCTACGACTTGAACTCCAGGACCCGCGGAAGCAGAACGAACACGTCACCCCACCTAAAAAGCAGGGGTGAGCCTCGTGTCATTGGCTCAGTAGGGGTCACGCGGATCCCCACCGAAAAACACGCAGTAACGCGGAACAAGGGAAACAACCGGAGGAACAGCAGGAAAGCTATACTAGAAAGCTGTAAAAGAAAGAGAAGCAGGAGTAGGGAACAAGTAAGGACGAGGGGAATAAGAGGAAAGCCGAACTAACCTCGGCCCCCAAACTACGCCTAGCAACAGCAGAAAGGAGCAGAACGGGGAACAAGAGTAGGGAGCAGCAAGGAAAAAGGGAAAAAGCCAAACAAGCACCCCAATCTACACCTACAACAGCATGCAAAAGAAAGTCTAGAAAAGACCTAAACAGACACAGACAACATGACCGGAGCGTCGTGCACAGGACAACACACAGACCTCGAGTATAGCCACAGGAAGGCCAACCCGGACAGGTCACAATACAGGAAAAGCACGGGAGTCGCACGCCACGCGACGGAGAACCCCCGCACCAGGAGAACGGCTAGATGCGTCTGCTGACGTCTTACACTGCACCACAACACACACCACAAGTGTCTCGACTACCAACCGATCGCGTCGACACGAGCGCGGCCGAGTCGCAGACCCACGCGGAACCACAGTAACAAGTACTAGTCAGGGTCACGCCCGCGACGTAAGTCCTCTGCCCCTGACCCCGTGTGCACACACTGGCTTTTACCTGAGCCAAGTCTCTAGCTAGTTTTCTCCCCCCGTAGGACGCTACGGTGCAGCCGGGAGCCGACGGAGACTACCTTACAAACCGCATACCGGAACGTGCCCCGCTCCGCGAGCTGTCACAAGGAGTCTGTGACGAAAGGCAACGACACGAGAAGATCACGAAACACGGAGCTGAAGTACAGACAGATAATCATGCACTGTCACCCGTACCTCAAACACCAAAGGCAGCACATGAAACTGCCGACAGACTCGGAAACATAGTCTTAGCCTTCATAGGAATGTCAACCGACACCCACGGGGAAAGCGGCCAGACCACGGGAACGACAGACATCACCCTAACAAAGGCAGATACACACACAGACACGCCACAAACCTACCTCAAAACAGCCCCTAACATCACCTAAAACGGACCCACAAACACACGGCCGTACACCGAAAATCCCAACGGCCATCATGGCCACAACAAGACCGTAACGCACCACCATAGGCGCGTTACCCGCTCTGACGCACCAAGGCAGGGGCGTCAGGGCAACAAGGCCCAGAACGGGAACTCGGACCACGTAACGCCCCAAGCCAGGCGCGTTACACCACCTGACGCACCAAGATAGGGCCGTCAGAGACAACAGACCCACGCCTGAAAACTGGACGAACAGCATGTAACGGTCCAACGTGGACGCGTTACAGCACCGTGACGCACGAGGGAACGACCGCTACGCGAACGACTGACCCGAACCTCAAGAAAACGAAATGGCTGTGACGCACCTACCTGGATGCGTCAGAGGGCTGTGACGCACCAGTGGTGGACCGTCACACTCCCACAGCCACGAACGGTCTAAAACGCCTAAGAGCTGTGGCGGTCTATCGTAGGGCCGTCAGAGACTGTGACGGTCTCTGAAACGACCGCTACACCGGTCACGGCGGAAAAACAGTGAAAACGTTGAATCGGTCCGTTCCACGCCCCATTCACGCCAAAGCGCAGGGGAAACGAAGGCAAATGACGAAAAACAAGTTCTGGAGGCTAAAAAGCCCACATGCACGCATTAAAACGAGAGATCGGGGCGATTCCGACGAATCGACCCTAAACGAGTCACCGAGGTTCCCGGACTCCTACCGACCCCGAATGATGACCGAACACGACAAAACTTACGTGAATGGGATCCAGACATCACAGCGGTCAGTTTGACACTAACCACGCCGCAAATGGTTGCCGTTTTCCGGCGAACCCCGAAAACCCCAAAAACGACGATTTTCACTAAACTGGCCCGATCGAGCACCAAACTACGCACAAAAGCAGGGAAAACGTGCAGAATGAAGTGGCGGTCCATCTCCCTACATCCACCGAAGAAACCGAGCGCCGAAGCGACTAAACCACGCCGAAAACCGCGCCACAAACCGAACCGCCGGCTTTGAATCCACCGTTCGGGATCGCGCCCAAACCGCACCGATCCTCGCTCTACCACGCGCCTCAGCAGCTCCCCAGCGTCGCCACCTCGCCCACGGTCGCCTCCGTCTGCAACCGGAGCCGAGAGGGTGAGAGAACGAGAGAGAACGGGAGAGAGAGGGAGTGAGGGCGTGAGTGAGAAAAGAGAGAGGGGGGTGGGTTTTATATAAGGGTCCAGGGCATTACATCGTCCCCTCCTTCAAGAAATTTCGTCCTCGAAATTAAGGACTACAAGAAGGAAGAAGCAGGGAAGAACAACCCGACAACCTAACCGCGAAACGACACAAAACACGAGAAACAAAGCCCAGAGGAACATCGTTAGACCATTATCACGAGTACACGCTCGGGAGTGAGCGCGACACAAGTGAACAGACGTCCGACACCTCTGAAGCGCGGCAACATCGCTTACGTCTCACAGGGAAAAGAGACACGACTGCCAGAACAACAGATACCGAGAAACAAAACGACAGACACATCAGGGAGCAACCTAAACAAGGAAACACAGTCCGCTCAGCTGACCGCCTGACAACATCATCGGCTCCAGTGCCAAAGGCGACAGGAAACACCTGGCACACAGGACACCAACGACAGATTCACGGAGAAATAACAACAAAACAGTAGCACCGGACCACAAGACATCTGATAGAGTCGCCAGCTACCAGGGAAAAGAGTAGCAAAGCGAACCGACAAGAGTTGGTCCACAAAGTGCTAATGATAGACAGACAAAATCATAAAGAAACAGCGCTTATAAAAACAACAACGACGGGAGCACTTGCAGGATTTCGGCTCCGTACAGGATAGGGAACCACGGAACACAACTGCAAGCTGGGTAACATTAAGGCATGACAGCAGCTGGACACATGACTGCAAGGGAACGAGTCATGTATCGAGCAGCTCATCGAGAAAAGACCCACGATAGCAATAAACGAGAATCACGAAACCTAACGCCAGCTGAAGACTGTACTGGACATAAGGACTCTGGAGACTGTATATCTGAGATTCCCATGTACTTCACACAACCACGCTCTGATACCATCTGTGACGACCCCGATTCCGGATACCAGATATACCCAGTAGGACTACCGAATACACCTGATATCACTTGGAACCCGCGAGGCCTCCCAAGAGTGGTAAAGCTCCGAAGGGAAAAAGGATTGTCGTGTAGTACATTGAACTGACAGTGTAATAGCAAGACATTAAATTTCATTAGATCGGATTGCTAAAGTAGCAGAAATAAAATTACATTTTAATTAACAGATTTTAAACAATTATATACCAGAGTCAAGTCCAAAGCTAAAGACAGCAATCTAACAGTACAGTCGACAGAAAGAAAAGACGTACCGAGAAGTTCGGGGAAGCCCGACGGAGGTACCAGCTGGCAGCTACGACTCGAACTCCAGGACCCGCGGAAGCAGAACGAACACGTCACCCCACCTGAAAAGCAGGGGTGAGCCTCGTGTCACTGACTCAGTAGGGGTCACGCGGATCCCCACTGAAAAACACGCAGTAACGCGGAACAAGGGAAACAACCGGAGGAACAGCAGGAAAGCTATACTAGAAAGCTGTAAAAGAAAGGGAAGCAGGAGTAGGGAACAGGTAAGGACGAGGGGAATAAGAGGAAAGCTGAACTAACCTCGGCCCCCAAACTACGCCTAGCAACAGCAGAAGGGAGCAGAACGGGGAACAAGAGTAGGGAGCAGCAAGAAAAAAGGGGAAAAGCCAAACAAGCACCCCAATCTACACCTACAACAGCATGCAAAAGAAAGTCTAGAAAAGACCTAGACACACACAGACGACATGACCGGAGCGTCGTGCACAGGACAACACACAGACCTCGAGTATAGCCACGGAAAGGCCAACTCGGACAGGTCACAACACAGGAAAAGCACGGGAGTCGCACGCCACGCGACGGAGAACCCCCGCACCAGGAGAACGGCTAGATGCGTCCGCTGACGTCTTACACTGCACCACAACACACACCACAAGTGTCTCGACTACCAACCGATCGCGTCAACGCGAGCGCGGCCGAGTCGCAGACCCACGCGGAACCACAGTAACAAGTACTAGTCAGGGTCACGCCCGCGGCGTAAGTCCTCTGCCCCTGACCCCGTGTGCACACACTGGCTTTTACCTGAGCCAAGCCTCTAGCTGGTTTTCTCCCCCCCCGTAGGACGCTACGGTGCAGCCGGGAGCCGACGGAGACTAGCTTACAAACCGTATATCGGAACGTGCCCCGCTCCGCGAGCTGTCACAAGGAGTCTGTGACGAAAGGCAACGACACGAGAAGATCACGAAACACGGAGCTGAAGTACAGACAGATAATCATGCACTGTCACCCGTACCTCAAACACCAAAGGCAGCACATGAAACTGCCGACAGATTCGGAAAACTTAGCCTTCATAGGAATGTCAACCGACACCCACGGGGAAAGCGGCCAGACCACGGGAACGACAGACATCACCCTAACAAAGACAGATACACACACAGACACGCCACAAACCTACCTCAAAATAGCCCCTAACATCACCTAAAACGGACCCACAAACACACGGCCGTACACCGAAAAGCCCAACGGCCATCACGGCCACAACAGGACCGTAACGCACCACCATAGGCGCGTTACCCGCTCTGACGCACCAAGGCAGAGGCGTCAGGGCAACCAGGCCCAGAACGGGAACTCGGACCACGTAACGCCCCAAGCCAGGCGCGTTACACCACCTGACGCACCCAGATAGGGCCGTCAGAGACAACAGACCCACGCCTGAAAACTGGATGAACAGCATGTAACGGTCCAACGTGGACGCGTTACAGCACCGTGACGCACGAGGGAACGACCGCTACGCGAACGACTGACCCGAACCTCAAGAAAACGAAATGGCTGTGACGCACCTACCTGGATGCGTCAGAGGGCTGTGACGCACCAGTGGTGGACCGTCACACTCCCACAGCCACGAACGGTCTAAAACGCCTAAGAGCTGTGACGGTCTATCGTAGGGTCGTCAGAGACTGTGACGGTCTCTGAAACGACCGCTACACCGGTCACGGCGGGAAAACAATGGAAACGCCGAATCGGTCCGTTCCACGCCCCATTCACGCCAAAGCGCAGGGGAAACGAAGGCAAATGACGAAAAACAAGTTATGGAGGCTAAAAAACCCACATGCACGCATTAAAACGAGAGATCGGGGCGATTCCGACGAATCGACCCTAAACGAGCCACCGAGCTTCCCGGACTCCAACCGGCCCCGAATGATGACCGAACACGACAAAACTTACGTGAATGGGATCCAGACATCCCAGCGGTCATTTTGACACTAACCACGCCGCAAATGGTTGCCGTTTTCCGGCGAACCCTGAAAACCCCAAAAACGACGATTTTCACTAAGCTGGCCCGATCTCCCCCGATCGAGCACCAAACTACGCACAGAAGCAGAGAAAACGAGCAGAATGAAGTGGCGGTCCATCTCCCTACATCCACCGAAGAAACCGAGCGCCGAAGCGACTAAACCACGCCGAAAATCGCGCCACGAACCGAACCGCCGGCTTTGAATCCAACGTTCGGGATCGCGCCCAAACCGCAACGATCCTCGCTCCACCACGCGCCTCAGCAGCTCCCCGGCGTCGCCACCTCGCCCACGGTCGCCTTCGTCTGCAGCCGGAGCCGAGAGGGTGAGAGAACGAGAGAGAACGGGAGAGAGAGGGAGTGAGGGCGTAAGTGAGAAAAGAGAGAGGGGGGTGAGTTTTATATAAGGGTCCAGGGCATTACATCCTCCCCTCCTTCAAGAAATTTCGTCCTCGAAATTAAGGACTACAAGAAGGAAGAAGCAGGGAAGAACAACCCGACAACCTAACCGCGAAAAGACACAAAACACGAGAAGCAAAGCCCAGAGGAACATCGTCAGACCATTATCACGAGTACAAGCTCGGGAGTGAGCGCGGCACAAGTGAACAGACGTCCGGCACCTCTGAAGCGCGGCAACATCGCTGACGTCTCACAGGGAAAAGAGACACGACTGCCAAAACAACAGATACCGAGAAACAAAACGACAGACACATCAGGGAGCAGCTTAAACAAGGAAACACAGTCCTCTCAGCTGACCGCCTGACAACATCATCGGCTCCAGTGCCAAAGGCGACAGGGAACACCTGGCACACAGGACACCAACGACAGATTCACGGAGAAATAACAACAAAACAGTAGCACCGGACCACAAGACATCTGATAGAGTCGCAAGCTACCAGGGAAAAGAGTAGCAAAGCGAACCGACAAGAGTTGGTCCACAAAGTGCTAATGATAGACAGACAAAATCATAAAGAAACAGTGCTTAAAAAAACAACAGCAACGGGAGCACTTGCAGGATTTCGGCTCCGTACCGGACACGGAACCACATAACACAACAGCAAGCTGGGTAACATCAAGGCATGACAGCAGCTGGACACATGACTGCAAGGGAACGAGTCATGTATCGAGCAGCTCATCGAGAAAAGACCCACGATAGCAATAAGCGAGAATCACGAAACCTAACACCAGCTGAAGACTGTATATCTGAGATTCCCATATACTTCACACAACCACGCTCTGATACCATCTGTGACGACCCGGATTCCAGATACCAGATATACCCGGTAGGACTACCGAATACACCTGATACCACTTGGAACCCGCGAGACCTCCCAAGAGCGGTAAAGCTCCAAAGGGAAAAAGGATTGTCGTGTACTACATTGAACTGACAGATGTAACAGTAAGCAATTAAATTTCATTAGATCGGGTTGCTAAAGTAGCATAAATAAAATTACATTTTAATTAACATATTTTAAATAATTATATACCAAAGTCAAGTCCAAAGCTAAAGACAGCAATCTAGCAGTACAGTCGACAGAAAGAAAAGACGTACCGAGAAGTCGGGGGAAGCCCGACGGAGGTACCAGCTGGCAGCTACGACTCGAACTCCAGGACCCGCGGAAGTAGAACGAACACGTCACCCCACCTAAAAAGCAGGGGTGAGCCTCGTGTCACTAGCTCAGTAGGGGTCACGCGGATCCCCACTGAAAAATACGCAGTAACGCGGAACAAGGGAAACAACCGGAGGAATAGCAGGAAAGCTATACTAGAAAGCTGTAAAAGAAAGGGAAGCAGGAGTAGGGAACAGGTAAGGACGAGAGGAATAAGAGGAAAGCCGAACCAACCTCGGCCCCCAAACTACGCCTAGCAACAGCAGAAGGGAGTAGAACGGGGAACAAGAGTAGGGAGCAGCAAGGAAAAAGGGGAAAAGCCAAACAAGCTGCCCAATCTACACCTACAATAGCATGCAAAAGAAAGTCTAGAAAAGATCTAGACAGACACAGACGACATGACCGGAGCGTCGTGCACAGGACAACACACAGACCTCGAGTATAGCCACAGGAAGGCCAACCCGGACAGGTCACAACACAGGAAAAGCATGGGAGTCGCACGCCACGTGACGGAGAACCCCCGCACCAGGAGAACGGCTAGATGCGTCCACTGACGTCTTACACTGCACCACAACACACACCATAAGTGTCTCGACTACCAACCGATCGCGTCGACGCGAGCGCGGCCGAGTCGCAGACCCACGCGGAACCACAGTAACAAGTACTAGTCAGGGTCACGCCCGCGACGTATGCCCTCTGCCCCTGACCCCGTGTGCACACACTGACTTTTACCTGAGCCAAGCCTCTAGCTAGTTTTCTCCCCCGTAGGACGCTACGGTGCAGCCGGGAGCCGACGAAGACTAGCTTACAAACCGTATACCGGAACGTGTCCCACTCCGCGAGCTGTCACAAGGAGTCTGTGACGAAAGACAACGACACGAGAAGATCACGAAACACGGAGCTGAAGTACAGACAGATAATCATGCACTGTCACCCGTACCTCAAACACCAAAGGCAGCACATGAAACTGCCGACAGATTCGGAAAACTTAGCCTTCATAGGAATGTCAACCGACACCCACGGGGAAAGCGGCCAGACCACGGGAACGACAGACATCACCCTAACAAAGACAGATACACACACAGACACGCCACAAACCTACCTCAAAATAGCCCCTAACATCACCTAAAACGGACCCACAAACACACGGCCGTACACCGAAAAGCCCAACGGCCATCACGGCCACAACAGGACCGTAACGCACCACCATAGGCGCGTTACCCGCTCTGACGCACCAAGGCAGAGGCGTCAGGGCAACCAGGCCCAGAACGGGAACTCGGACCACGTAACGCCCCAAGCCAGGCGCGTTACACCACCTGACGCACCCAGATAGGGCCGTCAGAGACAACAGACCCACGCCTGAAAACTGGATGAACAGCATGTAACGGTCCAACGTGGACGCGTTACAGCACCGTGACGCACGAGGGAACGACCGCTACGCGAACGACTGACCCGAACCTCAAGAAAACGAAATGGCTGTGACGCACCTACCTGGATGCGTCAGAGGGCTGTGACGCACCAGTGGTGGACCGTCACACTCCCACAGCCACGAACGGTCTAAAACGCCTAAGAGCTGTGACGGTCTATCGTAGGGTCGTCAGAGACTGTGACGGTCTCTGAAACGACCGCTACACCGGTCACGGCGGAAAAACAGTGGAAGCGCCGAATCGGTCCGTTCCACGCCCCATTCACGCCAAAGCGCAGGGGAAACGAAGGCAAATGACGAAAAACAAGTTCTGGAGGCTAAAAAACCCACATGCACGCATTAAAACGAGAGATCGGGGCGATTCCGACGAATCGACCCTAAACGAGTCACCGAGGTTCCCGGACTCCTACCGGCCCCGAATGATGACCGAACACGAAAAAACTTACGTGAATGGGATGCAGACATCCCAGCGGTCATTTTGACACTAACCACGCCGCAAATGGTTGTCGTTTTTCGGCGAACCCTGAAAACCCCAAAAACGACAGTTTTCACTAAGCTGGCCCGATCTCCCACGATCGAGCACCAAACTACGCACAGAAGCAGGGAAAACGTGCAGAATGAAGTGGCGGTCTATCTCCCTACATCCACCAAAGAAACCGAGCGCCGAAGCGACTAAACCACGCCGAAAACCGCGCCACAAACCGAACTGCCGGCTTTGAATCCACCATTCGGGATCGCGCCCAAACCGCACCGATCCTCGCTCCACCACGCGCCTCAGCAGCTCCCCGGCGTCGCCACCTCGCCCACGGTCGCCTCCGTCTGCAGCCGGAGCCGAGAGGGTGAGAGAACGAGAGAGAACGGGAGAGAGAGGGAGTGAGGGCGTGAGTGAGAAAAGAGAGAGGGGGGTGGGTTTTATATAAGGGTCCAGGGCATTACAAAGGCTGTGTTTAATCATACACATTGTCGGGAATTTCGAATTAACATACACATTTAATCAGAGTGCAGGCTTTTATTTTTCTAAAACTATGCACCCTTATCTTCCCTCTCTATTGTGCTCCTCCTATTCTCAAGAATCTTTCATCCACTGAATTCCCAGCCTTTCTTCCAATTCAATAAGTGCCACTTTGTTAAACAAACTCGGTTAGCAGGATTGTACGTGAGGAGAGAACAAAACCCACCACTTTCTCTCTCATCTATCGGATTAGTTTAACCGGATGTCAAACATGCCCTAAGTGTCTTCCATCAATCACCCATTGTCCAGTGAATTAGTTTGAACAGCTCTACTTAAACCAGTTCTTCTTTGGGAAAAGAAAGCAAGAGAAATGGGGGGTTAGACGAGGTAGACTGCCACTTGAAATCCCAACCACTTATCTTTTTGGAAAAGAAATGGTTCAAATAACAATTCTAATCAAAATCTTTTTGGTAGAGAAGCCAACAGTTAAAATGGAAGTATCAAGGAGCATTTATTGGGTATAAGTACTATGTAGCAGCATAAGATTCAGAAAACTAACTTGGCAGGTTAAACTTCAAGTCTTCCATTCACCTAGCATGACTCCTAAAATCTAGGACCCTCCCACTGGGTCAAAAAGTCTGTATTGCTAATAGCATCAATGTAAAAATATAGAACTGTTTTATGTCTCTTATATTAATCCATAACATGAAGGAATAGTAACCGGCAGAAACAGTTGCAGCACCTATTTTTTTGTTTTCTTGTCCTTAGGCAACAGTTTTAAACAACATCCAAAATACTCGCTTCTAGAAGAATTAGTTTTCTGGCACAAAACTGAACTATTGCCTTAATTTTTGTTTCTGGGGAAACAAAAATCTCATTTGCTGTACCTTCATTTCTGAAAGATAAGGGTACAAGTCTTTTACACAAATGTCCCGGCTTTATTAGCCTCTTTTTCTCTTTCTGACATTTTTAAAGGGTGTGTTGTTAACAACACCAGATCAGCTACACTGTCAGAAGGTTGATTCCTCCACTATCCAGTTTATTTTGGATGGAAGGAGAAGCTGGTATGCATATTCTTTGAGTCTAACAGTTAGAATTAGATTTTACCAAAATCTGGCCTATCTTCATTGATTTTCACAAAAGCTAAAGCTTCGAAATCGGTGAAGTAGCAGCAACAATTGCTGCCTTAGGATACATTGAATTTACTATTGGATCACAGAAAATGGAAGATACCGTACGACCATTTCTAGTGGTACTTCATCTGCTGTCCTTGCATGAGTGATTGTCCATTCCTTAAGCAAGGGTAATCTTGCATCCACCAAAGCATGCATCATTATTACTTCCATCAACATCAATACAAGTGTCAAGATAACACAAGATGAGGAGAAACAAAATAGGGTTATAACAAAAGTTTTAAATGATTATTAAACATCTGATGTCTTTTTGAAAAACCATGGGGAAAAAAGACCATTTTCCGAGTGGATCCTTACAGGTGGAGACTATATCCCAATTGTATGACAGCATGTATAAGCCACTATGTTTCAAAGATCATCTCAGAATAAATAGACATTAGATAGTTCATTCCAACATTAAGAAGGTACTATATAGCTTTGTGCCTGATAAGAAATAGCAATTACCCTATCAAAGCTTACTTATATAATAATTAAGGAGGAGGAATAAATCTAACATATCTCACTCTCATTTTTAACTCCATCCTATCATAATTCCTCATACAGATGCAACTATACATGAAAGCGGCGACCAGCTCAACTTCCGTGAACCATCGAATCAGTCTGCGGGGCATCTGAAGGATCCCAGTCCATAGAACTTGAACAGATTGCAGATAGTGACACAAGGATTTCCCCCATGGTTGGACGAGAGTTGGGATCTTCTGCCACACAGCACATTGCCAGCTGAGACATGGCAAAGGCCAAATCGAATGGGTATTCATCATGTAAACAAGGATCCATGAAACTTTTCAGCTTCTCTATCACATTTTCTCCATTGAGTACATGACGAATGGATCCCGACAGCAAGCACCCCCTTTTTGCTTCACCTGCCTTCAAGTACTCCAACAGCACTACTCCAAATGCAAAGACATCGAGCTTGGGTGTAATGAGGCCATGTTCAAGATACTCAGGGGCATGTAACCCTGAGTACCCACAACATACCTCGTCTAAAATTTCTGTATTGCTAATAGCATCCATGTAAAAATATTGAACTGTTCTATGTACGTTATATTAATCCATAACATGAAGAAATAGTAACTGGCAGAGACAGTTTTTGCACCCATTTTTTGTTTTCTTGTCCTAAGGCAACGGTTGTTAATTTGCTTCTTGAAGAATTAGTTTTCTGGTAAAAAACTGAACTATTGCCTGAGCTTTTGCTTCTGGGGAAACAAAAATCTCATTTGGTGTACCATCATTTCTAAAAGATAAGGGTACAGGTCTTTTACACAAATGTCCCGGCTTTATAAACCTCTTCTTCTCTTTCTGACACTTTTAAAGGCTATGTGGTTAACTGCTACACTGTCAGAAGGTTGATTCCTCCACTATCCTGTTTCTTTTGGATTGAAGGAGAAGCTGGTATGCATAATTCTTTGCGCCTACCAGTTAGAATTGGATTTTACCAAAATCTGGCCTATCTTCTCTCATTTATTACAGCCATGGATCATTGATTTTTACAAAAGCTAAAGCTTCGAAATCAGTGAAGTAGTGCGACAAATGCTGCCTTAGGATATATTGAATTTACTATTGGATCACAGAGAATGGAAGATACTGTACAACCATTTCTAGCGGTGGCACTTCATCTGCTGTCCTTGCACGACTGATTGTCCATTCCTTAAGCAAGGGTTATCTTCTTGCATCCACCAAAGCATGCATCATTATTAATTCCATCAACATCAGTACAAGAGTCAAAATATCACAAGATGAGGAGAAACAAAATAAGGTTATACCAAAAGTTTTGAATGATTAATTAAACATCCGATGTTTTTTTTTGAAAACCAAAAAAAGGACAGTTTACCAAGTGGATCCTTACAGGTGGAGACTATATCCCAATATCCCAATTGTATGACAGCATGTATAAGTCACTATGTTTCATAGATCATCTCAGAATAAATAGACATTAGATACTTCATTTCATGATTAAAAAGTTACTATATAGCATTGTGCCTGATAAGAAATAGCAATTACACTATCAAAGCTCACTTAAAAAATTAAAAAGAAGGAATAAATCTAACATATCTCACTCTCATTTTTAACTCCATCTTATCCTTATTCCTCATGCAGATGCAACTATACATGAAAGTGGCGACCACCTCACCTTCCATGAACCATCGAATCAGTCTGCGGGGCATCTGATGGATCCCAGTCCATAGAACTTGAATAGATTGCAGACAGTGACACAAGGATTTCCCCCATGGTTGGACGAGAGTTGGGATCTTCTGCCACACAGCGCATTGCCAGCTGAGACATGGCAAAGGCCAAATCGAATGGGTATTCATCATGTAAAAAAGGATCCATGAAACTTTTAAGCTTCTCTCTCACATTTTCTCCATTGAGTACATCAGGAATGGATCCCGACAGCAGGCACTCCATTTTTGCCTCACCTGCCTTCGAGTACACAGCCTCCTTGCCTGACAAAAGCTCCAACAGCACTACTCCAAATGCAAAGACATCAAGCATGGGTGTAATGAGGCCATGCTCAAGGTACTCAGGGGCCATGTAACCCTGAGTACCCACAACATGCCTCGTCAACTGCACACCTTCCCCGCCCTCCACTGACCTTGAAAGGCCGAAGTTTGCCACCTTGGCCCTGAACACACTGTCCAGCAGGATGTTGCTGCTCTTCAGGTCCTTATGAATGTAAGGTGGGCTCGAGTAGTTATGGAGGTAGTTCAACCCGTCGGCAACATCACAAGCAATCCTCACCCTCTGCTTCCAATCCAGGCAACCACCACTCCAGTTCTTCGCCTGGTGGTGAATCCAATCGCTGAGCGATCCCTGCTCTGCGAATTCGTAGACAAGGTAGGTGTCCCCCTCGTGTAAGCAGAACCCAGAGAGCCTGATCACATTGGAATGGTTGATCTGCTTCAGTATGTTGATCTCATTCGAGACATCACCCTTCAACCTCTTAACGGCGGCGGCATCCCCATTGATGATGCCACGGTAGACGGATCCCCTGATCCGGTGATCTTCAGAGAAAGAACTTGTCGCCTTCTCCAGCTCCTCGAAAGTGTACACAGTCAAAGACTCGAGCACGTTGCGGATCTTGCCGGAGAACGAGGAGCTCGCCGTGATCGTCGTCGGCGTCTGCGTCTTCCCCGACAGGGTTCCGTGCTCGACAGACTCCGAGAGGTTAAAGTTCTTGACTTGACCCTCCTCTTCCTGTAACGGCCTCGGCCGGCCCCGTCGGCACAAGAACCAGGCGACGAGCAACATCAACAACAGCGCAACACCCGCGCCAATTCCGATTCCCACAAAAGTCCATTTCTTGTTGCCGGAGCCGTCTCCTCCACCGGACGGGGTCCCCGTCGTCGCCGGGGGCGGCGCGAGCGACGGCGGAGGCGGAGCCAACGTCTCGTTTTTGGTGGGCTCGGTGGGGAGCGGGACGAGGACGGTGGTGAAGGGGTAGATGTTGTCCTTGTCAGTGAGATTGTTGGCGTCGAGTACTGCCTGAGGGGAGACGTGGAACCGTTGGGCGATGCTGTCGATGTTGTCTCCCCAGGTGACCAGGTAGCTCAGGAGGTACTTGAAGCCGGCGGCTGTCTGGTTCTTGGAGGGGCAGGCGCAGCGCAGGGGGACGGAGATGTTCATCCCCCGGAAGAGCTGACGGCTCTCGTGGGAAGGGTTCTGGGCCATGAGCGCCTGGCAGGTGCTCAAACCCTGGTAGGTATCGTTGGCGACGAAGAAGTAAGTCTCGCCGGTGTCCTTGAGGACGTACTTAGCGCTGTGCTGGTAGTAGTAGTACTGGCCGCCGGCGGAGCTGCTGCAGGAGCAGTCGAGGGGAACGATGACGAGGGTGTTGATGGGGATGGCGTCGACGTCGTTGACGCCATTGATGCGGGCGATGGAGGCGGCGTCGGTGTTGAGGAGGTAGCCGATGGTAATGGGAGTCTGGTATCTGGTCTGGGAGCGGAACATGAGGAAGGAGGCGCAGGGGAGGGGGTCCGAGGAGGCGTCGCAGGAGTAGCCGAGGGTGGTGGAGCCGTTGGTGCCGTAGCAGTCCAGCTGCTTGTTGTTGACGTAGGGCTGCTGGGCGAGGGAGGGGGGGCATGGGAGGAAGCAGAAGAAGAAGAAGAACAGAGGTGGGAGGAAGGGCGACATGGGATCGCTTCTTTCCCCCCTCTTTCCTCTCCTCTTTGCTTGGGATTTGGTCCCTTGGAGGGGGATGAGAGAGAGAGAGAGTCTTCTTTTCTTTGGAAAGGAGGGAACTTTTGGAAGAGGAGATCCTGCTCTTCCTTCACAGAGAGAGAGGGAGAGAGAGAGAGAGCTTTGGATCGCCTGGGTAGGTGCAGAGTCTGCAGACGGAGGGAGGAAGAGAAGTTATAAAGGAGGGGGGAAGTAGAACTCTTGCGTAGGGGATGGGTTAGAAGAGTTCCTCTGAAGGTGGGAGAAGGGTGGGGATCTCTCTCTCTCTCTCTCCCCCTCTCTGGTTTTGAAGTCGGTCGGGCGAAGAAGAGGAAGAAGGAGGAGGAGGAAGAGGTCGCGGGACGTGACTGCTGTGTCAGTCATAGCAGTGTGGTCAACCAGTCGTGGTCAATACGTCATCAACGTGTGGTGGTGCGGTTTTCCATTGCATGACTTTTGGCACGATTGACACGCACAATCCGGAATCGGTACAGTCATGCAATACTAAAATCTGTTTGGCAACGATGTCTTACGTAACTTCTAATTTGAAAACATTCCTAATTTTTTTTTGTAATTTTTGACCCATTTATTTTGAGTGGAGATCGTTAGGCCTCAGAGATCATTCACTTGCTCTTGATGGAAGCACATGGGAAAATGGTTGCTCAGACGAAGAAGAGGCTAATTAGTTTAGTTTTATGATGCTAGTCAAAGAAAACAGGTTGAGAACTGCTTTTCTACGATAGCACTCCGTTCTCTTAATCATTCTTTCCCCAACCCTATGCATGAATCCTCTACTGGTTAGATATCACACCAAGCTCCATTGAAGTATGTGGCACCCAAAAATGGCCTCCGAAATTCCACAAAACAGTGGGTATCCTTTTTGATAATTTCGCCTGCCTTAGAGAGTGTCAACCAGGCATGAAGAAACATAATTGTGCCGCAACCAATCATCAAAGATGATCGACGCATGGTCATCATTTGGTAAGATAGCCATCACCGTAAAAGTGGCAGACGTGTTGACGATAAGAATCGGTGCCTATAACCCCAACTTGTGGGAACAAGTTGGTTCACTGATGCCAAATCTGATGCAAGACGAAGGGGGAAATCTTGACTATGAGTAGTGGGATTCTATGCGGCAATTCCTCGAACATCCAGCATGCAGCGTATGAGCTGGGCAGAGGAAGGAGACGTGCGTGCTCTAGCTGCGGCGCTTCGTCAAACACTTGGCAGGCACCTTCTGTGCACGTCCAGGAGGAGGAGAGGAGTGCCAGTGGGATGACTTGCAAAATGGTTGCAGAGGCAGGGAAGAGGATGCTCAGGTACCTTGGGTTCTGGTGGACGCGATCGGCCTGGAGAGGAGGCAGCCACTTTGTGTCCGTAGATGCTAGCGTTGCCGGAGTTGCTGTCGGGACCGGTGCCGTCATGGATCGTATTGGCGAAGTCTTGGGTGGTGATGGGGAGGTCGAGGAGGAGAAGGGTGAGGACAAGGGATCGGCCTGGAGGCAAAGCCTTCACTTGTCATACTGGGAGCAGAGGATGGTGCCGATGACATGACAATGATGGTGGAGTCATTCGAGAGGACGCAACAGAGGGAGGAAGGGAGGATGCAGAGGATGTAGACTGGATCAACATGTCGTGTGCGATTTCCCATTGGCATGATTTGATACGACCGGTACGCACAACCTAGAACCCATACAGCCATGCACAAACCAAATTCTTCTTGCCAACGTGTTTTGCATAACTTCTAATTTGGAAACACTTTTAAACTTTTGTAATGTTTGGCCCATTTATGTTTTTACATGATAATACTATTTTTAATTATCAAATATCATACATATCAATACTATTAACTTAAAGTGTAAAAGTATCATTAAATAACGAAAATGCCCCTAGGGAATATGCGAGGAAGTTTGGAGTTGGTGTGAATATTGGGGTACTTTCACCGTTGTAACAATTTTAAAAATTTTAATTAGTAATAATGATATATATGTTATTTGACACTAAAGAATGATAAGTCGGTATAAATAAAATTAATCCGAAGAAAAAAGGCCCATTGCCGTTACAAAAAGCGTGTTCTCTAAGACCCACTTTGGTTGGTAGAGGGTTAACTCATGGTTAACTCAACCTGATTAAATTAACTCAGAGCTAATTCATTTTTACTTTGATAAGAGGGGAGTTAACTCGGAAGTAGGGAATGTTGGGTTTACTTACTTTTAATGAAGTGTGATTTGATAAATAATGAATTAACCTATAAATAATGACTTGGACTTGCAAGAGTGGGTAAAATCACAGTAACTAAAATAATGAATGCTCAACCTCTAGGTCCTCCAATGACAAATCCCTACTCACCAGCATTCACAAATTTCCTTTTACATGAATTATATCATACATTCACAAACTCACAAAGCATGTGCACCTGCAAATACATTCATACAAAAACCATCCTCATAGATTACCTGTACCAGCATACATAAACCAGCACAATTGAAACAGAATTGCTAAGTTTCAGAATTTTGCTATGAATTACAGATGATCCAACAGACCAAATTGCCAACACAAACCTGCTTACAAACTCACAAAGCATACTTGTGCAAAGAACACACACATTTGTCCTCTGATGCATTCCACACAGCACAGAAATGCCAAATGTCATGTACATCGAAGGCATGAAAATAAAATTTGTTTCTAACTACGACACTTGACTAGTCTGAGACATTACAGTTACTCAGGCATCGACATTGCCATCAACATTAGAGGGAATTTTCACAGATGCAAGCAGATTTGTGAAGAGAGTCTCCAAATATCTGCGCTCCTGTAATGATAGACGTAATAACTTATGTAGCTACAACAAAAAGAATGTCCACACTCAGTTATACTACAAAGAAGATATCAATAGGATGTATCCCTAACTTGTTAGATGAAGAAAATTAAAGTCAATGACATATACCTGTCGCATCTCCTTCATACATTCCTCCACTTCAGTTATCTTGGTAGCACAAACGTTTTCGAATTCAGCTAATGCAGCCTTGTCATTTTCACCTAGATAGGAAAGAAGGTCCCTGAGCTAAACTCCCTATAGAAGTTGGGTAAGCCTCAACGAAGGCAAAGACGTCTGTTACTCACGTTGTTGTTTACGTTGCGCCACAAGTTTTGCCTTATGCATTTCAAATTTAGTAAATATGTCTGCAAATTCAAGGGTAATCTTGACTATTTAAGAAACAAAGAGATAAATAGACACAACAAGGACCCTCTAGCCTCCCAGCTAACCTCACTGTGTGTATGGTGCTATAGATCATGAAAAAATTAGCCACCCGCTCCTTCCTCTCCCCCCCCCCACAACCACCCACAAAACCAAAAAAAAAAAATCTGTACAGTATGCGTTGGTGGTCATTTCCTAAAGTGATGCATTAGCTGCAAAATGCAAATACCCCAACACAAGCTGCTTCACTCTCCATAGAAATAGACCAACAGTCTAGAGTAATTCAAATTGCAGGAAGTACCAAGAAAAGTAACAACAAGGAATTAAAGTTAAATATTAATTTACCATAATAGAAATTCTCGTGGGATGCTTTGAACGCCGCATAGTCACTCTTAAGAGAATTTTCAAACTACCAGTGGACAAGTTAGTAGGACAGCTAAACAGAAACTTCAAGTAATTTACTTTAATTATAATTCAAAGACCTGTTCAGTGTTTTCCAGCAGAGCCTTCACAAATTCTTTCCTGCCATTAAACAGGAATTCAATAGAATTAATGGTTGAATAGAAGAACAATTAGGGTAGAGATGGCTAATGAAAGGTAAAGATGGCTAGCAGGTAGAGTGTCGATAACCTGAAGGATTCGATAACATAGGCATTGGAGTATTAAGCCATTATACCATGTACATGCTAATAAGAAGGTCGGCACTTCAAGGCTCACACCAATAAACCAATAACGGCACTTCATACTTACCTCTCCTTCTCGAATTTAAGCTTGGCAGCATCAACAATGGCCCTGAGCTCTGATGCAACACTGGTTATGAAAGCACTGTTAGTTGTTGAGAAACACCGAGAGGAAAGAAGAGGAAAATGCACTAGCTTTGAGAGCCCGGGGAAGAAATTGCTGAATATAAATTACACCATCCCTTATTTGTCCGCGAATTTACTTTTGAAATCTAAGAAACAAAAACCGATATTAAAGAACATGAAAAAGCACATGAAAATCCAAGTCCATGCTTTTAGTAAACAACAACAACAACCAACTAGTTATTGCAAGAGACGCACAAAGAGAATTCTAAAAGTACACTTGAATTAACCAACTAGTAATCCAAGTCCATGCAAGATATCTAAAAGTACACTTGAATTATAAAACTTCAAATGAAAGTCTAAAATCACAGTAAAAAAAAATTTGTAACAGATGCCCCGACTTTATTTTTCATCAATAAATGGCCACACTACAACAAACACAGTGCCTCCTTTTCCACTGGTTTTCAAACCACAAATGTCAAATTTCAAAGGGTGCAGTGTTTCACAGCAATCATCAAACGATGGGCATGGTTTTGATTTATTAAAAACAACTATTTTCTATCCTCTTTGTTGATCTGATTTTGGCTGCGTCTATTTGAATATCACTGCATTCATATCAAACTTGCCGCATCAATGTCTATATTCATACTTGGGTATTGCGGAGACCTTTGAACCCTCGCTAGCAAAAGGTGATGAACAACATGAAGCAACAAAAAACTGATTCCAATAGCAAAATCAGCTGAAAGTTAACAAACCCACTGAAGAAGCAAAATACATCTGTAGTGCCACGAGCAAAACCAGATGAACAACACGAAACCGCAAGAAACTGATTCCAACAGCAAAATCAGCTGAAACGTAACAGACCCATTGAAGCAAAATAGATTTGTAGTGCCATTAAACCAAAAGAACGGAAAAGAAAGCATATTCGCAAGAGTTCCAATTCCTTGTAGAGAATTAGAAGAAAAAGAGAGAGAGAGAACATATATATGAGATTGTGTCTCTTGCAATTTATCTCAAAAATCCACTTATCAATAGAGAACGATTCGAAGTATATTGCCCACCACAAAATAGAAATATAAATAAAGATAGCGGAGACGGACGATGTGTTCACCTCCATGGATGCTGATGAATTGAAGAAGCTCTAGGGCTCGGGGATGTCCTCTTGAGAGCCACACGTAGAGGGGTGCATGGGAGAGAGCCTGTTTATAGGTTCTACGCGCCTTCTGGTTGGGGGAAAGATCATCGATCGTGCACACTCTAGGCTCTGAGGTCGGGATCGCTTCCTCCTCCTCTCATATCCCCTGGCACGCAAGATTGGTCAGGGCCGCTGGCACGTAGGGCTGGGCGGATCGCTTCTTCCTCCCAGCGCAGCCGCTGGCATGTAGGGTTGCATGGTTGGTCGGGGCCGTTGGCACAGAGGTGGGATCACTTCTTCTTCCTCCCGCAAGCGCTGGCACGCTGGGTTGGCCGGGATCGGACTGCTGACATGCAAGGTTGGCCGGGACCACTTGTTTCTCCTTGCACGGCCGATGACGGCATGGTTTGCCGTAGGTCGGAAGGCTCGAATGCCAGCACGAGAAAAACATGCAGGGCAAAGGTAAAGGTAAAGGGCATAACCGTAAATCACATATCCTGGCCATCCCATACATACTGCCCATCCAAATGAGATTTCACGTTCCTCTATAGAGAACAGATAATACAACTTAAGATACTTTCCCGAGAAATGTGAAATTTCTTAATTAACCCCTTCTTATTCTACTTTTTTTTCTTAGAACAGTTTATCCCACCCTTAACTCAGATACGAGTCCATATATCCTAACCCAAACGGAATACCTTGTCTAAGGGTGGGATATGATCCCGACCCTGCTCTTATCCTTCGAACAAACAGGCCGGAATAAGGAGGGTGTCCGAACACCCGTTCATGAACATACACCTAATAAGCATCCAAGAAAGTAACATTGTGCATGGCATCTGCAATCTCTAAATTACAACAAATATTACCCATATTATTTTCATTACGTACTGTCAAGAGATCAGCCATGCATGCAGTTAAAGTTTGTGAAGGCGTTGGGGTTTCGATTAACTCCGTTAGGGTCTCTTTGTTGTTCAAACACGGTAGTTCCGAGGTGAGAGTGAGTGAAATGTTTCCTCCTGGAATACTTATTAATAATTTTATATTGCACCTCCCTCTTCAGTATTAGATGATCATAAACAAGGAATGTAGAATCAGATCGCATCTGCCGATCCGATCGGTTTTCAATCGGTCCGATCTGATACCATAACAAGTAATTAGTATGACATCAGTAACTATCTGTAAACATGCATGCCATATCCTCATACAAGTCAAAGATCCAAAGATGTAACGATAGCCATATATGTGCCCATCTGAAAATGAAATTTAATAATGATAATCCATGACCATTCTGAATACTGTTTTTGCTCGTTAGATCTTATGTATGTGAAAAGGCACATTCATTGTATATCATCACTTTAGTCATAAAAGTGCATCTCCATGACCATGGCACTTCAGTAACTCCACTTGAATCTGTTCATTTTAGGTTGATCTTCTATCTGCCACCAAGATTAAGGGATGTGCCCAAGATCTTGTCTTCGAAATCTTCAACCAAAGCCTCAATCCCTTTTTTTCTCCCCACCACCACCACCACCGTCATCATCATCATCGTCATCATCATCATCATCATCATCACCTTATCCCAATTAATTGGGGTCGACTACATGAATCCTGTTCCGCCAAAGATTTCTATCATGTGCTGGATTGCTGTTCAGAAATTCAAAATTTTGCATGTACTGTGTTTAATCAAACTGCAAGCTTTCACACCCGCCCCCCCCCCCAAAAAAAACATGCCCTCGATTCCCTCTCTATTGAGTTCCGTCCATCATCAAGAATCTCCAATTCACTGCTGTCTCTACCATTCTACCAACTCAATAGATGCCGCCTTCCCTCAATCACAGGTCACCCCAAAGCAACCTCTTATGATATGTCAAGGCTCAGCAGCAAGTTGATCGTCTGATCAGTCCTACCTGAATGAAATTTTCATTTGGGAAAAGAAAGCAAGAGGAATGAGCACAACAAAAACTGCTTGAAAGACCAGCCACATGTCTTTTGACAAAGCAAAAGGAATGGTCTAGAACAATATTAACCCCAAGCCTATGTTTGGCATTGGGATGGGGCAGGGATAAGGTAACATTTATAACAACATTTATATCAATCTTTCTTAAGTTCTTCAGGGAAAAAATCAAGGAAATGTCAAGGATAATTTATTATTACTTTTTAATGGGAACAGCTTGCCCCCATTTTCCTTTTTAAACACATTCACAACAACAACAAAAACAAAACAAAGTTCTAAGAGGCACACTCTCCCTTTGTTAACCTAAATGCCCATCTCATTCATAAATGCATCCCTATCCTAAGTGACTATCCCCATCCCCAGAGTAACACCACAATGAGATTTAGATTATTTGTGAAATGAGTGAGTTACACCCATTCCATTTATGTTACCCCAATCCCAATCATGGGCTAAAACATTTTGTTCGAAAAATCTACAGCTAAAATGGAAGTACCAAGTGGCATTTGATGAGCTTAGGCACTACATGACAGCATAATAATCAAGAATTTACTGCTAGGATTAACTTCATATACTCTGTTCACCTAATGTGTCTCTTAAATCCTAGAATGCTTTCACTAGATCTATCACAATCTGCATATAGACAATGCACAACTGGAGATATCTGTATCACTATTACCATCTATGTGAAAATATCGGACTGTTGTATGATTGAGAAAGTATTCAAGGGTGAAATATGTAAAACCATATGAAAGATAAGTTATGCTGTTTTTCAGGAAAATTAACTAAATGCCTAAGTCCTATAAAAACTTATGACCCCCATGGATTAAGGTCTTTAAGTGCATTCCAAAATCCTTTTCAAGTTGAGGCAATTGCATTACCCCTAGTCACTCAAAATGTAAAACATTTGAAGGGAGGCCCTCTGAATTGTATGCCTCAACAGAGGTGATCAATGCTACTGACTAGGTGACCCTGAATTTAAGGCATACATTAGACTTATCATTTACCATAATATCACATGTAGAGAGATTCAGATTGGGAAGTAAGCAACCTCTTTCTCACATCTCCAACAGCTGAGAGGCCTGATATGTTTCTCTCTCCTTTATTATCTTCATGTTTATCGTCTGGGCAATGATATCTGTGCACACTACTCCAAAGATGACGGCCACATAATCTTGTATCTCTGTATACCCAATTTTTGGGCAAATAGTCACTTGTACCACCTCCTTTTAATCTAATCTTATGCCCCTATATGAAATTATTTTTTTTTTGGTGGCCAGTACGATTTCCTTCCCATTTATATGTGACAACCATGTATCCTTACTTGCAGTCATCAGGCACTCTGGTAGCAGCAAGAATAGCCCCTGCTCTCCAAGTTACGCCAGATGTGCCATAGGATCAAATTAGTTACACCGCTAATCATCTTCCAGACAAAGATATGCCCGACTGTCCAAGCTCTAAACTTTTATATGCTGCCTTCAGTTCGATCAAATTAACATTGGAGTCAGTTGCACTTTCTGCAGCAGTAATTAGAACCTGAGGAGCTGTCCAAACCGGTCTCTCGTCACCATTTCAGTTCTTTAGGGAGTCATAAACACCACCCTTTCCCCGTTCACTTGAGTCCAAACATCCCAACTTGGCCTCTAAAGTTCTGACATAATTAATGGAACCATTTGCCACATATTTTTCTCAAAATTATGTATACGTAGATGGATAAGGTCGTTTTCTATGATGTCCCAAAGTTCTGATGAATTATAAAGCTAAAAACTAAGTCCTTGGTACAAGTCAAACTTTACCAATTATTTATAGCATTAACAAACAGATAAAACATGCATGCCATATTCCAGTCCAAATCAAGCATCCAAGTACCTAAAAGCTGTAGCCACATACTTGTTCCTTTTGGAAAGAAAAAAAAGGTAAATCCATGACTATTCTAAAAATACAGGTTGACACTTGCAAGTATGATCTAGCTTAGGTTATCACTTGGAAGAAGGATCTAGCTTATGAAAAACTGAAAAGGCACACCACTGCTTTCAGTTAAAACATTATTAGATAATCTGTTTTTTGAAGGACTCATCTAGATAGTCTTATGTTGGATTCACAGTTGGGAATTTCAATTTTTTTTGAAAGTGGGTAGTACCACTGTTTGTATAAAATGAAAAAGTGGGTATACAAATGTAGTAAAAAAAACTGCCAAAAAGAGGTCCTGTACAAAATACGACACCAAGGCGGTGTGTGACAGGCCAACCAAAAAGAGGGAAGTTGAGGGCATTGATATTATAAAGCAACACCGCCCATTCCCTCTCTCTAGTACAAACAAAAGAAATAAGAGAGTCCCCCACTCTAGCCTCCCTCCTAAAAATCCAGTTGTTCCTTTCATTTCATAAGGACGATAGTGGCATGAAGAATGAGCCACCGTACAACACAATCACCTCTGAGGGGCCAACTTCTCCCCCAAGTCCTAATAAGGTGGTGAACCTCTATGTGCCTGCCAAGTGTACAGCAGGCTCTCATAGACAACCCATCTCACACTGCTTGCGAGTAGGAGCACCCAACGAACAAGTGGCCCATAGTCTCATCCTCCAGGCCACACAAGTAACAGGTCAATTGGATCCCCGCTATGAAATGGCGAAGCCTCTCTCGAGTGAGAAGCCTCTCGTGCGAAATCCTCCAAGTCAAAATCTTCACCTTCAATGGACTCCTCAGCTTCTAGAACTGGGGGGCAAGGCTGTGTTTAATCATACACATTGTCGGGAGTTTCAAATTAACATACACATTTAATCAGAGTGCAGGCTTTTATTTTTCTAAAACTATGCACCCTTATCTTCCCTCTCTATTGTGCTCCTCCTATTCTCAAGAATCTTTCATCCACTGAATTCCCAGCCTTTCTTCCAATTCAATAAGTGTCTTCCATCAATCACCCATTGTCCAGTGAATTAGTTTGAACAGTTCCACTTAAACCAGTTCTTCTTTGGGAAAAGAAAGCAAGAGAAATGGGGGGTTAGACCAGGTAGACTGCCACTTGAAATCCCAACCACTTATCTTTTTGGAAAAGAAATGGTTCAAATAACAATTCTAATCAAAATCTTTTTGGTAGAGAAGCCAACAGTTAAAATGGAAGTATCAAGGAGCATTTATTGGGTCTAAGTACTATGTAGCAGCATAAGATTTAGAAAACTAACTTGGCAGATTAAACTTCAAGTCTTCCATTCACCTAGCATAACTCCTAAAATCTAGGACCCTCCCACTGGGTCAAAAAGTCTGTATTGCTAATAGCATCAATGTAAAAATATAGAACTGTTTTATGTCTCTTATATTAATCCATAACATGAAGGAATAGTAACCGGCAGAAACAGTTGCAGCACCTATTTTTTTGTTTTCTTGTCCTTCGGCAACGGTTGTAAACAACATCCAAAATACTCGCTTCTAGAAGAATTAGTTTTCGGGCACAAAATTGAACTATTGCCTTAATTTTTGTTTCTGGGGAAACAAAAACCTCATTTGCTGTACCTTCATTTCTGAAAGATAAGGGTATAAGTCTTTTACACAAATGCCCCGGCTTTATTAGCCTCCTTTTCTCTTTCTGACAATTTTAAAGGGTGTGTGGTTAACAACACCAGATCAGCTACACTGTCAGAAGGTTGATTCCTCCACTATCCAGTTTATTTTGGATGGAAGGAGAAGCTGGTATGCATATTCTTTGAGTCTAACAGTTAGAATTAGATTTTACCAAAATCTGGCCTATCTTCTCTCATTTATTACAGCTATGGATCATTGATTTTCACAAAAGCTAAAGCTTCGAAATCGGTGAAGTAGCAGCAACAAATGCTGCCTGAAGATATATTGAATTTACTATTGGATCACAGATAATGGAAGATACCGTACGACCATTTCTAGTGGTGGCACTTCATCTGCTGTCCTTGCATGAGTGATTGTCCATTCCTTAAGCAAGGGTAATCTTGCATCCACCAAAGCATGCATCATTATTACTTCCATCAACATCAATACAAGTGTCAAGATAACACAAGATGAGGAGAAACAAAATAGGGTTATAACAAAAGTTTTAAATGATTATTAAACATCTGATGTCTTTTTGAAAAACCATAGGGAAAAATGACCATTTTCCAAGTCGATCCTTACAGGTGGAGACTATATCCCAATTGTATGACAGCATGTATAAGCCACTATATTTCAAAGATCATCTCAAAATAAATAGACATTAGATAGTTCATTCCAGTATTAAGAAGGTACTATATAGCTTTGTGCCTGATAAGATATAGCAATTACCCTATCAAAGCTTACTTATATAATAATTAAGAAGGAGAAATAAATCTAACATATCTCACTCTCATTTTTAACTCCATCCTATCCTAATTCCCGGTACAGATGCAACTATACATGAAAGTGGCGACCAGCTCACCTTCCGTGAACCATCGAATCAGTCTGCGGGGCATCTGAAGGATCCCAGTCCATAGTACTTGAACAGATTGCAGATAGTGACACAAGGATTTCCCCCATGGTTAGACGAGAGTTGAGATCTTCTGCCACACAGCACATTGCCAGCTGAGACATGGCAAAGGCCAAATCGAATGGGTATTCATCATGTAAACAACGATCCATGAAACTTTTCAGCTTCTCTATCACATTTTCTCCATTGAGTACATGACGAATGGATCCCGACAGCAAATAAAGAACCATTGATTCGGAAATTGAAAAAATTATTCAAGAACAACAAAATGTAGAGAGATCTGTGAAGCTACATTCGGACCAGGAGAGCCCGTGAAGCTGCCACTCCTAGGTCTTTGCCATGACAATCTGTTCACTACTGCCAATTTTAATCGATCCCGATGTGGCTCCCAACCACAGGGAAACCGAATACACCGGAGAAGAGTCCAGGAATGGAACGAATCCGACGAACTCAAGGATTAAGAGGAATCGGCCAGTTCATTGGTAGGAGAAGGATGAGAGTAGATTCTTCCTCTTCTTCTTGTTCGGGGAGGCTCTGCTCTTCTCACCTTATCTCTCTCTATTTGTGTTACAGTCCACATTGCTTTTAATTAACTTCTTCATGCATGGAGAACATGAAGGATCTTTGCGCCTCCTATCCTCCTCTGTTGGCTGAGAAAAGAACTTTACTTGGAAAGGGACTTATTATCGTTATAGTGGATAAATGTAATGCAAAAAATAAAGACATAGGCCCTTGGAAGAAGTGCCATTTTCAGCACACGCAGCACTCATCTCTAAAAGGTTCTTGCACATCATTCCTAAAGAATGGGAACTAAAAATATTCCATGCCCAGAAATGAAACGATTTTGTTAGGTTATTGTCAATCATAAGGTTTATGCAACCAAGATCGGGAGGCTAGGTCCTCATATATCTAAAGGTGGACGCAGATAAGAGAAGGTAGCTGTCCAGGGTTACTTCACATTGTGTCCGGCACACTAAATTCAACAGAAAAACAACCGTTATGCTCGGATACTAAATTGAGAAAGGTAAATTCTGTAACATTGCTGCCCACTTGCATTCAGTCACAAAACCAAGAGAATGTCGTAGCAACAAGATATTCACTAGGGCTACTCAAGCATCGGAATTGCCATCATCATTAGAGGGCCTTTTCACAGCTAAATACAGATTTTTGAAGAGCATCTCCAAATATCTGCCGTCCTGCAATGATAGAAGCAATGAATTAGACAATGTGACGACATTGGCAAAATAGGAGTAGCCCTTATCTCATTTATTTATTTATCACAAATAAGAGGAGTATATCTCAACAGCGGAATGGAAAAAAAATCTACTTCTCTTAGAGGTTCCAAACAGAAAGTTATGTAGCTACAACAAAAAGAATATGAAAATATCAATAGAAAGTATCTCTGACTTGTTAAGTGAAGAAAACCAAAGTTAATAGCATATACCTCCTGCATCTCCTTCACAAATTCCTCCACTTCAGTCACCTTGGCGGCACAAGCTTTTTCAAATTCAGCTAATGCAATCCTGTCCTTTTCAACTGGATAGGAAAGAAGGTCCCTGAGCTAGACTTCCTATAAAAGTTGGGTAAGCCTCTACGAAGGCAAAGACTTCTGTTACTCACGTTGTTGTTCATGGTGCGCCAGAAGTTGCGCCTTTTGCACTTCAAATTTGGAGAACATCTCTGCAAATTCAAGGGTAATCTTTACTATTTAAGAAACAAAGAGATAAACAAACACAACAAGGACCTCCTGTGAGGGGCCAACTACCATGGGAACATCACATGTGAATTACAACTAAACGCATGAATAATTGCTGAAACAAAAGGAGAGAGACTCCTTTGAGCTTTTTGTGACCATAATGCCTTACCCAGTTGGGTGGTATTCGCTGAATATTTAATAGTCACTAGAAACACATCATTGAAATATTGGCGACCCTCTAGCCTCCCACCTAACCTCACTGTGTGTATGGTTCTATAGATCATGGAAAAATTAGCCACATGCTCCTTCCTCTACCCCCCACAAAACCAAGAAATAATAATACTAATAATCTCTGTACAGTATGCGTTGGTGGTCATTTCCTAAAGTGATGCACTAGCTGCAAAATGTAAATACCCCAACAAAAGATGCTTCACTCTCCAGAGAAATAGACCAACATTCTAGAGTAATTCAAATTGCAGGAAGCACCAAGAAAAGTAACAAGAAGGAATTAAAGTTAAATACTAATTTACCATGATAGAATTTCTTGTGGGATTCTTGGAACGTTGCATAGAATTTCTCCTGGGATGCTTGGAACGTTGCAAAGTCACTCTTAAGAGAACTTTCAAACTGCCAGTGGGCAAGTTAGTAGGACAGCTAAACAGAAACTTCAAGTAATTTACTTTAATTATAATTCAAAGACCTGTTCAGAGTTTTCCAACAGAGCCTTCATAAATTCTTCCCTGCCATTAAACAAGAATTCAATAGAATTGATGGTTGAATAGAAGAACAATTAGGGTAGAGATGGCTAATGAAAGGTAAAGATGGCTAGTAGGCAGAGTGTCGATAACATAGGCGTTGGAGTATTAAGCCATTCCACCATGTACATGCTAATAAGAAAGTCGGCACTTTGAGGCTCACACCAATAAACCAATAACGACACTTCATACTTACCTCTCCTTCTCTAATTTACGCTTGACAGCATCAATGAGGGCCCTGAGCTCTGATGCAACACTGGTTATGAAAGCATTGTTAGTTGTTGAGAAGCACCAAGAGGAAATAAGATGAAAATGCACTAGCTATGAGAGCCCGGGTAAGAAATTGCTGAATATAAATTACGCCATCCCTTATTTATCCGTGAATTTGCTTTTGAAATCCAAGAAACAAATGTCGATATTAAAGAGGATAGAAAAACACATGAAAATCTAGGTCCATGCTTTTAGTAATCGTTGAAGGATATACCGTCTGCGCGACTCCTCTCTCTTGTCCTGCGAACGCGCACTGTTACTCAGGTGCACCAGCGCGTTGAAGACCCCCGCGAAGGTGCCCCCCATGGTGCTGGAGATCCCAACATTTATCAGAAATATCAAAAACATGTATAAAAGAAACACCAAAAGGACACACCTCTCATCGACAGAGTCGTTGAGCATCCTCTTCATCGGGTTCGACGGACCCGAGTCCTCCCCCCTCCCTCCCCCAACTGTCTCTCGGACGATATATGCCGCGAAGGAAGCGTGGAGGAGCGGCGGTGAACAACTGTCTCGGACGATATATGCGGCGAAGGAAGCGTGGAGGAGCGGCGGCGATGTTCACCTGTCGAAACAAAAGCCATCCCTTTGTAGCGGGTTAGGGAGGGTTTTATTCGGATGCAATTTTTTTAGTTATTTTTTTATTAAAATAAAAACTAAGGAGATGACATATTTCTTAATTTTTATAGAGTAATTCACCTATTCTTTAATTTTTCCCATAATAAAAATATGTTCTAAATAATTTTTTTAGAGAATCTCACAGGTCTAGCCGCCTCAACCGTCTAGTAGATGAATAGAGTGTACCCCTTGACCTTGCCTATATGTCGATTGAAACCTAACGACCCCTCCTCGATCTCACCATAAAATAAAAACTTCCCATCACATATAATTCGCATTCAAGTTAATCATTGAAGGATTTACCGTCCGATCATCTCTTCTCTCTTCTTCGGCCAATTCTTCTGTGACTTCTCCCTGATCTTGATCATCAACGTAGAGATGAGCCCCTTGATGTCGTTAGAGATCCCGACAGTTCCCAATAACATCATAAACCTATAGAAAAGAAACATCAAAGGAATAGGGGGGCTCGAGAACACACGTATGTAGATTTAGATCCGCAATGAAATCGTCGTCAAGTCGCATCCTCTTCCTCCGCTTTCAAAGACCGGTGTCCTTCCCCCTCCCCTCCCTGTTTGACTCTACCGGCGACGACATCTTCCTCCAATGACGTGACGTCGATGCGAAACTCTATTTTGCTGTGAGTTCTCCTGCGTTGGGGGCGGAGGAGAGAGAGAATAGAAGAGACCTATGTAATAGTAGTGCCAAAAATGTGTTTTGATTTAGTTTATAAGTTGCAACTCCGCTTTGATAGCAAGTTAAACAGGTTTTTAAACTCGTAGTTAATTAAAAACTTAAAAGCGAACATTAAATTTTAATTATAAAAATATTTGTTATTTTTAAATTTTAAGTAATAACATTAATGCTATATTTTAATAAAAATTATTATTATTATGATAGATTTATTTTATAAAATTTATTAAAATGTTTAAAATGCTAAAAATAAAAATATTTAGAGTAAAAGGCAATGTTAATTATAAAAACAATGTTTATCAATTTAACATTTTAATTATTTGTATTAATGTTAATTGTTATTAAAAATTCATTATTTTTATGATCATTTTTTATTTTTAAAACTATTAAAGAATCTTGAAAATTATGAAAAGATAAAACTTTCAAATGAATAGTAAAGTTTAATGGTAAAAGTAACGTTTATCACTTTTAAAATTAATTAGTACTAATTATAATAATTTTTACTAAAATGTTTAGATTTAGCATTAGATTTATTTTATTAATTTTAATATTTTAAAATTTTAAAATTTAAAATGACGTTAACTTGTAATTGTACAAACAAATGTTTATCATTTTAAATTTTATTTATTACTATTTATGATACTTTTATTAAACTTTTTATTATTTTGATGACATATTTATTTTATAAAATCTATTACAACATTTAAAAATCTAAAAACTTTAAATTCAGCTATAACTTCTAATTATAAAAATAATGTACATGACTTTTAAATTTTCATTATTTGTATTAATGATAATTTGTATTAATTTTTTATTCGGAAGGTAGTTTTATTCTATAGAATCTATTGAAAATATTTAAAAAATTTTAAAAATAAAAGATTTAAAGAAAACATTAAATTCTATTAGAAGGGGTGAAATAATTTGACTCAATGCAAATATACACGGTCACCAAATGCTTGTCCTCCATTTTATTTACGAGGAGGGCTTTGTCACTCTTACAAGTTTTTTCAGATAAAATGATGATCGGGACATTAGATTTGATGAGAAAGGCAACAACAGGTCATGCAGATGAACATCCAAAACATCAGAATCAGTTTTCATTCACAAAATGAGTTTCATTTACGTACATTCCATGGATTCACACAGAGACATTCTCGACCAAGATGTCCTCTTTTTTTTTTCAAATCACGGACTCTGGACTTCTTCAGGTTTACAATGTAGTGCATTACATTGGCTGCCAATGCACACCATCGACAACACTAAACACTCAAAACACTTGGAACATCCAAAACATCCACCGTTATAGAACATAGATCATGTTCTTCGTAATTCATTGACATATACAGACACCCACCGTTATACAACACACATGCGTATATAAACTGTCCATCTTTTAACATTAATATAAATAAGACATGATAATTGTCGACAACATCAATGTCTTCACATAATAATATTATACAATGTCTGAACAGAACTACATTATATAACCAGATCATGGAAATATCCCAATTACACGAGACATATAGTACCCATGTCTTATAAATACAACTCAGATCGTGGAATCTCATTTTTTTTCACTCTTCAGCTAAAACATACAAACTCGGCAACTTTTTAAATTTTATAAAATAGTTTTCCACATGTTTTTTAGGTACAAACATCCTCTCTACCAATGGATTGTAAAAACTTTGTGGGTGATAAAACTATTCTATCCGACAACAAAATTAAGCAGCAGCTGTAAGCATAATCACAGATTAAGAGAACAAAAATAAGGTAGAATGTGAAAAAGAATAAGATGTTAGGATGGGAAAACCAATATCCATGAGAAGACACCAAAATGAAAAAAAAAATAAAGGATAAGAAGACAAATAAAAAATAAAAAAATAAAAGTGAAAATGGAGTCCCTCTGTATGCTTTGTTCGCCTGGCAAAAATATCACTGTTTAAGGAATGCTCGTAAGAATAATAAAAATACTGTCCAGGAGAAAATAATCATAAATATTTATTGCCAACATGATAATTTTCTCATATGAGAGGAGCTCCACTTACAACAATGAAATAGCATGATAGTTTTCTCCCATATCTCCAACTTCCCGAGCCTCCACTGCTCCTTCCCATCCCTCACTCTGTCCTCCCACTCTCTACCCCTCTCTCTCTTCCCACACCTTTTAAAAGTGATGCAGCATTGGCACGACCTATCCTTAAAAAGCAATGTTTCCTGCTACATGTGCTTGGGAGGTGATCTCTAATTATCTCAACCTCTATGCACACATCTACACACATTTGTGCCTCGAATACATGTGTTCTGCAACTAATATATCTCAACCTCACCAGGAGGAAGTGTTTGAAAAAAAATGTCATATGAAGCCTTCAACCTGAGCACCGATGAACAAGAAACCTGGCCTGCCCAAAAGTCTGCACAGAGATCTTCGTGACATTCCCCCCATGACTCCATCAAAAATTACATTGCAATCCAATCCCCCACCTTTGTGTCCATGATATGCACATGCAGCCTCCAAAGCAGGTGTAAACCACCATCACACCCCAGGTGCAAAAAGCAACCAGAGAAGCTCATAGCACTTCTAACCTGTGCCATCGATGGGTGGAGGGATCAAAAATGCAGCAATGAACATGGCAAGTGATATGTGCAATTTTCTCATTCCTCGGGCTGATTTCATTGTGCCATTTTGTTTTTGTCACTATATTAGTTTCACCAGGTGAAAAGCAAATGGAGAACTGACAAATCATCTCCCACTTCCTTCGCCATGAACCAAACAAATGCACACCTGACACCATGATCTGATGATCAATTTTCAAACAATGGGGAACAATCATGATACTATAGATGTGGCTTTGCAAGAATGTTCAGTTCTGTTTTGAGGGTGCGAGGATGGGGAGGAAGTAGAAAATAGCAGAGATAAAAGGAATGCCAATGCCCCATAAATTTCAATCATGCATGAACTTTCAGAATATTAAATCGAAGACATAGAAAAGTATCTCGGGGATAACTCAGGAATGCCCCCCCCCCCCTCTATTTACAGAGAACACTCTCCCTCTCTCTTTTTCCTTGGACTGTTACAGATGAATCCCTTCCTTCTTGGACTACTGTGGAGCAGAAAAGAACCTCCTCTCATCCTTCTCCTACCTATGAACTAGCTGATTCCTCGGAATCCTTGAGTTCGTCGGATTCGTTCCACGCTTGGATTCTTCTCCGGTGTATTAGGTTTTCCTGTGGTTAGCAGCCACATCGATATCAATTTAAATTGACAAACATGAACAGATTTTCATGGCAAAGACATAGGAGTGACAGCTTCGTGAGATCTCCTGATTCGAATGCAATTTCACGTATCTCTCTCTATGTTTTGTTCTCCTTGAATCATCTTTTCGATTTCCGAATCGATGATTGTTTGTTGCCGAAGGCAGAGTTGTGGAGCACGGGAGCAAGACGGAGCATTGTTTTTCTTCTCCTATTGAGAAAACATATTAATCATTTAGACCGTGTCCACATAAATTGTGGTCAAACAAGGGTCAATAAAATTGGTGTTATTACTACCACTACTACTATAAAAAAGGTTAATTTCATATATATGTTTTTACATGATAATATTAAAGATATTGTTTTTAATTATCAAATATAATATATATATCAATACTATTAACTTAAAGTTTAAAAGTATCATTAAATAACGAAAATCCCCCTAGGGAATATGCGGGGAAGTTTAGAGTTGATATGAATATTGGGGTACTTTCATCGTTGTAACAATTTTAAAAATTTTAATTAATAATAATGATATTTATGATATTTGACACTAAAGAATGATAAGTTTGTATAAATGAAATTAACCCGAAGAAAAAAGGTCCATTGCCGTTGCAAAAAGAGTGTTCTCTAAGACCCACTTTGGTCGGTAGAGGGTTAACTTATGGTTAACTCAGCCTGATTAAGTTAACCCGGAGCTAATTCATTTTTATTTTGATAAGAGAGGAGTTAACCCGGAGGTAAAGAATTGGGTTTACTTATTTTTAATGAAGTGTGATTTGATAAATAATGAATTAACCTATAAATAATGACAACTAAAATATCACATTTGCCCATCTGCTTTGAATTTTTTCACATGGTCACATACCCCTTATTATTCACTTTATTTTTTTATTTTTTGGTTTAAAAGTAATTTTACTAGATTTTAAAAAATAAATATATCATCAAAATAATAAAATTTCTAAAAATAATAATGTTTACAATTTAAAGTTATCGTTCACTTTATACTTTTTAATTCTTATATCATGTAAATGTTTTTAATAGATTTTATGAAAGAAATCTACCACCAATATAATAAAATTTTTAATAAACAATTATCATTAGCACTACAAATTAAAAGTTAAAAGTGATAAACATTAGGTTTTACAATTAAAAGTTGCCTTTCACTTCAAAGTTTACTACTCTTAAAATTTTAATTATGGCCAATAGATTCTATAAAATAAATATAAAGTAAAATTAATAATTTTTTTCATAAAATTATCAGTATTACTACTGATCAAAATTTAAAAGTGATAAATGTTCATGTTTAGAATTTACTGTTTACTTTAAAACTTTTATTTTTAAATATTTATAATAGATTCTTTAAAATAAAACTACCATCAGAATAAAAAAATTAATACAAATTATCATTAATACAAATAACTAAAACTTAAAAGTGATATACATTAATTTTTATAATTATAATTTATAGCTCAATTTAAATTTTTTAGATTTTTTAGATATTTAAATGTTGTTATAGATTTTATAAAATAAATATGTTATCAAAATAATAAAAATTTTAATAAAATTATCGTTAATAGTACTAAATAAAAGTTAAAATGATAAACATTTGTTTTTATAATTAAAAGTTGATTTTTTTTATTTTTTACAAATATTAGAATTTATAAAATAAATCTACTATTAAATCTAAAAACTTTAGTAAAAATTATTATTCTTAGTACTAATTAATTTTAAAAGTGACAAACGTTACTTTTACCCTTAAATGTTACTCTAGGTTTTAAAGGTTTATTTTTTCACATTTTCCAAGATTTTTTTAATAATTTTAAAAAATATAAATTGATCATAAACATAATAAAATTTATCATTAATACTAATCATTAAAATTTTAAATTGATAAACATTATTTTTATAATTAAAATTACTTTTTACTGTAAAGATTTTTATTTAAAAATTTTAAAAATTTTAATAAATGTTATAAATTAAATCTATCATAATAATAATAACTTTTATTAAAATATATCATTCATATTATTACTTGAAATTTAAAAATAATAACTAATCTTTTTATACTTAAAATTTAATGTTCACTCTTAAATTTTTAGTTAACTACGAGTTTAAAAGCTCTTCCCTTCCCTCTCTCCTCCGCACCCAACACCACACCGGTCACGGCTCTCTCCTCCGCCCCCAACACCGGAACTCACGGCCAAATAGGGTTTCGACGTCGGAGGAAGCTGTCATCCGGCACAGTTGGAGGAGAGACAAGGGAGGACTCCGGTCCGTCGAACCCTAGGAAGAGGATGCGCGTCAACGACTCTGTCGCGAAAATGGAGAGGTGTGTCCTCGCATAACCATCCTTGCTTTGATATTTTTTTAATACAGGTCTCTGATATTTGATATTTCTGGGAACTGTTGGGATCTCCGGCATCATGGGGGGATCGGCAGTGCGGTGGTGCAGACGAGGAACGATGTGCTTTCGCAGGAGAAGGGAGATGAGGCGATTCGACAGTATATCCTTCACCGATTAGCTTGAATGCGAACTATGTGTGAGGCGTGACTCCGTGGTGTTGATGATCATTATTTTGGCAGCTATCATCGTTTCTGCTATACATCCCCGTTTTCCCTACTAGTTTGTTGTTGTTGTTGTTTACTAAAAACATGGACCTGGATTTTCATGTGCTTTTTCATGTTCTTTAATATCGGCTTTTGTTTCTTAGATTTCAAAAGTAAATTCGTGGACAAATAAGGGATTGTGTAATTTATATTCGGCAATTTATTCCCCGGGCTCTCATAGCTAGTGCATTTTCATCTTCTTTCCTCTCGGTGCTTCTCAACAACTAACAGTGATTTCATAACCAGTGTTTCATCAGAGCTCAGGGCCATTGTTGATGCTGCCAAGCTTAAATTCGAGAAGGAGAGGTAAATATGAAGTGCCGTTATTGGTTTATTGGTGTGAGCCTCGAAGTGCCGACCTTCTTATTAGCATGTACATGGCAGAATGGCTTAATACTCCAATGCCTATGTTATCGAATCCTTCAAGTTATCGACACTCTACCTGCTAGCCATCTTTACCTTTCATTAGCCATCTCTGCCCTAATTGTTCTTCTATTCAACCATCAATTTTATTGAATTCCTATTTAATGGCAGGGAAGAATTTGTGAAGACTCTGTTGGAAAACACTGAACAGGTCTTTGAATTATAATTAAAGTAAATTACTTGAAGTTTCTGTTTAGCTGTCCTACTAACTTGCCCACTGGCAGTTTGAAAGTTCTCTTAAGAGTGACTATGCGGCGTTCAAAGCATCCCATGAGAATTTCTATTATGGTAAATTAATATTTAACTTTAATTCCTTGTTGTTACTTTTCTTGGTACTTCCTGCAATTTGAATTACTCTAGAGTGTTGGTCTATTTCTATGGAGAGTGAAGCATCTCGTGTTGGGGTATTTGCATTTTGCAGCTAATGACCACCAACGCATACTGTACAGATTTTTTTATTTTTTTTGGTTTTGTGGATGGTTGGGGGGGGGGGGGGGGGGAGAGGAAGGAGTGGGTGGCTAATTTTTTCATGATCTATAGAACCATACACACAGTGAGGTTAGGTGGGAGGCTAGAGGGTCCTTGTTGTGTCTATTTATCTCTTTGTTTCTTAAATAGTCAAGATTACCCTTGAATTTGCAGACATATTTACCAAATTTGAAATGCATAAGGCAAAACTTGTGGCGCAACGTGAACAACAACATAAGTAACAGACGTCTTTGCCTTCGTTGAGGCTTACCCAACTTCTATAGGAAGTCTAGCTCAGGGACCTTCTTTCCTATCCAGGTGAAAATGACAAGGCTGCATAAGCTGAATTCGAAAACGTTTGTGCTACCAAGATAACTGAAGTGGAGGAATGTCTGAAGGAGATGCGGCAGGTATATGTCATTGACTTTAATTTTCTTCATCTAACAATTTAGGGACACTTCCTATTGATATCTTCTTTGTAGTATAGCTGAGTGTGGGCATTCTTTTTGTTGTAGCTACATAATTTATTGTTTCTATCATTGCAGGACCGCAGATATTTGGAGACTCTCTTCACAAATCTGCTTGCGTCTGTGAAAATTCCCTCTAATGCTGATGGCAATGCCGATGCGTGAGTAACTGTAACGTCTCAGACTAGTCATGCGTCGTAGTTAGAAACAAATTTTATTGTCATGCCTTCGATGTACATGACATTTGGCATTTCTGTGCTGTGTGGAATGCATCAGAGGACAAATGTGTGTGTTCTTTGCACAAGTATGCTTTGTGAGTTTGTAAGCAGGTTTGTGTTGGCAATTTGGTTTGTTGGATCATCTGTAATTCATAGCAAAATTCTGAAACTTAGAAATTCCGTTTCAATTGTGCTGGTTTATGTATGCTGGTACAGGTAATATATGAGGCTGGTTTCTGTATGAATGTATGTGCAGGTGCACATGCTTTGTGAGTTTGTGAATGTATGATATAATTCTTGTAAAAAGAAATTTGTGAATGCTGGTGAGTAGGGATTTGTCATTGGAGGAACTAGAGGTTGAGCATGCCAAGTGTGACTTTCAGACTAGTCATGTGTGACTTTTTTTCAAGCTGTGGTTGTTATGGTCATCCTGCAGTCACAGGACAAATGTGTGTTCTTTGCACAAGTATGCTTTGTTCTGTAGGCAAATTTGTATTGGCAATTTGGTTTGTTGGATCATCTGTAATTCGCCACAAAATTCTAATATAACATGCGATTCTGTATCAATTGTGCTGGTTTATGTATGCTGGTACAGATAATCTGTGAGGCTGGTTTATGTATGAATGTATGTGTAGGTGCACATGCTTTGTGAGTTTGTGAATGTATGATGTAATTCATGTAAAATGGAACTTGTGGAATGCTGGTGAGCAGGGTTTTGTCATTTGGAGGAACAAGAGGCTGAGCATACCAAGTGTGACTTTCAGACTAGTCATGTGTGACTTTTGTTCAAGCTGTGGTTGTTATGCTCCCTCAGTGCTGGTTGGGCATTGTTTGGTTTACTGTGAACAGCGGAAAGCACCTCATTCATCATCCTACTATGTTGCTACTATCCCCGTCACAGATTATCCAAATCCCTGTTTGGCGTCATCAATCTTTGACGAGTGAAGCCCCACCATCAACTAGCCTGCTGTAGCCATGGGCGACTTGCAAACAGGGACTCAAAACTATGTAGGTAGAAAGTATGATGGAACACTCTTCCAATTACAAAAGGAGTGGAGCAACTTTGGAACCACCACCACCACCTGAGAACGTGGGCGCGTGCTTTTATGGTGACTCTGTGCTCCTCCCAGGTTACCTTGTAATTGTTGTTGTGTGAGAGTAACTTTAATTGATTAGACGCCTACAAAATCTCGTGAGAAAAGATGAAGGCGACGACATATTATTGTATTAATATTTTAATAGAAGTTTATCTTTGGGTATACATGACATGAAATGCATGCACGAAGGGTATATATACAAATGCAAACGCAAGATATATTTTCACATAATTTTAATTTTAATTTTAAGAGGAGTATATATTTTCACATAATTTTAGTTTTGATTTTAAGAGGAGTATATATATATATATATATATAAGTAAAAGACCTTTCAATATGTTACATGTTTTTCTTGGCCTTGGAATCATCGAGGTCTGTTCCACTTGTGAAAATTTGTTGCTGGAGGGATTGTCCTCATTGATCATGAATCTGAAATGCTCAAAACTGGAGCTATCTTATGCAACCAAAATCATCTTGTACAATTAAGTAGAGGCATTTACACTTCTGGAAACCATCTTTGCAATCAACTTATCGTGGAATAAGAGTGATTCTACAGCATTTATTGACGAAACAAGCAATATCCAAACTCCCAGTGGATAGGTCTGAGAACCAAGAACATTATTCAAGAACATAAGTCCATGTTCTAGAGGCAAACACACACCACACTTCCCACAGCTCATGGACATGCCCTCTACTGCCATATCTTTCTCCAAACCTATAATAATGAATAGAATATATATATTATGCGCATCCAACTTTCACCAACAGCGTAATAGAGAAACTAGAAAATTGTACCATGCTCATGGTTTGCCGACCCGGTGCATCTAACTTTCACTCTAATTACAAATCCCCTACATTACATTTCATCTCCATTATCGGAAGGAACAACAAGAGATTGCATCCCCAAGGGAGCCAGCTACTTTCTTCATATTTTTTATCTACTTTGTTAGGACTCCAATCTTCAATTTCAGTATTCCGGTTTTTTCTTCTGAGTGTTGTTGTACTATCTTCATCGACCCCACATATATGCACCCAACAGGCAATTGAGATGTCGCCAGATCGAAATCATCACATCACCTGAAGAATGCACATTGTCAGATAACAGCAAATTAAACATCAACACTAGGTCGTATGGAATTTAACAAGACATTCAATAATTGGATAGTTACGGTACCTTGCATTTGTAATTATGTCTGCCTGAATTTCTTGCAGATTGACTAGTCATTATGTCACATAATCCAGCCCCACATCGGCACTTTAATTGAGGCCACTCCGTGTGTCGTACAGCCTTGTTTTTTTTTGGAAACATAAACATACTGATTTCATTCATGACAAATGATCATCAAGTACATGGATACACAGAACACATAGACGAACAACAACGGCCAAACCGGGCCCAAACAGACGACCGACCAACATAGAGAAAAACATCAAAAGGAAAACGGCTTGTTTGTCATTGTTTCCTAAGCATGCATAATAACACAACACTATTTGAACAATTGAAGAATCCAAGTCGACGAACTTTATTTATTTCAGTACAGTCAAGATCAGCTAAAACAGATGCAAGGCATGTTTATTTGCAGGTTAGGTTAATGAGATTAACTTAACCGAGGGTTGGGTATTCCAACAAAATAGATCATTTTATTTTGATTAATAGATAAGATAACTTAAGATTCTTTCTCGAGAAATGTGAAATTTCTTAACCCCTCTCATTCTACCTTTTTTCCTAGAACAGTCTATCCCACCCTTAACCCAGATACAAGTCCATATATCCTAACCCAAATGGAATACCTTGTCTAAGGGTGGGATATATATCCAGACCCTGCTCTTATCCTTCGAACAAACAGGCCGGAATAACAAGGGTGTCCGAACACCTGTACATGAACATACACCTAATAAGCATCCAAGATATTAACATTGTGCATGACATCTGCAATCTCTAAATTACAACAAATATTACCCATATTATTTTCATTACGTACCGTCGAGAGACCGGTCATGCATGCAGTTGAAGTTTGTGAAGGCGTTGGGGTTTCGATTAACTCCTTTCGCAGCTTCCCCTTTAAATCTGAGCTGTTAGATCAATCTCGAAGCAACACTAACTTAATTTGGTGGGAGAAATGAGTGGATAAAACTGGCATGTATTCCATGTAACTAAAATCAACTCCAGTACTCTTGGTTATCCTCTCATTTAGAGTAATCAGCGTTTTAAAACTCGACTCAGCTCGGCAGATCTCACCGACCAACCCACCAATGCGTCTCACAATTGAGTTAAAATAATATTTAGACCATCTAAGATCTAAAACTTAATCAAACTTGATTAATCCGACCCAACAGATGACTGATGAGACTCGATGAACATGCACAACCGGAGAGTTGACCGTTTCTCAAGTGGAAATGGGAGAAGCAGGGATCAGCGTAGACATGATTAATTAACCGCAGAATCACTAGGTAATAACCTGGCTTATCACTGCCCCCAATAAGCTATTAGCCAATATAATTCTTTTTCTAATTTTTTTTCATAACATCCACGGGACAACATATAACCACCTGTTTGTTCTAATATTCTTTTTGTATAATTCTATCCTTGTTTTTAACTTTGAATAAAAGGAGAGTTATTAGAAAGACTCAACTTTTATAACCACTTAAAGTTTAAACATAATCACTACAAAAAAAGGGGAAAAAAGGCTTTCAACTAAATGAGAGCTCAATTTGGCCAAGCACTTGCCCAAGCCAGATGAGGGGCATAGGCGCATAGCAATAGAAGACCTGAGAAGGTTTAGGGAGAGAAAGGCCTCGTAATCCAAGGGGACAAACGAGTGAAGACACCGTCTACAAACAAATAAGCAATTATATGGACGGTCACCGAGGAGGCAGAGAAGGGTTTAGTTACGAAGAGGGGTTTAAGCTTTTAAGCTATCCATACTTGCTAGTTGCCAGCCAGGATCATGAGGAAAACCAAGAGGCATGAGAACAGCAACCCACCAGTACTCGAAGGCTCACCAACACACACGTACGTGCCGTACATGCCCCATCATCCACCGCATATCCCCTATTTATGAACACAGAGAGAGAGAGGAGAGTAGGAGGCAGCACTAGAATGGACACGCAGGGTGAAATAAATCTAAATCCAAACGAGAGAACTGAGAAAGTGAAGACATGGGTGAGAGAGAGAGAGAGAGGTGTACGTCCTAAGCAGTGAGGAGCTAGTTGTTGGGGGGGTTGAAGCCAAAGGGTTGGCAGGTGAACAGGTAGAAGGCGACCTTCTTCTTGAGCTTCCTCAGCAGCTGCACCTTGGCGCCACCCCAGCGAAAGATGACCACCACCGCCGCCGCCGCCCTGTGCTTCTTCAAGGAGGCCAGCTTGGTCTTGCCACCCCCATCCCCTTCCTCTCTACCACCACCACCATCACCATCATCATCTGTGTCCTCCCACCGCAGCGGGTAGCTCCTCAGGAAGACCCTCCGGTTGTTGTAGTCCTCCAGCCTGAAGCTCCTGGCTCTCATCCCTTCTTCCTCTTCCATGGTTTGGGCCCCCCTCTCCCCCTTTGCTTGCTCCCGGGTGGTGGCAGTACTCACTACTCAGGAGTACTCTGCAGGAGGAGGAGGGGAGAGCTGCTTAGCTTTTACTAGGAGTACCCTACCTTTTAAAAGCCCTCTCCCTCTACACCCTAATTAAATTAAACGTCCTGCCTGAAAGTCAAAGATCCAAAGATGTAACGATAGCCATATGTGCCCATCTGAAAATGAAATTTAATAATGCTAATCTATGACTGTTCTAAATACTGTTCTTGCTCGTCAGATCTTATGTATGTGAAAAGGCACATTCATTGCATATCATCACTCAGTCATAAAAGTGCTTCTCCATGACCATGGCACTTCAGTAACTCCACTTGGATCTCTTCATTTTAGGTTGATCTTCTATCTGCCACTAAGGTTAAGGGATGTGCCCAAGATCTTGTCTTTGAGATCTTCAACCAAAGCCTCATACCCTTTTTTTTTCCTGGAAGAATTGATTTAGATATTCATATGCTGGATTCCTGTTCAGAAATTCAAAATTTTGCATGTACTTTGTTTAATCAAACTGCAAGCTTTCACCCCCCCCAAAAAAAAACATGCCCCAACTTCCCTCTCTATTGAATCCCGTCCATCCTCAAAAATCTCCAATTCACTGCTGTCTCTACCATTCTACCAACTCAATAGATGCCTTCCCTCAGTCACGGGGTCATCCCAAAGCAACCTCTTATGATATGTCAAGGCTCAGCAGCAAGTTGATCGTCTGATCAGTCCTACCTGAATGAAATTTTCTTTGGGAAAAGAAAGCAAGAGGAATGAGCACAACAAACACTGCTTGAAAGACCAGCCACTTGTCTTTTGACAAAGCAAAAGGAATGGTCTAGAACAACATTATAACCCCAAGCCTATGTTTGGCATTGGGATGGGACAGGGATAAGGTAACATTTATAACAACATTTACATCAATGTTTCTTAAGTTCTTCAGGAAAAAAATCAAGGAAATGTCCAGGATAATTTATTCTTACTTTTTAATGGGAACAGATTGTCCCCATTTTCCTTTTTAAACACATTAACAACAACAACAAAAACAAAACAAAGTTCTAAGAGGCACACTCACCCTTTGTTAACCTAAATGCCCATCTCATTCATAAATGCATCCCTATCCTAAGTGACTATCCCCATCCCCAAAGTAACACCGCAATGAGATTTAGATTATTTGTGAAATGAGTGAGTTACACCCATTCCATTTATGTTACCCCAATCCCAATCACGGGCTAAAACATTTTGTTCGAAAAATCTACAGCTAAAATGGAAGTACCAAGTGGCATTTGATGAGCTTAGGCACTACATGACAGCATAACAATCAAGAATTTACTGCTAGGATTAACTTCATATACTCTGTTCACCTAATGTGTCTCTTAAATCCTAGAATGCTTTCACTAGATCTATCACAATCTGCATATAGACAATGCACAGCTGGAGATATCTGTATCACTATTACCATCTATGTGAAAATATCGGACTGTTGTATGATTGAGAAAGTATTCAAGGGTGAAATATGTAAAACCATATGAAAGATAAGTTATGCTGTTTTTCAGGAAAATTAACTAAATGCCTAAGTCCTATAAAAACTTATGACCCCCATGGATTAAGGTCTTAAGTGCATTCCAAAATCCTTTTCAAGTTGAGGCAATTGCATTACTCCTAGTCACTCAAAATGTAAAACATTTGAAGGGAGGCCCTCTGAATTGTATGCCTCAACAGAGGTGATCAATGCTACTGACTAGGTGAACCTGAATTTAAGGCATACATTAGACTTATCATTTACCATAATATCACATGTAGATAGATTCAATTTGGGAAGTAAGCAACCTCTTTCTCACATCTCCGACAGATGAGAGGCCTGATAAGCATCTTCTGGAAGGTTGTTGGAGAGCTGCCACATGGCCTAGGATCACGTGCCAATGATTGGGTTCGAAGGCATGAAGTTCACGTGAGACTGGCTTGATCTTGGCTACTTTTCAGCTTTGGTGACCTATTTTTCACCCCTAATAGTCATTTGTCACCGTTATTCTCTATTTGTCACCACTGAGGGCTATTTTTCACCTTTATCGCTCAAGAGCAGTCACCGTTGTTGTTTTGTTACCGTTGTGAACTTGCAGGTCCATTTGTTGCTGCTGGAAGCTATTTTTCACCCATGCTGAGTATTTGTCACTCTTAGTAGACATTTTACACCCTTGCTGGCTATTTTTCACCGGTAGAAAGCATTTGTTACTCCGGCTAACTATTTGTCATCTGTAGTGGACATTTGACTTGACTGAGCTTGACTGGTTGAAGTTGACTAGAGTCAAACTTGATTGAGTTGACTTGGACTGTACTGAAATTAACTTTGACTGAAGGTGACTTTGACTGGAGTCAACTTTGACTGGGGTCAAGCTTGACTCAGTCAACTTTGACTGGAGTTGACTCTCCTTCATCGTTTACACGTACTTAGCCTCGTTGTCTTCCAAGCCAGTCATTTTTCAATGCTACTCATCCATTTTCACCCTTAGCTCACATAACTGCTTTCTAGTGAAGGCTGCTACTAAAATAGCTTCTCTTCTTCTCTTTTCTTCTCTTCTTGTTCTGGCTCTCCTTTTCTTCTCTTTTCTTCCTTTGATCTTGAAAGGAGTTAATCAGAGTCATTAACGCTTAATGAAGCTCCAGATTTGAGATGATGGGGTTAAGAAACCCATGCACGGTTAATTCCAATGAAGAGGTTTGATCTTTCTTCATATTGAAACAGCTACGAGCTATTTGTCACTGGTAACAGCTATTTTTCACCAATGACCAGCTATTTGTCACCACTAGCTCACATTTGTCACCCTTATATTCAAAGAACCATCGCCTTTGTTCCGTTTTTTTCACCTTTGCAAGCTTTAACGTACCTGCGTCGACTCCAAAGCCTTATGGCGTCGACGGCGCTTCTTCACTTTTCACATATCCAGCCTTGCAGCCCATTTTACACCCTTACAGAGCTATTTGTTAGCTTTATAGCCCATTTGTCACTGCTGACCACCTATTTGTCACCACTATTCCTTGCAAGCCGTCGCCTTTGACTATTCTATTTCTGCCTTGCGGGTAGCTCTGGCGTTGACTCCGTAAGCTTCTGGCGTCTACTCCATCAATATGATTTCTTCTTCTTTGGCCATACTTTGACGTGCAGAACTATTTGTCACCAGTGGGGACCTATTTGTCACCCTTAACACATATTTTTCACCCTTACCCACCACTTCTAGCGTGAAGCTCCTGGCGGGCTATTATAGCATGGCGTCGACTCCAAGACTTCATGGAGTCAACTCCACTGCCACATTCTCCATGATTTTAGCCCTGTCGTGCATTTGTCAGCCCTACCAGCCATTTGTCACTATTAAGGCCTCATTTGTCATTTTTATGCACCATTTACCTCCCTTGTGAGCGGCCTTGAAAAGTTGTTGCCGAGTCAGCTCCAAGTGCTCTTGGAGTCGACTTCTTTTCTAAATTTTCTTCGAATGGGCTCCTTATCAGTTCTGCAAGCTTTGTCTTTTCGTGGCTGACCTTGGTTGGTCTCATGATGCCAAATTTGAGCGTCCACATGTCTTAAAATCTTCCAAAAATAAATTACCATTTACTGAATTTTAAAATTCAGAAAACTATTTATGTTTACACATCTATTTCGGTTCTTAGTTTCTATTTTAATAGTCATTTGTGTTTCCAGAAATTGAAATTCTGAAAAAAGATTTCTGTTTGTTGACTCCATAAGCTTCTGGCGTTGACTCCATCAACATGATTTCTTCTTCTTTGGCCATACTTTGACGTGCATAACTATTTGTCACCAGTGGGGACCTATTTGTCACCCTTAACACATATTTTTCACCCTTACCCACCACTTCTAGCGCGAAGCTCCTGGCGGGCTATTACAGCATGGCGTCGACTCCAAGACTTCATGGAGTCAACTCCACTGCCACATTCTCCATGTTTTAGCCATGTCGTGCATTTGTCAGGCCTACTAGCCATTTGTCACTGTTAAAGCCTCATTTGTCATTTTTATGCACCATTTGCCTCCCTTGTGAGCGGCCTTGAAAAGCTGTTGCCGAGTCAGCTCCAAGTGCTCTTGGAGTCTAACTTCTTTTCTGAATTTTCTTCGAATGGGCTCCTTATCAGTTCTGCAAGCTGTCTTTTCGTGGCTGACCTTGGTTGGTCTCATGATGTCAAATTTGAGCGTCCACATGTCTTAAAATCTTCCGAAAATAAATTACCATTTACTAAAATTTTAAATCCAGAAAACCATTTATGTTTACACATCTATTTTTGTTCTTAGTTTCTATTTTAATAGTCATTTGTGTTTCCAGAAATTAAAATTCTGAATCAAGATTTCTGTTTTCAGAAAAGAAAATATTAAAGAAAACTGATTCTATTATATCTGAAATTATATTTCTGAAATTAAGATTCTGAAAAGTGTTTCTATTTAAATATAACTGTGTACAGAAAATAAAAGAAAAGTGTTCCTGTTTAAACTTTTTTCTGAAAACAAAAGTATAATTTTTAAAATACACTTCTGTTTTACAGAAAATAGTTTATGTAATTTTCATTTACAGAAAATAGCTATTTCTGTTTTTTAGAAAATAAATTTTGAAAATCAATTCCGTTTTAAACAATTTCTGTTTACATAAAATATTTTTTTTGAAAATTTACCTCTGTTTACAGAAAAATAAATCACTTCTGATTTTTTAGAAAATTCATGATATTATTGCTGTTTAAATTAATTAATTCTTCAGAAAATCTGAAAATCGTTAAAATCATTTCTGCCTAAATAATTCATTCCTGTTTTCGGATAATTAGATTCTGAAAATTATTTCTGTTTACTGGAAAATATTTATTTCTATTTTTTGAAAATAGAATCCTGCAAATTGTTACTTTTGATTGAACTAATTAATCTTAATTTCTGAAAATAAAAGTTAGAAAATTTCTACTTGCAGAAAAAATATTATTATTATTTCCTGCTTTCATTAAATTGTGCTTTTTTAGTTACTCTGTGATAATTTAAATTCAAAATGATTATTTATTGACTTTATATATTCAAGTGTTTTGACAAACACTCGACACATCTCATTTATTGATTTTGTCGACCCTTACACATTCTCAATGGCTAACCCAATAACTAAAGAAACACTAAGTGCCAAATCATAAATTTGATGGTGGAAATTTTAGAAGATGACAAAATCAAATGAGATTTTGACTAACTATCCTAGGTCTAATCTCAACAATTAGTGATGGCACCACTAAAAATCGGGGGTCGGGCACTTCCCAAAACACCACCCAACGGGTCCAAACCCGAGCGTCCCAAGTCCAAATCGAGCCCGAGACTTTCTCCTCCACCATAACACCGGAAGAAATAGACTAGCACTGCCTTCATCGGATACTAGGAGTCTTATTTGACAATCTTTATGACTTACATTATAACTCAAAGAGTGCTAGTGAATTATGGGATATCCTAGAGCATCACAGGGGCCTCTTGGAGGATCCAGCTGATCAACATTCAAATCAAGTGGGTTGAAGAGGTAAACCTAATAGTCACCATCTTTGAGAGAAAAGGGCAGCACAGTGCCAACAGACTCCCAGTCGACCGTGGACTGTTCACAAGTATGGGGAGTTCCAATTTTGAGCCGTGAGCTTTAGAAGAAGAACTTACCATAGCCTTCACGGCCTCTTTCTTGATGGGCATACATGATGAACTTACCATGGATGCACTGAAAATAGATACTGTCATCATATTCCATTCTAGATATGCTTGCCAGCCATTTGCCCAAATATGTACAGCATGGTTAGAGATGGGGGATCTGTGGAAGAAGATTATACGGATGCAAATGACTACCAGGTTGTTTGTTCGATATTGATGATTGGGACACCAGATTGGGATGAGATACAATGATGATTGGGACACCAGATTTGATGAGAAAGACTCTCGCAAGATGCTTCTTCAAGCGAGAGACTCCATCCTTTTTACAATAAAATCACAATAATTGCATTTGAAATGGTGCTTGTTTCCATCAATCATGACATCATGCTACCATCCAATGTCATTGTTTTGTGCTCCCAGAGACATCTAAAATCACATGTAATTATGCAATACATTAAATAGTTACATTTCAATAATCAAGAATCTATTTCATCATAGATTAGGATGGCTCTCATGCATCAAGCCCATATTCAAAAAAAATATTTTAATTTTATAATTTTTTTGAACTTTAAATATATAAATGTAATGACATTTCAAAAATTATAAAAAAATAATTTGATCATGGAGTCGCATGAAAACATTGGATCAGTGCCAAAACATTTCTATCTGAGCATCATTTATCTTTATTTCTCACTTTTTAAAATTTTCTAAATTTATTTAAATATTATTAAAAATATTCAAATTTCAAATCTACCCTAGATCTAGGCTAAATCTATGTAAATGCGGAGGGAAACATGTTGCAATCTGTGTATAAATACTTGCAACATGATTTTCAATCGACCAAAAATCGCATAAGAAACAAAAATCTAGAGTTCTAGGGTTCAATTTCATCGTGTTTAGGGTTTACCTTCAAGTTTCAATGCTCAATCCGCTAAAACTACCTCCAATGGGTAGAAAACAGCCTCCAATCTGGCTTCTAAGCTGTCTCCAATGATGGATCAGTCTCCAATCCTTCTTCCACGCCTAGAATGAGCCGATCGTCGCCCCCTACAAGTCAAACGAACCGAAGAGGCCACAGGTGAACAATGCGTCTGCAAACGTAGTGCTTTGAAGTTTTTTTTGGTTGGAATCGGGCGACTCACTGGGTCAAGTTGGATCCGCTTCGTATGACTCGCCCAAGTCGGCCCGATCCTCCACTGGTCGGTTAAGGCTCGTCATGACTTGGCCAGGCCAAGCCGGATCACGTCCCGATTTCTCATGGATCCAGTATGGCACGCCCTAGTCGGCCCGAGTCGACGAACCATGCGCATTGAAGGCCCCAACTTTTGGCGGAGAGGCAATTCTATTTTATAAATTTTCAAGTTGAGGACGTCATGTGGGGTACCTTTAAGCTTTTAATGCTGTGAATAATAAACAGTCTAACCTTATAATAGCAAGAATGATAGATGGTGGGAAGGCCCTTTCCTTTCCCCTGTTAAATACGAGGGCAAGGCGCAGGCGCCTTTTGCCAAAGGGGTAGCCCCTGTCCCCTTCATAATGACTAAACAAGGAAAGTAGAGGTCCCTTCCCATACTTGAAAATTGGGTTGGGAGGTGCCCAAGGAAGGAGGGGAAGGGAAAGAAATAATATCAGTTATCTTCATCTTCCAACCCATGTTATCGCTATAATCAGTACTTTTAACATTCTTTGCTCGATTACCATCAAAATCATCATCTAGAAGATAGGACAATAAAGGAAGAAACATAGATCATAACAAGGGCAAATTAGAAGGTAAACAACATAAAGGTCTTGTAAAATTTAGAGAGTTAAATGACATAAGAATATTTTTTTGCACATTTTCAAGAAAAAAATCAACCATAAATGTGCAGTCACACACAAATTCATACAAAAAGGGTATGCATACAAATAAATTCCATGATGGATTTCATAAAATTTGATTTAGGTGGTATACAAGAAGGTTTGCCGTATGGTTGGATCAAACTATGTTAGTGAGGGCTGACTCGATGTACCGTGCCAAGAAGAGATTTTTTCTTTTTTTTTTGCCCCCCCCCCCCCCCCCCCGTTGCATATCACCCTCTTCCCTCCCCCTCCACACTCTCCACGGCTAACAAGACCCCCACGTTGGTCGTCCCCATGGCTCCTAGAAGTTGTGCCTCCCACCTCGTCACTTGCTACCTGTTGGTGAACCAAGTCCTCATGTTCTAGAGCACCACCCATACCTCAGCCCCCTGCAGCAAGAGCTTCTCCACTCGTGTCCTACTGCAGTTCTGCCTACCCCCCATTGTCACATACCGCTCGCTCACTGGTACGAAAGGAGCACAGCTATGAAGAAGCAATGAAGGTAACAGTTCAAGGGAGTTGTGGTAGTTAGGACCGGTTCAGTGGTCACTTACGGTGATGATATTACAGGTGGAAAATAAGATTGTAAATTCCACATAACTGTGAGAGAATTGAGCGGGAATAGCTGTGAGAGAAGGATCTCTATAAATAGAGATCCTATGTAATTGATCGGACATGAATAGAATATCGAAATTCTGGTTTTCCCGCCTCTTCTATGGCTATGTCCTCTTCTTCTCCTCCTTCCTCTATTCCTCCTCCATCGTCTTATGCTTCAGCTGCTGCTCTGATCCCCTCTTCTTCTTCTTCTTCTTCTGCTCTCCCTCTTTCTTCTTACGCTTCAGTGATTTCTCTTAACTCTCCTCCAATCTCTGGACTTCGTCCCCATTCGTCAGGTGTTCTAGGTGCTTTTCCCCCTTTGCAGAAAGCTCCCAGCCGGAAGAAGACTGCAGTGGTGGCCTTGGCTTCAGATCGCTTTGCCATCGTGGAAGAGATTCCAAGGCTAGAATCGGAGAATCGTAACAAAATGGTGTCTGAGCCCTCCTTGGAAATTCTGCCCTCTTCTAGCTCCATGTCGCCGGATGAATTACGGCTTCTCCAGCACTCCCTGCAGCAAACAATTCAACAAGCTGTATCTCAATCGACAATGGATCTATCAACAAAAGTGGAACAATTAGCACAAAAGGTACAAGAGCTAGATCCCTCTTCTTCTCGCATGACTGGTCTGCTGGAACAAACAGTACACAGAATATTAGTGTCAGATTCTACTATACCACGGTCATGTCCAGTTATTGTCCAACATTCTCCGCAGATTCCTCCTGAATCTCTTAACCAGCAAGAGTTACTAGCTAACTCTCCTCCTGTTTTTCCAATGGCTCACCCTAAACCCCTTGAATTGTCGATGTTTGATGGATCTCGATTTGAGAATTGGAGATATAAGGCGGATTTATATTTCAGATATTATCAGTTAAGTCAAGAAAAGATGCTTTTACATGTTCAGTATGCATTTCTTGATCGAGCAATGAGATGGTATTGCTTTGTATATAAAGAACATCAATTCAAAACTTGGGATCAGTTACTTGCTGCAATAGAGGCGAAGTTTGGCTGTGATGAAGGGATCAACCCTCATATGGGGACCAGATTTGGTCCTGTTATCCAGCCACAAGATCCATGTGTCACTAGGTCATGTCCGACCACCAACTCCAGTTGCATTCCATATTCTCTTGTTCTTGGATCTGTTGATGATCTTAAAACTGCTAGTAAACTCAATTTCTGTCCTCTGACTTCACTGCGTCAACAGTGTGTAGATCGCACCCCATCTTCTCCTTCCTTATCTGCTCCAGTTGACGTTCTTGCTCTGGCAAATCCAGAAACTCTAATTCCTTCTGATGCAGTGGGATATCCGGGAAAGTTTGATATGCATTCCTCTTCAGTTTGTTCATTTCCCGGGGATGTAGACAATTCTCACGTGACTTCTTCCTGCCGTGCTACAAGTTTTAGTAGCTATTTTCCTGAGAATGTGACTGAGGACCAACGAGAATTTGTTATGGCCAAATCTGGGAATGTTGTTGTGCTATTAGACTCCTCAATTGAATCAGAAACTGAGTCTACAGCAGAAATTGTTGTTGCTGCTATTACTACCGTTGGTTGCCCTTTGGAGATGGATGCTGCATTATATGATGATAGATCCTTAGGTCTCATGTTTGTCCGACACGGGAGCTACTCTCATCTACCAATATCCATGTCTCATCACCAGCATTACTTGCCTTGCAGCATGAGAATGCTCAAAAGAAAACTACAGATTTTGTCAAAGCTGAAGTCCCAAAAAATGATTATCTCGAATTCATGGAGGATATTAGTGGTGATCCTGAGCTTCCTCCAGCACCTGTTACTATTGATAGTGGAACTTCTCTACAGATAACACCTTTCCAGCATGATGACAACAGAGACCCGCTATACATACTTACTCATCGGGTGTTTGTCAAATTACCCTACACAAATGCTTATGGCAAGATTGCTGGCAATAGTTCTTCCATACTAAGATCCTTGGTCATGGACTTCAGGAAGTGCAATGTTTTTCGTCACAAATCTCGCCCACCACCAAAACCACCACCATTTCCACCTATTTCATGTTTATGTTCCAATGTGAATTTCTCATGGTGTTTACTGAAATACCAACAAAACATCTCAAGCTTCTCAGCGTGTGGAGCAAAGGCGAGGATCAATGCAATGGCCCATCTAGCAGTTCTGGCCACTGTCACAGCTCCGCAAATTTCTTTTGAAGTATGCACGCCCATCCTTGATGAAATTCCAGACTTTGAGGCGAGTTGACTGGACTATGGAACTTTTCAGAAAATGTACCCCGACTGTAACCTCGTGGTCGAGGTTACTTCTCAAGGGAGGGGGGGGGGGGGGCGCATTTGATACGAAAGGAGCACAGCTATGAAGAAGCAGTGAAGATAACAGTTCAAGGGAGTTGTGGTAGTTAGGACCGGTTCAGTGGTCACTTACGGTGATGATATTACAATTGTAAATTCCACATAACTGTGAGAGAATTGAGCGGGAATAGCTGTGAGAGAAGGATCTCTATAAATAGAGATCCTATGTAATTGATCGGACATGAATAGAATATCGAAATTCTGGTTTTCCCGCCTCTTCTATGGCTATGTCCTCTTCTTCTCCTCCTTCCTCTATTCCTCCTCCATCGTCTTATGCTTCAGCTGCTGCTCTGATCCCCTCTTCTTCTTCTTCTTCTGCTCTCCCTCCTTCTTCTTACGCTTCAGTGATTTCTCTTAACTCTCCTCCAATCTCTGGACTTCGTCCCCATTCGTCAGGTGTACTAGGTGCTTTTCCCCCTTTGCAGAAAGCTCCCAGCCGGAAGAAGACTGCAGTGGTGGCCTTGGCTTCAGATCGCTTTGCCATCGTGGAAGAGATTCCAAGGCTAGAATCGGAGAATCGTAACAAAATGGTGTCTGAGCCCTCCTTGGAAATTCTGCCCTCTTCTAGCTGCATGTCGCCGGATGAATTACGGCTTCTCCAGCACTCCCTGCAGCAAACAATTCAACAAGCTGTATCACAATCGACAATGGATCTATCAACAAAAGTGGAACAATTAGCACAAAAGGTACAAGAGCTAGATCCCTCTTCTTCTCGCATGACTGGTCTGCTGGAACAAACAGTACACAGAATATTAGTGTCAGATTCTACTATACCACGGTCTTGTCCAGTTATTGTCCAACATTCTCCGCAGATTCCTCCTGAATCTCTTAACCAGCAAGAGTTACTAGCTAACTCTCCTCCTGTTTTTCCAATGGCTCACCCTAAACCCCTTGAATTGTCGATGTTTGATGGATCTCGATTTGAGAATTGGAGATATAAGGCGGATTTATATTTCAGATATTATCAGTTAAGTCAAGAAAAGATGCTTTTACATGTTCAGTATGCATTTCTTGATCGAGCAATGAGATGGTATTGCTTTGTATATAAAGAACATCAATTCAAAACTTGGGATCAGTTACTTGCTGCAATAGAGGCGAAGTTTGGCTGTGATGAAGGGATCAACCCTCATATGGGGACCAGATTTGGTCCTGTTATCCAGCCACAAGATCCATGTGTCACTAGGTCATGTCCGACCACCAACTCCAGTTGCATTCCATATTCTCTTGTTCTTGGATCTGTTGATGATCTTAAAACTGCTAGTAAACTCAATTTCTGTCCTCTGACTTCACTGCGTCAACAGTGTGTAGATCGCACCCCATCTTCTCCTTCCTTATCTGCTCCAGTTGACGTTCTTGCTCTGGCAAATCCAGAAACTCTAATTCCTTCTGATGCAGTGGGATATCCGGGAAAGTTTGATATGCATTCCTCTTCAGTTTGTTCATTTCCCGGGGATGTAGACAATTCTCACGTGACTTCTTCCTGCCGTGCTACAAGTTTTAGTAGCTATTTTCCTGAGAATGTGACTGAGGACCAACGAGAATTTGTTATGGCCAAATCTGGGAATGTTGTTGTGCTATTAGACTCCTCAATTGAATCAGAAACTGAGTCTACAGCAGAAATTGTTGTTGCTGCTATTACTACCATTGGTTGCCCTTTGGAGATGGCTGCTGCATTATATGATGATAGATCCTTAGGTCTCATGTTTGTCCGACACGGGAGCTACTCTCATCTACCAATATCCATGTCTCATCACCAGCATTACTTGCCTTGCAGCATGAGAATGCTCAAAAGAAAACTACAGATTTTGTCAAAGCTGAAGTCCCAAAAAATGATTATCTCGAATTCATGGAGGATATTAGTGGTGATCCTGAGCTTCCTCCAGCACCTGTTACTGTTGATAGTGGAACTTCTCTACAGATAACACCTTTCCAGCATGATGACAACAGAGACCCGCTATACATACTTACTCATCGGGTGTTTGTCAAATTACCCTACACAAATGCTTATGGCAAGATTGCTGGCAATAGTTCTTCCATACTAAGATCCTTGGTCATGGACTTCAGGAAGTGCAATATTTTTCGTCACAAATCTCGCCCACCACCAAAACCACCACCATTTCCACCTATTTCATGTTTATGTTCCAATGTGAATTTCTCATGGTGTTTACTGAAATACCAACAAAACATCTCAAGCTTCTCAGCGTGTGGAGCAAAGGCGAGGATCAATGCAATGGCCCATCTAGCAGTTCTGGCCACTGTCACAGCTCCGCAAATTTCTTTTGAAGTATGCACGCCCATCCTTGATGAAATTCCAGACTTTGAGGCGAGTTGACTGGACTATGGAACTTTTCAGAAAATGTACCCCGACTGTAACCTGGTGGTCGAGGTTACTTCTCAAGGGAGGGGGGGGGGGCGCATTTGATACGAAAGGAGCACAGCTATGAAGAAGCAGTGAAGGTAACAGTTCAAGGGAGTTGTGGTAGTTAGGACCGGTTCAGTGGTCACTTACGGTGATGATATTACAATTGTAAATTCCACATAACTGTGAGAGAATTGAGCGGGAATAGCTGTGAGAGAAGGATCTCTATAAATAGAGATCCTATGTAATTGATCGGACATGAATAGAATATCAAAATTCTGGTTTTCCCGCCTCTTCTATGGCTATGTCCTCTTCTTCTCCTCCTTCCTCTATTCCTCCTCCATCGTCTTATGCTTCAGCTGCTGCTCTGATCCCCTCTTCTTCTTCTTCTTCTTCTGCTCTCCCTCCTTCTTCTTACGCTTCAGTGATTTCTCTTAACTCTCCTCCAATCTCTGGACTTCGTCCCCATTCGTCAGGTGTTCTAGGTGCTTTTCCCCCTTTGCAGAAAGCTCCCAGCCGGAAGAAGACTGCAGTGGTGGCCTTGGCTTCAGATCGCTTTGCCATCGTGGAAGAGATTCCAAGGCTAGAATCGGAGAATCGTAACAAAATGGTGTCTGAGCCCTCCTTGGAAATTCTGCCCTCTTCTAGCTCCATGTCGCCGGATGAATTACGGCTTCTCCAGCACTCCCTGCAGCAAACAATTCAACAAGCTGTATCTCAATCGACAATGGATCTATCAACAAAAGTGGAACAATTAGCACAAAAGGTACAAGAGCTAGATCCCTCTTCTTCTCGCATGACTGGTCTGCTGGAACAAACAGTACACAGAATATTAGTGTCAGATTCTACTATACCACGGTCATGTCCAGTTATTGTCCAACATTCTCCGCAGATTCCTCCTGAATCTCTTAACCAGCAAGAGTTACTAGCTAACTCTCCTCCTGTTTTTCCAATGGCTCACCCTAAACCCCTTGAATTGTCGATGTTTGATGGATCTCGATTTGAGAATTGGAGATATAAGGCGGATTTATATTTCAGATATTATCAGTTAAGTCAAGAAAAGATGCTTTTACATGTTCAGTATGCATTTCTTGATCGAGCAATGAGATGGTATTGCTTTGTATATAAAGAACATCAATTCAAAACTTGGGATCAGTTACTTGCTGCAATAGAGGCGAAGTTTGGCTGTGATGAAGGGATCAACCCTCATATGGGGACCAGATTTGGTCCTGTTATCCAGCCACAAGATCCATGTGTCACTAGGTCATGTCCGACCACCAACTCCAGTTGCATTCCATATTCTCTTGTTCTTGGATCTGTTGATGATCTTAAAACTGCTAGTAAACTCAATTTCTGTCCTCTGACTTCACTGCGTCAACAGTGTGTAGATCGCACCCCATCTTCTCCTTCCTTATCTGCTCCAGTTGACGTTCTTGCTCTGGCAAATCCAGAAACTCTAATTCCTTCTGATGCAGTGGGATATCCGGGAAAGTTTGATATGCATTCCTCTTCAGTTTGTTCATTTCCCGGGGATGTAGACAATTCTCACGTGACTTCTTCCTGCCGTGCTACAAGTTTTAGTAGCTATTTTCCTGAGAATGTGACTGAGGACCAACGAGAATTTGTTATGGCCAAATCTGGGAATGTTGTTGTGCTATTAGACTCCTCAATTGAATCAGAAACTGAGTCTACAGCAGAAATTGTTGTTGCTGCTATTACTACCGTTGGTTGCCCTTTGGAGATGGCTGCTGCATTATATGATGATAGATCCTTAGGTCTCATGTTTGTCCGACACGGGAGCTACTCTCATCTACCAATATCCATGTCTCATCACCAGCATTACTTGCCTTGCAGCATGAGAATGCTCAAAAGAAAACTACAGATTTTGTCAAAGCTGAAGTCCCAAAAAATGATTATCTCGAATTCATGGAGGATATTAGTGGTGATCCTGAGCTTCCTCCAGCACCTGTTACTGTTGATAGTGGAACTTCTCTACAGATAACACCTTTCCAGCATGATGACAACAGAGACCCGCTATACATACTTACTCATCGGGTGTTTGTCAAATTACCCTACACAAATGCTTATGGCAAGATTGCTGGCAATAGTTCTTCCATACTAAGATCCTTGGTCATGGACTTCAGGAAGTGCAATATTTTTCGTCACAAATCTCGCCCACCACCAAAACCACCACCATTTCCACCTATTTCATGTTTATGTTCCAATGTGAATTTCTCATGGTGTTTACTGAAATACCAACAAAACATCTCAAGCTTCTCAGCGTGTGGAGCAAAGGCGAGGATCAATGCAATGGCCCATCTAGCAGTTCTGGCCACTGTCACAGCTCCGCAAATTTCTTTTGAAGTATGCACGCCCATCCTTGATGAAATTCCAGACTTTGAGGCGAGTTGACTGGACTATGGAACTTTTCAGAAAATGTACCCCGACTGTAACCTGGTGGTCGAGGTTACTTCTCAAGGGAGGGGGGGGGGCGCATTTGATACGAAAGGAGCACAGCTATGAAGAAGCAGTGAAGGTAACAGTTCAAGGGAGTTGTGGTAGTTAGGACCGGTTCAGTGGTCACTTACGGTGATGATATTACAATTGTAAATTCCACATAACTGTGAGAGAATTGAGCGGGAATAGCTGTGAGAGAAGGATCTCTATAAATAGAGATCCTATGTAATTGATCGGACATGAATAGAATATCAAAATTCTGGTTTTCCCGCCTCTTCTATGGCTATGTCCTCTTCTTCTCCTCCTTCCTCTATTCCTCCTCCATCGTCTTATGCTTCAGCTGCTGCTCTGATCCCCTCTTCTTCTTCTTCTTCTTCTGCTCTCCCTCCTTCTTCTTACGCTTCAGTGATTTCTCTTAACTCTCCTCCAATCTCTGGACTTCGTCCCCATTCGTCAGGTGTTCTAGGTGCTTTTCCCCCTTTGCAGAAAGCTCCCAGCCGGAAGAAGACTGCAGTGGTGGCCTTGGCTTCAGATCGCTTTGCCATCGTGGAAGAGATTCCAAGGCTAGAATCGGAGAATCGTAACAAAATGGTGTCTGAGCCCTCCTTGGAAATTCTGCCCTCTTCTAGCTCCATGTCGCCGGATGAATTACGGCTTCTCCAGCACTCCCTGCAGCAAACAATTCAACAAGCTGTATCTCAATCGACAATGGATCTATCAACAAAAGTGGAACAATTAGCACAAAAGGTACAAGAGCTAGATCCCTCTTCTTCTCGCATGACTGGTCTGCTGGAACAAACAGTACACAGAATATTAGTGTCAGATTCTACTATACCACGGTCTTGTCCAGTTATTGTCCAACATTCTCCGCAGATTCCTCCTGAATCTCTTAACCAGCAAGAGTTACTAGCTAACTCTCCTCCTGTTTTTCCAATGGCTCACCCTAAACCCCTTGAATTGTCGATGTTTGATGGATCTCGATTTGAGAATTGGAGATATAAGGCGGATTTATATTTCAGATATTATCAGTTAAGTCAAGAAAAGATGCTTTTACATGTTCAGTATGCATTTCTTGATCGAGCAATGAGATGGTATTGCTTTGTATATAAAGAACATCAATTCAAAACTTGGGATCAGTTACTTGCTGCAATAGAGGCGAAGTTTGGCTGTGATGAAGGGATCAACCCTCATATGGGGACCAGATTTGGTCCTGTTATCCAGCCACAAGATCCATGTGTCACTAGGTCATGTCCGACCACCAACTCCAGTTGCATTCCATATTCTCTTGTTCTTGGATCTGTTGATGATCTTAAAACTGCTAGTAAACTCAATTTCTGTCCTCTGACTTCACTGCGTCAACAGTGTGTAGATCGCACCCCATCTTCTCCTTCCTTATCTGCTCCAGTTGACGTTCTTGCTCTGGCAAATCCAGAAACTCTAATTCCTTCTGATGCAGTGGGATATCCGGGAAAGTTTGATATGCATTCCTCTTCAGTTTGTTCATTTCCCGGGGATGTAGACAATTCTCACGTGACTTCTTCCTGCCGTGCTACAAGTTTTAGTAGCTATTTTCCTGAGAATGTGACTGAGGACCAACGAGAATTTGTTATGGCCAAATCTGGGAATGTTGTTGTGCTATTAGACTCCTCAATTGAATCAGAAACTGAGTCTACAGCAGAAATTGTTGTTGCTGCTATTACTACCGTTGGTTGCCCTTTGGAGATGGCTGCTGCATTATATGATGATAGATCCTTAGGTCTCATGTTTGTCCGACACGGGAGCTACTCTCATCTACCAATATCCATGTCTCATCACCAGCATTACTTGCCTTGCAGCATGAGAATGCTCAAAAGAAAACTACAGATTTTGTCAAAGCTGAAGTCCCAAAAAATGATTATCTCGAATTCATGGAGGATATTAGTGGTGATCCTGAGCTTCCTCCAGCACCTGTTACTGTTGATAGTGGAACTTCTCTACAGATAACACCTTTCCAGCATGATGACAACAGAGACCCGCTATACATACTTACTCATCGGGTGTTTGTCAAATTACCCTACACAAATGCTTATGGCAAGATTGCTGGCAATAGTTCTTCCATACTAAGATCCTTGGTCATGGACTTCAGGAAGTGCAATATTTTTCGTCACAAATCTCGCCCACCACCAAAACCACCACCATTTCTGTCACGCCCCGAACAAGGCGGAAATATCGGGACGTACAGTCAGAGGCAAGCAGGAAAGAGAGAGAACTAATCTAAATACACAAGTGCTATGGAAAGGAAATACTAAATGATCATTAAACAACCAAACTGATACAATAATCTCAAATGCAACTTAATACAACTTGGAATAACAACCACTAAGACTCAACAACAACTGAAACTAAATGATCTCCAAACACAACAAACAATAAGTACACCGCTAACACACTAGAACTGATACACTCAAGACATCACTCCTGCCCTTCCCCGTCGGTAAGCGCGTCACCTGAGAAGCCTGGAAAGGGGGAAACAACGGGGTGTGAGCTAACGCTCAGTAGGAAATAACAGACATGTATAAGTGATTAACAGTTTAATTACATTTTCAAAATATCATGCTACAAACGATAATGCAATAAACAACGGTAATAACAAGATCTTGCAAGGTCAAGAAATACAATTGATAATGATTATCAAGGATAACAGATACAAGAATTTACTACAGGAGATATAACAATGAGATATGAGTAAGGAATTGGCCAACAAGCAAGTATTTTAAACATCTAACCAAGTATGATCAAGTAACAAGTAACAAGTACAAGATATTTTTGTCGTAGACGCCAACACTCAGGCAAGTACTTCGGTGCAATGCCCCACCTTGTCATTAACATCCCATGGGCTCACTAACTTTCGGGCGCTCTCCCCAGGACCAGACCGGGCCCTTATGATGCGATGGCATTGATTTACTGGGCCCAACGTCCCATCCGTCCAGACATTCAATCAATTTTAATGGCCAATTAATCAGAGGAATTTCTGCCATAAGTTCAGATTTAAAGGACTAACCTTGTCCTTGGATTCAAGAGTACAAAACACGGTCAAACTCATCTCCAAGAGATGTGCGGTCGTAACAGAACCGCTTGAAGGATATCTACGGTTCATACAGGACCGTACATACAAGAACTGGGCTGAAACTCAACCCGTGAGGGCAAGAAACGAACGGCTGACAGCAGGCCGCCCTAAGGTAAGAACAGTGCAATATAGGCCGCTCATGTCCAGAAGACATTAAGGCCCAAGAACGAAATATACGGTCCATACTGGGCCGTATAAGATATGCGGTCACGATCGGCCCGCCTAAGAGGTTATGCGGTCACATGATAACCGTGCATGCCTCTATTTGATCCAAGACTTAAACCAGCGGTTTAAGCTCACAAAACAGGGTATGCTGGTGTTAACCAGGTTCTAATCATGATTATAATGATGTTCCAAGATGACGGTAAGACCGCCGGATAGAGTTTCCGGGGGTAAAACCGAGACTAGTACGCTAATCGGCCAATCGGCTTCGCATAAAGTGGGAAAGTTAAACATGCTGTTCTACTGTAGTACAGCAGCTAAACAGCAAGTTAACAGTCATATTAATCCTAATGCCAAGCTAATTTAGCAGGGATTAGGTTATATATTAATCCAAGATGCCAAGAAAATAATTTAAGATGATAACGAGTTCGCGTAAGTCGCGTAGGCACGAATGACAAGCAATAATCAGAAATTTAGTTGCATATTTAAACAGTTATTAAATGGGTTTCTATTTCACTAATTGCCCTTAATGACATGCAAATGAATGCATTAGAACATAAATTAAGTCACTCTCTGTGGGGATAAACGGTTCTATATGGACCGTACAACTTACTGGGCATTCCGGGGCCGAACAGGGGTCACTCTGTGACACAGGGAGATGGACGGTTCCTCAGGGGCCGTCCATGGGTTTCTAATTATAAATTGTCATTTGAAACTAAAATGGATGCATCATAATAATTACTAAGTCAATTACTGGGTAGATAAACGGTTCTCGGTGAACCGCACAACTATCAGGCTTAACGGGGGCTAAACGGGGGCTGAACGGGGTTCAAACTGGCCTCAGGGAGTTGGGCGGCTCTCCCTGGGCCGCCCAAGTAGTTGGGCGGCTCTATCTGGGCCGCCCAAGGGGTTGGGCGGTCCTGGAAGGGCCGCCCATCCCTGGGTTGTGCGGCCAGTAAAGGGCCGTATATGTATATGTGGTCCATTCTGGACCTTATATCCAGATATGTGGTTCCTTAGGAACCGTTCAACCTGGGATGAGTGGTTCTTGAAAAACCGTTTATATAAGGGCATGCTAGGGTCAAAATTGGTCAAAAGGTGGGCTGGAGTTGGACGGTCTATCGTAAGACCGCCCATCTCTGGGTCTACGCCGGTCATCCCTGCCGCGTCCGGTGAACGCCGGGAGCTAGGGTTTGGATAGGGTTACACTAAAATGATCATAACTAATGCAATTGGACTCCAAATAAGGGGATTTTGGTATCAGTGGAAAGCTAATACAAAACTCTACCTATCTGCAAGGTCAATTTCATGATCAATTATTGGAATCGAGATCTATTAAGGCAGGAACACAAGAAACCCTAATTCTGACATGCTGTGACTAAAACGTTAAATTCTCTCTACATACAGAATGAAATTTGGGGATTCTTGGCTCAAATGAAAGCTACTTCGATGGTGAATCAAACCATATAAGATATGGTTCATGAGGATTAAGATTAATACTTCGAAAGCATAAATCAATTCGGATGAACACATCAAGAACACATCAAACTAGGTCTAAAACATGCTGTTACTATAACTAGAAATTCTCTACACATGCTTCATTAAACATAGGGCTTTCTACGTTAAATGAAAGCTAAGATCATGCTTATCATATCATATAAGTTAATTTAAGTTTAGTCTGTTACACCTACCTGAATCGAAGATTGAAAACGGGGCTAGAAATGAAGAACGAACTAGAATACCCTTCAGAAAAGCCTCGACTGCTCTCTACACACCTGATAAAAATTGGGGCTTTCAGTCCCAATGGCTAGATCTCGTCGAGAGGATCAATTTCCTATACTCATGATCGAGTTTTGGTTAAGAATGCCTACCTTAATTGAAGAAACAAGGGAGGAAGATGGAAGTCGACGGCCTGCCGACACACCTACAAAGATCGCCGGAATTCTCCCCAGATCTGGATCCTCTGTCGACACCACAGCAACCAAAAGAAAGAGGACTCGTAGAGCTTTCTATGTATAGCTCATAGACCTTCTGGAGAGTTCTGTGCTGGGAGTATTCGGCCGTGGAAGAGACGTGTTAGAAACGGCACCGTGATTGTTGACTTGAGCAAACGCGGCCGAGAGCGCCGCCTAGGGTTAGGTTTTCGCTAAATTTATTGGGGGCTTTTGATCCTTAGATCCTCACCGTTCATTTGGCTCTGGTTTGAGCTCATTTGGTCGAGAATTGAGCCTTAATTTCGTGTTTTAATCCAAGGTTAGGTTTGGGTCAAAAAGTGTGCAATTAAGGGCTTAATCTCTAAATAGATCCCACCACGGATTTATAATGACCCAAAGCCAGAAGATAAAATTGCAATCTACATCGACCTTAACCTGTTTACTATTTTTCTGAATTTTTATAGAGTGGTCGAAATTATCATTATTCTATTTCTAAGGAATTAAATATTAATAAATCCGAATTTCAATTATTAAATCCATAAAAATGCAAATTCTTAATTAACAAGAGCTAAATAAATATATTAAATCTAATAAAATAATTCGGGGTCTTACACCCTCCCCTACTTAAAGGAATTTGGTCCTCCAAATTCACTGCACTAACACTGCGAGTAGGGATAGAGATCGCTCACCTAGAATAAGTCGGGATACCGCTTCCGCATAGTCTCTTCAGACTCCCACGTAGCTTCTTCGGTCCCACGCCGACTCCACTGAATCTTGACCATCGGTATTGAACGATTCCGGAGTTGCTGTTGCTTCCGGTCCAGAACCTTTATCGGTCTTTCCTCGTAGGTCAGATCCTCCTTCAGCTCGAAATCCACATGATGTATAACATGAGTGGGGTCGTACACATACTTCCGTAACATAGAAATATGGAAGACGTTGTGCACGCCAGACAATTGAGGCGGTAAGGCCAGCCTGTATGCCACCTCTCCCACTCTATCTAGAATCTCGAACGGACCAATGTATCTCGGACTCAGCTTGCCATGAATGCCAAATCTTCGGATCCCTCTCGTCGGAGAGACCTTTAAGAATACATGCTCGCCAACCTGAAATTCCAATGCTCTCCTCCTGTTGTCGGCATAGCTCTTCTGTCTTGATTGAGCCACTTGTAACCGGTCCCGGATAATGCGGATGTTCTGTGAAGATTCTGAGACAAGATCCGGTCCAAGCCACTGTTTCTCACCTACCTCGTCCCAACACAACGGGGAACGACAACTTCTGCCATACAAGGCTTCAAATGGAGCCATCTGGATACTAGACTGATAGCTGTTATTGTAGGCGAATTCAATTAGTGCCAAATGCTCATTCCAAGTACCACCAAAGTCAATCATACATGCCCGCAGCATATCTTCCACTATCTGATTGGTTCTCTCCGTCTGCCCATCTGTCTGCGGATGGAATGCCGTGCTGAAATTCAGACGAGTACCCAAAGACTCTTGTAGTCCCTTCCAGAAATGAGAAGTGAATCTAGGGTCTCGATCAGATACTATATTCACTGGAATACCATGCAACCTCACCACTTCCTTCAAATACAAAGCTGCTAGAACATCAACTGTCCATTTAGATTTAATGGACAAGAAATGGGCTGACTTTGTCAGTCGGTCAACAATCACCCAAATTGCATCAAATCCACCACGAGTTCTAGGCATACCCATGATGAAATCCATGCCAATACTCTCCCACTTCCATTGGGGTATGTCGAGTGGTTTCAATTTCCCTGCTGGTCTGAAGTGCTCAGCTTTAACTTGTTGGCAAACTAAGCATTTACTTACGAAGTCAGCGATTTCCCTCTTCATATTCATCCACCAAAAGGATCGCTTCAAATCTCTGTACATCTTAGTGCCTCCGGGATGAATGGTGTATCTGGATCTATGAGCTTCCTCAAGAATCTTGTTCTTTACTGTAGCTTCATCAGGTACACAAGTTCTGCCTTTAAATAATAATCTACCATCATCAGCCAACCCGAAATCAGGTCTGCTGCTCAAGCTTCCCTTGATCTGTACCAGCTCGGGATCATTATCTTGCAAGGACTTGATCTTCATCAATAATTCAGGTTTAAGTTGAATCTGAGCAATCAAAACCCGATCATTGTCAATATTAAGATCCAGACTAGATAACTGTTCCAGTAACTTCCATTCTTGCAACATGAGACTTGACAATCTAGCTACTGGCCTCCGGCTTAATGCGTCTGCCACAACATTGCCTTTGCCAGGATGATACTCAATAGAAAAGTCGAAGTCCTTCAAATACTCCAACCATCTGCGCTGCCGCATATTGAGTTCCTTCTGAGAGAACAAATACTTCAAACTCTTATGGTCTGAAAATACCGTAAAAGATTCTCCATACAGGTAGTGCCTCCATATCTTCAAAGCAAAGACGACTGCTGCAAGTTCCAAATCATGAACAGGATAATTCTCCTCGTGCTTCTTCAACTGCCTAGAAGAGTAGGCAATCACCTTCCCATGCTGCATGAGTACACAGCCTAAGCCAATTCCTGAAGCATCAGTATAAACGACAAATCCTCCTTCACCAGAAGGTAAAGCCAATATAGGTGCAGTAGTCAAACAATCCTTTAGAGTCTGAAAGCTTCGCTGGCAATCGTCTGACCAATCAAACTTGTTCTCCTTGCGGGTTAACCTTGTCATAGGTACCGCAATCTTAGAGAAATCCTGGATAAACCTTCGATAATAACCTGCCAGGCCAAGAAAACTTCTAACTTCCGTCACACTGGTAGGCTGCTCCCAATTCTTCACTGCCTCAACCTTCGAAGGATCCACAGAAATACCTTCATTGGTGATAATATGTCCGAGAAAGGACACTTCTTGCAACCAGAATTCACACTTACTAAACTTGGCATAAAGTTGATGATCTCTCAATAACTGCAATGCCATCATCAGATGTTCAGCATGCTCCACTTCACTCTTGGAATAGATCAAGATGTCATCAATAAATACCACAACCCATTGATCAAGGTAGGGCCGAAATACATTGTTCATCAACTGCATGAAAGCTGCCGGAGCATTCGTTAGACCAAAAGGCATAACGACAAATTCAAAATGACCATACCTGCTGCGAAAAGCTGATTTATGGATATCCTCCTCCTTAATCCGCAACTGGTGATATCCAGATCGAAGATCGATCTTAGAGAAATATTGAGCTCCCGCTATCTGGTCAAACAACTCATCAATCCTCGGCAGTGGATATTTGTTCTTGACAGTCAACTGGTTTAACTGCCGATAATCGATGCATAATCTCATCGAGCCATCTTTCTTCCGAACAAACAATACAGGGGCTCCCCACGGAGACGTACTAGGACGAATAAAGCCCTTCTCAAGTAACTCCATCAACTGTTGCTTCAACTCTCTCAGTTCCGCAGGAGACATACGGTAAGGAGCCTTGGAAATAGGAGATGTGCCCGGAAAGAGGTCAATAGAGAAGATAACTTCCCGCTCAGGAGGAAGTCCTGGTAATTCCTCTGGAAAGACATCAGAAAAATCTCGGACAATAGGAATGTCCTTGATCTCAATCTGCTGCTCAGGGGTTGCACAGATAAAGGCTAGAAAAGCCTCACATCCTCGCCTCACCAGCTTATCAGCTCGAAGAGCCGAAATAAGCGGTACGGAGTTATGGTGCTTAACTCCCACAAAAGAAAGTCCAGGGTGTCTAGTAAAAGACACAGAGCTAGAACTACAATGAACGTCAACCTCATGTCGAGCCAACCAATCTGCTCCTAGGATTACATCATAATCCTTCATATCCATGCAAATTAAATCAGCTGGAAAGTTCTGCTCACCAATCAAAACCTTACTAGAAGGATAGAAATGTTGGATTGCTGTTCTAGTGCCAATAGGGGTTGAAATCACTAACGGAGTATCCATCATAACCGGTTCCATAGATAATGACTTAGCAAAACTCCGAGAAATAAAGGAATGTGTTGCACCAGTATCAAAAAGAACAAATGCTGGCTTGTCGAGTATAATAAGAGTACCTTCGACGAGTCCACCATCTTCGGCTGTTTCCGCTTCTTCTGCATACAGAGCTTGGAGCTTCCCTTGCGGCTTCTTGAAGACTTGCGGTTTTGCCGGTGTTGTTTGCTCCGCTATCAAAGGACAGTTGGGGATACGGTGCTCTTTGCTTCCACATCGCAAACAGGCGCCCAGCTTGCGCCAGCATTCCTCCACCTTATGACCTGGACGATCACAATACCTGCATACGCCCTTAAACGGAACAATAGGGCCAGGCTTCTTATCTTCATACTTCGGCATCTTGCCTTTCCATGATCCGGACCCGCTCCACGAACTAGGTCCACTAACATGCCTCTTCTTAATATACCCGGGTTTGATAATCCGGGAACCCGTAGGTTGCTCCTTCTTCGCACCGCTTCCACGGATTCTCTCCGTCATTTCGAGGGTATCTTCCAAAACTTGAGCCTTTCTCACCATCTCGGAATAAGTGGAAATCTCCATTGGTGCCAGTTGGTTGATATAATGCAGCTTCAGTCCGTTGAGAAAACGCTTCGCCTTCATTTTCTCGGTGGAAATAAGGTGTATAGCATATCGAGAAAGCCGTGCAAATTGAGCCTCATACTCCGCCACGGACAAACCTCGTTGCTTCAAAGCCGCGAACTCTGCCGCTTTCTTCTCTTGCACTCGGTCAGAAAAATACTTGCCGTTGAAAAATTCCTCGAACTCCTCCCACGTAACCTGATGATCACCGAGAGTCGCCTTGATAGAATCCCACCAAGTACGTGCATCACGCTCCAATTGAAATGTCGAGAGAAGGACACGCTCCTGGTTGGTGCATTGCATAACTTCAAATATTCTCGCCATCTCATCTAGCCAGTGCTCGGCTTGGTCGGGGTCGGTCGAACCCGCGAATCTAGGCGGATTCATTCCGCGGAAGTTCCGGTATAGATCACCGGTGCCATGTGGTGCCGCTCCTGCCTGAGCCACTTGCTGAAGGGCCTGGGTAAGGCCTTGAACCGTGCGCTGCAGGTTCCTCCATTCGGCGCGATCAGCTGCCATCTACACGAGAAATAGATTACTTAGGTTTAATCAAGATGGATAATTACACGATTAAGAAACGAACTTAACCCAAGTTTCTACCCATTCTCACCAGGTCAGGTCCTAGACTTTAACAAGATTAGGGGTCTAATGCACCTAGACACAACCAAAACTCGGTACCTGGCGGAGATAACCGATCCGAAGACCACTCGCGCAAGTATGCGACCTTCCGATAGGCGTAGCCTAACGTTCGGACAACATCTTTTGATATACCGGGTTATTGGGATGCCATGCAAGAACTTAGAAAATCTAGAACTTAAGAACTTAAGAAAACCTAGGAATGTGAAACCTAGGCTCTGATACCAACTTAACTGTCACGCCCCGAACAAGGCGGAAATATCGGGACGTACAGTCAGAGGCAAGCAGGAAAGAGAGAGAACTAATCTAAATACACAAGTGCTATGGAAAGGAAATACTAAATGATCATTAAACAACCAAACTGATACAATAATCTCAAATGCAACTTAATACAACTTGGAATAACAACCACTAAGACTCAACAACAACTGAAACTAAATGATCTCCAAACACAACAAACAATAAGTACACCGCTAACACACTAGAACTGATACACTCAAGACATCACTCCTGCCCTTCCCCGTCGGTAAGCGCGTCACCTGAGAAGCCTGGAAAGGGGGAAACAACGGGGTGTGAGCTAACGCTCAGTAGGAAATAACAGACATGTATAAGTGATTAACAGTTTAATTACATTTTCAAAATATCATGCTACAAACGATAATGCAATAAACAACGGTAATAACAAGATCTTGCAAGGTCAAGAAATACAATTGATAATGATTATCAAGGATAACAGATACAAGAATTTACTACAGGAGATATAACAATGAGATATGAGTAAGGAATTGGCCAACAAGCAAGTATTTTAAACATCTAACCAAGTATGATCAAGTAACAAGTAACAAGTACAAGATATTTTTGTCGTAGACGCCAACACTCAGGCAAGTACTTCGGTGCAATGCCCCACCTTGTCATTAACATCCCATGGGCTCACTAACTTTCGGGCGCTCTCCCCAGGACCAGACCGGGCCCTTATGATGCGATGGCATTGATTTACTGGGCCCAACGTCCCATCCGTCCAGACATTCAATCAATTTTAATGGCCAATTAATCAGAGGAATTTCTGCCATAAGTTCAGATTTAAAGGACTAACCTTGTCCTTGGATTCAAGAGTACAAAACACGGTCAAACTCATCTCCAAGAGATGTGCGGTCGTAACAGAACCGCTTGAAGGATATCTACGGTTCATACAGGACCGTACATACAAGAACTGGGCTGAAACTCAACCCGTGAGGGCAAGAAACGAACGGCTGACAGCAGGCCGCCCTAAGGTAAGAACAGTGCAATATAGGCCGCTCATGTCCAGAAGACATTAAGGCCCAAGAACGAAATATACGGTCCATACTGGGCCGTATAAGATATGCGGTCACGATCGGCCCGCCTAAGAGGTTATGCGGTCACATGATAACCGCGCATGCCTCTATTTGATCCAAGACTTAAACCAGCGGTTTAAGCTCACAAAACAGGGTATGCTGGTGTTAACCAGGTTCTAATCATGATTATAATGATGTTCCAAGATGACGGTAAGACCGCCGGATAGAGTTTCCGGGGGTAAAACCGAGACTAGTACGCTAATCGGCCAATCGGCTTCGCATAAAGTGGGAAAGTTAAACATGCTGTTCTACTGTAGTACAGCAGCTAAACAGCAAGTTAACAGTCATATTAATCCTAATGCCAAGCTAATTTAGCAGGGATTAGGTTATATATTAATCCAAGATGCCAAGAAAATAATTTAAGATGATAACGAGTTCGCGTAAGTCGCGTAGGCACGAATGACAAGCAATAATCAGAAATTTAGTTGCATATTTAAACAGTTATTAAATGGGTTTCTATTTCACTAATTGCCCTTAATGACATGCAAATGAATGCATTAGAACATAAATTAAGTCACTCTCTGTGGGGATAAACGGTTCTATATGGACCGTACAACTTACTGGGCATTCCGGGGCCGAACAGGGGTCACTCTGTGACACAGGGAGATGGACGGTTCCTCAGGGGCCGTCCATGGGTTTCTAATTATAAATTGTCATTTGAAACTAAAATGGATGCATCATAATAATTACTAAGTCAATTACTGGGTAGATAAACGGTTCTCGGTGAACCGCACAACTATCAGGCTTAACGGGGGCTAAACGGGGGCTGAACGGGGTTCAAACTGGCCTCAGGGAGTTGGGCGGCTCTCCCTGGGCCGCCCAAGTAGTTGGGCGGCTCTATCTGGGCCGCCCAAGGGGTTGGGCGGTCCTGGCAGGGCCGCCCATCCCTGGGTTGTGCGGCCAGTAAAGGGCCGTATATGTATATGTGGTCCATTCTGGACCTTATATCCAGATATGTGGTTCCTTAGGAACCGTTCAACCTGGGATGAGTGGTTCTTGAAAAACCGTTTATATAAGGGCATGCTAGGGTCAAAATTGGTCAAAAGGTGGGCTGGAGTTGGACGGTCTATCGTAAGACCGCCCATCTCTGGGTCTACGCCGGTCATCCCTGCCGCGTCCGGTGAACGCCGGGAGCTAGGGTTTGGATAGGGTTACACTAAAATGATCATAACTAATGCAATTGGACTCCAAATAAGGGGATTTTGGTATCAGTGGAAAGCTAATACAAAACTCTACCTATCTGCAAGGTCAATTTCATGATCAATTATTGGAATCGAGATCTATTAAGGCAGGAACACAAGAAACCCTAATTCTGACATGCTGTGACTAAAACGTTAAATTCTCTCTACATACAGAATGAAATTTGGGGATTCTTGGCTCAAATGAAAGCTACTTCGATGGTGAATCAAACCATATAAGATATGGTTCATGAGGATTAAGATTAATACTTCGAAAGCATAAATCAATTCGGATGAACACATCAAGAACACATCAAACTAGGTCTAAAACATGCTGTTACTATAACTAGAAATTCTCTACACATGCTTCATTAAACATAGGGCTTTCTACGTTAAATGAAAGCTAAGATCATGCTTATCATATCATATAAGTTAATTTAAGTTTAGTCTGTTACACCTACCTGAATCGAAGATTGAAAACGGGGCTAGAAATGAAGAACGAACTAGAATACCCTTCAGAAAAGCCTCGACTGCTCTCTACACACCTGATAAAAATTGGGGCTTTCAGTCCCAATGGCTAGATCTCGTCGAGAGGATCAATTTCCTATACTCATGATCGAGTTTTGGTTAAGAATGCCTACCTTAATTGAAGAAACAAGGGAGGAAGATGGAAGTCGACGGCCTGCCGACACACCTACAAAGATCGCCGGAATTCTCCCCAGATCTGGATCCTCTGTCGACACCACAGCAACCAAAAGAAAGAGGACTCGTAGAGCTTTCTATGTATAGCTCATAGACCTTCTGGAGAGTTCTGTGCTGGGAGTATTCGGCCGTGGAAGAGACGTGTTAGAAACGGCACCGTGATTGTTGACTTGAGCAAACGCGGCCGAGAGCGCCGCCTAGGGTTAGGTTTTCGCTAAATTTATTGGGGGCTTTTGATCCTTAGATCCTCACCGTTCATTTGGCTCTGGTTTGAGCTCATTTGGTCGAGAATTGAGCCTTAATTTCGTGTTTTAATCCAAGGTTAGGTTTGGGTCAAAAAGTGTGCAATTAAGGGCTTAATCTCTAAATAGATCCCACCACGGATTTATAATGACCCAAAGCCAGAAGATAAAATTGTAATCTACATCGACCTTAACCTGTTTACTATTTTTCTGAATTTTTATAGAGTGGTCGAAATTATCATTATTCTATTTCTAAGGAATTAAATATTAATAAATCCGAATTTCAATTATTAAATCCATAAAAATGCAAATTCTTAATTAACAAGAGCTAAATAAATATATTAAATCTAATAAAATAATTCGGGGTCTTACAATTTCCACCTATTTCATGTTTATGTTCCAATGTGAATTTCTCATGGTGTTTACTGAAATACCAACAAAACATCTCAAGCTTCTCAGCGTGTGGAGCAAAGGCGAGGATCAATGCAATGGCCCATCTAGCAGTTCTGGCCACTGTCACAGCTCCGCAAATTTCTTTTGAAGTATGCACGCCCATCCTTGATGAAATTCCAGACTTTGAGGCGAGTTGACTGGACTATGGAACTTTTCAGAAAATGTACCCCGACTGTAACCTGGTGGTCGAGGTTACTTCTCAAGGGAGGGGGGGGGGGGCGCATTTGATACGAAAGGAGCACAGCTATGAAGAAGCAGTGAAGGTAACAGTTCAAGGGAGTTGTGGTAGTTAGGACCGGTTCAGTGGTCACTTACGGTGATGATATTACAATTGTAAATTCCACATAACTGTGAGAGAATTGAGCGGGAATAGCTGTGAGAGAAGGATCTCTATAAATAGAGATCCTATGTAATTGATCGGACATGAATAGAATATCAAAATTCTGGTTTTCCCGCCTCTTCTATGGCTATGTCCTCTTCTTCTCCTCCTTCCTCTATTCCTCCTCCATCGTCTTATGCTTCAGCTGCTGCTCTGATCCCCTCTTCTTCTTCTTCTTCTTCTGCTCTCCCTCCTTCTTCTTACGCTTCAGTGATTTCTCTTAACTCTCCTCCAATCTCTGGACTTCGTCCCCATTCGTCAGGTGTTCTAGGTGCTTTTCCCCCTTTGCAGAAAGCTCCCAGCCGGAAGAAGACTGCAGTGGTGGCCTTGGCTTCAGATCACTTTGCCATCGTGGAAGAGATTCCAAGGCTAGAATCGGAGAATCGTAACAAAATGGTGTCTGAGCCCTCCTTGGAAATTCTGCCCTCTTCTAGCTCCATGTCGCCGGATGAATTACGGCTTCTCCAGCACTCCCTGCAGCAAACAATTCAACAAGCTGTATCTCAATCGACAATGGATCTATCAACAAAAGTGGAACAATTAGCACAAAAGGTACAAGAGCTAGATCCCTCTTCTTCTCGCATGACTGGTCTGCTGGAACAAACAGTACACAGAATATTAGTGTCAGATTCTACTATACCACAGTCTTGTCCAGTTATTGTCCAACATTCTCCGCAGATTCCTCCTGAATCTCTTAACCAGCAAGAGTTACTAGCTAACTCTCCTCCTGTTTTTCCAATGGCTCACCCTAAACCCCTTGAATTGTCGATGTTTGATGGATCTCGATTTGAGAATTGGAGATATAAGGCGGATTTATATTTCAGATATTATCAGTTAAGTCAAGAAAAGATGCTTTTACATGTTCAGTATGCATTTCTTGATCGAGCAATGAGATGGTATTGCTTTGTATATAAAGAACATCAATTCAAAACTTGGGATCAGTTACTTGCTGCAATAGAGGCGAAGTTTGGCTGTGATGAAGGGATCAACCCTCATATGGGGACCAGATTTGGTCCTGTTATCCAGCCACAAGATCCATGTGTCACTAGGTCATGTCCGACCACCAACTCCAGTTGCATTCCATATTCTCTTGTTCTTGGATCTGTTGATGATCTTAAAACTGCTAGTAAACTCAATTTCTGTCCTTTGACTTCACTGCGTCAACAGTGTGTAGATCGCACCCCATCTTCTCCTTCCTTATCTGCTCCAGTTGACGTTCTTGCTCTGGCAAATCCAGAAACTCTAATTCCTTCTGATGCAGTGGGATATCCGGGAAAGTTTGATATGCATTCCTCTTCAGTTTGTTCATTTCCCGGGGATGTAGACAATTCTCACGTGACTTCTTCCTGCCGTGCTACAAGTTTTAGTAGCTATTTTCCTGAGAATGTGACTGAGGACCAACGAGAATTTGTTATGGCCAAATCTGGGAATGTTGTTGTGCTATTAGACTCCTCAATTGAATCAGAAACTGAGTCTACAGCAGAAATTGTTGTTGCTGCTATTACTACCGTTGGTTGCCCTTTGGAGATGGCTGCTGCATTATATGATGATAGATCCTTAGGTCTCATGTTTGTCCGACACGGGAGCTACTCTCTGTTGATATGTTATTCCTCCTCGAGTTAAATAATATTGAAGAGATAAAAAACAACAGGAGGAAAGATGAAGCTGTTGACCGTGATCGCCACCCGGTGAAAGCGCCGGGACTCGGAAGCTACGGGAGAATGCGGGTCCGTTCCTCCACTCCTCCTGGCCGGCCAGAAGGTGCGGGCCTCGTGCTTTTGGTTGCTGACCTGAAAGCAAACGGTGAAACACACAGATAAACGGAGATTAGCTAAATGATAGTGTAGTAGGTGTACTAATTGAAATAAAGCAAAGGAAGAACATGGCCCGGCGATACCTGGAGGTTTTGAAACCCCGTTTAGGGCGCCGGAAACAGTAGGAAAGATAAGAAATGCCAACTAAATGATGTATGTGATGTGTGATGCAAACAGAGAAGGAAACACAAAGACATGAAGCGTGAGGTTCCCTGCACCGGGGGCCTGCGAGGGATGTAGAAGGCCCCCACTCCCTGACGAACGGGCCTATGCTGTATGAGATTTGGCGATGGAATTCGACAGCACTTCGTGATGGTCCCCCCCCCCTTTCTTTCTGTCAGAACCCGTGAGCTATATATAGAGCCCACGGCTTCGAGCTTAATCAGGGGTTAAGGGGAATGATGGTCGGTCAAAGGCCGGTAAATGAGAGCATCGTGTCAATATTGCCAACGACATTCTCCTCTTAATCCGCCTGGAATCACGGGGGTCTAATCTGGGTGGCCTTAAAAATGACGGTCTTACGAAGGCCGCCAAACATATATGACGGTCTCGGAGGGACCGTTCAATATACATGACGGTCCTAGAAAAACCGTTATACTCAAAGAGGAGTCAACGCCCGGACAAACAACTTTTCGTGAAGCACGTGGCTATGACCGACTGTCGGGCCTCTGAACCCTTTTCTTGTCGGCAAATAATGACGGCCCAGGGACGACCGCTATATTGACTATAACGGTTGGCATTGAGCCGCTATAAAAAAGCGTATCACGAGATACAAATAACCCGGGGCAGCGGAACACAACGGCCAAGTGGGGACCGTTATATTGAGAAACACGGTTCATAACAGACCGTTAAATCCAATGAGAGGGAGGGAGGCCTTCTTCGCTGGGAAGAGCCCAAAATACTGCCAGAGGAATAATCTTTCATGTGATTGACTGTTCGGGACATCAATAACTGAGACGCAGGAACTGATTCGATTCATCGGTAAAAAACGGGTGTCAACAGATGCCCCTCCTTAACGTCCGCCTTGCAAGGGAACGAGCGGAGGTGTAGTGGAGGCGTCATGGAACATGGAGTTGTAGCGGAGATGAAGCGGAGTGGACTGCAAAAGCGAGCGTTAAGGCAATACGACACCCGTTTCATACCAATAAGCCATAGAAATCTTCCGGCAACCTTCGAACCAATTTGCAAGGTACTGTGGGACTGAGTGTTAAACCTGAATCTGGAGGAACTAAGGTAAAAGAGCAAGGAGCGGCCTCGTCGGCGGACAAGCTGTGGTCCTAAATGAGGCGATATAGAAGCTGGCAATAGCGAAATTAAAAGGATTTTAAACCTCCAGACGAGGGAAACACTTAATTCATCAGAACCGAACAATTAGGTCTAAAGAAATACCTTCTAATTTTGGAGTGGAATTATTCCTTCGGTGGGACATGGAACACAGAAAACAGTCAATCATACGCAAGATCATTTCTCAGGCAGACCGTAGGTCGTGAATGCTCAAAAGGTGCTTGTGATGCATGCTGGGCTAAAAGAAAGAAACATGTAAAATCGAATGCAAACAAAGGATAAAAATATAAAATACTCGAGAATATTATTGCAGAACTGAATAAGTCAGGGTCAGGACACTTCTTGCAACCACAGCGTGCAAGAGAGAACCGTCGTCCCCTGACTTCTTCCAACTTAGCGGCCTTTCCGAAGATTAGACACGCATACCTAGATCATCATGTGTTTTTGTTGACGGGGAACGTCAGATCCTAGAATGCGTGAAGAATCGACTGGTTCTCGAGATAGATGTTTATTACCATATAGTAATGCAATAAGAGTTTTGAGGGATTGAGGGCCATACCTGACTTACCTGTGCAGGCGTAACGGCGGGACATTGATGTTGTTTAGCTTTAACTGCAATCAAAACTCATTGGCACATGAATTTCACAATAATGATACATTCAACAGTTAAACGGCTCATAGGGGACCGTTCTTAAGTTGGACGGCTCATGGTAAACCGCCATATGGATTATTAACGGTCATAGGAAGGCCGTTTAATGATAAGTAACCGTTTGCATAATAACGGTCCTATGGTAGCCGTTCTTATTGTATGGCGGTCTATCGCTAGACCGCCATTCTCAACGTCAGTTCAAAAATATAAACCTCTTCTCCTTCCCTCCTCCCACCGTAACGGCAGGAAGAGAGAAGAAGAAGAGGAAGGAGGAGCGACCCCCCCTTCTCCCACACTCTCATTCTCTCTCTCTTTTCTCTCGTGCTCTCCCTCTCTCACAATGGCCTCTCTCCTCTTCCTTTCCATCACCCTCTTCCTCTCTCTCTCGGGATTTCTCTCCCTCGCGATGGCGGTGGATGGCGACGGCGACGAGCGGCGGCGGTCGGAGGCGGTTGCTCCGGGGGAAGAAGCCGGGACGATGGACTTCTCGGCGGATGATCTCGCCCTCGCGCTCGTGGAGGAGAGCGAGAGTGGTTCCGACGGCGAGCGTGGAGCCGACGAGCCGGAAGACGACGAGCCGGCGGCGGAGGCGCCGCGCCCGGCGAGAAGGCGTCGTGACTCGGAGGTAGGTCCTTTTTCATTGTATAGCACGGGGGAATGGGGGTTAAGGGATTCCACGGCGGCGGGGGATGGCGCTTCGCCATCGTTGGAGGAGATGACGTAATGACGGTCCTCAAAGGACCGCAAAATAGACCCAACACGGCCCAGGAGTGGCCGTTGACCATAACGTGGCAACCCTGGGCATTCAGAACAATACGGTCCCCATTTGACCGTTCAAAGTAGAACCGCGGCCCTGGGAGGGCCGTTGAATGATTCAACCGTTGTGAATGGAATAGCGGCCCAGGAATGGCCGTGTTATTCAAAACATCATAAAATAAGACGGCCCATGGCGGGCCGTCATAGGCAACAAAACGGCCAGGGGAAGGCCGTTGAACAACTAAAAATGAGGAACACCCCTTTCTTTTGTTATTAAGAAATATGAAACTAATGAGATGAATGAATGAATGCAGGGAAAGCGTCGGACCCGTATCTCCTGGCTGCAGGTTCGGTCAGTGTATCTTGCACTGCCGGACTTTCAGCGAGAGAGGCTTGCTGCCATGGGGTTCGCCCCATTCCTCAGTATTGAGGTGTGTCGCTTTGACACACCTCTTCTCTATGCCCTGCACGACCGCTGGGATCCGGCGAGTCGCACGTTCCTCTTCCCGTGGGGTCACATGGTCCCTACGCTAGAGGACGTGGCCAGGCTCACTGGTTTGCAGGTGCACGGTCTGCCGGTGACTGGGATCTCCTTTCCTGATTACCGCGGCATGGCCGAGAGGACGTTGGGGCTCGCGCTCCAGACGACACGTCGGCAGACCACTCTTCTTCCGCGGGCAGCTCTCCAGGACAGCCTGGGGTTGCGAAGGACGGGACTTGCGGTGGGCGAGCGTCCAGAGGAGCACTTGGACCGGCTGGTGACGCGCGTGCGGCCTCGAGTAGCAGCAGGACCGGGTGCAGAGGCGGACACGGTTCTTCGGCGGTTCCTGATGTTCTTGTTCGGGCGACTCCTCTTCTCTACGCGTGCGGACGTCATCCACTGCCGACTTCTTCCGTTCCTCGAGGACCTAGAGCACGTGGGAGACTACGCGTGGGGTGCCGGTGTGCTCGCCTTCCTTTTTGAGAGCCTCAGCTCGACGTCCCGACGGACGATGTTGGGGGGCTTCTCTCCCCTTCTCCAGGTACGACTCTGACTCAGAACTCATGCAATTTCCTAGGACCTGTACTCTAGATGCTGACGACTTGTGCGTGATGCAGGCATGGGCTTACGTGCGGCTGCCTATGCTGCGCAGGGGACTAGAGATCCGCCCTGGACTCTTCCCTCTTCTACGACGGTGGGCGCCAGCTCGTGGGTCGGGGACCCTGACACGGCAGGTGCGCGACCTGCAGGATGACATTGACACGCTTCCGTACTCCTCAGTACGACTTCTAAACCTTTAGCCTTTATTTGGAAAATGCTTGTTTTATATGATGTTGATGTGATTGCTGATGTATGCAGGTGCAGTGGACTCCTTATGCACACGAGGACGTGACAGAGCAGCCGTGGGTGGTGAGAGCTCTCACCTTCTCCGGGCGTGATGTGTGGTTACACTGCATGAATGTAGTGGAGCCCCTTTACTCCCGGCTGGTGATGAGGACGACCGGCGTCTCTCAGCCCGTGGTAGACTTCCCGGCGCAGGAGAGCGCGAGGGAGAGGGTGACGCGGAGCACCCGAGGGCTGACTCAGCAGTGCGATTGGGCGGCGCGGAACGCCGAGCAGGTTGCCGACTGGCAGGCAGGTGGGCGTGTGGTGACTGCTCGTGCTGACAGTGATGCGGCGTACGTGACTGCGTACGTCAGGCATTATGGAGACCGCGTGTTCCGAGGATCACGCCGACCGGTACAATTCTAAACTCAGACTTAATCTACATGCTTTATGATTTCTATATGCTGTACTGACTTCCTTTCGACATGCAGATCGACCCTGAGGGACGCTTAGCGGAGCTGCAGGGGCTCCTTCATGCCACCATCCAGGAGAGGGATGAGGCTCGCCGAGCCCTCGAGTTACTGGTATGTTCCTAAATTCTGGACCCTTACATTTCTATATGATGTTTATGCATGTGACTGTCCTGGGATATTTGGGTGCAGCGAGCTGAGGCTGCTCAGAGGCGTGGAGCGGAGGCTCCTTCTTCTTCTTCTGTTGAGACACCGGCCGACCGAGCAGCCCGGGATGCCGAGTTCCAGCGGATGGTGGAGCGGGCCGAGGCAGCGGAGAGCGAGCTTGCCGTGCGGGTACACTTCTGACGCTTTCCTTTGTTTATTTGTGCATGATATGAATGGAATGTGCTAATGCTTGATGCATGCAGGTGGACGACGTGAGGGTTGCTATGGAGGAGGCTACCCGTGCCAGAGAGGAGGTGGCCCACCTACGGGCTGAGTTGGTGCAGGTTGAGGCTCGGGCCCAGGAGGCGACTGTGAGCGCCCAGAGGTCGGCGTCTCGAGCCAGGGCGGAGTTAGCCGAGGCTCAGGAGGAGGTGAGGCGGCTCCAGTCGGTAGAGGCTGCCGAGTTCCGGGAGCGGGTGAGAGGACTTCATCCTGTGCTGACTGCCGAGCTGGAGCAGTTACAGGCAGAGCTGGAGCGAGAGCGAGCAGCGTCTCAGGAGCGAGAGGTGCTGCGGCTCGTGGCTGAGAGGGAGGCGGGCCATTTGCGTGAGCAGCTTGCGCGAGCTCAGCCGGCCGACGCTCTTGAGACAGGACTTCTCCGGGCGGAGGTGGAGCGCTACCGAGCGGAGGTGGAGCGCTATCGAGAGGAGGTGGAGCGCCACCGAGCGACGATAGCGGAGCTGGAGCCTTTCAGGACCGAGGCTCTTGTGCTGCGGGGCCAGGTTCAGGGTATGACGATGAGCCGTTCGAGGAGCCGATCGGTCGTACCGAGTGGCAGCCAGGCTACTCACACCTCGGTGAGACGTTACCTGGCGAGTTCCTCTCAGCGGGAGAGGAACGAGAGTGATGAGCGACGACGACGTCGCGATGATGCTGAGACTTCTTCGATGGCCCCGCCAGCGAAGAGACAGGAGGGAGGTGGAGACAGTGACAGGCCAGAGGGTGAGGCCTGATTTTGTACTTTTTCCTCTCTTTTTTTCCCTTTTTTTTTATGAGATTTTTATGTTTTTGGGATGATGATATGTATATATGATGCACCCCCTTTTTTTAGTTTTTGTATGGATGTATGAATGTATGCAAATGGATGAGTGTATGTATGAATGACAATGGGTGAGGGAGGCGATGACAGACTCGGGTGAGCTGCGTGAGAGGTAGCGAGGTATGCCGACTCAGGGTGAGCGACGCGAGCGGGGGTGAGGCACGCCGACTCAGGGAGAGTGACGCGAGCGGAGGTGAGGCACGCCGACTCAGGGCGAGTGACGCGAGCGGAGGTGAGGCACGCCGACTCGAGTTGAGCGACGCGAGCGGAGGTGAGGCACGTCGACTCGAGGTGAGGCACGCCGACTCGAGTTGAGCGACGCGAGCGGAGGTGAGGCACGCTGACTCGAGTTGAGCGACGCGAGCGGAGGTGAGGCACGCCGACTCGAGGTGAGTGACGCGAGCGGAGGTGAGGTACGCCGACTCGGGGTGAGTGACGCGAGCGGAGGTGAGGCACGCCGACTCGAGGTGAGTGACGCGAGCGGAGGTGAGGCACGTCGACTCGAGGTGAGTGACGCGAGCGGAGGTGAGGCACGCCGACTCGAGGTGAGTGACGCGAGCGGAGGTGAGGCACGCCGACTCGAGGTGAGTGACGCGAGCGGAGGTGAGGCACGCCCATGAGTTTAGAGAACAACGGCCAGGAAAAAACCGTTTTGGAAAGAATGACGGCCAAGACAGGGCCGTGGGTTGCTTAAGAAAAACGGCGATGCCATAGCCGTTATGTAACATAACGGTCAAGGGAAAGCCGCTATTTGGCGCTGGCCGACTGAAGAACGACGGTCCATGGTAGACCGCGGACATGAGAATAGCGGTCTCCATTGGGCCGTGCTTAGATGAATGACGGTCTATCGTACGACCGCCAATCAGCACGATCTTAGAAGCCAAATTGAATTCCCTTAAGCCCATTCAATCCTGGTGTGCTCTCGTGCATCATGTGTTCCAGTGGAGCGAAACACGGGATGAGACCTCCTATAAGTAAGGGGTGCTCTGCCTTCAGGCTGAACCCAACCTCTTCTTCTCCTTCTTAAGTTTCTTCCCTCTAAATCACCACCAAATCATCATGAAGAGGAGTTTTGGTGAGCATTCTTTGGATGAGGGAGACCATTCAGGCCCTAAGGCTGCGAGGAAGGAGCGAGAGGAGATTGCGCATTTGGGTTCTATTCCTCGACATCTCAGTTCAAATCCTTCTAGAGAGGTATGTTTAAATCACTTCAAACTTGGTTCATTTGATTCTGTTCGTCTAATATCTCTTTCTTTCTGCATTACTTTCCTCGTTTTCTCCTTTTTAGCTCCTTCCTGGCTCTCGCCGATACTCTTCTCTTAAGTGGGTGGCTCCCATGGTTCGTGCCTTGCCCCTAGGGGTAACCCACATCCTTAATTCTTGGCACTTACAATCCTTGCTGTTCTTAGGTCGTAACTTCCAAAAGATTTCCTTTGACTGGCACAGCATTTCAGCCCTTATAGAAATGTGGCACCCACAGACCCACACTTTTATCTTTCCATCCTTTGAGGCCACCGTCCTTTTAGAGGAAGTAGAGGCTTATCTGTCTCTCCCTAAGTCTAGGGTTGGGGAGGAGGATCTAGTGTGTCACACAGTTGCCCCTATAGATCCAGTTGCCATCTTTAGCGAATTCATAGAAGACCCGAGTGAGATCAAGACCTTTGTGGGAGCCCGTCATATTCACCTTCTTCCTCTCAGCCAGTGGGTGGTGGCACATTGTAAGAACAAATGCGGGTGGCATGAGGCTATCGCCAAGGCTGCATCCATTTGCTTGTGTGGTGCTATCCTCTTTCCGTCAGCCGACCACGTGCTAGATCTTCCCATCCTTAGCACCATCAGTGGTTTATGGAGAGGGCTTTCTATTTCCCAGGCTATCTTAGCCTATTTTTATGAAGGGCTTAGCTCTGCTGCCCTGAGTGGTCCACTGTTTGGTTCTATGATTCTCTTAGAGTGTTGGGTGGGCGTGAGACTGAAGTTTATCCCTAGGGCAAGCATAGAGACTGAGAGTAGGATCTTCGGGAGCCATCCACTTTCCTTTATCGGTGGCGGGTTTGGTTTCTCTTCGCAGGTGGAGTGCCGTACGGGGGATATGCGGACCAGAGAAGAATGGCGCAGGTACCTGAGTCGGCTACCCGTGGAGAGGTTCGTGATGCGGCCTAACTTCTTGGTGACTACGGAGGTCAGACTGCCCAGAGGACAGGGTCTGGATTTGAGGCTAGTGAGTGATACCGTACTGGCCGTGTATTATCCACACAGGTGCCATTTGCAGGTCGGTGTACCGCGGACCTTGCTTCCTCCGTTGTCGCACTTCCCTTCTCTTCAGGCTAGACAGATTGGCACTGAGCACGATGAGCAGAGTGTGAGGAGTGCACTAGCGATGTGGGGAATCAGCAAGGTGCGTGCCTTGCCAGCAGAGGTGGAAGAGGCGACCGAGACTCGCCAGGCGTATATCAGAGAACTGAGAGAGATGTGCCCCTGCGGGAATGCCCAGCGGAGGATTGAGTGATTGTACTTTCCCTTCCTTTTTATGATGCTTGATAAGTGAGAGTGCCTTGTTTGAGAGCGAGAATTGTTTGTATCAGGAATAAAAGTTGGAGTGACTGATTTTGCCCCTTGCAGTTGTTCTGTTGTTACTTCGTCTTCTTGCTCCATCGTCCTGCACACTATTAGCAATGAAACAGGTTAAATCTGTTTTAGGCTTAGCCCCTTGCCTTGTGACAAGTGCGGAGGTAACCAGTGCTTGATTTTTGGTCAAGGGGCAAGCCTTATTAAATAAGCGAAGGAAAAGAGAAATGATAACAATGCAATGCATGCATGCCATGAATGCAAGTCATGAATATTTTTGGATTTTTTTTTTTAATGTTTGGATTTTGAAATATCCAATGTTTTTGGGTTTTAAGTTTTTTTTTTTTTTTAAAGATATTTGTTGTTTTTTTGGATTTTGAAATATTTGATTTTTTTTGAATTTTGAAATATTTGATTTTTTTTTTTGAAATATTTGATTTTTTTTTATTTTGAAATATTTGTTGTTTTTGGATTTTGAAATATTTGATTTTTTTTTTTTGATTTTGAAATATTTGTTGTTTTTGGATTTTGAAATATTTGATTTTTTTTTTTTTGAAATATTTGATTTTTTTTTTTTGATTTTTGTTTTGTTTTGTTTTTTTTTGTTTTGTTTTGTTTTTTTTTGAAAAACCGATGCTTCCGTAACAAGACATGCCTCCCTCGTAACCTGAGGATTCCTCCTGAGATTGGCGTGTGATTGAAGGGACCCTCCTGGTCCGAACTTATATTTGCCTGACGGTGTTCTGCCAGGGCCACCCCCAGGGTACTCAGCTTTGTCCTGAAAAGAAAAAAAGAATACGGAGACAAGCTTACACCCGTCATGTGAGGTTTTAAGACTTGAATTCTTTCCTGGGTACCCCTCAAAGCTTCGGTCTGTTGCGCCGGGGTTTTGTGTTCGTCATCGAACCTTAAGCTACCACAGTTGTTCCAAATATTTTCATTTATTCATTTTCCTTTTTGTTCTTTTCCTCTCTTTTTTCTTTCTTTTTCTTGTGGCTTCAGGTCATAACGAACTGCCCCTATTTGAGACTTATCTCGTATTAGGGTACCCAGGTCAGGCATCGCCTCCTTATTTACTCCTCATTCTTGGGTTCAGCCGAAGCAAGAAACGTACAGGGACTACAACTTTCCTCCAGAGTGTGGCCCCGGGAAACGGTGTTTGGCGGAACTGGGGACAGGACCAAAGGGTCGTGTTTGTGTGTTCAGCTTCTCTCAGTGATTCTTATGAACAGGGGAGGCTTGCATTGCTAGGGAAGCACGTGGTTAGATTCTTTTTTAGGGATAGAAGCGTTTGAGATATAACCCGTTCCACGGATTTGCCAGTTCTTCTCCTTCTGAGTTTGTCAACCGATAGGCATTACCTGGATAGACTTCCTTGATGACGAACGGCCCTTCCCAGTTTGGCTGCAACTTAGCCCTTGGACCACCTGTTCGGATGAATTTCCTTTTCAAAACCATATTACCTATTTCAAACTTTCTTTCGATTACCTTCTTTTGAAAATGACGTGAGACCCGCTTTTGATAAACAGAAGCGTGATTGGCCGCATTTAACCTCTTCTCATCTAATAGTTCCAGCTGCGCTAGTAACGCCTCTCGACGCTCGTCGAGATTAAGTTCCTTATCTAGCTGCACTCTTAGGGAAGGGATGAGAATCTCATACGGGAGTACCGCCTCCATCCCATAGGTGAGGGCGAAGGGAGTCTGCCCTGTAGGAGTTCGGACAGAGGTGCGATAAGCCCATAGAGCGTCTATCAATTTATCAGCCCAATCAGCGTGCCGGTGGGATTCACACGTTTTCTTGATGATTTTAAGAAGGGTTTTATTGGTGGCTTCGGCTTGACCGTTGCCTTGTGGATAATATGGTGATGAATGATGCAATGCAATACCAAATTTCTTACAGAGGTCCTGGAGTTCTTGAGACACAAATTGTGGCCCATTGTCGGTGACAATGTCGCTTGGTACCCCGAACCGCGAGATGATGTTCTTTGTGATGAAGCGGCAAACTGTGGTAGCTTTGATCTCTGCATAGGCTTCAGCTTCCGCCCACTTCGTGAAATACTCTGTAGCGGTGAGGATGAAGGATTTCTGTTTTACTTGGGCGTTAGGGTCACCTAACGGACCGACAATATCAAAGGCCCACATGGAGAAAGGCCATGGGGCGGATAGTGGGCGAAGAGATGAAGCAGGGGCGTGGATTCTGTCAGCATGGAGCTGGCACTGAAGGCACCTACGGACGTAGGTAGAGCAATCTTCCTCTAGGGTTGGCCAGTAGTAGCCCTGCCTAAGGATCTTCTTAGCCAATGCCTGTCCATTCACGTGACCTCCACATTCACCGGAGTGAGCAGCTTCCACTACTTTCCAAGCTTCATTGTCGTCTAAACACCGCAATAGAACTCCATTGAGAGCGCGCCTGTACAATTCTCCTGCAACGATTGTATACCTCGAGGCGACTCTTCTGATGGCTTTTCTTTGTGTCGCATTGGCTTCCTCCGGGAGAGAACCATCCCGACAATATTGCTCAATCTCATGGAACCATGGCAACTCATCTTCGTCCAAGATTTCTTCCAATTCTGCCAAGGATACTTCCTTAACCTCTTCTTTAGCCGCTTTCTCTTCCATAATCTTCCTAAGGTTAGCAAACCAAGGATCTTGCAGAGAGGGAGCGTCCATCCGTTGGACCACAATGGTCTCAGTGGAACGACTAAGGGAGAAGGATAAAGAGGAAGCGAGAGATGCTAATGAATCAGCAAGAATATTTTGAGATCGGGGAACATGAACGTAGATGAGTTTGCTAAATTGTCTAGCCAAGAGTGTGACCAAATCTTGATATGGCTTTAGTTTGGGGTCACGGGTGCGATAAGTTGACAGAACTTGACGCAGCACCAATTGAGAATCTCCCATGATGTTGAGGTATCGTGCGCCTAAGAGATAGGCGTGCTTTAGTCCAGCTAGGAGAGCCTCATACTCGGCTATGTTGTTGGTGGCAGAGAAAGAGAGCTGGTAGGCAAAAGGGACGGTGATACCTTCGGGAGTAAGGAGGACAGCGCCGATGCCACGGCCCTGGGAATTGAGCGCACCATCGAAATGTAGAGACCAAAAGGGAGGCGGATGAGAGACAACTGCAAGGTGTTCATCAGGGAATTCGTCCTGGATTGAATCAGTGTAGGGGATAGGAGAATGAGCAAGATGCTCAGCAATAGCATACCCCTTGATGGCCTTCTGGACGACGAAGGTGATATCAAATTGAGAGAGAAAGCTCTGCCAGCGAGCTAATCGACTAGAGAGGACGGGTTTCTCGAGGAGGTAGCGGATTGGGTTCATTCTAGAGATCAACCTTACCTCATGGGCTAGGAAATAGTGTTTTAACTTCTGAACTACCCATACCAATGCTGCACTAGTCTTCTCCATGGCAGTGTACCGGGATTCGGCAGAATTGAACAATCGGGAGAGATAATATGCTGCCCTCTCTCTTCCTTCATCATCCACTTGTGCCAGGACAGCACCTAGGGAATCCTCAGCGACAGAAATGTATAGGATCAAAGGCTTTCCGGGGACAGGAGGTTGCAAGACAGGAGGGTTGGACAGATAGACCTTAAGCTCCTCATAGGCCTTCTGACATTGTTCGTTCCATTTAAACTCGGCCCCCGCCTTTAATAAGTCGTAGAATGGGCGGCATCTTTGAGAGTGTTGAGATATGAATCTTCTAACGAACTGCAAACGCCCAATCAGACCACGAAGCTCCTTAAGATTCTTAGGCGGTGGCATTTCCATTACGGCCTTTGCCTTATTAGGATCAATCTGAATCCCTCGTTTGCTAACCATGAACCCAAGTAATTTCCCGGATGCGACTCCAAAGACACATTTCTTAGGATTCATCTTCAATTGGTATTCCCTAGCCCTTTGCAACACTTTGGCTAAAATGGCGGGGTGTTCTTCTTTTGTCCTCGACTTCACCAGAATATCATCCACATAGGCCTCCATGTAGACGTGCATCATGTCGTGGAAGATGGCCACCATTGCCCGTTGATAGGTAGCACCTGCGTTCTTCAATCCAAATGGCATGACGACATAGCAGTAGGTGCCCCAAGGCGTGGTGAAGGAGGTTTTCTCTTGATCTTCTAGAGCAAGACGGATTTGGTTGTATCCTGAATACCCGTCCATGAACGAGAGAGCCTCAAACCCAGCGGTATTATCTACCAAAACATCGATGTGAGGAAGCGGGAAATCGTCTTTCGGACATGCTTTGTTTAAGTCCCTGAAATCAATACAAATTCTGACTTTGCCATCTTTTTTTATTACCGGGACTATATTGGCCACCCACTGTGGATAAAGCACAACCCTGATGAATCTGGCCTTATGTAATTTGTCCACCTCTTCTTTCATTCTCAAGGCCATATGTGGGTGGAATCTTCTGAGCTTTTGTTTAACAGGAATCGCCCCTGGCCTTAAGATTAACCTGTGTTCCACTAAAGCGGGGTCGAGACCCGGCATGTCCTCGTAGGACCAGGCAAAAGAATCGCTGTACTCTCTCAAAACCTTGATGAGCTCCTCTTCTACCTTAGGAGGGAGATCAGCTGCAATAGATATGGGCCTGGGATCCTCTTCGGTCCCTAAATTGATTTCTTTAGTGGGTTCATCCACTGCTGACGAGGGTTCGTCGAATCTTCTCAATCCTTGTGCGTATAGGTCAGCAATGTCCTCCACATCACTTTCCTCATCATCCGCTGGGTCTTTCTCGTCTACAATTTCATACACTCCTAGTCCGTCATTGCTCCACACCCTGCCTTCTGAATCCTCATCCTCTTTCAAGGAGACGGTGGTGGCTATGAATTCTGGGCATCTGAGGAGGGCCTGGCATCTCAAGGCCAGATCCTGTAGGAACCTATCGGGAATGGAACGGGAGTGACATGCCAGTGGTGGCGTTGCAGAGGTGGATGGGCTATCTAAGGGGGAACATGCTTCTACCCTGACTGACTCGACTAACCTAGGAGACCCAACTACCTGTACATCTACCCTAGGAGACAGAAAATCTAGTGGAGAAGGAGCAGGGGTTTGGTGCCCCTGGGGAGTGGATGAGCAGAAGACAGCATAGTCTTCGACTGAAATGTAAGTTTGAAAGTTGACGTTTTTTTTTGGGTATCTTCTACTACCAGAAGAGAGCAAGAAGAATCAGAAGGTGGAGGCAGAGGAAGGAGTTTTTTTGTGAAGAATTGAGGAAAGAGAGAGAGGAAGGTATCGGGGGAGAACCACATCCCGCGAACTCGGGGGTTAGGAGAAGGTGGTGAAGATAGATCGAGTAGATCAATGGGCGGACAGTGCCCGCAATTGGAGGGAATGAATAGAATTTTTGACGGTCTCCCTGTGAAACACGGTTTGACCAGTATTGGAGGGGATCGAATCACAAAGTTTGGGTAAACTGTTGAGGCCAAATGAGCAGGAGGAATAAAGAAGGAAATGTCGGAGGTTCCTGCCTCTCGTATCTTCTGTGGCCTTATCAGAGCATGCCTAACCATGGGCATCTCTGTCCCCTTCATTTGAGTGGCTGGATCAGTAAACAGACTTGACATTTCAGCAAAATAATCTTCAAGATCCCCTACCAACCCCTGCAGAGGCGGCGGTGGGTCAGCAACAATATTAACAATGGGAGCATCTTTCTTTTCTTCCTTGGATTGTGGCTTATTTGCGGTGCCGGGCTGTAGTGGACCCTTTACAAAGTGTTGCCGGTAGTCCCAGGTTAGTGGCCCAGAATCTGCCTGAATGGTAGTGTTATGATAGCCTAAGCCCTGACGACCCATCTTCTTGCTTTCAGAGATGGGTTTGGTCTTTCCCTGTAACCGCGCGCCGAGACCAAGGCCTGGCTGATAGCCTAGCTTCATGATCATGTCCCAGCCTTTAGAATTTTTGGGTTTAGGCTTAGCTCCGGCATTCTTGCGTGTTGTAATGGGTTTGCCTGCCGCATAAGCCCATGGGTAATTTATGTCCATAACTGACAATACTGGCCTATTGCTCGGCCATAGAGTGGGGAGAACCTGGTCAGTGATGGCGTCCACTGCCTGGACGGTGGAAACACTCTTGACTTTGACCACCCGCCCCTGGAAGGAGAATTTCAGGCACTGATGGGCGGTGGAAGGTACCGCTTGCAGAGCATTTATCCATGGACGACCCAGAATAGCCTTGAACATCGGATCTATGTCTAGGACGTAGAATTCCACCTCTATTTGTAACGGCCCTAGCTCAGCCTGTAATGTGATGACCCCGTGACATGCCCTTCTGGAATTGTCATAGGCGGCAATGGTTGTCGGTGTCGGCTTCAGCATACTTTCAGAAATGTTGCAGGCACGCAGAGTACTTAATGGACAAACATTTATTGAAGCCCCAGTGTCCACTAGCACTGAGTCTACCACTACCTGGTTCAAGGTGATGGTGACGCATAGCGGCATTTGGCGTGCTTCAGGGGGCGCGAGTTCGGCCTCAGAGAATGTGATAGCGGGCCCTTTGGTAACAGTAGCCAACACTGACGGCAAGCTGTCTACCGCCACATCTTCGTTCACTATGACCCTTTGCAGAAACGTCCTTAATGCTTCTTGGTGTAGAGGTGAACGTCTGATCAACTCCAAGACAGAGATCTTTGCCGGCATGCGGTCAAGATGTTGCAACAGGTCGTATGTGGAACCGGGCGCGGGGTCAACTTCATTGTCTTGTGCTGCTGATGCTGAGATGGAGGGTATTTGGGGAGGTGCACTGGTAGAGGGGTAAGTCCTTTGAAATAACCGCCCGCTCCTGAGGGCAAGGTTTTGTGCTGGCATGGCTGTAGGTGGGCTCCCGCTTGACCCAGTGGGGTGAATGAGAATGGAAGGGATGGCAGTCTTGGTGATGGAGGATATGATAGGCATAGTAAGCGAAGGTTGTGGTGAAGGTAAAATGGGCGATGGGTGAGGTAAAGGGGCGGTTAGTGGACTGCAGTGATTGGTGGACAAGATAGTGGAGGGTATAGTAGGTGGGGAAGTATAATGTTGTGGGGGGATAGGCGAGAGAATATGGCTTCTCGGAGTGGTAAGTATGGTGGAAGGATGGATGACGGGGGAAGTTGTGGAAGGCATGGAAGGCCGAAGGATGGAAAAGACGGCGGGTGAGGTAGAGTGCGTAGGGATGTGGCGTAAGGTTAACAGGTGTGCGGGATCGTCAATGGTCCACCCTGCGTCAGGAGCCGGGTGGCGTAACATGTTGACTTGGGCCGGTGCCGGCGGCTGCTGTTGTTGTTGAGGAGCGGGTGCATGTACTGGCATGGGATTTTGGTGGATCCCTAAGTTTGGCTGCTGCTGCTGTTGCTGTGGCTGCTGTGGCTGGAATTGCTGAGGTTGTTGCTGAAACTGCTGTTGCTGTGGTGCTGCCTGTTGCGGCCTTGCTGGCCCTCTTCTCAGATCTTCAATCAGCTTCCTCATCTGAGCCCAATCGATCCTGTGACCTTCGTGCAGGTCGTATACCAGGTCCCTAAAATGATAACACCTCTCAATGGTGTGCCCCGGCTGCCGGTGATATACACAATATCGGGACAGATCGGCGGCCGGATTCATGTTCGGGCGCTCAGGTGGCAATTGTAAATCGCCAGTATGCATCAGCGCTGCAAAGACATTAGTGAGCGTCTCTGGGAGAGGAGGATAGTTGGCTCTTTTAGCAACCGGACGAGCAGGTGCGTAGGTAGCAGGCGGGGGAGTGTTATGGTATTGCAGTGGTTGCTGGGGCTGTTGTGGTGGTGGCGGAGATTGTTGTTGAGGGTGTTGCTGCGTGGGAAAGGAAGGGCGAGGTGATGCGGAGAAATGGGGGTTGCTTTGCTGGGGGAAGTGGGAGGTGGCAGTCTGGCTAACTACCTGCACCTGCTCGTTTGTTTGGACTCCCTCGGTAACAGGGCCCTGTGGTTTTCTGGAACTCTTGGGCTTCTGGGCTTCGAAGAGAGAATGAATGGGGGAGTCCTTAAACTGGGTCTGGATAAACCGGGCCCGACTGTACAGTTGATGCATACTGGTGATGTCATTCAACATTAGGACATTCCGGAAGAGAGGGGTTGCATTAGAAATGAGCAGTTTGATCTTTTCTTCTTCCGGAATCTGCCCGGGCACACGGGAGGCTATCTGCCTCCACCTATCAGCATAGGTAGCGAAGTCTTCATCAGTTTTCATCTTCTCGGCCACTAAGTCCGTGAATGAGTATTCGGGTCCGACCCGATCTTGGAATCTTTGCACGAATTTCTCCTTGATCGTCTTGAAGCTCCCAACCTCCTCCAATGGCAGAGCGTAAAACCATTCGAGTGCCACCCCGTCCAGGGATCGCCGGAATAGATATGCAAGGAGGTGATCGTCATGCTGGTATGGTCCCGACTCGTACAGGAATTCCTTGACGTGGATGAACGGGTTGCCGTTCCCATTGTACTTTCGGTATGTCGGGAGCTCTGACTGAGAAGGGAATCGGATGTCCCGGAAATTAGGAGTGAGAGCATCTGCGAAGGATGGTGGGCCAACCCTCTTATTGAGGAGATCGATCTGCTGTTGGAGAACTGCCAAGCGATCGTCACTTCCTTGTTGAGGTAGAGGGACTTGAGGTGGAACTGAAGGGTAGTGAGAGGCAGCTGGATGGACAGTAGAAGCCGAGGGATAATGGGAGACAGCCGGATGGATAGTGGGGGCCATGAGCCCGTAAGATGGATGTTGAGTCCAAAAAGGACCCACATCAGCGTAAGCGAGTTGAGCTATTCCGGGCTGTAGTCGAGTAGAATCCACTTGGGCCAGAGGGGCCGGTGGTGCTGATGAGACGGCCGCGTGGGCACTAGCACGAGGAGATAAGGGAATTTGACTCTTCCCTTTGTCTGCAGGAGGGTGGGCTGAGGTAGAAGCCTGGCCAGATTGATATATTGGAAACTGGAGGACCTGTGGGCGAAGAGGGGTATGGTCCACTGGGGCAACAGACGGTGCTCCGGACCTCTCAGCAGGATGGGTGGAAGAGACAGGAAGGGTTACAGCGGGCGGGACCTCTGCCCCGAGGGCTTGCTTGAATATCTGGAGTTGATCCTGGTCAAGTTGGGACATGAGTTGGAGTAGTTGGCTCGCCGACGGGGAGCCAAACTGAGGGAGCGTGGGTGGCGCAACCTCAGCGATGGAGGAAGGGGGAACAAAGACGAACCCCTCCCCATTCAGGGAGGAGGCAACCCCGGAGACGTCCTCGAGGAGCCCCTGAGGAAGAGAATCCTCGCGGGCGGGGATGGACCCGAAAGAAGACATGCTGGATGATGATGAGTTGAATAAAGGGTTGCAATAGAGGGAGAGTAGAGAATCGCCCCTAGGAGATGATCCCGAGGGAGGGGAGCAATGCTGCATGCAATGGGATGCACAGACTAGAGAGACTTAAGATCAAAGTACACAAGTAGAAGCAAAGCAACCACACAATGAAAGGTGGAGACGAGAAGGGAGTCAACCAAGTATGCACACACTTTGAAGGATGCCGCAGATTTTCAGAATTCTTTTCTCTGAGGCTTAGTGTTTTGATTAAGATGTAGAGTTCGCTCGGACACTTGGGAGCCTAATAACGGTATGATGGGGGAACTGGCTGACTTTAAGGGGAAGCACTCTCCACGTATGCAGAACCTAGACACGGTGTGGCGATGGTACAACCGGCCCGGCGTCCGTGTGGGAATCCACGGCTCACGGGGGCTTACGGAGGTCCTCGGCAAGATTCCCTAGTCGGCTCCAAGGAATATGGAGACGAGAGGAAATCCTACTTCGGTAGGAAATGCAACTACAGTATGAAGTGAATGATCCTAGGTGCACCGGAGTGCATGCAAAGCCTAACCTAGAAATCTAGCAATCACATATGAAATCAAATGATAAAATCATGAAGCAATCAATAATATGATAGAAAATAACAAGTGGACAGCAGGGGGACCAATGCTGGGAATAACAATCAGGGATAACAAGTGCCAGCCGTAGACTCTACACCAAAATAACGGTCTACAGGGGACCGCTGAATTGATTATAACGGCTCTGGAAGAACCGCTAAAGTGCAGAGCTCAAAACGCGAATGGCGGCCTGATGATGACCGCCATACTAGTATGAGGGCTTTATGGAAGCCGTTAAATGAGCAGAGTACAACAGTGATAATTGCGGAGAATACCAGACAACGACGGCTGAAAGATAACCGTTTTACACAGAACGACGGCTGTTACAGAACCGCGGAACTTCACAGAGACAGAGATTGGTCAGCAAACCAGAAGCACGATGGGCATCAGAAGTCCCACCGTGATCGCCAAAAAAGGAGAGGTGTTGATATGTTATTCCTCCTCGAGTTAAATAATATTGAAGAGATAAAAAACAACAGGAGGAAAGATGAAGCTGTTGACCGTGATCGCCACCCGGTGAAAGCGTCGGGACTCGGAAGCTACGGGAGAATGCGGGTCCGTTCCTCCACTCCTCCTGGCCGGCCAGAAGGTGCGGGCCTCGTGCTTTTGGTTGCTGACCTGAAAGCAAACGGTGAAACACACAGATAAACGGAGATTAGCTAAATGATAGTGTAGTAGGTGTACTAATTGAAATAAAGCAAAGGAAGAACATGGCCCGGCGATACCTGGAGGTTTTGAAACCCCGTTTAGGGCGCCGGAAACAGTAGGAAAGATAAGAAATGCCAACTAAATGATGTATGTGATGTGTGATGCAGTGAAGAAAAGGCGTGTGTGGTGAGCAAACAGAGAAGGAAACACAAAGACATGAAGCGTGAGGTTCCCTGCACCGGGGGCCTGCGAGGGATGTAGAAGGCCCCCACTCCCTGACGAACGGGCCTATGCTGTATGAGATTTGGCGATGGAATTCGACAGCACTTCGTGATGGTCCCCCCCCCTTTCTTTCTGTCAGAACCCGTGAGCTATATATAGAGCCCACGGCTTCGAGCTTAATCAGGGGTTAAGGGGAATGATGGTCGGTCAAAGGCCGGTAAATGAGAGCATCGTGTCAATATTGCCAACGACATTCTCCTCTTAATCCGCCTGGAATCACGGGGGTCTAATCTGGGTGGCCTTAAAAATGACGGTCTTACGAAGGCCGCCAAACATATATGACGGTCTCGGAGGGACCGTTCAATATACATGACGGTCCTAGAAAAACCGTTATACTCAAAGAGGAGTCAACGCCCGGACAAACAACTTTTCGTGAAGCACGTGGCTATGACCGACTGTCGGGCCTCTGAACCCTTTTCTTGTCGGCAAATAATGACGGCCCAGGGACGACCGCTATATTGACTATAACGGTTGGCATTGAGCCGCTATAAAAAAGCGTATCACGAGATACAAATAACCCGGGGCAGCGGAACACAACGGCCAAGTGGGGACCGTTATATTGAGAAACGCGGTTCATAACAGACCGTTAAATCCAATGAGAGGGAGGGAGGCCTTCTTCGCTGGGAAGAGCCCAAAATACTGCCAGAGGAATAATCTTTCATGTGATTGACTGTTCGGGACATCAATAACTGAGACGCAGGAACTGATTCGATTCATCGGTAAAAAACGGGTGTCAACACTCTCATCTACCAATATCCATGTCTCATCACCAGCATTACTTGCCTTGCAGCATGAGAATGCTCAAAAGAAAACTACAGATTTTGTCAAAGCTGAAGTCCCAAAAAATGATTATCTCGAATTCATGGAGGATATTAGTGGTGATCCTGAGCTTCCTCCAGCACCTGTTACTGTTGATAGTGGAACTTCTCTACAGATAACACCTTTCCAGCATGATGACAACAGAGACCCGCTATACATACTTACTCATCGGGTGTTTGTCAAATTACCCTACACAAATGCTTATGGCAAGATTGCTGGCAATAGTTCTTCCATACTAAGATCCTTGGTCATGGACTTCAGGAAGTGCAATATTTTTCGTCACAAATCTCGCCCACCACCAAAACCACCACCATTTCCACCTATTTCATGTTTATGTTCCAATGTGAATTTCTCATGGTGTTTACTGAAATACCAACAAAACATCTCAAGCTTCTCAGCGTGTGGAGCAAAGGCGAGGATCAATGCAATGGCCCATCTAGCAGTTCTGGCCACTGTCACAGCTCCGCAAATTTCTTTTGAAGTATGCACGCCCATCCTTGATGAAATTCCAGACTTTGAGGCGAGTTGACTGGACTATGGAACTTTTCAGAAAATGTACCCCGACTGTAACCTGGTGGTCGAGGTTACTTCTCAAGGGAGGGGGGGGGGGCGCATTTGATACGAAAGGAGCACAGCTATGAAGAAGCAGTGAAGGTAACAGTTCAAGGGAGTTGTGGTAGTTAGGACCGGTTCAGTGGTCACTTACGGTGATGATATTACAATTGTAAATTCCACATAACTGTGAGAGAATTGAGCGGGAATAGCTGTGAGAGAAGGATCTCTATAAATAGAGATCCTATGTAATTGATCGGACATGAATAGAATATCAAAATTCTGGTTTTCCCGCCTCTTCTATGGCTATGTCCTCTTCTTCTCCTCCTTCCTCTATTCCTCCTCCATCGTCTTATGCTTCAGCTGCTGCTCTGATCCCCTCTTCTTCTTCTTCTTCTTCTGCTCTCCCTCCTTCTTCTTACGCTTCAGTGATTTCTCTTAACTCTCCTCCAATCTCTGGACTTCGTCCCCATTCGTCAGGTGTTCTAGGTGCTTTTCCCCCTTTGCAGAAAGCTCCCAGCCGGAAGAAGACTGCAGTGGTGGCCTTGGCTTCAGATCGCTTTGCCATCGTGGAAGAGATTCCAAGGCTAGAATCGGAGAATCGTAACAAAATGGTGTCTGAGCCCTCCTTGGAAATTCTGCCCTCTTCTAGCTCCATGTCGCCGGATGAATTACGGCTTCTCCAGCACTCCCTGCAGCAAACAATTCAACAAGCTGTATCTCAATCGACAATGGATCTATCAACAAAAGTGGAACAATTAGCACAAAAGGTACAAGAGCTAGATCCCTCTTCTTCTCGCATGACTGGTCTGCTGGAACAAACAGTACACAGAATATTAGTGTCAGATTCTACTATACCACAGTCTTGTCCAGTTATTGTCCAACATTCTCCGCAGATTCCTCCTGAATCTCTTAACCAGCAAGAGTTACTAGCTAACTCTCCTCCTATTTTTCCAATGGCTCACCCTAAACCCCTTGAATTGTCGATGTTTGATGGATCTCGATTTGAGAATTGGAGATATAAGGCGGATTTATATTTCAGATATTATCAGTTAAGTCAAGAAAAGATGCTTTTACATGTTCAGTATGCATTTCTTGATCGAGCAATGAGATGGTATTGCTTTGTATATAAAGAACATCAATTCAAAACTTGGGATCAGTTACTTGCTGCAATAGAGGCGAAGTTTGGCTGTGATGAAGGGATCAACCCTCATATGGGGACCAGATTTGGTCCTGTTATCCAGCCACAAGATCCATGTGTCACTAGGTCATGTCCGACCACCAACTCCAGTTGCATTCCATATTCTCTTGTTCTTGGATCTGTTGATGATCTTAAAACTGCTAGTAAACTCAATTTCTGTCCTCTGACTTCACTGCGTCAACAGTGTGTAGATCGCACCCCATCTTCTCCTTCCTTATCTGCTCCAGTTGACGTTCTTGCTCTGGCAAATCCAGAAACTCTAATTCCTTCTGATGCAGTGGGATATCCGGGAAAGTTTGATATGCATTCCTCTTCAGTTTGTTCATTTCCCGGGGATGTAGACAATTCTCACGTGACTTCTTCCTGCCGTGCTACAAGTTTTAGTAGCTATTTTCCTGAGAATGTGACTGAGGACCAACGAGAATTTGTTATGGCCAAATCTGGGAATGTTGTTGTGCTATTAGACTCCTCAATTGAATCAGAAACTGAGTCTACAGCAGAAATTGTTGTTGCTGCTATTACTACCGTTGGTTGCCCTTTGGAGATGGCTGCTGCATTATATGATGATAGATCCTTAGGTCTCATGTTTGTCCGACACGGGAGCTACTCTCATCTACCAATATCCATGTCTCATCACCAGCATTACTTGCCTTGCAGCATGAGAATGCTCAAAAGAAAACTACAGATTTTGTCAAAGCTGAAGTCCCAAAAAATGATTATCTCGAATTCATGGAGGATATTAGTGGTGATCCTGAGCTTCCTCCAGCACCTGTTACTGTTGATAGTGGAACTTCTCTACAGATAACACCTTTCCAGCATGATGACAACAGAGACCCGCTATACATACTTACTCATCGGGTGTTTGTCAAATTACCCTACACAAATGCTTATGGCAAGATTGCTGGCAATAGTTCTTCCATACTAAGATCCTTGGTCATGGACTTCAGGAAGTGCAATGTTTTTCGTCACAAATCTCGCCCACCACCAAAACCACCACCATTTCCACCTATTTCATGTTTATGTTCCAATGTGAATTTCTCATGGTGTTTACTGAAATACCAACAAAACATCTCAAGCTTCTCAGCGTGTGGAGCAAAGGCGAGGATCAATGCAATGGCCCATCTAGCAGTTCTGGCCACTGTCACAGCTCCGCAAATTTCTTTTGAAGTATGCACGCCCATCCTTGATGAAATTCCAGACTTTGAGGCGAGTTGACTGGACTATGGAACTTTTCAGAAAATGTACCCCGACTGTAACCTCGTGGTCGAGGTTACTTCTCAAGGGAGGGGGGGGGGGGCGCATTTGATACGAAAGGAGCACAGCTATGAAGAAGCAGTGAAGGTAACAGTTCAAGGGAGTTGTGGTAGTTAGGACCGGTTCAGTGGTCACTTACGGTGATGATATTACAATTGTAAATTCCGCATAACTGTGAGAGAATTGAGCGGGAATAGCTGTGAGAGAAGGATCTCTATAAATAGAGATCCTATGTAATTGATCGGACATGAATAGAATATCGAAATTCTGGTTTTCCCGCCTCTTCTATGGCTATGTCCTCTTCTTCTCCTCCTTCCTCTATTCCTCCTCCATCGTCTTATGCTTCAGCTGCTGCTCTGATCCCCTCTTCTTCTTCTTCTTTTTCTGCTCTCCCTCCTTCTTCTTACGCTTCAGTGATTTCTCTTAACTCTCCTCCAATCTCTGGACTTCGTCCCCATTCGTCAGGTGTTCTAGGTGCTTTTCCCCCTTTGCAGAAAGCTCCCAGCCGGAAGAAGACTGCAGTGGTGGCCTTGGCTTCAGATCGCTTTGCCATCGTGGAAGAGATTCCAAGGCTAGAATCGGAGAATCGTAACACTCACGTACTTGGTCCTCCTCTCATCTAGGAATATCGTCCATGCCTCGACCTTCTCCAATAGGGGTTTCTCCACTAGCACCCCGCCGCAGCACTTGAACGCGATGTGGGATCTGCCATCGTGGATCACAATGGCGAAGTCCTGGGTGGTGATGGGGAGGTCGGGGAGGAGGAGGTTGGGGACGAGGGATCAACATAGAGGCAAAGCCTCACCTTGTCATGTTGGGAGCAGAGGATGGTGCCACTGATATGACAACGATGGAGGAGTCGCATGGGAGGATGCAGCAGAGAAAGGAAGAACGGATGAGGGGGATCGAGACTGGATCAACGTGACACGTGCGGTTTCCCGTTGGCACGATTTGGCAAGGCCGAGCCGCACAATGCAGAAATGGTACGGTCGTGCATAAACCTCTTGCTTATTGCCAACATGTTTTGCATAACTTTTAATTTGGAAGAAGCACTTTTAAGCTTTGCTCCCGATAGAAGAATCACAGGGGAAAGTGGTTGCTTAGAAGAGGCTGATTAGTTTAGTTATCTGATGTTAGCTAGATTTATTATCGTCCAATAATTTTTTTAAAATTTTTACGTGAAAATCATTATTACAGGTGAATTTGTCAAAAAATTTATTCTTAGAAATATATTAACAGCCATATCATTGGATTCATTCAAATAGTGTATAAATACTATTTATGTATAATTTTTTACAAATTTTTGACAAAAATAAGTGATATATTTATAAATAAGTATGACATTTTTACACTATTCAAATTTACACGGCGATATACCTTAACTACTAATATATTTAAAAATATTTTTTTTTACAAATTTACCTTTTAACAAAAATTTTCGTGTAAAAAACCCTAATTTTTATGTTGCAATTGGAAGCTAAAAATCAATTCTAATTGAAAGCTTCGATAGTAAGAGTTGTCTAACTTTAATTGAATGACTTTTTGCTAACTAAAGATTTATAACCAACTAATCAGATCATTCCTCGTTATGCGTTAGTCCACACGAAGGGCCGTCGAGCTTGCCAGGGGCCACACCTACGTTGTAAAATCAGGGTTTGTCGACTCAGTCGTACCGGCCGTCTTAATTTTCGATCGAGACGATACGATATTATCTCGCACCATCCCATAAGATATATATATATATATAACATGAGAAAATTTGTAACTCAGTTGGTAAGGAGATTTGTTTGCTACTCTCACATGTTCGAATCCCATGAACAACATTTGAGATTTTGATTTTTTTAATCAAAAATCTTGAAAAAAAACTCAAAAAACATACATAACCCGCAAGTTTCAAACCCAGATCACCCTTATGCGAGTGAAATCATTTGACCAACTTACTTATAAAATATTTAATATTTAAAATAATATATAAAGTGTCACAATTACGTCTCACGGACCGATCGTCCCGGTCTGTGACTAGAACGAGACAGGACAACTAGGCTGAGGTTACCGTATTCGATCTCAGATGGTTGAACACGGTGTGTGTGTGAGAAGAGAGTGTGGACCCACCCCCTTATTCCTCTCTCATCAGGTAGGCAACCACCTATCCTAACCGGAAAACAAACCGGGCGATAAAGTTTTAAGCTCATGCTCCTCTTCCTAAATTCTGAAAAGGTCGCTGTGACGTCAGGCCTTTCCATTTCGTTCGTTTGGGACACGAAGAAAATTGAATGGAAGGGAAGAGCATCCCTCATGGTCTCGTCTCTCGTTCATCTGAGACGAGAACAGTGCACACAGGATTTATACAACCAAGGTCCCACAGACACAAGTGGTAGGTTACCCGATCAAACCACAAGATTGTTCAAACTACTACTATGGATGGTTAATCCACGAAAGGGATGCACGAGGTGATGTGCTGCTGTGCATCGATGTGTTCCTGTAACGAGCTTACAGAGTCCTACCGTCTTTATTTTTTTGTGGTTATTCAAATGATCCAATTATGGGCAAGTGTTCGGACATATATATGGGTGATAGTAATCTGAATGACCAGTCCACGCTTCTTTTAATTAACTTCTTCGTGGATGGGGAACATGAAGGATCTTTTGACCTTCATGACCTGCTATGCTGGCTGAGAAAAGAACTTTAACTTGGTAAGAGATTTATTATTGTTACGGTGGATAAATGTAATGCAAAAATGAAGGCATGAGCTCTCGGAAGAAGTGCCATTTTCGGCACAAGCAGCACTCACCTCTAAAAGGTTCTTGCACATCCTTGCTAAAGAATGAGAACTGAAAATATCCCATGCCCAGAAATGAAACGATTTTTGTTAGGTTATTGTCAATCATGAGATTTATGCAACCAACATGGGGAGACTAGGTCCTCATATATCTGAAGGTGGACGCAGATAAGAGGAGGTAGCTGTCCAGAGTAACTTCACAGTGTGTCTGATTCACTAAATTCAACAAAATCACAGTCATTTATGCACGGATACTAAATTGAGAAAGTTAATTCTATGGTGTTGAGAGGGGTTGTAATCTGCCCAATTGCATCGGGACTGTAACCATCATCAAAGGCATTTTCCAGATATGAAACCAGAAATTTGTGGAGAAGACTTAACGAACTGCCGTCCTGCAATGATAGAAGAAGCAATAGATAAGACAATGTGACGACATTGACAAAATAGGTGTAGCCCTTATTTATTTATCTATCACAAATAATGGGAGCATATGTAAATCCCAGAATGGAAAAAGTATCTATTTCTCTTTTAGAGGTTCTAAACAGAAACTTATCTAACTGCAACAAAACGAATGTCCATACTACGCTATACTATCCATAGAAAGTATCCTAGTCTGTTGAAGAAAATCGAAGTCATTGACGCATACCTGTTGCATCTCCTTCAGAGATCCCTCCACTGCAGTTATCTTGGCTAGACAAGCTTTTTCTTGTTCAGCTAATGCAGTCTCTTCCTTTTTACCTGGATAGGAAAGAAGGCCCCTGAGCTAGACTTCTTACAGAAGTTGGGTAAGCTTATGTGACGGCAAAGCCTTATGTTACTCACACTGTTGTTCATATTGCGCCAAAATTTCCCCCTTTTCCACTTTCAATTTGGAGAGCATGTCTGCAAATTCAAAATTAATCTTGACTACTTAAGAAACAAAGAGATAAACAGACACAACGAGAACCTCCTGTGAGAGGGCAACCACCATGGGAACATCACTGACCGAAAACTATCAAGAGGATGAACATTTTCTGGAGATAACTACAGGGCATCCACTCAGGACAATTACAAGTTTATGTTTAGAACTAAATGTTAACCAGGGATTCAGCAGAATGACAATGATCAGAACAAACTATTATAGTAGCCAGGCCAAGGCTCCAACTTTAGCAGTAAACGTGCAGAGGTGCAACATGGAACGCCATTAAAGGCAAGCAAAAGAAACATAGATGTGAGTTACAACTAAAAGCATGAATAATTGCTGAAACAAAAGGAGAGACACGCCTATGAGCTTTTTGTGGCCACAATGCCTTACCCAGTTGAGTGGCAGTCACTGGAAACACGTCATTAAGATATCGGAGACCCTTTAGCTTCCCACCTAAACTAACTGTGTGTGTGGTTTTATAGATCATAAAAAACTTAGCTACTTGCTCCTTCCTCTCCCACCCCCACCCCCCACAAAACAAAACCAAGAAAAAAAAAACAATATCTGTATGGTATCCATTGGTGGTCATTTCCTAAAGTGATGCATTAGCTGCAAAATGTAAATACCCCAACACAAGCTGCTTCACAAATAGACCAACAGTCCAGAGTAATTCAAATTGCAGGAAGTACCAAGAAAAGTAACAATAAGAAATTATAAGTAAATATTAATTTACCTTCACGGAAATTGTCGTGGGATGCTTGGAACTCGGCAAAGTCACTCTAAAGAGAACTCTGACACTACCAGTGGACAAATTACTAGGACAGCTAAACATAAACTTCAAGTAATTTACTTTAAATATATTTCAAAGACCTGTTCAGAGTTTTGTAGCATAGCCTTCACAAATTCCTGCCTGCCATTGAACAGGAATACAATAGAATTGACCGTTGAATAGAACAACAATTTGGGTAGAGATGGCTAATGAAGAGTAGAGATGGCTAGCAGGTAGAGTGTCGATAAGCTAAAGGATTCAATACCATAGGCGTTACAGTCTTATGCCATTCCATCATGTACATGCTAGTAAGTAGGTGGGCACTTCAAGGCTCACACCAATAAACCAATAACGACATACTTACCTCTCCTCCTCGAATTTAGACTTGGCATCATCAATGATGGCCCTGACCTCTGATGCAAAACTGCTTATGAAAGCACTGTTAGTTGTTGAGAAGCACCAAGAAGAAAGAAGATGAAAATGCACTAACTATGACAGCCCCGGGAAGAAATTGCTGATACTTCTGAAATCCAAGAAACAAAAGGTAATATTTATCACCGGAAATTCAAAACTAAGAAAGTTTTTGAAGGAATCTCACCAGATCTGTACTATGTTTTCTGTATATTGTATTTCCTTGTTCAGGGACATGATTGTCTCTGATTTATTTCCTATTTCTTGGGGCTGTACAGCATAATCTATTGCCTTTCTTTCTGTAACTCTGTATACCTATTTTTAGATGCCAAAGACATCTATATATTGGAGCACTGGGATCCCACGCAGGGACAGAGGCATTACACCCAAGACTCTTCTCTTTCTCTCTTGTCTGTCATGGTATCAGAGCACTAGGGTTCTTGGACCCACTGCTCTCCATCTGGGGTGTTGTCAACCCCATCTAGGGGTTCTGGTGCAGTCGCTCTTCCTCAGGGTCATCTGGAGTCTCTGACCCTGGTTTGGGGTCTTCCTAGAGTTGCTTCAAGGGAAGTTCTGGTCGCATCTGAAATCTGGTGCAGATGTCATCATCTTGAAGGTATTCTGGTTGGATTTTTCCTCTCTCTAATTCTCTGTTTGAGAGTTGCCAAGGGCTTTAGAGTTGCTGCAGATTTCTTATTGAAATTGTGCAGTTCTGAGTAATAAGATTTCATATTTATCTACGGTTTCTATCTGGACTGCATCTTCTTTGATTTCGTAGTTGTGATGGAGGCCATTACTAAAACTGCTGTGATTTGTGAAGTGTTCAATGGAAAAAAATATTTTTTGTGGGAATTCAGCCTAAGGTGCTTTGTTATGGGTCAAGAACTGTTGGGTTTTTTGGATGGCAGTGAAGAAGAACCTGATGAAGGAATAGAAAATAAGCAGGCACTAAAGGCATGGAAGAAAAATAATGCTAAAGTGATGAGTTGGATTGTAAGCACCGTAGAGCCTCATATTGGCATAAATTTGAGGTCACATACGGACCACTGCTGCTAACATGTGGCACTTTCTGAAAAAAAGCTATCAGCAAGATAATGCATCTAGGAAATATAATCTTGGTCTTGAAATTGTCGAATTTACTCAAGGGACTAAGACTGTCCAAGAGTACTATTCTGAATTCATGAATATATGGATTGAATACAATAATACTACTTATGCAAGTGTTCCTGCAGAAGCCTTGAAGGCAGTCCAAGATTTGCAAGAGAAAAATATGCGGGATCAGTTTCTTATGAGGCTACGACCTGAGTTTGAAACTGTCAGGGGTAATCTAGTTCCTGATCTTGATGAGTGTTTTCAAGAAATTCTTCGTGAAGAACAGCGCATTTTGTCAGTTGAAACTGTAGACAAAGCAAAAGTCGTCAACACCACAGATCTTGCATTTCTGTCCCGGGACAGAGAGAAACCTAGAATCAGAGATGTGCAACAATTGCAATGCTTTTCATGTCAAAAATATGGTCACCTTGCTCGTGACTGTAAAGAGAAATTTTGTAGATACTGCAAGAAGGGAGGGCATATCTTAACTGAATGCAGAAGACTACCTCAGAACCGTGGAGGAAAGGCTTATCATACCACGGTTGATACTGCTACAGCTTCAGCTCCTTCTGTCCACTACTGGTAACAACCTGATCACCCCCGAATCAATTCAGGCCATGATACAGTCTGCTCTTTCTGCCATGGGAATTTCAGGTACACAATCTTCTAAGACCTGGTATTTAGATTCTGGGGCCACCAACTATATGACATCTTCTTCAAAAATATTTTCCTCTCTTTCTCCTTACTGTGGACAATCTGGAGTTTGCATGGCTGATGGGAATAGTCTTCCTATCAAGGGGATGGGTAACATTCAGTCCAAAACTTTGCACCTTTCTAATGTTTTTCATGTACCCCAGCTCTCTACTAATTTGATTTCCGTTGGACAGCTTGTTGACAACCACTGTAATGTAATCTTCTCACCTTCTGGCTGTACTGTCCAGGACCTGAGATCGGGGAAGGTAATCGGGAGAGGGACTAGGCATGGACGTCTCTTTACGGTGGATCACATCCTTCCAGCGCCATCTGCATTTTCCGCCTCTCAAGACGTTGTATCAAATAAATGGTTGCTTTGGCACCGTAGACTAGAACATCCTCATTCAAATAAACTAATGTTGATGCTAAAGCATGGCTTGATTACCCGTAGTTCAGAAATTCCACAAACCTTTCCTCCTTGTTTCAGTTGTTGCCAAGGAAAGAGCAAGGCTCCTCCGTTTCCTTTGAGTGATCATGAATCTAAGTCATCCTTCGAACTTGTCCATTCCGATGTAAGGGATTTTGCTCCTATTGTCTCATCTTCCGGCTATAAATATTTCGTGACATTTATCGATGATTTCAGTCGGTTCACTTGGATCTATCTTTTACGAGCAAAATCTGATGTTTTATCTTGTTTCCAAGCCTTCGTCTCCATGGTTAACACCAAATTTGGCACACATATCAAAACCTTGTGTTCCGACTCGGGGGGAGAATATATGTCAAATAAATTTCAATTGTTTCTTCAAGAAAAGGGAATTACATCTCAGCGATCTTACCCTCATACCCCACAGCAGAATGGAATTGCTGAACGTAAAAATAGACATATCCTTGAGGTCACCCGCACTATTCTTCTTGATGCTGTTGTGCCTCCCACTTTTTGGGATGAGGCTGTACGCACTGCTGTGTTTCTCATCAATCGTCAGATTTCGGCAAAATTAGGAAACATCAGTCCCTATTTTAAACTTTTTGACGAGCAGCCCAATTACAACAAGCTTCATCCCTTTGGCTGTATTTGTTATGTTTACCTACCCTCTCTTGAACGTCATAAGATTTCCACTCAGGCCGTTCGGTGTGTATTTTTGGGTTATGCAGTAAACCAAAAAGGGTTTCACTGCTACGATCCAGAAAAGAAACGCATCCGGGTCTCCCGTAATGTCATTTTCTTTGATCACCACTTCTTCTATTCTCACCAGCCCCTCTTGTCTCCTAAAGTCTCATCTGTCCTTATTCCTTTATTTGATACAATTTCAGAGGTGGAATCTTCAGACAAATTCAAGAAAGGTCTGATCTACGAGCGGCGACGTCCACTTAATGGTGCGGACATCCGAGCAGTTGAGCGGCGCGATACACCGAGCCACCGGTACCGCACACGGAGCACGACTCGAGCCACCTAAGCATCTATTTGGCTCGGAGACAGCCTGGAGACGCCCCCCTGAGCCCCGACATTTATCATATTTAGTTAGACTTTATGTGTGTGTAATTTGTATTTATTTCATTGCATTCGGTTTACCATTTTGATTGTAATAGGGGCTTATGTGCAATTCGGACCCCGTGGGCCCCACGGGCCCCCCAGGCCCCATCCCATTGGGCCACCTCAGCCTAGGGTCCCACGTGGGGTCAGTCAACATGCCAAATGGAGGCATCTAGAAGTTTGAATGGTAAAAGGACACATGGGGGACAAGTGGCTTGAAAAGTCTAAGGAGGCTACCCACCCCCACCTACCAAATCCACCTTCTACACCCTAGTCCAAGGGCCGCCCCCCTCCCTTTATTTTTTTATTTATTTTGTGTGTGTGTGTCTCATGCCATCCCAGCCCTTCATCTCCCACTCCTAGATCCTACGGTTGTGGATGGATGAGAGATGTAACCTATTTAAGCTTGTATTTTTTATTTTGGAGAATTAATGCCATAAGAATTGTGAAAAAGCTTGAAGCTCCAGCCTTGGTGCGCCCCCTCCTCCTCTCCCTCTTCCCCTTGAAGCTGTGAAGGCTTCCTTCTGGTGGTGAGACTCCACCCTATCAGTTCCGGTCGCCGCCGCCCCCGCCACGAGCCGCCACCGCACCGCCATCGCCATCAACGGAGTTCTGCCCGCGCAGTACCACAGAAGCTTCCACGAATTTCTTGTCTCAGCCACGAGCTCAGATAGATCTGGGAATTTTAGTGGATGTTCCAGAGGTGTCAAGGACATCCCACAAATTTTGGTTTGCCATTCAGATCTCGTTTCATATTTTTTGATTTTCGTCCACTCTTCCATTTCGGTTCTGCCAGAGTTCTGTCCAGATTCATCCCCGCCCTGAGTTTCATGTCTTAGGCCCACATTTTGATTTATGTTGGTTCGCCCAATTTTATTGGGGATTCCACCCATCCATCCCTTCATCCACAATTTTTCTCAATTTTTGATTCGCCCATCTCATATTTTCTAAAAATCGTTCTCAGACCCATCTACAGTTCTGTCCACCTATTCCCAGATCCGACCACCAGTCACCCCAAAAATCATAGTAAATCACCATCACCTCCAAATCAAATTCCAAAAATAGTCCCAGTTCCGTGGTTTGATACCCTACAACTTTGAAGAAGAGCTCAAGAGCTGAATCGGAGGTTTACTAGGCGGTCAACGGTGGTTCTCAGACAAGTGTCCTGCAGATCTGAGATTTCGGTTACTGTACAACAGGGGCTTGTAAATTCAATAAAGTTCTGATCCGACCAGATCCAGCAGATCTCTCTGGGTCTAGATCGAAGCATTTGAAGAGAGCTTTCCAACGATAGCTCATGCGTCCCGATCCGACATCGGGATTGCTCGCAGCGGCCGTTTTCGCCGGAGCGCGCGCCGGAAGACAGCAACCAAAATCCGTGGACAGCTAGTTCATCAATTGGGAATCGGGGCCGATCGACCCCCGATCGGTGTTCCCGGTCGACCGCCGTCCATGGAGGCGCGCCACCAGGGGTCCCCATCACAGTGGGTCCCACCCCCGCAGATCCGGAGGACAGCGCCATCCGCGGGCCCGCAGAACCCGCCGTTCGAAAAGCACGAAAACGCGGAGTTCGGCACCGCCGGGCGACATCAAGATGCTGCCCATCAACCCGAGTTGCGTGATTCCCGGGCTCCACATGTGACCTTTTACCTCCCTGCGTGGAGTGGGTCAAATCTTTGTATTGCTGTGATATTGTTTAACCGGGAGTCCGTGATTCGGCCGGGGTTGTCTTCGCCACGCCGGGTGCGTGGAGGTAAAGGTCTTAACTCCTTGGCGTTACATTGCTTAGCGAGTATACGGTCTTTTGCCGCTGTCGAGAGCGTAGGTACTAGCCCGTGTGTCCATGTCACCGCTGTGAGAGTGAGTGTGACCTGTCCCGTGACTCGATCCGAGTCCGGAAGTTGAGTCGGACTACCCTTGACCTCCGCCGGTTCCTTAACCGCGCACGGTCCGCGCTTTCCCTCGCTTGGGACGACGAGTGAGCTTCCACTTCTGTTAGCGACGTTTCGCCACTAGGAGCTCGTAGTGTCGGGCTTAGTGTCTCCCTGGTGTGTGCTGCTGGTCGCGTCTTCATCTAGAGTCCGAGGGTGGCACCTAATAGTGTAGTCTCCCGTGTCCGTCCCGCATCAGTTTGGTATCAGAGCAAGTCGAGTCTAGAGTAGTCATTGCATAAGTCTTGCATGCATCATGGTCTAAGTCAAGTCTACGATCATCATTATTTTTAAAACAAAAAAAAGTGTGTTTTAAATTACATTTCATCTCGATAATTCGGTATCTTAAAAGATGTTGTCCGAACGTTAGGCTACGCCTACCGGGAGGTCGCACACTTGCGGGAGTGATCTTCGGATCGATTAACTTCGCCCCATACCGGATATTGGTTTAGGTCTAAGTGCATCATTTAGTGTGTTTACATTAGTCGGTGTCTTCTAGGTCGTGTGTCAGTTGCATGCCCACCCGTCGAGGTACCCAGTACTCGCCACCACCACCTATGGCGGAGTCCCGAGCCCGTAGTTCCGATGAGTCTTCCACGGCCGAGATGTTTCGGGCCATCATGGATCGTTTAGACACGCGTATTGATGGTCTTAGTACGCGTATGGATGGCATAGGGACGCGTCTAGAAGGGCGGATGAAGGTCCTCGAGGATCGGGCCGGGGTTTCGGAGCAGTCCATTCAAGGCCTTGTTGGGAGGATTGCCGTCCTAGAGAGGGGCCCAGTAGCGGCGCAACCCGCGCCGACGAACGGCCAACAAGAGCTGGTGCAGCAACCCGCTGTGCCAAGGGCTCAGGTGGAGGATGTCGGGAGGCAACAGGCGCCTATAGTGGATGATTATGCCTCCGACAATGATCACGGGGGTAACGGTCGTCGTCATCAACGACGGAATCGTGATGACGAGGATGACGACCGCATTCTTAGGGGTGTGCGTGCGGACCCTCCCACTTTTAGCGGGTCCTTGGACCCTAGGGTGTATTTAGATTGGGAGGCCGGCATGGACCGGTACTTCGAGTGGTTTGAGATGACGGACCACCGAAGAGTCCGATACGCAAAGATGAAGCTGCAAGGGCAGGCCCAAACTTATTGGATCAATGTGGAGAGCCTGCTCAACCAGCGACGTCAACCCCAGATCGGTACTTGGGATGATATGAAAACCAAGTTGAGGGAGAAGTACCTTCCCGCCTCATATCGCCAACGTCTCATAGACAAGTGGCAAAGCATCTCCCAAGGGAACCGATCCGTGACCGAGTACACCGCCGAGTTCGATGAGTATTATTTGCGGTGCGGGGTCACGGAAGAGAGCACCATGACGATATCTCGCTTTCGGAGAGGTTTGCGGCCCAATTATCAATATGAACTCTTTCGCCGCAATGCCACCACTTTGGAGCAGGCATATCAGATTGCTCTCGAATTGGAGCAGTTCGAGGCCGAGTTTGAGTCACCCCATCGGTTGGGCTCCTTTCCCCTTCGTAGTGTCGAGTCCCGTGGCTCATCTGGCACGTATCTGAGGGCCCCCATGACTCGACCTCAGGAGCCCGCTCGCCCCGAGCCCTTTGCTCCTAGGCCTCGTCCTCCACCCCCGAGGGACCTTCCTCGTCCCCAGCATCTTACGGCCCCACCCACAGTCCGTCCACCGGCACCCGCACCTCCTGCACGTCCTTTGTTGCCTACGCCTCCTATCCGTCGGGAGGATAAAGGTAAAGGACCTATGATTGGGGAGCCTAGTGGATCACGGCAGCAGTGTTATCGCTGCAATGGGTTTGGCCATTTCGCCAACCAGTGTCCCACCCGCCCATCTCTTCACATTGGGGACACACAGGCCGAGGATACCACCACTACGGGCCTCGAGTTAGTCAGCTATGAGGCAGATGAAGAGTTAGCTGACGAGTACTATGAGATGGGAGGTGAGGCCCAGGATGTCCAGCAGTCGGACGATACCCGCGTGGGGGTCGTCAGATGTATCCTCACCCAGCCACAGGTCAGTGATGACTGGCGTCGGACCACTATCCTTCAGGTATTCTGTAGACTGGGAAAGCAAATTTGCAAGGTGGTCATCGATAGCGGGAGTTGTATCAATGCAATCTCCACGAACGCTGTCGCTCGTCTTGGTCTCACACCCGTAGACCATCCTTGTCCCTATCAGGTATCATGGGTGGATACCACTTCCATTTCGGTCAGGCTGCGGTGCTTGGTCCCGCTGCAGCTCCACTCCTACCGTGACGAGATCTGGTGTGATGTTCTCCCCATGGAAGTGGAAAGTATCATTCTTGGTAGGCCGTGGTTATTCGACCGAGATGCCACACTCCATGGTCGGTCGAACACCTGTACCTTCGACCACGATGGCCAGCGGGTCACCCTCCACCCCGTTCGGCCCAGGAGCCCATCAGTCAGGGGTCCTACTGGCCCTAGTACTCCAAAGTCTTCCGTACCCGGGCCCAGTACTCCATCCCCAGCTCGGACTATGACCGTTACCTCTGGCCCAGGAGAGCCCTCGACGAGGAGATTGATGATGATTAGCTCCCGGGAAATAGAGCAGGAGCTTAGTCAGGGCTGTCCGGTGTTTGCCATTACGGTCCGAGAGGTGGAGCGGGACTCCGAGGGTGAGCTCCCACCCGAGGTTGTTCCTATTCTGCAGGAATTTGCTGATATTTTTCCCGATGAGCTTCCCGAGGGACTCCCACCCATGCGGGATATTCAGCATGCCATCGACCTTGTTCCGGGCTCTTCTTTTCCCAACCTTCCTCATTATCGAATGAGCCCCACGGAGCATGCCGAGCTTAAACGGCAGGTCATTGAGCTTGTGCAGAGAGGATCTGTCCGGAACAGCATGAGTCCATGTGCTGTACCCGCATTACTCGCCCCGAAGAAGGATGGCACGTGGAGAATGTGCATTGATAGTCGTGCCATCAACAAAATCACCGTGAAGTACAGGTTCCCTATTCCCCGCCTTGATGACATGCTGGACATGATGGCAGGTGCCACTATCTTTTCGAAGATCGATCTTAAGAGTGGCTACCATCAGGTGAGGATTAGGCCAGGTGATGAGTGGAAGACCGCATTTAAGACCAAGGACGGTCTATATGAGTGGTTGGTCATGCCTTTTGAGTTGACCAATGCCCCTAGCACTTTCATGCGGCTCATGGCTCAGGTCCTTCGACCTTTCATTGGAGTCTTTGCAGTGGTGTATTTTGATGATATCCTTATCTATAGCCGCACCACAGGGGACCACTTGGACCACCTTCGGCAGGTCTGTCTACTTCTTCGGCGAGAGCAGTTGTTTGCGAACCCACAGAAGTGTGCCTTCATGACACCTCAGCTTACCTTCTTGGGTTTCATTGTGTCTAGTACTGGGGTCTCCGCCGATCCGGAGAAGGTCCGGGCCATTGTTGAGTGGCCGGAACCCCGTACGGTTTATGATGTCCGCAACTTTCATGACCTTGCGACGTTCTACCGTCGCTTCATCCGCGGATTTAGCTCCGTCACCGCCCCGATCACGGATTGCATCCGGAAGGGCACATTTGTATGGACGAAGGCCGCATCTGCCGCCTTCAAGGACATCAAGGAGCGCATGACCCAGACACCTATCCTTCGATTGCCTGATTTCTCGAAGGTGTTTGAGGTCTCTTGTGATGCATCGGGTGTTGGGATCGGAGGAGTTTTGAGTCAGGAGTCCCACCCGATTGCATATTTCAGCGAGAAGCTCAATGACACGAAACTGCGATATTCCACGTATGATAAAGAATTCTACGCAGTTGTTCAGGCTCTTAGGCATTGGAGGCACTATCTTTTACATCAGGAGTTTGTCCTATACTCCGACCACGAGGCATTGAAGTACCTCCATTCGCAAAAGAAGCTTAACTCGCGTCATAGTCGTTGGGTCGAGTATCTCCAGCAGTTCACCTTTGTGCTGAAACATAAGGCTGGAGTGGAGAACAAGGTGGCTGATACCTTGAGTCGGCGAGCATGTTTGCTTACCACCATGAGTGCCGAGGTCATAGGGTTAGAGAAGATGAAGGAGGCCTATGTTGATTGTCCTGACTTCGGTCAGATTTTTACCACCCTCCAGGCCGGACCCTCGAGAGACCTTGATGAGTATGTGCTTCAGGAGGGTTACCTCTTTCGAGGTAGCAGGCTATGTGTTCCCCGAACTTCAGTTCGAGATTTCTTAGTATGGGAACTACATGCGGGAGGTCTAGCCGGCCACTTTGGTCGGAACAAGACTATTGAGGCAGTGGAGCATCGATTTTATTGGCCGAGCTTGAAGTGCGATGTTGCTAACATCGTGGCTCAGTGTCGTACATGTGCTACGGCCAAGATGAAGAAGCAAAGCTCGGGCCTTTATACGCCTCTTCCCGTGCCTGATGCCCCGTGGCAGGATGTTAGTATGGACTTTGTTTTGGGATTGCCACGTACCTCCAGGAAGCATGATTCGGTCTATGTGGTGGTTGACCGTTTCTCGAAGATGGCCCTCTTTATCCCTTGCTCGAAGACTTCGATGCTTCTAGGGTAGCCCGCCTATTCCTTACTCATGTGGTGTGCAAGTTCGGGTTGCCTCGCACTATAGTGTCTGACCGTGATGTTAGATTCACTTCCTATTTTTGGAAGACACTATGGCATATGATGGGTACTCACCTCAAGTTTTCCACTGCATATCATCCCCAGACATATGGTCAGACCGAGGTGGTCAATAGGAGTCTGGGAGATCTTTTGAGGTGTCTAGTTAAGGACCGCATTGGGGATTGGGATCTCATTTTACCTATGGCTGAGTTTGCATACAATGATTCGGTGAATAGGTCTACCGGCATGAGTCCATTTGAGATTGTCACTGGTCGTAGGCCTAGGAAACCCGTTGACCTTGTCCCAATGTCTATCCATGCTAGAGTGTCGGAGTCGGCCGAGTCGTTTGCTAGGCACGTTAGGAGTTTGCATGACGACATCCGTCGTCACATTGAGGCCAGCAATGCACGGTACAAGGAGTTAGCCGATGCCCACCGACACCACCGAGAGTTCCACGAGGGCGAATACGTCATGATCAGGGTAAGACCTGAACGGTTTCCCTCTGGAACCGTTAAGAAGTTGCAAGCTCGCGGAGCCGGTCCATTCAGAGTGTTGAAACGCGTTGGATCCAATGCGTACGTTGTGGACTTGCCAGAGGAATATGGTATAAGCTCTACCTTCAATGTATCGGATCTTGTTGCATATAAGGACCCAGCGGTGATCCCTAGTGAGCCTTTTGAGCCATCTCCTCCCCTTGAGAGTGATCCCACACCTGAGTGTCCACTTCCACCTCCAGCCCCTTTTTCACGGCAGCGTGAGCATATAGATCGTATACTGGACGAGCAAGTGACAGTTACCAGGAGTGGATCTTACCCGCGCTACCTAGTGCGATGGAGAGGACGGCCCGCTACTGAGGACACATGGATCACACATGGTGAGTTGCAGCAGATCGATCCGGACCTTTTGGAGCGATACAGGAGCGATGCAGACCCATACTCGACAGGGTCGAGTTTCTCCCACCCGGGGAGAATTGGTGCGGACACCCGAGCAGTTGAGCGGCGCGATACGCCGAGCCACCGGTACCGCACACGGAGCACGACTCGAGCCACCTCAGCATCTATTTGGCTCGGAGACAGCCTGGAGACGCCCCCCTGAGCCCCGGCATTTATCATATTTAGTTAGACTTTATGTGTGTGTAATTTGTGTTTATTTCATTGCATTCGGTTTGCCATTTTGATTGTAATAGGGGCTTATGTGCAATTCGGATCCCGTGGACCCCACGGGCCCCCCAAGGCCCCATCCCATTGGGCCACCTCAGCCTAGGGTCCCACGTGGGGTCAGTCAACATGCCAAATGGAGGCATCTAGAAGTTTGAATGGTAAAAGGACACATGGGGGACAAGTGGCTTGAAAAGTCTAAGGAGGCTACCCACCCCCACCTACCAAGTCCACCTTCTACACCCTAGTCCAAGGGCCGCCCCCCTCCCGTTATTTTTTTATTTATTTTGTGTGTGTGTGTCTCATGCCATCCCAGCCCTTCATCTCCCACTCCTAGATCCTACGGTTGTGGATGGATGAGAGATGTAACCTATTTAAGCTTGTATTTTTCATTTTGGAGAATTAATGCCATAAGAATTGTGAAAAAGCTAGAAGCTCCAACCTTGGTGGGCCCCCTCCTCCTCTCCCTCTTCCCCTTGAAGCTGTGAAGGCTTCCTTCTGGTGGTGAGACTCCACCCTATCAGTTCCGGTCGCCGCCGCCCCCGCCACGAGCCGCCACCGCACCGCCATCGCCATCAACGGAGTTCTGCCCGCGCACTACCACAGAAGCTTCCACGAATTTCTTGTCTCAGCCACGAGCTCAGATAGATCTGGGAATTTTAGTGGATGTTCCAGAGGTGTCAAGGACATAACACAAATTTTGGTTTGCCATTCAGATCTCGTTTCATATTTTTTGATTTTCGTCCACTCTTCCATTTCGGTTCTGCCAGAGTTCTGTCCAGATTCATCCCCGCCCTGAGTTTCATGTTTTAGGCCCACATTTTGATTTATGTTGGTTCGCCCAATTTTATTGGGGATTCCACCCATCCATCCCTTCATCCACAATTTTTCTCAATTTTTTATTCGCCCATCTCATATTTTCTAAAAATCGTTCTCAGACCCATCTACAGTTCTGTCCACCTGTTCCCAGATCCGACCACCAGTCACCCCAAAAATCATAGTAAATCACCACCACCTCCAAATCAAATTCCAAAAATAGTCCCAGTTCCGTGGTTTGATAACCTACAACTTTGAAGAAGAGCTCAAGAGCTGAATCGGAGGTTTACTAGGCGGTCAACGGTGGTTCTCAGATAAGTGCCCTGCAGATCTGAGATTTCGGTTACTGTACAACAGGGGCTTGTAAATTCAATAAAGTTCTGATCCAACCATATCCAGCAGATCTCTCTGGGTGTAGATCGAAGCATTTGAAGAGAGCTTTCCAACGATAGCTCATGCGTCCCGATCCGACGTCGGGATTGCTCGCAGCGGCCGTTTTCGCCGGAGCGCGCTCCGGAAGACAGCAACCAAAATCCGTGGACAGCTAGTTCATCGATTGGGAATCGGGGCCGATCGACCCCCGATCGGTGTTCCCGGTCGACCGCCGTCCGTGGAGGCGCGCCACCAGGGGTCCCCATCACAGTGGGTCCCACCCCCGTAATCCGGAGGACAGCGCCATCCGTGGGCCCCGCGGGCCCGCAGAACCCGCCGTTCGGAAAGCACGAAAACGCGGAGTTCGGCACCGCCGGGCGACATCAAGATGCTGCCCGTCAACCCGAGTTGCGTGATTCCCGGGCTCCACATGTGACCTTTTACCTCCCTGCGTGGAGTGGGTCAAATCTTTGTATTGCTGTGATATTGTTTAACCGGGAGTCCGTGATTCGGCCGGGGTTGTCTTCGCCACGCCGGGTGTGTGGAGGTAAAGGTCTTAACTCCTTGGCGTTACATTGCTTAGCTAGTATACGGTCTTTTGCCGCTGCCGAGAGCGTAGGTACTAGCCCGTGTGTCCATGTCACCGCTGTGAGAGTGAGTGTGACATGTCCCGTGACTCGATCCGAGTCCGGAAGTTGAGTCGGACTACCCTTGACCTCCGCCGGTTCCTTAACCGCGCACGGTCCGCGCTTTCCCTCGCTTGAGACGACGAGTGAGCTTCCACTTCTGTTAGCGACGTTTCGCCACTAGGAGCTCGTAGTGTCGGGCTTAGTGTCTCCCTGGTGTGTGCTGCTGGTCGCGTCTTCATCTAGAGTCCGAGGGTGGCACCTAATAGTGTCGTCTCCCGTGTCCGTCCCGCATCACTTAAAGAACCAACAGTCCCCACGAATGGGCTCTTACCTGTTTCTACGGTTACTGGTCCCACCGAACCTCTCTCCCTTCCTGCTGTCCCTGATTCAGTGTCTGATCCTATGCCTCTTCCTGTTTGACGATCTTCTCGCATTTCTCGCCCACCTGCCCGCTATCGCTCTCCTTCACCTTCGGCCCAGACATCATTTCTCTCAACTTTATCTACCATTCCCATTCCCAAATCCTACTCCCAAGCAGTAAAACAAGAGTGTTGGCGGACAGCTATGACAGCGGAGTTGGATGCTTTGGCCAAAACCAATACATGGGACCTTGTGTCTTCTCCTCCCTGTATTAGGCCCATTGGGTGTAAATGGTTTACACAGTCAAATTGAAGTCTGATAGCTCATTGGAAAGATATAAAGCCAGATTAGTGTCTTTGGGGAATCGCCAAGAATATGTCATTGATTATCAAGACACCTTCGCACATGTCGCAAAAATGACAACAATGCGACTATTGATTGCTTTGGCTGCATCAAAATCTTGGCCCATTTTTCTGATGGATGTTAGTAATGCTTTTTTGAATGGAGATTTAGTTGAAGAAGTTTTTATGAAACCACCACAAGGACTTCATTTGTCTTCACCCAATCTGATTTGCCGACTAAGGAAATCCCTTTATGGTCTCAAACAAGCACCCAGGACCTGGTTCACAAAACTACGTAGCACAATTCATCAGGCTGGTTTTCAGGTTTCAGCAGAGCCAGCATGACCCCTCTCTTTTTTTCCTGCGATCTGCTCGTGGTGTGGCCACACTTGTTGTGTATGTTGATGATATACTATTGACAGGAGATTATGATTTTGGAATCCAGCACATTAAGGATACCTTACAGAGGGCTTTCCAGATGAAAGATCTTAATTGTCTCAATTATTTTCTCGATGTTGAGGCACACCACACAGCACATGGCATCGACTTACATCAGCATAAGTACCTAGATGATCTTATTTCTCTCACTCAGTTACAGCATAAATCCCCAATTGACACCCCTATGGAAGTCAATCTCAAGCTCCATAGTGAGGAAGGCAACTTACTTGATGATCCTACACATTATCGAAAACTTGTTGGGAGTCTCATTTATCTCAGCTTTACTCGGCCTGACATTGCATATGCTGTGAACAATGTCAGCCAATTTATGACCAAACCTCGACATACTCATCTTGCAGCAGTGCATCGTATTATACGATATCTCAAAGGCACTCCTACTCGAGGTTTGTTTTACCCCACAGGATCTTCTCTTTCTTTATCTGCATATGCTGATGCTGATTGGGCTGCTTGTCCTAATACAAGGCGCTCTGTTACTGGCTGGTGTATTTTCCTGGGCCAAAGTTTGATCTCGTGGAAATGCAAAAGGCAAGATAGGGTTTCTCGCTCATCCACTGAGGCCGAATACGGTGCCATGTCTGCTGCTTGTTCTGAAGTTACTTGGTTGTGCGGTTTTCTTTCTGAATTGGGGTTTCCTTGCATGGGTCCTACTTAGTGAAAACATGGTCCAATTGAGCGCCTAATGGTACAAGTGTCCTGGCATTCATTTTAGTTAAACAAAAAGGAGTGTGAAAAAGAGATGGAACTATAAAATATGTAAACTAGAATTAAAATAAAATATATGTAGAACTTCACAAAACATAACAAATTATCATGTTCCATACAACGACCTGGCACAGTAGGTCTCGTCATACCTTCAGAATATTTCAAACCTTCGGCCTTGACTCTATCAGAACTTTCCTTGACAGCAAAGTTAAGATCTTGAGGCTCCATTAGACACATGAAGTATGCATTAAAAAAAGATACTATTTCAGTTAATATCTCACTCATCATGTAAGCAGAAAACAACATAAAAATTATCCCCCCCAAAAGAAACCATGCTCAGATTATTATTATTATTATTTAATTAATAACAACTACCAAAGAATGTGAGGGGCCATGATAAACAATGACTTCAGGAAAATAGGGAGTCCTACCACAATGGGGGAGAATGAATAAGCTTCACAGGGAGGCTCTTCGGATGGTTGTGATTTGTTGTGGGCAGCATCGAGGAGTGTGGTGAAGGTTTTGGTGGCAAAGGAAGGTGGACGACGGTGCCCGAGTCATCATCGTCGTTGTCCTCCTTCTCGTCCATAATCTCGTCGATATTGTCCTCCCCTTCTTCCATGTTGCTTCCGTGCATCATGTGGCCCCCTCTCCTCCACTTGCTCGAGCTGGATCTGTCCCGATTTCGATCCTTCTTGCCCCTGCGCTCCACAACTCCGCCATCTTCTTCAGCAACAAAGAACCATTGATTCGGAAATTGGAAAATTTATTCAAGAACACAATGTAGAGAGATCTGTGAAGCTACATTCGGACCAGGAGAGCCCGTGAAGCTGCCACTCCTAGGTCTTTGCCATGACAATCTGTTCACTACTGCCAATTTTAATCGATACCAATGTGGCTCCCAACCACAGGGAAACCGAATACACCGGAGAAGAGTCCAGGCATGGAACGAATCCGACAAACTCAAGGATTCAGAGGAATCGGCCAGTTCATAGGTAGGAGAAGGATGAGAGTAGATTCTTCCTCTTCTTCTTGTTCGGGGAGGCTCTGCTCTTCTCACCTTCTCTCTCTCTATTTGTGTTACAGTTCACATTGCTTTTAATTAACTTTTTCATGCATGGAGAACATGAAGGATCTTTGCGCCTCCTATCCTGCTCTGTTGGCTGAGAAAAGAACTTTACTTGGAAAGGGACTTATTATTGTTACAGTGGATAAGTGTAATGCAAAAAATAAAGACATAGGCCCTTGGAAGAAGTGCCATTTTCAGCACACGCAGCACTCATCTCTAAAAGGCTCTTGCACATCATTGCTAAAGAATGGGAACTAAAAATATTCCATGCCCATAAATGAAACGATTTTGTTAGGTTATTGTCAATCATAATGTTTATGCAACCAATATGGGGAGGCTAGGTCCTCATATATCTAAAGGTGGACACAGATAAGAGAAGGTGGCTGTCCAGGGTTACTTCACATTGTGTCCGGCACACTAAATTCAACAGAAAAACAACCGTTATGCACGGATACTAAATTGAGAAAGTTAAATTCTGTAACATTGCTGCCCACTTGCATTCAGTCACAAAACCAAGAGAATGTCGTAGCACCAAGATATTCACTAATGTTACTCAGGCATCGGAATTGCCATCATCATGAGAGGGCTTTTTCACAGCTGAATGCAAATTTTTGAAGAGCATCTCCAAATATCTGCCGTCCTGCAATGATAGAAGCAATGAACTAGACAATGTGACGACATTGGCAAAATAGGAGTAGCCCTTATCTAATTTATTTATTTATCACAAATAAGAGGAGTATATCTCAACCGCGGAATGGAAAAACAAAATATTTACTTCTCTTAGAGGTTCCAAACAGAAACTTATGTAGCTACAACAAAAAGAATATGAAAATATCAATAAGAAGTATCTCTGACTTGTTAGGTGAAGAAAATCAAAGTCAATGGCATATACCTGCCGCATCTCCTTCACAGATTCCTCCACTTCAGTCATCTTGGCGGCACAAGCTTTTTCAAATTCAGCTAATGTTTTGTCATTTTCACCTAGATAGGAAAGAAGGTTCTCGAGCTAGACTTCCTATAGAAGTTGGGTAAGCCTCTACGAAGGCAAAGACTTCTGTTACTCACATTGTTGTTCATGTTGTGCCAGAAGTTTCGCCTTTTGCACTTAGAATTTGGAGAACATCTCTGCAAATTCAATGGTAATCTTTACTATTTAAGAAACAAAAACAAACACAACAGGGACCTCATGTGAGGGGGCAACTACCATGGGAACATCACATGTGAATTACAACTAAACGCATGAATAATTGTTGAAACAAAAGGAGAGAGACTCCTTTGAGCTTTTTGTGACCATAATGCCTTACCCAGTTGGGTGGTATTCGCTGAATATTTAATAGTCACTAGAAACACATCATTGAAATATTGGTGACCCTCTAGCCTCCCACCTAACCTCACTGTGTGTATGGTTCTATAGATCATGAAAAAATTAGCCACCTGCTCCTTCCTCTCCCCCCCCCAACCCCCCAGAAAACCAAAAAAAAAGAGAAAGAAAAACACAATCTCTGTACAGTATGCATTGGTGGTCATTTCCTAAAGTGATGCATTAGCTGCAAAATGTAAATACCCCAACACAAGCTGCTTCACTCTCTAGAGAAATAGACCAACAGTCTAGAGTAATTCAAATTGCAGGAAGCACCAAAAAAAGTAACAACAATGAATTAAAGTTAAATATTAATTTACCATGATAAGATTTCTCGTGGGATGCTTGGAACGTTGCATAGAATTTCTCCTGGGATGCTTGGAACGTTGCAAAGTCACTCTTAATAGAACTTTCAAACTGCCAGTGGGCGAGTTAGTAGGACAACTAAACAGAAACTTCAAGTAATTTACTTTAATTATAATTCAAATACATGTTCAGAGTTTTCCAGTAGAGCCTTCACAAATTCTTCCCTGCCATTAAACATGAATTCAATAGAATTGATGGTTGAATAGAAGAACAATTAGGGTAGAGATGACTAATGAAAGGTAAAGATGGCTAGCAGGCAGAGTGTCGATAACCTGAAGGATCCGATAACATAGGCGTTGGAGTATTAAGCCATTCCACCATGTACGTGCTAATAAGAAGGTCGGCACTTCTAGGCTCACACCAATAAACCAATAACAACAGTGCTTTCATAACAAGTGTTGCATCAGAGCTCAGGGCCATCATTGATGCTGCCAAGCCAAAATTCGAGAATGAGAGGTAAGTATGAAGTGTTGGTCTCCCTACCACTCGAAGGACCAGGAAGAGCAAGCTGGAGCTTCCCCCCCACTCCGGCCATAGCTTGTTGGTCTTACCTCTCCTTCTAGAATTTAGGCTCGACAACATCAATGAAGTAATAAGCCATTCCTGTTCAGGTCTGGTCTTACCTCTCCTTCTAGAATTTATGCTTGACAGCATCAATGAAGTAATAAGCCATTCCTGTTCAGGTCTCTCCCTCACCGTCATCGAGTGGTAGGGAAGAAACACGAAGTCCTCCCGTCCTCCCCCCTCTCCGGCCACGGCCGGAGTGGGGGGAAGCTCCAGCTTGCCCTTCCTGGTCCTCCAGACCTCCCGCCGTCTCCCTCCTCCGGTGCAGTCTCCGTCGCCGGCGATCCCTGCGCCCCTCGTCTTCGTGTCCGTTCTCCCGCCGTGCCCCTCTAGCCCGTCAAGCCCTCCCTTCCTCCTCCAGCCTCACGGATGGAGCTCGTCCCTCGCAGCCCTGCCTAGGGCCCCTGCCTGGTCCTCCTGAGGGTGCCCTCCCGGTGGCCCTGGGCTCCAGCCTCCCCCTCTCCCTCTCAATCCTTCTGACCTCCCGCCGGCGTCGATCCTGCGCCCCTCGTCTTCGGCTCCGGTTGCACGGCCGTCGCCGTCGCCTGCGGCAGCGGCCGGAGCGGTTGGTGAGGTCCCTGGCGTCCCCTCCGGTGGGCTTGGGCTCCGGTCGTCCTCACCGACCACCCTCCCCCCCTGTTGCTCCCTCCGGCGCGTGCGTTGCTTCCTTGGCGCTTCCCCCTCGCCAGGAGCTCGACACGTTGATGGCCTCTCTCTCACGCCATCGGGTAGCCCTCCATCTGGACCGTCCATCGCCCCCTCGGTTTTACGCTACCTCCCTCTGCTTGCCACGTCCACGCTGTCCCTCTCTTCGTATCGCCTCCCACTGCCTGTGATGGGACGGCAGTGCATACGGTCCCCTGTTTTTGCTTAGGCCCTTGCCTCTCCTCTTCTGGAGCCCCCACCGCCCACGACGGCATTCCTCCTCCTCCACCGGCTCTCTCCACCGCCGTCGCCTGCCTCTTGGCCCAGGCATCCCTTCCCCCCGTCTGTCCTGCTCTCTCTTCTCCCCCTCCCTCCAGTTGCTCCTCCCTTTGGCCTACCCCCCTTCCGTCGCCGGCCGTCCAGGCGTCTGCCCTGGAGCTGCCTTCCTCTTCCCCAGCCTCCTCTCCTCTCCCTCCCTCTGCCCCTGCCCCCCCTTGTTTCCTCCTGCTCCTCCTCTGTCGCCTGCCCCCTTGCATCAGACTCCCCCTCCCCCCCCCGTCTGTCCCTCCTGCCTTCCCCCCTGCCCTCTCGCCCGGCGCCTTCCCCTTGGACCTGCCTGTCTCTGCCCTTGCTTCCCCTCTCCTCCCTTCGATCTCCCTTCGGTTGCCCTTCCTCCTGCCTCCCTTGGCCCTGTCTTTCCTCCTTCTCCCTCCGTCTCTCTTCTCCCGTCAGCCCCTTGACTCTGTCTTCCCCTCCCCCTGCTTGCATCCCTGTCTTCCCCTCCCCCCCAGCTTGCCACCGGTTGGTGTCCCCTTCCTGGTGGCGCTGCCTCACGGCATGCGGACGGCTCCTTCGTCAGATGAGGAGTCACCCGTGGGCCACGTGCCTGCTGCTGCTGCCCAGCGCCCTGCGGCCCTCCTCGCTTGCCTGCCACCACTGGTGGGCTCATCTTCGAGCTCTCGCATGCTGTTATCGGATGAATAGTTTTAAACTCGTAGTTAATTAAAAACTTAAAAGTGAAAAATCAGTTTTTAATTATAAAAAGAATATTTATTATTTTTAAATTTTAAGTAATCATATTAATGATGTATTTTAATAAAAAATATTATTGTTATGATAGATTTATTTTATAAAATTTATTAAAATATTTAAATGTTAAAATAAAAATGTTTAGAGTAAAAAGCAATTTTAATTATAAAAATAATGTTTATCGATTTAAAATTTTAATTATGTGTATTAATGTTGATTGTTATAAAAATATTATTTTTATGATCACCTTATATTTTTAAACTTATTAAAGAATCTTGAAAAAATATGAAAAGATAAAACTTTAAAATGAATAGTAATGCTTAATGGTACAAATAACGTTTATCACTTTTAAAATTAAGTAGTTCCACTGATAATAATTTTTACTAAAATTTTTAGATGTAACATCAGATCTATTTTATTAATTTAAATATTTTTTAAAATTTAAAATTTAAAATGACCGTAACTTTTTATTGTAAAAACAAATGTTTATCATTTAAATTTTATTTAGTACTATTAATGATAACTTTATTAAACTTTTATTGTTTTGATAACATATTTATTTTATAAAATCTATTACAACATTTAAAAATCTAAAAAAATAATTGAGCTATTACTTCTAATTATAAAAATAATGTATATCACTTTTAAATTTTTGTGATTTGTATTAATGATAATTTGTATCAAATTTTTTATTCGGAAGGTAGTTTTATTTTATAGAATCTATTGGAAATATTTAAAATTTTAAAAAATAAAAGTTTTAAATAAAACATTAAATTCTATTAGGAGGGGTGAAATAATTTGACTTCCTGCAAATATACACGGTCACCAAAAGTTGTCCTCCATTTTATTTACGAGGAGGGCTTTGTCACTCTTACAAGTTTTTTTAGATGAACATCCAAAACATCAGAATTACTTTTCATTCACAAAATGAGTTGCATTTGCGTACATCTCATGGATTCACACACAGACATTCTCGACAAAGATGTCCTTTTTTCAAATCACGGACTCTGGACTTCTTAAATTTACCATGCAGTGCATGACATTGGCTGCCAATACACACCATCGACGACACTAAAATACTCAAAACACTCGAACATCCAAAACTCCACCATTATACAACATAGATCATGTTCTTGTGATTCATCGGCATATACATACACCCACCATTATACAATACACGTGCGTATATAAATTATCCATCTTTTAACATAAACATAAATAGGACAGGATACTCGTCGATAACAGCAACATCTTAACCGAACTATTTTATATAATCAGATCATAGAAATATCTAGACTACACAGGACATGTAACATCTTTGTCTCGTAAATACAACTGAGATCGTGGAATCTCATTTTTGTTCACTCTATAATTAAAGTATATAAATTCGACAACTCTTTAAAATATATAAAAATAGTTTCCCGCATGTTTTTTAAGTACAAGTATTTTTTATTAGCACACAAATAGTAAGAGAAGTCAATTAATTAGACGATTTGGCATGTGACCATAACACTTACGTTCCTCTCTATCGATACATTGTAAAGACCATGTGAGTGATAAAATTATTCATCCGACGACCAAATTAAGAAGCAACTGTAAGCAAAATCGATAGAACTAGAAAACAAAAACATATGCAAAAGAATATTGCGTTAGAATGGAGAAATCAGTATCCAAGAGAAGACGTCAAAAAGAAAAAAACATATCTATAATATATATGTATATAATGTCGCGGGTTGAGTCCAACGGTCGGAAGTACTTCCTGTTTCCTCCGCAACCCCGCCCCAGAGCCGCCGCTGCTCCCCTCTTCCTGAGCCGGCGCTGACGCAGGACGTGGGCCATTGTTCGTTCCAGCCGTGTGCCTCGGACAACCGGGGGGAGAACGAGGGAGGCGCCTCCGACGACCGCGTTCCTCACTGAGGCCAACTCGGCGGCGCTTCTCCCGTACAAAGGCCGCCCAAGAACCGTACCGTACGTTCTCCCTCCATCCTTTCTCCTCTCTTCCTTGCTCAATCTCTCTCTCGGAGAAGGCGGGAGAAATGGCGGACGCGGGGAGGGAACGGCTGCGGACAGACTCCCCGATCTCACGCCACATCGTGCTCGCGTTCCTCGATTTCCTCAGCGTAGGTCCGCCCTCACTCCCACGCCATCCATCGTCGCTTAACTTTGCGTCTTCTGGCAGATTTTAGGGTTTAGATTCCGCGCTCGGACTGTGTTTCGAGTTCTTCCATCGAGTTACCTCGGTTAGGGCTACTACTGGTTGTCGGGGATTTCTGGTGAACAAAGAAACGAGGAGAGAGCTGCAGTGTGCAATTGAAGTCACTTGATGACCTCTTTTTTTTCTGTTGAGTGTAGATAAAGAGTTGGACTAGAACGTGGTAGCTATTGCACGATGATGGTGACTATGTCTCTAGACGGTATGTAACAGATTGCAGTAGATGTGAGAGGGAGATGTCGTTTGCAGTTAGCGAAAAAGTCTTTCTTGCCGTAGCAAACTGTTCGCTTTGGCCTAGCGAATCTGCTGAGGAATTGCGGCAACAAGAAGCTGCATAATCGACTCAATTAACATAGGAAATAGGGCGAGTAACGGCACGCTGTCCAAATGATATGCTGGGTGGACGCTGCAAGGGGGAGAGAGAGAGATAATTACAGAACACTTGCATTTAAACTGTTCACAGCGTTATTTGTTCTAGGGCGATGCCACTATTAGAAGGTTCATGATTCAGATACTATTGTTCTCGACTATCACCCCCGTTGCACCTGTATATCACATCAGCGATTGGATGCATAGAGAATAGTGATAGATACGGACGTCGGGTGAAGATGTAATGGCGGGTGAGAATGGAAGTACCCTATTCGTATATTTGTTTGCAGTCAGCCGTAGGCTGGAAGCAGTTAAAGTCCGTTGTTGGTTTCACATCGTACAAGTTGTAAGATAATGATTAAAATGTTCACTAACAGTCTGATCTTTTTGCACTATGCCTCAAGATTTGTTTTAGGTAAGATGTAACTTGAACAGCTCCCACTTTCATATATGAAGTCAACCCACACAGCTATTAAGCTGAATGGATGGGGAAGAAAACAACAGTGACCAACTCTTCTACATTTATAGGCAGTATGCCGTAGAGATTCTATCTTTATCCAAGAGAGAGTGATCAGGCTTGTATGACCAAAATTAGTTTGACTTTCATGTATGCACTCAAATGTAAACCGAATACAACATTAATGCTCTTTTCAACCTCTTCTCCACAACATAGAAAATATGTCTAGGGCGATGCTCTGGTTCAAAACGGAAAATGTCAAAAGTATATGTTTTTGGTCTGTTCATTTGCTACACAAACATTTCAGGACCATTTAAAACTATTTTTTTCTTTACTCTGAGTGCCAAATCTATATATATTTTTGAATGTGGGTAGGACCACTGATTATATAAAAAGGAAAAAAGTATACAAGGGGAGAGTGATCTCTTACCACTCCCAAATACAAAAGGCG